>VDFB02358134.1:93140850-93603188 GCA_007258455.2 Sequoia sempervirens | reverse complement strand
TTTTGCACTTCAAAACATTACAAAAACTCAAATTCTACATTTTTATCCTAGTTTTTCATCAGAAAAGCTTTAAAATCATTTTATATTTTCTGAAAAAAAAAAAAAAGTCACACCTAGACTCATTCGCCACCTAGGGTGAATCAATCCAATTGCACATTTTGAATTGTATTTTCAGGCATTTTTTGCATTATAGTTTTCTACTATTATATCCTATGATACTTTCTATATTTATTTTTATTCTCTTTCTTGCATAATAGTTTACTTTCATTCATTTTCATAATGGCTTTTTGCTTCAATAATTTTTGGATGTCATTAAAATCCTTAGTGGACATGTCAAATTGTGCCTTTGGAACTGATCCTAATGACCTTGAGCTTCCTCATGCTCCTTCAACTCCTCATGAATGTCCTCATGTTATTGACATCATTAGAGAAGATGATGATAGCATGAATCAATTCTTAAATGAATTCCTTGACAACAATGAAGCCAATGTAGCCTTTTACCAATCTATGAAGCCACAAGACCTTCCTACTGTCTCACCTCCTGATATGTTTGGTTACCTCCACCCTTAAACAAATGAAGGCCATAAGTTCCCTCCAACAGGTGGACCTAGTTCTTCTACACAATCAATTCCTCAACCATTCTATGATAATAGAGTTACAAACACATACATCAATTTTGAAGAAACTTATGGAAAAGGTTTTACCATCTTAAGCAAACAAGGATGTGACACAACAACTAGACATGACATTCATCAACTTTTTTGAACAAAAAGAAATAGATGAAAACATAATAGGGTAAGGATATCAAGCTCCTCCTAATAATAACAAGCCTCCTTTTGAATATAGGAGACTTCAGGATGATGGCACGGTGATCTTTGATTAGCCTCCCAACTTGAATATCCTCCTTCTATGCAAACAACCTTATCAAGATTCCAATAACAAGGATGTTAGGAACCCCATGGGTCCTCTTCCTCCCTCAATCCATGAAAAAGGTGAATATACTAAATGTAAATGACCTTACAAATTGAAAAAACTAAAGTTTCCTCTCCATCCACCACCTGAATGTGAACAGAAACTCTGAATGCTTCTAAATAGAGGTCTTATCCTATTACCACCTATGAATTAGTTGGTCATCCATCCTAAAGATTCCAATGTACCTTATTGTAAATACCATTGTGTTCTTGGACACCAAACTGATGAGTTTCAGACATTGAAGGAAATACTGTGTAAGTACCACTTCGATGACACCGACTATTATCCTATCATCCCATAAACACTACCAAAAAACCTCATCATGTAATAGTTGTAGAATTTTCCATCCTCACTATTGCATGATCTTTCTCATCACCTATCTTGGCTCATTCTTTCCTTACACTCTATGGGGGCATGAAGTTGCTAGCCTTGTTCTAGTAATGCATTTGTCCTCGCCCCTTAACCATGTTATTTACTTCCCGCTTATACTAATTGAGATAAGGAGGTGGAAAAATTGTTTCATCTGTGAGTTACATTTGCATTACTAACCATTTTACATTTTCCTTTTTCTTTTTCTTTTCATTGCTATGTGTGTAATGTGTTCCCATATTATGTGGCATTTGATGTTTTCTCTCTTTGTACGAATTCTTGTTGTAGACACCTAAATTTGGACACTTAATTTATCCAAATTTATCCCCTTTCATCTAAGCATCCCCTTATCCGCATTAATTAAGTAATGTCACTATTATTTAATTAACACCTCTAAAGTTCTTCTAATCCCTAAGGTATCTAGTTCAATAATTAAATACATTCCCCCTTTCATCAAATGAATTAAATAAATATAACATTTATTTAATTCCTCATATGTCGCATCTTCCATCATTTTTATCTAATCCTAATCCATCTTCTAATCTCATCATTAGGGATGTGCACATGCCTAATCCTTGATTAGGATGTGTCACATCCTCCAAATTTTGCAAATTGGCCTCTAATATCTCTTAGCCCTTTAACCCTCCTCTAATCCTTCATTAACTAGCCTAATCAACCTCTCAAGGAATTTTTAATTCCTTTTATCCTTCCAAAGAATATTAAATTCCTTTTACTCTTCCCCATGAGATCTATGACTTGTCACATCAAGTCACATGAAATCTAACTCTTCTAATATGTCATTAATTTGTCTAATCAAGTACTTGCACAACCTTAATCACTTAATTAGGTCAACCTAATCTCCATGTCATGTGTCCTAAGTCAACCCTATTAAATGCTTTCTCCTTTTGAAGAAGGCACCCCTTTCCCCATGTGAATTTTTAATTCACATTTAATCCCCCAATGCATGTCAAAGAATTTTTAATTCTTTCTCTCATTCCCATGTGGATATTTGAGGACAAGGAACTCCTTTATGAGAAGATCTTGTCCCAATCCCAAGGTACTATGTACTACCTCCATGTAATTTACTCTCCTCCCACCTCATGTACACATCATACTTTTCAAGCCACTTCACATGCCACATGTCAATATGTGAGAGCTTGTGAGTTCTCAACTCACCTTATCCCTACATCTTGATCTTGGTGGCTCAATCTCAGCCATCCATTTCCCTAAAGAATTCCAAATTCTCTATAAATACACTCTCTTTTCTCTCATTTTGGGAGAGTTCATTCATGCTAGCCAAACTCTTCCAAAAAATTTCCTTGAGCCATACTTAGCCAACTTTTCATATTTGCATCCATTTTCACTCATCTCTCCATCCTCATCCCATCTTATAGCTTGCATCTCTTGCCATCCAAGGAGTATACAACATCGAAGATCAAAGGGCCAACCAAAGGGGAACTCAACAGGGTAAAATCTTTTGTTTTGCTTTGGTTAGATAATATTTAGGCTAATCTTGAGGTGTAGGGTGTCTTTAGTTGTTATTTCCACTCTTTTTTTTGTTGTTCGTATTCTAGCAAGTATTTTTGTTGTATCACATTTTTGGCATGCCCGGTGGGACCCAAAAATAGGTCTTTTTCTTTCATGTTTGCTATTTTTTTACTTTTTGCAGGTGCAAGTTGTAGAGCGGCAGACTTGACCTATAGAGGGGTGGACCTGACCTGCAAAGGGGCGAACTTGACCTTCTTGGAGCAGACCCTACCTCGAGGGGTGGACCTAACCTGATAGACAGAAAAACCTGCCCTCCACAGGCAGACCCGACCTTGCCCAGGGACAAACCTGCCCTCCATAGGCCTCAAAAGGTGTTTTTGGGAAACTTTTCATAGAGGTGAAGACCTGACCTGCAGACAGGCGGACTTAACCTACAGAAAGGAAGAAAGGTAGACTTGACTTGTAGACAGATGAACATGACCTCTAGATAGATGGATTTTCCCTCCAAACAAGCGGATTTTCCCTAGATAGTTTTTTCCAAAATGTTAAATTTTAGTTTTTAGCACTCCTATTGATTGTTTTAAGAGTTTTTAACCCCTAACTTAGGAACATAGTTTAACTAGGGGTGTTAATTAAGCTTGTTTGATTTGTTTTTTGGTAAGCTATTTGACATAGCCAATCCCCTTGTGCCATTTGGTGATCTTGGGTGATGAGAAATCGTAGCTTACCAAGTCCTTTGAGTCATCCTTTTTCAATTTTTCTTAGCGGGACCTGCTTGGGGATTTCATCACGCCAAGGGAGGATTCCAACCATGTGTACCAGCAGGGTATATAAAGGAAGGAGAGTGAAATTTGTACCTCAATCCAACCACGTTGTAATTGGCAAAGCATTGGGATGATGTGAAGTGTTGGTCTGAGCCTTTAGTATCTCGCTAAGGTTCCCAACTCACGCTTGTAATGGGTTGGGGTTCACGGTTTGCGCCTCACATACAGAGTGTATATCAAGGACTCCCTAGTAACCATGTTCATCCTAGAATAGAATACTTTGTTAGCCATACCCTCTCTACTAAACTTAGGTTTGTGTTCTCTGAATTATCTTCTTTGTGCAATACTAGTGATTTTTTGTTCAACCATATCCTTTTGATTGATTTTTGGTGTGGTTTGGGGTCCTTTGCCCTAGTCATCTTTTCAAAATTTAAGTTAAAACCTCCTGGTAGGCAAACCCACCCTCCCGACAAGCGGACCTGCCCTCTAGGGGCGGACCTAACCCATCTAGGGTGAACTTGACCCTTGACCGGTCAGGTGGACCTACCCTCTCGACAGGCAGACTTGCCCTCCCGACAGGCGGACCTACCCTCCAGGGGCAGACTTGGCCTATGAACCAGCCCTTTTGAGCATTTTTCAGCCTGTTTTGACCAACTTTTGTCTGACAGATGGACCTACCCTATACAGGGGCAAACTTGACCCTTGACCTATCAATTTTATCATCCATTCGTCATTGGGGACACCTGTTTCATTATTTTGTGTGCTCATTTCATTGTTCCAATCACTTGTTTCCTCATTCCAAGTGAACGTTCATCCATTTCACACCTTGTTTCATCATCTTGAACTCCTGTTCTGCCATCTTGACCATTTGTTTGCTCATTCCAAGTAGACATCCACTCATTCCTAACCTTCGTCTATCACTTTGAGCTCTTGTTCACCTATTTCGATCAATCATCTATCATTCATTCTGAGCTTTTTTCTTCTCCTTCTGAGTAATCTTTCATCTATTCTAAACCTCCTTCTCTCATTCTAAGCAGTCGTTTGTCCATTTCTATCATCCATTTCTCCAATCAAATCATTGTTTTCCCCATCCAAATCCTTTGTACTTCATTTCAGGTTATTATCCAAATTGACCTAAGCATCTGATCTGATCATCATCATCAACATCCACTTAGGATTTCCATCCGTCCTAAGTTAATCATTATCATTGGCCCAATCAATCCATTTTCAATCTCAAAGTGGATGTGGTGCTGCAATGATCATTTATCCTTTAATCCGATCAATTAGTATCCTAATTCACCTAGGGTAATCTCTGAATGGGGTTTAAAATCCCTTCCATCATCCTATCCAATCCATCATTCGATCTTATGAATCATTGATCGATCTTATCCAATCCAATCCAATCACATCACATCCCTATCCAATCACCTTTGAACCAATCAATCTACTTCCATCTCAAAGAAAATTTAGTGTCAATTGTCAAAATCAATCCCATCACATCATCTAATCATCCTAATCTGAGCTTTAATCCAATCTTGATTTGAGCTTACCCTTAATCCTAATTTGAGATTTAGTTTGTTCCCATCCAAAATCTTTAAACCATCCTCTTTATCCTTTCATCATCATGAATCCTTATCCTCCACCAATAGTAGTCAGGGGAAACCCTAATTACATCAACAATGATAATGAAAGTCTTGTCGATCAAGAAGTATACAACATATATCCCCTTCATGCTATCATCACTAGTAAGCTTTCTCCACTCGCTTCCCACAATCCGATCACCCCTTCGAATTTCCCTGTTATGTCATCATCCATGCCTAATTATGCTACCTTTGACAAGGGATATCCATCACATCCATCATATCCTTCATCTACATCATCCCCTTATCCAACACCTACATCCTCTTATCCTAGTTTTCCATCACAATACCCCTATCCTAATCCCTTGTCTGCATCCTCCTATCTCAATCCTTCATCCGCATATACCCACTACCCTAATCTTCCATGCCAATCTACTCACCCTAATCCTACATTCACACCTTCCTATCCTAATCCAACATCTACACCAACCTATCTCAATCTTCCACCTCAATCTTCCCATCCTAATCCACCATCCCAATATCCTTACTACAATCCACCACCCGCATCCTTGTGTCCTAATTCACCATTCCAATACAACTATCTTAATCATTTATCTAATATTAATCCCCCATCTACTCATAGTCTTCCACCCAATCCCATTCCTCATTCTAATCCTAATCCACCAATCCATAGCCCTAATCCGCTACTAATCCCTAATCCTTCATCCACTCCTACCCCGCCATCCAAACCTAGAGTATTCAAACTTTCCTCACTCTAGAAATTCTCCAAGGACTTATAACAAAGAAGACATCTACCACTCCACACCTTGAAGTCATAGAATCATGCCATCCCAACCCATCATCCACTGTCGTTAGTGATGAGACTCTTCCCCACACAACACCTATCATTGATGATATCACCCCTAGCACCACTCAAACCATCAAAACTGTCACATCCTCTTAATCCATTGAGCCCCCATCTCCTACCATCACATCCACCGAATCCAGTGAACACCCACCTCCTACTCTGAGAGTTGTTGAACCCATTAATGACACCGAAATCCAATCCACTTCTTCCACTCCTTGTGTCACTAAAATCCATTCCCATGAATGTTTTGAATCCTCCATCCCTTCATCTTCCCCACTTGATGAGTCCCACCGAGACTCCATTATCATGCCTCCCGCACATGATGAGTCATGCCAAGAGCCTAATCCAAAGCATGCCAACATATCCCCTTCTCCAGATCAAGATCCTACCATCCAATCTAGTCCTCCTCGAGATCATAGTCCTTCATCCATTCCATTCCATGATCCCCTTATCATTCAAGATGCCATCGCTCCATCTCCATCTCCATCATATGAGCCCACTACCACAAATCTAGATCCTATCATATCCCCTAATCCCTCTCCTGATATTACCCATCCAAATGTTGCTATCCCATCATTGACTAAAACTGCTATCCCCACACTGCTTGCATATCCCCTTGGTACTCTCACATTCTTCCATGGTGGCCTCCTCACAGAATAAAAATATAGTGTATATACCACCCATCATCCTCCACCTAATAATGGACTTGCATCGTGTTTTCAGAATAACACAAATCCTATCGTGGATCTCATGCTCAAGAAAATGAACTATCAAGGAAAATGTCTAGGCCTTCATGAGCAATGTATTTTAGAGCCCATCCAAGTCAAAGAACAAATCTACATGCAAGGTCTTGGACCTATTTCCCAAGACTCACAATCTAAAGATGTTGGTACAACCTCTAGACGTCCCCAACGAGCCTTTTCCAAAACAAATGTTGGCTCTTCTCTTAGCAACAACAATGAGAAAATGAACCAGAGGAGTTCAAAAATGCATTTGGGCAGGAATGACAAGAGCCGTCCATCGAGCCATTCAGGAAAAGCTTGATTCATCAAGAGATGTTGTAACACTTGACATATTAGTTGCAATGTTATAATTAATATAAATTAATGATACTTTATTAAACTCGTTTCTTAAAATAAATTTAAAAAATCTTATTAACCTTTTTTATAAATTGAATTTTGTTTTGCATATTTTTATTCTAATACATTAGGATCTAAGGAATATAAAAAAGAAACAAAAATAAAAAATATTTTTTTTCCACATCACCACCTCTATTGATTAATGAGAAATATGAAATAGTAAGAAATAATGAAAACTTGACATTTGTCATTCATAATTCATCTCTTTCTTAGAAGTTAAAATAACTAAATTTTCTTATGAGATTAATGAGCTTATGGAAGAAAATATGTTTTTTTTTAATCAATATTTGTTATCACTTTCCATTTTCCATCAACAAATGGACCTTTTCATGAACATCATAACTATTGACTAACATAGAATTTGGAATAAGAAGTAATAATTAGTCATATTGTATCAAAAAATTGATGTTAAAAGACATTAATTATTATAATCTAATGTTTGTGGCTTATAATCCATCTCCTTTCTATAAATTCTCCTTTCTAGAAATTCAAATGACCAACAATTATGATATGATTGAAGAGCTCATGAAAAAGCTATGTTGGCCCTTTTGAGTGGAGATTTTGGACTATAGTCCATAAAAATAATCTTTCCAAAAACATCAATTGAAATTCACACAGATTTTTAACAAGCCCCTCAATTTTATTTTTTAGTGATATAATTGAAGAATCATTGGAAAAAATTATTTGAGATTTCTTGAATGGAAACTTTTTACCACAATTCACCTTCCACCTTAAGAAGAATATTTTAGAAAATTCAATTCAAATTCACAACTTTTTAAAGCCTCTCAATTTTATTTTCAATAAACTATGAAAATCTAATATTTTTCGATTATTATGATTTGACTTATGTGATTTATAAAATATATAAAAATAAAAATTATCCTACCATTTTACTTTAAAAGTTAGGGTAATTTGTTTTGCATAAGATCTATCCATTCAAAATTGATGTTCTCTTATACTCCAATTACTTCACATTTTTAAATAAAGAAGCTCAAATAACCAAATGTCTTAGGAAACGTTTCATTCTTGGCATGCATTTAAACCATTTTGTGTACTATATTTGAGAAGAGCTAGTTGGATTCCTTTCTATATGATGTTTATGAGAGAACAACTTAATCTATAAAACAAAATACAGTAATTTTTTTTAAGATTAATCTTTTTGAATATGTGATACATTTTTTTATTTATTTGAAATCATTCAAAAACTTATAAGTTAATATGTATGCATAAAATTTAAAACAATAGATAATGATTTTTAGAAATATAAGATATTTGTTCAAATTCATTAAAAAACTCTTTAACATTAACAAATTATTTATAGAGATCTATAACACTTCTTTATCATTCAAAATCTAATTAAATACTAAAATTACTTAAGTTTAATTTCCTTTTCTATTTTAATTACTTGCTTTAGCAACAATGATATAATTGAAATTAATTGTACTTTTATAAATTTATTTCTTAACTTAAAATAATCTACTATCAATCATTTTTTATTCAAATTGAGTTGTGTTTTCTATATTTTTATTGTGATATGTTATGTTTTTAGAAAAATAGAAAAAGAAACAAAAAGAAAAAAGATTGTCTGCACATAACTTCTACTGATCAATGTGGAATCTAGAATAATAAGCAATAATTACTCATATCATACCTACAATTTAAAGTTTGAGAAACACTAAATATTATAACTTGAGATTTGTCGTTTGCAATCCATCTCTTTACTAGAAGTTCAAATAACTTACCATTTTCATAAGATTGAAAAGCTCATTGAAAAAAATATGTGATACTTTTGAAATTAATATTTCAAATGACTTTACATGTTCCATCAATAAAGGGATCTTTCCACACATCATTTCTATAAAATTTGGAATAACAAGCAATAATTACTTATATTGTACCAAACAATTAAAGGGTAGAAAAGTAATAATTATTATGATACAACATTTATAGCTTGTAATCCATCTCTTTTGTAGGAGTTCAAACAACAACAATTATGATATGATTGACGAGATCATGAAAAAGATGATGTGAACTTTTGAACTTTTTCTGAATGAATATTTTGTACCACACTCCATTTTTGAATATACAAAGAATATTTCAGATCACATCAAATTCAGACAATTTTTTTTTAAAACAGCTCAATTTTATTTTCAGTGAACTGTAATATTTGGGATAATTATGATTTAATATTTGGGCTTTAATCTCTTCCCTGAGACTTACGTATTCTAAATTGCATGATCTTTCAATAAAGAAGGTCAAGTAACCAAACCGTTTCGTACAGCATATGTGAAGGATGTAGAATAATTTTCTTAGCTCTCTCACGTGATTACCATAGATATATGAAAATCAAATTATCTTATTTTTACGATAAGAAACATTACGTGTAACTGCTATAGTCTAAGAACATAGAAGTACGAGTTGAGAAATTATTTTCGCTTTCTAAATGGGAAAGCGTATTAAAAGATATTAACAAAAGGGAAATTTGGATAAATTTCTTTGGATACACAAGGAGGGAGCATTTGTATAATTTAGGTGTTTATACTATCCATTCTAAATTGCATGTTCTTTTATTCTTCAATTATTTCATGGTGTTCAATAAGGAAGTTCAAATAACCAAATATTTTAGGCAAAGATCCATTTTTTGAATGTATTTAAAAGGATACTCCTCTTACAAAATCACACACAATTAAACAAGAGAAGTAAATAGGAAATGAAAAATGAAATGCTTGTTTTATATTATCTTGATGGAGTGAAATTAAAATACTCAGAAAAATAACATACTAAAACCACATGGGTCTTCTCATCACAGAAATTTGCAAGACAAAACCATTATTTGCACTACTGAAGCACCTTTCTATAACCCTTGTTCTCCATCATTATCCTAGAAGTGTAACTGCCTTAGAATATTTTGAAAGGTGCAACCCTATTTTGATGCCAAAAAATCCACCGTTTATTTTCTCGCTTTAAAAGATTTTTGCTTTATTTTTATAAGTTCCAACTTCTCAGGGTCATTACTTTTGATTTGACAATCAAATTTTCAATTGTAATATATCATTGGAAAGCTTGTGAAGAGATCTACATTATGTTTTTGCTAGATCTATAATATCCACACTTTTCACTCTATTCCAAGGCCTCTAAGGTCTTCAATTTTGTTTTGGAAAATTCTTCGAGATGAAAAATTTAATATCTTCCAAATGATACGGGATTTTGAGATGATTCTTTCACCAAGAATTCTATTTTTCAAATTTTTCTCTTTGGGGTCAATTGTTGTGTCCACAGGAACCTGAATATGCCGATTTACTAAAAATAGTAGGTGATTATTTCACAAGTTTCAATATTTGACTATCCCAAAGATTGCATGTGTCACCATGGGCCCCAAAACAACTAAAGAAAACTAAAATAGAATAAAAATATAATATTTTTGGGTGATGCAAGATTTCCCTTACACCATTGGATGCTCCTACATCACTATAGGTGAGAGTTAGATGGCTTCCTTTGTATATGATGCTAATGAGATAACAACTTAATCTATAAAACAAAAATATAGTCAAAATTTTAAGATTGTTCTTTTGAATATGTGATACATTCTTTTATTTACTTGAAATCATGTAAAAACTTGTAAGTTTATATGTATGCATACAATTTAAAGGGATAGCTAACAAACTTTAAAAATATAAGATATGTTTTATATTGCTATCAGGATTCAACTATGAATTTTTATTATTCAAACTCATCGACCTATTAAAACTACATGATTGAATCCTAATAATAATATCACATAACATATTTTTTTGATTTCATTAAAAACTATCTAACATTGACAAATTATTTATTGAGACCTATAACTCTAATTAAATAGTACAATTACTTTAGTTTAATTTCCTTTTCTATTTAAAAATTCCTTCCTTTAGTAACAATGTTATAATTGATCTAAATTAATTGTACTTTTATAAATTAATTTCTTAAAATAACTTATAATGTACTATCAAGTAGTTTTTATTCAATTTAATTGTGGTTTCTATATTTTTATTGTGATATGTTATGTTCTAAGAAATCTAAAAAAATAAATAAAAAGAAAACAAGATTCTTTGCATATCACGTCAACTAATCAATGTGGAATTTGGAATAATAAGAAATAATTACTCATATAGTACCTAAAATTTGAGGGTGGAGAAATGCCAAATAGTATGATTTGAGATTTATTATTAGTTCCTACCAAGGAACTATAGGCACCACCAAAATTTAACTTGTTATTAATAACTCTCATTTTAACCAATAAGAACTTGAGAAATTTTTCTATTTGAAATTTTTTAATCTATATCAATGTATACATGCGAATTATTTAACAAAATATATTTCAAAAATTATTTCTCTTCAATTTCATTGGTACACAATTTTCACCCATATAAGCGATTTTTCCTCTTCCATTTCTTCCATTACCTCCATTTTTCCATTTTAGAAGGGAATTGGTTAGAGTTATTAATCATAAAAAATATTTAATCAAATCACAACAATATTATTTGTAAAGCTTACAAATAATTATAAAATTAAACTAAATTTTAATTTCTAAAATTTATAAAGTATTTATTTTCTAGTTTTGAAAATAATCATTTAAATTATATTAATTACATACTACAAATAAATTAAATTAAAACTAAATTTTATTTTTAAAATAATTCAACAATTATTAATTATAATTTTAAAATAAATTAGGAATATATATATGTAATATATTATATTATATTATTAATTTAACAAAATATTATATATATATATATATAATTTTAACATTGTATTATACTATATATACAATATAATATATAACATATGTAACATCTAATATATAATATAATATATTAAATAATAATATTAAAATTTTATATTTTAATTTTAAATTATGTAATATATTATTTTTAAATAATTTAATATATTTTTTAAAAAGACATTTAAATCAACACTAATTTGATTGTTAATAAATAAATAAATTATTAATTGTTTAGAATCACTCCCTCATTTCTTTAAAATAATTACATGTAGCAATTAAGACTACTACCAATTAAAATTAATTCTCCCTTCTAAGTACAAATACTAATTAAAATAATAATTCTTAAAATAATTGCATACCTCAATTAAATTTTAAAATAATAATTCTTAAACATAAAGATTAAAAATAAATATCTAAATTTTCAATTTTAATAATTGTTTTATAGAATTATAATATTTATTAATTTAATACTTCACTATAATAAAACAGATTAAATTTTAAAATTTCATTTACTATTTAAGTTAAAAATTATGTGCAACCATATGGCATGTTTTTCATGAGACTACATTTATACTTTTAAAAGTGTGTTTTTAAGAATGGTGGACATGTTATTTTCTAAAGTACAATTTTATTAAAAATTTAAGATTACAAAATTTCTAAGTGCTTAAATAAAAACAATATAGATCTTAAAAATGTTAGGCAAAGGAGAAATCAAACTAATAGTGTTTTTTTAATCTATGGATAGGGTTATTTTTTTTTTTAGATACATGTTTAGAATGATTTTATAAACGTAGTTCATAGAGTTTCATGTTAGTATGAATAGAGATGTTCACATTACACTTAGAAATGTTATTTTAATCACATTTATTGTTTTTTTTTATTAGATAGTTTATGAGATTTATTAATGTGAATAGACTTTATAATTTGTCTTAATTGCTTCTTGTAAAGTTTTGTATGAGAATTGTTCTATATTGATATTATGTTTGACTATTATTAAAAAATATTAAAAAATATTTGTTCTTCAATTCTCTTAATATTAAAAAATATTGATACATACATAATTATTGAAGATGATAAAATGTATAAAAAATAATATATATTTTAAAAAAATATGTATAGAGTTTTTTGAAAATTATTTTAATTAAATTAATATATTAATAATATAGTTGACTACTAGAATCTTCTAAGAATAATTTCTTAATATTAATATATACATAATTATTGAAGAAGATAAAATGTATAAAAACTAATATATAATATATTAAAAAAAAATACATATTCAATTATTTTAAAGATTATTTTAATTAAATTAATATATTAATAATATAAAAAGTCAAATTTTATTTATGAAACTGAAAGGAATATAAGTTATAAAAGATAAAAAAGAGGTGGCACACATCAAAAGAAAAATACAAAATTTAATTTATATAACAAAAAAAATATTTAGATTTCATACATAATTCTTTAAAGACTAGATAGTTACATTCATTTTTATTTGATTGTTATTAGTGTTGTTTTTAGAATATTTATATAATTTTATTACTTAATAATTATTTTTTTAAAATATAATTTTAAAGGATAGATTATACTCATTAATTTTTTATTTTTAATTAAAAAATAAAAATAATGAATTATGACATTTTTAGTTATTTATGTTTTAATTAAAAATTATGTATCAATAAATTATCTTTATCTTTATTAATAATTTACTTTATATAAAAAAATAGTCACAATAATACTCAAATATTTTATTTAATTATATAAAATGTGAAAGAAATTTATGTGTAATTAATTTACTCAAATGTAATTGGCTTAAAACTTTTGAGCAATAAGGGCGATTTTCCTGGTAGGAGAAAATGACATGCTTTATTTCAGCTTGAATAGTTTCAAAATCCATTTGAAATTCATTTCTTTCTCGAAGGTTGCCAAGAGCTCTATGTAAGCTAAAAGTTCAGGCTTACACTTTCTGCATCAATCAATTCCAGTTTTGAAGCAACTCTATGCCACAATGCCTGTGGAAATACTTGTAATTCATCATATGCTATAAGGTTTGAAGAAATAAAAAATCTTGCCACAATTTGGAAGTGCACTTCACACACATGACATCCTATTATACAGTTAATTTTTTTCCTTTGGACTTATCTTGCCCTTTTATTGCGCTGATGATGCAAACTTTATGTATCGGATTTCTATTGATGCATAATTAATCAAGCTTTTTAAAATTGATGCACAAGATAGTTTTGCAAGTTTCCAGATTCTTGAATTTTTTGTTGCTCCTTCCCACATAGTTGATAAAGTTTGGTTAATCAAGGAGACATATGTAAGGATGTGCATAAACAATCCAACACCTATGCTAACTAAGGAAAGCTATAACTTTTGTGTGCTAATGCATTGTGTTCTTGTTTTTTTAAGTGTTTCAGTCACATCGGGTTTCCTTCCATGAAGTTAAGTATTAATCCTATGCTATTTTCATTATGGGTTTCTCGATATTTAAAATTATTTCTTGAATGGTTGAAGTCTCTTGCTCCTAGTCAAACTATGGATGTTGTGTACATTCAGGTGCTCCTCAAGCAATTGTCTCCAAGATGTTGAATACTTGATGTTGCTTGAATCATGAATGTTGTGTTCAAATCAGGTTATGAATGATTTACTGTGTTTTGATTTTTTTCATCTTCCTTTAGCATTTTGGTTTTGCTCTAAACCTCCGGTTTCTAAGGAAATGTATTAGCACTACTCATGCTAGAGCTCATTACTATACATTAGCTTCTCTTTCATTTGAACCAAAATTGCAACTAGTTATGAATTCTATGTATATATTAATCCCAAAATACAATTATAAATGTCAAATGTTTATATTAGAGGAAAACTTGATTTTCATGTACCTATTATTTATTCATTTTATCAACATTGTTGCTAAAAGTTATCAAACACAACAAATAAAAACATAACTATTTAATAGCTTTTTGGCAGGAACTTCGCTGCTTGCAACTCTTGTTTGTAATCCATCTCTTTCCTTGAATTTTAAATAACTTACATTTTCATAAGATTGGAAACCTTTTGAAAAAAATATGTGATATTTTTAAATCAATACTTCAAATGACTTTGTATGTTCCATAAGCAAAGGGATCTTTCCATAAACATCACCTCCATTGATTAATATGGAATTTGGAATAACAAGCAATAATTACTTATATTGTACAAAAAATTTGAAGGGTAGAAAAGTAATAATTCTTATGATACAACATTTGTGGTTTGTAAACCATCTCTTTTCTACGAGTTCAAATAACAACAATTATGATATATTTGAAAAGCTCATAGAAAAGATTATGTGAATTTTTTTGAGTGGATATTTTAGACCACACTCCATATTTAAACATAAAATAAATCTTTTCAAAAACATCAATTCAAATTCAGACAACATTTTTAAAAACAACTCAATTTTATAATTTATGCATTGCAAAATAAATAATAATAATATATACTACCATTATGATTTAACATTTAGGCTTTAATCTCTTCCATAAGACCTACCTATTCTAAAATAGGCTCTTTTAAACTCCCATTGTTTCATGTCGTTCAATGAAGAAGCTCAAGTAACCAAACCTTTTAAGGCATAAAATCATTATTGGAGTGCATTTTAACCGAAGGCAGCAGAATAATTTTCCTAGACCCCTCACTTGACTACAAGAGATTTATCAAAATCGAATTCTCTTATTTATACGATAATAAACATTACGTGTAATTGCTATTAACTGGCCATACTTATGTCACAATAGTCTAAGACCATAAAAGTAAACTTATTTTCGGTATCTAAATGCGAAAGCGTATTAGAAAGTATTTACAAAAGTAAACTTATTTTCGGTATCTAAATGCGAAAGCGTATTAGAAAGTATTTACAAAATGGAAATTTAGATTAATTTCTTTGGATACACAAAGAGGGGTGATTTGTATAATTTAAAATACCAGTCAATATGATTCGATAAAAATAGTCTATTATTTAAGTTTTTCTACATATCTATATTTTTGCAAATACAGTAATTGATTGCTTCTCCATTTTAAATAAAGTTTTTGTCTATCTAATAGATTTCATGCATTTATTAACATATAGGTCTATGCATGTTTATAATATGTCACCCTTTTAGTATTATAGATTAGAGAATGGACAATAATTTCAATGACAAGGTTGTGGACAAAATATACTCAAATTAAACTGATTTTCTAATATGTGTATACACATCTTTCAATATGATTTTAAGAGGCATCAACTTGGAGTACTTGGATAATGTACCTTGAATTGAGGTTCTACTTCTACTTTAAATGCACATAATAGTCAATATAACTAGCCAAGATTGTGTTTCTCAAAAATTGGGATATAAATTAAGAAAATTTAAAACATTTTACTTATATATAGAAGGCTTAATGTATTGAAAATCCTTGGTTCCTACAAATTGATTAAAAAAAAGGAATCCATCAAGATATCCAATATATTATCAAATCAATGAAACATTTATTATCATTACCAGAATTTTACATGGTTTTAGACATAGTCAAACATCATTTTTTTAAATTTATTTATTTGTAATCTATAATTTTCAAAGTATATTGTTTCCACAATTCCCCCCCCCCCATAAAACCATGTCCACCTATGAAAAATCATACCTAAGCAAAAGTTGTCACCCTTTACCTTGTTTTTCAAAACCTTAACTATGTCCCACTTAGGTTGTCACAACCTTGTTTTGGCCTAATGCCTCAAAGTTTGGTTTCAAGGTTTTCCTCTATAGCTAGTCTTTCTATCAATTTTTAAAACTACATTGGGGCCCAAAGTGTTTGTCACAACCTTTGTAATTGAAAATGAAAAGTTAAGTGAAACATAAGTTAAAGTGATTTTAAAACTTTATGGAGGTTTTGAAACCTCTATCGATCTTCGATGAGGTTGTCAAAACTATATTTTATTTCAATGGTAGGAAAGTTTCAACTTTTTCTTTATTCCAAGGTGCGGCATAATGAAGACTACAAAAGAGGAAAGATTTCAAAACCATACAACAATTTCAAAACCTTCAGTCCTCGACAAGGTTTTTGAAACTTTTCAATTCACTAAAAAGGTCCCACTATCTGTTTCTTTTCAAATATTCAAAAAGAAGTTGGGGAAAAATAAAAGATTGGCAAGCTCACATGCACCAATCTTAATGAAGATCCATTAACTACCCAACACTCCTAGAATTAAATTGTAGGAATTTATAAACAAATTGAGCTATTCGAGAGGATCATTTTAGTTTGTGACTGGTGCAAGGTTCCTAGAAGTAGAAGTGAAATTGCATAGATGGTGTTTCTCAAAGGTCGGGGCACACTTAAAGGTATAGATTTTTCTCTAGTTAAGATGCAATTACATTGAACGATAGTAATATTACACCCTAAGAGAAAAAAAAAGTTATACTTGCACATGTGCTTTCCTTTACTTGTCTAGAAATTGTATATATATATATGCACTAGGGATTTCATGACCATGAAGTAGAATTACTAGGGCTATGAGTATATGTCTTGTTTAACCAATAACATTCCATAGATAGGGGGTACTAGGCTAGGGAATGTGAATTTAAATGAGTTTCAGGATGGAATTTGGAAGAATGATCGACCACTCATAATACAGAGGCTTATGAAGAGTAGGCTATTACAACCTATCACATTTCTTGTAGTTGTCTAATGCCCTAATCAGTGCTAGAGTACATAAATCATTATAATCCTCAAACATAGGAGGTGAGAAAAAATGATAACTAGCTAGTAAGGAAATTTCAAAGGGCTACTTTTGCTTCTTTCCTAAGAATCCTAGAGGGAGAATTCTACACAGATTTTGATTTCACCTCTCCATGCTATATTTTTTCAAAGAATAAGGGTTGATATAGAAATGTGATTGCGAAATGGTGGTTTGCCACATCAAAGAAAGGAAAATTGCAATTTCATAAGAATATATAGAGGAACCATTTTATTGATGAAATCTTAGACATAATAGTGCTTCTACCTAGTTCAAAAGGTAACGAGAGGGCTCATAAGTTTGAAGAATGTGTGTACTTTTTTGTGTAGATCAGTATCTAGGGTGAGAAGTTCTTTATTTGGCATAGCTCATCAGTGATCAGGTGCATCACATGATTACCCACTTTTAGGTGAACATATTCTTTTATATGTTTATTTGATATATGTCATTTCTTTTACCAGACCTTGGCATGGATTGAGGATAATGTAGTTGAACCTTAAGAGGTTTATATTTTTTATTATTATGATAAGCTACAATTAAGGAAAAGATATCACCATTATAGGAGAGCCAATGATACTTTTACCATGACAGTGGTATGAGAGATTTAAGGTGACACTAGTTTGAGGATCTCTCCTAAATACATACAACTCATTGACACCTACGAGAGTCATTTCATACAAGTTCAAAGGTTCTCATATGTTAGAGTTGGAGGATTTGATGGTTTTCCACTTAAACTTCCTAAATATGTAGAAGATAAATTTGTCTTGATCGAAGTGTGTAGATAAGTGGTAGAGGTAAATAAAATGTGCCAAGAAAAAAAAATGGTTTTGAGCTTGTGTAGTTCTTTGGTGTTTATCTCCTTTTGTCATATTCCTTGATAGTGGAATAGAGCAATAGATTGCTTGGCCAAGTGGGTTGCAGAGCATGAGGAGAGGTGGGATGTCAGTGATTGAATCCTTTTTCCTTCAAATTATGTGTCATCCTTGAATAAGATTATTTTGAAAGATAGGAATATGTAATTGGTTTTGTTTGTGGTTTCCTTGGGGAACCCTTGTTGACTCTTAGTCTTTTTTGTATTTCCTCTTGATTTTTCAATAATTTTTTTAATATTTAGTTTAATATATAAATATTATGTTTAATAAATAATTTAGTTTGATAAATAAACTCACTAGTCTAATCTATATACACAATTTATTTAATTAATTACAAAACTTTATAAATTTTATATTTAACTTTAAATTTTTCAAAAACATTAATTTAAGATAAACAAAGAGAAAGCATTTCATCTTTATCATATTTTATTATAAAAATTAGAAGTTATACTATTTCAATCTTATTGAAATCAAAGTCTTAAAATTGTTAATGCAACAAAATTTAAAAGAAAGAAAAACATTTAATAAGATATCTATATATTAGACACTACAATTTATACAATTATAATCTTATTATATAACATTAAATTATAAGAAAATTAACTTGAAAAAAATATATAATATATAACATACATAAAAATATAAAAATTTATACTATTTTAATCTTGTTTAAAAGAAGTCATGTTTTTTTTAAATATTAATTTTAAAAAATGAAGAATATTTAATCTATAATTATTCTATATGTAAATAGACAAAGTTTTATTATAAAAAATATAAATTTTCAAGCATATTAATTGAAAAGGCACAAACAAAAATAAAAACAAAAATTTATCCCTACTTTCCAACACAAACTATAATATTTTTAAAAACATTTAACAGCTATATTTTGTTTCCCCTAAAACAAAGAAGATGACTACAATAAAAATATACATCTAAATGTATCATAATTTTTTTTTTTTTTATATATATTGAACAATGCAAATTAATTACAAGAATAGAACTATTAGAAGTAGCTAGAGAACATGGCAAGCCAAAAAGCTATTCAAACTAAACAAGAAAAACAAAAATACAAGAGCTGAATAACGTTTTACAATAGTTATACAACATATCAGCCATAAAATACAAGTTACATGAGTTGTACAACAACATATCAAAAGAGCTTCATAATATTTTTACAGTGATCAAATTTATTGGCCAGCTGAAACTTCATAATCTGATCTTTAATCTACTGTAACTGCTATTTGACCCTCTCATTCTTCTTACATAAAACTTTGATTTGCAAAAAACGAACAACCACTTGAACACATATGTGAGAGTAAAGCCTTAGAGTACCAACTACCTGATAGTAGTTATTAGAAAACATTGTAACACATCTATTTTTCCATATATTTTTCAAAATTACATGCTGAATAGAATCACCAATCACATCCTTTTACATACCAAAACCAAAATAGCTTCTTTTCAATTCAAATCGTGATTAAAAATTGTTAAGAAATCTTTAAAAACAGTAAACCATTGTCTTTTAAAATAAACACAATCCTAAAAAATGTGCTACAAACTTTCTACACTCTTAAAAAAAATAGCTCTTTGGTTGGACCATAATACACTTCAATCTATCTCCCACGGGTAGCTTGTAGTGTAATATTTTTCAAACCAACGCCCGTGAATCAAAATCAGCTTTGGAACGCCATATTGAAAACTTAATTTAGACCAAAATTTAGAACTAAATCTACATTTCCACTTTTGATTCAAATGATAGAACAATATTCCAATTGAAAAGCAACTTGAAATATATATTTAACAGATATATTTTGTTACTCCTTAATGACCGAACAAGATGACTATAATAAAAATATACATCTAAATGCTTGATACATTTGTCATACTTTATATGAATGACTATGCATGAAAATGGATAAAAACTACTACTTTTGTCACCTACTTTAATATAATGTTATGGAAAGAAAACGACTCAAATTTGAAACATAACTAGAGATTAAAAAGGCAATTAAGGATCACCGGCGAATTAGACCGACTGCATGCTTTGGCTCGTCCTTTGCATTGTGCTATTCATTGTCAGTTCTGGTTGGAGGCCCCACTTTTCCATTATTCCTCTGCATTTGCCTGCGAGACCAATTGCTTCCCAAAACTTGTCTTCTTCAAATTCTTGTGCCCATTTCCAAAATTGCTTTACAAGCATATCTGGTAGCCTTGACACACAAGCAGCAATAAGATTTTTCAAAGCATCCTCTGTCCATGTCACAAAATCTTCAATATTTTTATCCAACATTAATGTGCATAGCTTGTAGAGGTTGTACTTTGGTGCTATTTCCATCCAGTCCTTTGAATCACTTAAATTTACAGCAACCTCCTCCTTGCTTTCAGGCAGATTTTCTCTTCCTATCAGATTTTCACTTTCGAGAACGCCCTTACATTCCTTTTCTAGATTCCTTAAAATTCCTTTTGCCTCTTCGACATCTATAGCAGAGTCTTGACGATCCGAAACAGGATTGTCGTTCTCCATTTGTAACTTATAGAACTGCCTTTCTGCAGCCATGCCAACTTGATCCTTGTCTTTGTTGAGATCATCGACGAGGTTTATTTCATTGGCTTGGATATCTATATCACACTCGTCTGCGAAACACAACAAATCCCATACTTGACGACAAGCTCTCAGAATATCTCTCGGACGAGATGACTTGTCCTTGTGCAGTTGAATGAAGATAGTGATGAGCGACACTACTGTAATCCTCACACTGGGTTTTTCCACACTTGGGAAATGCTTCAAAACTGATGGAATTGCTTTTTTGTGAAGCAGATTAAGAAGCTCTTTCCCATTATCTGCCCATTGTGGAGAATATAGGCCAAAAAGTGAGTTCATTTCCTCAATTGAGCTGCCTCCTTTACTACCTTTCTCCATTACTTTACAACCTTCCTCCATTAGAAGCTTTACTTGATGGATAGACATTTTATTGGCTTCCCACAAATCAGAGGGATCTTCTCCTGGCATGCATATAAGCTCTAGAATTCTTTTGTACTTTACAAGTAATGCATCTGGAGGTCCCTTCCTCATTTGTTTACGAAACCAATACACAAAATTACCTATAATGACCTCTGACAGAAGACCACACAGTTTGCTGAAAAAAACCGCACCTAGCTGAACCATCAACACCAAATATACCAACTTGTGCAGCCTGAATTTGGTAAATATCCTTGTGGGTAAGCTCTGCAACTTTGAGGCTAATGTTTCATCATCTTGGAATTGTTGTCTCTCTCTTTTTAAGTCGTACATGTGAATCAACTCAAGCGTGTTTCTTGTCCAAAAATCCTCCAGGGAAAGACATCTCTTCCAACTTTGTCTATGTGAATGAAAGTATAGTTGTGTAGCCAACCATCTCCAGCAAATGACAATCCATCCTATTATGATGAAAATGAAGAGTAGAAAACATATAGCATAATCCATGGCCCAAAAAGTTGTTTCAAAATACTCGTTGTAAACTGTGTTTGAAATGATGGAGATTATGCCACATATTGTGACCACCATCCCAACTGCTGAACTGAAAACTGACCTAGATATCACATAATCAGGCTGACAAGCATGGGTAACTAACCATGAAATAAGTACTTCATCTTCAAAATCATTCCAAGAAATTGACACCATTCTCTTCTTTGAGCTCTGATTTTCATCCTCTTGATTGATGGAGTTTTCATCCTTTTGACCGATGGAGAATATTGCACAAATCCTTTGCCTCAAAAGACCATGGATTGTTTGACTTGCTAAAATTGTGCAAACTAATATTGAACCAAGGACTATAACACATATGAATAAAATCGAATTTGCAATTTTCACCCAGGTTCTCCAATCGCTATCTTCTGAACTACCAGCTTTCTGACGATGCTCATTTAAAACGATCAGTTCAGAAGCAATATGGACGCATATACTTACTCCTAATGCGAGAAAAGTTCTCACACTTGGAGCAGCCATTCCAGGAAGCAAATAGCCTATAAAAACACACAGAGCAACTTTTCCACTAACGGCCAACTGATAAAGGTTAACCAAGTCTTCCCAATCTACTTCGTTCTTACATTTTTTGCCAGAACGACTCAGAGAAAGATTACTCCCATTCTTACATTGATTGGAAAGATAACTTACACTTGTCCACCAAACAATTATTTGCACTGTTACACCCGTGAGGGAAAATGCCTTACCAGGCAGCCAAATCGCCCGCTTTCTAATTGCCCGCCATAAATCCAACACTACTAGAGTAGTAAACCAACCATAGCATGCTAAAGTTAACCAATTAGCAACATCAGTGAAGAAGTCCCATTCCTCGAGTGGAGAAGATGGAGGAGGTTCTGGAGCAGGTGCCATATAATGTGCAGCAAATAGGTAGAGCAGTTGCTGATAGGATAAACATGAAACTTCAATGTAGTTTATTTGCATTTATTCATCGACTCTCTCCCTGCCCATTTTTTGTACGATAACTTTACTATCCGAAAAAATCGCAATTTTAATTTTAACAAATAAAATGAATAAATTTAGGATCTCTCGTGATTTGTTAAAGTTAATAAAAAATAAATTCGGTTCAAAATTTTAAAAGTAAAAGTCGAAGAGATTTGAAGACTTCCTTTTTATATAATATTAATGCAAAGAACAATTTAATCTCTAAAATTAAAATGACTAGAGAATTTTAGGCACTAGTGTTATTATTTTATTTATTTATTCTTAATTATTTAAGAAATATAGATTTAGATTTATATATAAAATTTAAATAATAGATAGTAAATTTTTGAGATTTAAAAAAATAAAAATATATTCAGTTTCAATTCGGAAATCCAATGCACAAAATTTAAGATATTTATTTAAATTTATTGAAAAATCTATAACATTAAAGTTACATATTGTGATCCCCAACAATATTTTTCTATCATTGAAAATTAAGTTAAATATTATATTTAATTTAATTTAATTTTAATTTTTCATTTTCTTATATATTAGTGATCATGTTACATTTAATCTAAATTATTGTACTTTATTAAATTCACTTTCTAAATTCACTAAAAATAATCTAATATGAATGTATTTTTCCTACAATTGAATTGTATTATATATATTATTATTTGGATATTTTTATATAAAATTTGAAATATTAAATATTAATTATTCATATTGTACTAAAATTTAAGAATAAAAATACATCAGCTATTATGATTTAAAATCTATCTTTTTCTTAAGACCTACTCATTTAAATGGTATTTTCTTTTATACACAGATTCGAAATTGATATGCATGTTCACCACTCTGAACAACGTATATGAAAACAAATTTGAGCCCAACAAATTTTATTTTAAGAATGCACTTGATACGACAAGATTTACTCAAATAATTGAATAAAACAATACCATCAATTTTCACCATTTACAGCTTTTCGCCGGTAACTAAAAGTTTGACATGACGCCACTACAAATACAGTTGACAGAAATGTTGGTAACTCAACTTTATGTTTGTCACAAATTTTGCCACCGACTAAAGGTTGGAAAATAAAATTATGTAGCTATCAAAATTCCTCAGTTATTTTTATGATGTAACTGATATTAACCCGCGATGCCATTTGGATACTTACGTCACAATAGTTTAAGAGAATAAACATACGACTTAAGCAATTATTTTCAATTTCTAATTGTGAAAGGGTATTATAAAAATATTTACCAACGGGAAATTTAGATAGAGTTTTTCGATATATAAGGAGGGATGAATTATATAATTGATAATATATTTGTTCATTATGTTAAATAATTTAGTTTTTCTATATAGATCTATATTTCTCTTTAGTAAATAATATGAGTTAGGACCTATTTTTCAAAGTAGCAAGTGTTTTTCTATCTAATATATATCATGTATTTAAGTCACATAGTAGATATTCATATGCACACATATAATGTCAATATGTTAGTATTGAAAAGAAGAGGATGAACAACAACTTTGGATAACAAGGATGTAGATAAAATATACTCAACTTTAAATGTTTGAGATCTATTTATATACATCCTTCAATGTGCTTTTTAGACACATCAACTTGATATACTTAGAGAATGTACACCAAACCTTCTTCTTTAAATAGACACAACACATTAATAATAACTAGGAAAGTTTGTGTGCTTCCAAAATTAAGGCATAAGTTATTGAAATTTAAGAATATTTTTCTTGTGTATATAAGGCTTAATATAGATAAAATCATTGTTTCCTATGGATCGATAAAAGTATAAAATATGTCCACAAAGATATCCAATATATTATGAAAAATGAATGAAAGGTTCATTGCTATTTCCATGGTTTTAAGTGGTTGGCATGGTCAAACCTCATGTGTTTTAAATTTATCTAATAATAATATAAAAGATTCAAAGGTTATAATGTTTTATTCGACTAAATGAGGTTACACATATTATTTGAGCTCTATTAATTTTTCTTTCTTTCTTTTCATGCATAGTGTCTATTCTTTGCAATGGACCTTGACAATGTATGAAAATATGGGGGCAAGGGGCTTTCCTAATGGAATCCACCCCCTTGTAGATGCCTAAAATCTCAAGCTAGAGCTAGCAAGTGGAGAAGGGAGGTTGTGTTGTTATAAGAAAATCACACAACCTCTATACAAGTCTAAAACTCTTGTTGTAAGTGAAATCTTGGTCTAAAGTGGACACAAAAAAATTCTATAAAAAGCGAGCTCTATGCTACATAAAATAGTCTTTTGGTGCAAACACATAAATGGTGTTGTAGATTTATAGTAAAGTTTTAAAGGAACAAAAGAAATATATGTTGTAGATTCTTGACCATACAATAGGTCCAAATTATAAAATGCTCAAATGTTCACAAAAAAATAACCCTTTTAGAGAAACAATTTTATTGATATTTAAAATTCACAATAATACACCCAATCAAATAAGATAACACATTAAATGAGGAATATTATATTTCATTTAACTCAAAAACTACAATCATTTACAATTATTTGTATATATTTACACAAAACTCGAACAAATTTGAGACTCCTCTATTCTCTGCTCTTTCCTATTCTTGATTTTCCATGTGATCCTCTATTCCTATATGTCTTCCTCTTTTCTACTTGTGAGACCTTTCTTTTAATGGAATTCTTCTACTCTCTAGTCTTTTTTCTCTTTTCCTAGCATGTGCTCCTCTATGCCTTCCTCTTTCTATTTTTTGATTTTCTCTTGTTATCCCTCTTTCATCTTCTATAGTTCTATCCTTATATTCCTCTATTGTCCTCTATGTTATTCTATTTCTCCTTCTCTCTTCTCATATGTTTTTTTCTTGTCTATTTTTCTTCTCAAAAATTCCAAAGTCTAGATGCTTTCCCAAAAATTCACCTAAATTTTGGTGCATCATTTAAAAATCTTGAAATAAATGCTCACAACTCTTTTTTGAGTACAAAAATTTCACTTAACTTATTCTCCTTCACTATTAATTGATGTTGTTTATTAAATGTGTCTAGAAGAAGGCATTTACAACTCCAAATGGTAAAAAAATCAAATTTAAATTTCTATGTATATATACAATGGCAAGTGAAGGAAGTAGATAAAAAAGGACAACATACAATCCCTTGCTTCAAACTACCAGGGTAGAAAATTTGGTGAGCCCCTACTCACTGAGTAAACTTTATGTTGCTATAGGTTAATGATCCTTGTGTTTTGGATCAACAACTCTATCATCATGTGTTATTTGGAATAATTTATAATAGAATAACTTGCACAATAGAATAATATGATATGAGATATGCTAAAAATATTTGATAATAATTAAGAATAACAAGCCACTTCAAGGGGGAAATATCCAAATATATCCAATGAGAAGACAATTCAAAATATGATCCTAAAATAAAACTCAATACTCTCTCTCTCTCTCTCTCTCTCTCTCTCTCTCTCTCTCTCTCTCTCTCTCTATATATATATATATATATATATATATATATATATATATATATATATATATATATATATATATATATATATATATATATATATATATATATATATATATATATTTATGACTAGGATATCACCCAAGACAACTTAAATAGCCCTATATAAGCCTTAGGCTAACCTAAATAACTAAATAACAATATAATAATAATATGACTTAATTAAGAGTTAAGAAAGCTACAAGCCGACTATTCATGACCCAATGTACACCAATATTAAGGGAATATCATGGCCCCCTCTTCAAAGAAGTATTGTTCTCAATTCTAATTGAGTGT
The DNA here is from genome assembly GCA_007258455.2 of Sequoia sempervirens. NCBI lineage: Eukaryota > Viridiplantae > Streptophyta > Pinopsida > Cupressales > Cupressaceae > Sequoia > Sequoia sempervirens. The sequence goes on along the minus strand of VDFB02358134.1, from coordinate 93,576,352 downwards.
GGATTCTTTTGAATGAACTCCCTATTCTCCCATGTGGAACCTTCAACTAGTAAATTCTTCAATGGGTAGAGATACTCAGTGAGAGTTCTATTCTTCAGCTTCTTCATGTGTGTTTAGCGAATACAATCTAGTTCCAAAATAATTTTCCTTCTTCATCAACCTCTGGTAATACTATTTGAGTTAGAATATTATTCCCAATTATCTTCTTTAGACAAGAAACATGAAAAATTGGATGTATCTTTGTTGTTGGTGGAAAGTCTAACTTGTAGGCAACACTACCAATCTTTTGCATGATTAATATAGCCCATAATATCTTGCAGACAATTTATTATTATTTTTTTGTTGCTTTAGTGAGATTTTCTTATAAGGATACAATCTCAAGAAGACCCAATCCCCAACTTCAAAACTTCTTTCACTATGATGTTGGTCCACCTACTGCTTCATTTGATTTTCTATGATGGCTAAATTCTCCTTGAGCCCTAAAAGTACCTATTGTTTATGAAGCAAGTGGTCCTCTACTGCCTAAACTCTTGGTGAAACCTTAGATGATAATGTGATGGAAGGAGGATGATATCCATATAGTTCCAAAAATGAAGACATTTCGAATGAGCTATGAAAAGAAGTGCTATATTGGACCATTATACTAGTGGTAGCCAATCTACCCATTGAGACTATTTCTTTGAAGTGAAACAACATAGATATCCTTCCAAACACTTATTAACAACCTTAATTTTCCCATCTGATTGAGGGTGGTATGAAAAGCTATGAGCCAATTAAGTGCCCAAACATGAGAATAAATCTTTCCAAAAGTGACTAGTAAACATGATGAGGGAGCAAACCCGAGACACATAATAACACTCACAAAATAGGGAATAATATTTTATTCAAAAATATGGAACTCTTACATGCAGAGGATCTCAAATCCCCAAGCTCTGTATTACATGCAAATTACAGGCTTACAGAAAATTACCTAGATCCCCCTTTCACAGCATGCAAACTTCTTTCCCCAAAAAGTTCACAAAAATTAGAAACTAGCCCATAAATAGCCCCTGTTTAGTTTGGAGCCAAAAACAACATTCAAGATATGATTATTGGTGGTTTGGTGCCAAAATTACAATTTGAAATTCAAGTTTAAATTCAGAGTCAAAAATTTGCACATTTCTAAAATATGCACCAACTTCCGGCAACCATAACTTTTAATCCTACTGTCAGATCTTCAATGATAATGCCTTTTTGGAAAAGTCTCGAAAAGATGATTTTTTGCAAAATAAGCCTATGGTAGACTACTTTGGCATTTCAGTAAATTTTCAAGCCCATCCGAGACCGTTTAGTGCCTCAAATTGAGCTCGGAAGGTTTTTTAGGGCAAAAAGCAGAAACTAGAACTTGAATAACTTTCAAATGGTGAATGATCTTGACCTGATTCTTTCGCCAGATTGTGTATTTTTCCATCCTAAACCTTCCTATAACTTTTTGTCTTCCCACGCCTTCAAATTCAAACCTACTAAAAATAGCAGTTGAGCAGGAAAAGCAGAAAAGTAGTTCTGAAAGTTGGAAACTCTTATTCGACGAAAAGGGTATCCAAAAATGAAAAAACATCTACAAAAAGAAAACAATAGGAACAAAAAGTGGAAATCATCTTTTTGGGTGATGCAAGATTTCCCTCACACCACTAGATGCTTCTGCATCAAAACATAGGATCATGGTCACTAGCAATAGCCTTAGGCGTACCATGTAGCTTTTATATATTCTCCAAAACAGCTTTTTCCACTAGAATTTTTGTAAAAGGATGTGATAATGCAATGAAATGTCCATATTTAGTGAGGTGGTGAACTACTACCATAATGATTTTATGACCTTTAGATTTGGGAAGCCATATGATGAAGTCCATGGACACCCCTTCCCAATGTTGGCTAGGACTAGCTAAGGGATGCAGGAGACTTAGTGTCTTAATTGTCTCCCCTTTATTCCTTTGAAAGCCAAACATTCTGCCAAAAAAATTTGAACATTACCTTTTAGCCCTTCCCAAACAAATCTTGCTTGACCCGATGATATGTCGTCAAAAATATTGAATGACTACCAACTAGATACTCATGCAGTTCTATGAGAATGTTTTGTTGAAGAGTGCAATTCTTGCAGAGATACAAATTCTCTTTATACCAAATAGTATCCCACTTCCAACAAAACTTATCTAAACTACTAGGATCACTCTTTAATTGTTGGATGAGATTACTTGTTGCAACATCTTTCTGCCATATTGCTTTGGCTTTTTCCACCCAATTTACTTCTAATATTGAAAGGGAACAAAATAAGGCTTCATATTTGTCATCCTTCCTAGAAAGTGCATCTACCACAATATTTTCCTTCCCTTTCTTATAGACAATCTCAAAGTCATATCCCAACATCTTAGTGACCTAATTTTGTTTCTCTTCAAAACATAATCTTTGTTCCTGAAAAAAAATTTATGCTATCATGATCTGTCTTAACATTGAAGTGTCTACCCATTAGATAAGGGCTTTGTTGTTTAACTACATTAAGAATGGCTAGCATTTTCTTCTCATAAATAGGTTTGAGAGCTTGTTCGTACCCTTTAATTGATGACTCTCAAAATAAATTGCTCGAACCTCCTGCATGAGTACTACTGCTATACCATTTCTTGAAGCATCACATTCCACAATAATGTCCTTGGTGAAGTCTAGAGTGGCAACTACTAGATTTGTACACATAGCCTCTTTCATTCTCTCAAATGTTGCATTAGTAGATTCATTATAATGAAAAGAATATTCCTTCAATAAAGTTGTGAGAGGTGCCACTATACAACCATACTTCGTCACAAATCTTATATAGTATTCCATCAGTCCCAAAAAAATTCCCTAGTTTCTTAATGGTTTTCTAAATAAACCATTCCATGATAGCCTTAATTTTGTTAGGATCTACCTTTACTCTTTCATGTGATACTATGTGTCCCAAATACTCCACCTCATTAAGACCAAAAGCACACTTCAATGGATTAGAATAGAGTTGATGATCTTTGAGTATTTGTAATGCTTGATCTAAATATTGCAAGTGTACTTCCCATTTAATATACAATTAAAGAACACTAAACAAAAATTCAAAAATTTATTAAAAATGGAATCATCAAATTCTGGAATGTTGATGGTGTATTGGTAAGACCAAATGACATCACCAAAAATTCATAATGACCCTAATGAGTCTAAAATGTTGTCTTACAAATATCTTCTTCCCTAATTCAAATTTTGTATTAACTAGATCTAAGATCTAACATCCAGTAAAATACATATCTCCATTCAATTCATCTAGAAAATCATCAATGACTAGAATAGGAAACTTATCTTTAATGGTGTGTACGTTGAGCACTCTATAGTCCAAACAATTCTGCCAAATTTAATCCTTCTTACACACCATCACCACAAGCGAGGAGTAAGCACTTTGTCTACGCCTCATAATTCTTGCCTCTAACATCTCCTCAATAATTTTTAATCTCACTTTTTGTATATGTGGATACCTATAAGGTCTGATGTTGGCTAGTTGGATCCTTGGAACTAGTTGTATGGCATGATCATGATCCCTCTTAGGAGGAAGTTCTTTTGACATATCTTCAAAACTAACTGAGTGACAATCAATTATTACATGTAAATCTAGATGAGTAGGAGCATTAGATTGAGAGACTTGTAATGAACATAACTGGGCCACAAATCCATCAACTCCTTTATTAAGCAAATTTTTCATTTGATGATAGATAACTATTTGTGGGGGCTTTTCCTTAAATCCCCTTAGCTCTACTACCTTTCCTTCTAACTGAAATATCATGAATAGTTCACAGAAGTTCATCTCAATTGTTCCCAATGTAGTAAGCCATTGTACGAGCCCAAAACAATATTTTTTGAACCCATTGAGATATCATACATTGGGATATCAAGGTGATAATCTCCCATTGGTAACTTAATTCTATGACATTTTCCAGACCAACTAATAGTACCACCATCTGCAATCAAGACCTAAACCTCTAGAGTTAGATACATAAAACAATGTAAATGAGTAGACAACTATTTGTTGATGAAATTATGAGTGTAGAAACTAAAAAATGTCCTAAATGTTATCATGCATTCAAAATAGATTTACTAACATCATTTCCTCTCAAAATTCATCTTCTTTTTGCTTAATTGATTGAATTGGCATAGCTATTTAATTAATTGCATCATTTTCATCCATTAACCTAATTAATTTAATTGGGTTAATTCACTCCCCCTTCATGCTAATGTTTCATCTTATCAAATTGAATACATCAAAATATTTAATTTAATCTCTTAGGTCATCTTATTTAATTAAATATCATATCACCTTTCCCTATTCATTAAATTAATTAATTTAATGAATATCACCTTTAATTCTTCAAATCCCCTAATTGCATTATCAAACTTTGTTTAATTAGCAATTAAACTAACTTTCCTCTAAGAAAAGGGAATATTCTCATAGAATATTCCTTATCCCCTTTTCGTACAATTAAAACTTTATTTTAATTTGCAAAATCCCTTTTTCCTAACCCATGAGAATATTACAAAAGAATATTCTTATTCCTTCATTTGAAAAAGGGATATTTTCACTTGGATTTTTAAGCAAGTTTTAACCTTTAACATTTTGAACAGGTCACCTTTGACCTATGTGAGCAAATCAAAAGTGTGTTTGTTTGAGGCAAGTGTGAACCCTTGATTAAATCCCATCATGCATTCTCATTCATTGATGATAATCCATGATCCATGCCTCTCATCTCCTTCATCTTGAACCATTGATTAATCTTTTCAATATCAACCCTCCATTTCTCATTTACTTTCCTATAAATAGAACACTATTTGGAGACAAATGGATCCATCTTTCAATTACAAACTTATGCTATTGAATCTCATATGCACTCACACTCATATTTAACTCACTTTTTAGCTTATCTTAGTTAATTTTAATTGCATCATAGCTTGGAGCATCCATTAGTGGCTTCCATGCATCCATCTTAGTTTGTATATGAATTAGGGTTTTCATCTTTTAGCTTAGAATAGAGGCAAGAGATCTACTAGAAGGGTATCCTAGGGTATGGATTTAGATTACAAGAGGGGTTCACCAACAAGTTTGGAACTTGGAAATAATAATGCAATGCAAAGTATAATGCAAGATGACCTGCAAAACCCTAGTTCAATGCAAGCTTCAACTAAATGACCTAGAAATGCAAATGAAATAACATAGAGAACTACAAAATGGAATATGTGCACCTAGAAATCTAGAGATGGTTGAGTGAAGCCCTAAAACACTAGAATTTTTGAATTTTTGACCCAATGGGAGTCACTCGCCATTTTGGGCGAATCAGTCCTAATTCAAGATTTTTGTACAAGAGTAGGTTTAGAAAAAAAGTGTATATGAATCTACAAAAAAAATTGAAAAACACCTATAGTGGGACTCATTCGCTACTTGTGGTGAATGAGTCCAATTTGGATTTTCTAGAACTTCAAAGTCTGAATCTAGTCTTCATTGTTTTCTCTTTCTATTCCCCTTTATTTCCATATTTGGAACCTTAATTTTTGAGACTGTGACTTTTTTGTGAAGATAGCAACCTTGTGACAACTTAATGACTTTCTCCACCTTTGCAACATAATCTTCAATGATCATTCAAGCTCTAAAACACCTAGATCTGCAATCCACATGTAAAGAGGAGAAAAAATTGTTGATTGTTAGTGAATAGGGGCTTGCCCTTGTCAAACCCCTTTTAGGAAATTAAATCAAATGATGAAACAATGAAACAAGGACATGAAACATGAAACATAGGATATGAAACTTGAACAATGATACGTTGAATGATGTCTTTTAAATTTACAACTCAACATGAAATGCCCATGAATGATGTAGATCTTGATATTGACAATAGGTGTAGAACAATGCTTAATCTTGGATCTTCAATCCTACATCACAACACTATCTCAATAACATGCTTGATGCTTGATATCATTGACATGATAATGGATCTTGAATTGCTACAAAAATTGATGAATAATCTACCCTTTAATGCCTTATAAATTATCTTGCAAACTCTCGTAACAATCTTGTGAAGTCTTGGAATCCTTAACTCTTGCTTACTTGACCTGATATTATGAATGCTTATATTTAAAATAGTGATTTGAAAGAATTTTTAAATAGGAAATGCACTCAAATGACCATTTATTTGATCCCCAAGGCTAACATAGAATAAATTTTAACTTAAAATAAAATTTTCTTGCTTAAAACCTTGAAAATAGGCCAAATGGGACTCATTCACCAATCTGGGTGAATCAGTCCCACCTAGATGGGACTCATTCACCCAAAGTGGTGAATGGATCCCATAGGGCCTATTTTGAGTGTTAAAATGTCATAGAGTGTGTAAATTAAGTTTATATGTTGATATTGTTAGGTTTTGATTGAAATATGCCTTGGGATGCATAATATGGGGTCATAGGTGCCTATTAATGATGAAATAAAGGTCATAAATGTAAGAGGGCCCAAACTTGAATGTGAAAGTGAAAATAAATGTACTTTACAACATTAAATTAAGGAAAAATTTGTCCTATTTATCTTAGAAGATCCCTAAGTCCCATATGAATGTGAAAAACACATTAGAATAGTAGACTAGGTCCATTTAGTTTACAAGCCTCCTAAATTTAATGTGAAGGTGTAAATAAATACACTTTACAACAATAAATTAAGTTAGAGTTAGGTTTATTTAGCTCAAATGGGCCCTAGAGGGTGAAGCCACAATAGTGGTTTACTATTGAAGTGAGGAAGTAAAAATCACAAAAGATGAATGCATGGAAAAAAACTTTATTTTAGGGGTTCGTACAAACCTACTAGTTCAACCGAACCAATTAGGGGTTCGCTAGAACCTGGGTTCAGGTGAAACCTTTTAATACTCTCCTACCAAAAAAGCTAACAAAGCCCTTTATAGAAGGGGAGTTCGAATGAACCCTGGTTCGAGCGAACCCATAGGGGTTCACTCAAACCCCTGGGGGTTCATACAAACCCCCCTAATTTCTCATCCCCTCCCCTGAGACATAAATAAACTTGAATTTTGGCAATTCAGAGCTCAGGTTGAGGATGAAAATGGATGAATTTTCACAAACCCAACTAGAATCAGGTAGTCCTCGGAATGAGCTATCCAACAAATATAATTTTAATATGTTTTGGTTTTATTATGTAGTTGTTTTTTTACTTTTATTAAACATAGGTTTTTCATCGAAAATGAAGGTCTATGTTCTGCACATGTGGAAAAATAGCAGATTATCAAAACAAAAATTGAAAAATATGAGTGCACTAGATATTGAAGTCCTTGATCCAACAATTTTTTTTTTTGAATTTTCATATATACTAAAAAATTTATGCATTATACGGTAGTGCTATGTCTGAATTGTAATTGGTTTGACTTCAAAACTTGATTAAAGATTAAACATTTAATAAAAAAATGTCTAACCAAGTGCAAGCAATAGATATCGGAGTTAAAAATCTAAATTTGAAAGAATTATAATTTTATCCCTCATGGAAAAAAGTTATGCGTTATACGATGTGCGTCACTTTTTAAAAATGCTATTTTTTGAAAAAAACCAATTTCCGTGGGAGATGGAAAAAGAAGTGCAATCTGATTTCTAAAATTTTGAAAAAAATATTTTTAGAATCTAAAGACAAAATGTGACGAGACTCTAGTTTTCATCATCTTAAAATTCTTCAGGTTTTAGCTGCTATAGGTGCCCGAATGTGAAGATTCAGTTTTAAAAAATAATTTCAATGTCCAATTTGGCCAAAAATTGTAAACCACTATTGTGAGATCACCCTAGACCTAATGTGGATGTGTAAAACACATCATATTAATACTAGATCAAGGTGTTGTTAAGTCCAATTTGTCATTTATTATTCCCAAATTAAGTTTGAAAGTGTACACAACAATATTTTTTGACACTACATTTAGCCCCCACTTTACTGAGAGGATGAACTTGCTTCAAACTCATAGTAAAATAGTGTATAGGAGTGAATTTGCACCCATTATGAAAATTCACCTTTTACACATCCTCACCTTAGAAATCCAAGTCTGAAAGTGAAATTCCACATCAGCAAGTTTCCTTCCTTCCACTTCGCATCTGTCCTTTGTGTCGATAGAAGAATATTTGTTGGGGATGCATAGACAGTGTGCAAATGTCCACATGGAAAACTTACATCCCTAATGGATTCCTACATTTGAAGTTGGTAGAGGTGTTACACTTTTGATTGGGGTTGATTTGTAACATCCCTCTTCAACCAATCGAAACCCAAAAGTGGCATATTCTTCCCTCTTCTCCTTCAAATTCATCCATTCTTCATTCAACTCACCTTTTTCCATCTCCCTTTTGGAATTCTCAAGAATTCTCAACCTTCGCTTCACTCTCAACAACATTTCAACACTCCATTATAGTGAGAACACTCTATCAACTCTGTAAAGCAAGTGTGAAGCAAGCCATTATAGCATGGAATTGAGGTCTTATGAAACCTCCCTTCATCGTGGTTGAGGTTGTGTTGATTGTTCAAGCCATCTTTCTCATCCAGTGGCTAGTGATCTCTTGGTAGAGGTGATAACATTCCACTCCTCTCCTTTACATTTTTTTGAGTAGCTCTTTGTTGTTTTGTATTGTTATTTGCATTCCTTCTTTCTTTAGTTCTTTATCGCATATTTCTATCTTGTTGCTATATGGTTGTCCATGGAAGTGGAAACACCAAAATAGGGGTCTGACTGAGGTAGGATCCTATACAACCCCAAAAATTTTCCCCTCTTTCTTGTGTGTAGGAGAACATACTTTTAGAGTTAGCTGGCGAATTGGTGCCTTGGTAAGATTATCTTTGTCATTTTAGCTCTTATCTATTTGTTCTATCATATCCATTTGTACCTTTCATAGGTTATAACTCTATTTTGTTCACTTATAAATAATTAGCTAGGTGGTCAACTTATTTTATGGCAGTTCATACTGTACTCCTTGTCCTCTAGCCATATAGTCACCAGTGCACCTAAGAGATGCTAGCGCACCGCACTGTCATTCTAGAACCACACTTTCATCCTCAAGCAGAGAGCTACCTGAGGTACAATTTAGAGTCCAAAAATCATCTCACCTAGCCCCATTTTCTATTTTAGGTCTAAAGACTTGATTGAAGTACTGTATAGTACTCATCATTCTCATCCCTTATTTTAAAAGATCCCTTTAGAGTGAGGTATGTTAGGGTAGCCTTCCACTCTTGGCTCTCCATGATCTGGGGCCTTGATGTAGTTGGCCTCCCTCTTACATTTTTGGTGAACTTGACATGAACCATTTCGGTTCCATTGTACGATACAAAAATTTCCTTTCCTCATATTTTAGGAGTGTCGTGGGTGTGAGTGTTGTGAGGCCTTTTCCTTACAAACCAACTTGCAACCCCTAGTAGGCATAGTTGTAAGGTTCCAAAAGTGTTGCACAATGAAACCTTAATTAGGTCACTATCATATCTTGCAACCATTGGGGGGCTTTGTGAGAGTGTCATTCAGAGCATGTGTGATGGCCTCTTTCTTGCATCAACCTATCCCCTATACACATCCTACAAGTAGTAGTATTGGTATAACCTTCACCTCATAGGATCTGTCGATGGGATTTAATAAGGAATCATCTCCTCTCTACATCCCTACATGAATCAATGGAAACACCATAGCAAGTGTTCTCATTGATTCGACATCTCAAGTAAATATCATAATTGAGGAGATCATGCTAATCAACTTTCTGCATAAAAATGGGTATGATGCACCTGTAAGCACCATCCGCATGTAGGACAAACTTTCCATACCTCCTCTTCGTAGTATTTTTTTATCAGTTCTTGTTGGACCTAAATCTATGAATCTTTTGTTTGATATAATCCCAAGGTCTGAACAATTCAAAGTGAAGTTGGGTATCCTCTAGTTGGTAGCTATGAATGCAATTCTCCCAGTTGTGCACAAATGTTTAAATTTTACTCATGAGGGTTCAGTGCATGTGATCCATGACATCAGTTACAGACCGCTAGTCGCGCGTGACAAGTACTCCTTAGATTACTCTTGGCCTATGCCTATTGGTCCTCTTCAACCTAGGAAGGACCTCTTGTACTGGAATTATCAAAATTACAAGAGAGGTTGCTTAACGCCGAGAGTGAGATAGCCTCCATCGCCTTATGATATTCCACATAGGGCTTATAAGATAGTAGCAAGTTTTTGAGAAAATCCTATGGTGCCTGCTTGGAAGAAACCTAAGCGTCCCATGTTTAAGCTTCATGTTCTACCCATGGAGCCTAGGCCCATTCCGTATGGCAGAAAAGAAGGTCCACTTGGGAAATCTTCTATGTCCCAACCTCTACAACCTCCCACAGCTTTTTCTCCCAAGGTAGTAGACATGAAGAGGCCCATAGCCGAGGCACTAGAGTTGACTCCCCCCATTGCTACTCAACCTATTCCTCCTACTCCAGTTCAAGAGCCTATCCCTCCACTAGAAATAGTTGAAGTGGATACTCCCATGGTTGAGTACAATTCTTTTGCTCCTTTGTAATTTTCAGTCTCTAGCTTGGAGAGTAGTAGAAACTACCTTGTGCATGAGCACAAGTATTAGTGAAAGGTTCTTGTAGCTAAGTAGGCCACTTTACAAAGGAAGGAAGAGGAGATGCCCACCCCTACTTTAGGGTCTCTTGTTGCATCCTCCTCTCCCCTCCCCTTTGCTTCCATTCAATCTAGTTAAGTCTCACTTTTTTTTTCCATTGTGAGTATGAATGTGCCTAACCCCAAAAAGGTGTAGGTGTTCATTGCTCCTTTGGTGGAGCCACCCTTATTTCTATCCCTTTTAGATATCCCTCCTTTCCTAAATATTATGGAAATGTTGAACACTTGGGTGGTATCTTTCATGGTTTTCTCCTCCTCCTCTTCCTCTACACATCTTGCCTTGTCTGTGGGGAGTTCAAATCCCCTGATGGAGTAGAAGATGGAGGATGGCCCTTCCAACAATAGAGGGTGTAAGAGGAGCCCACCTTTTCCAAAGGGTGGTCTTGTGTTGGCTTGTTCCATCCTAGTAATAGAATTAGCCTCAACTTCCCCTAAGTTTTTCACCGCTCCTAAGTCACTTGGTGAGCCTAGTGGTGAACCTTAGGCATAGTCCTATCCATCCATCGAGGTATGACATGGAACTCCAAAAAATTGCATGTTTAACTCTCTGGATGAAGTTTCGACCTTGTAAATGATTTTCACAAAATCATTGACCATAGCTCCACAAGAGCTAAATGAAGGATACCTTGCAGGGCCTTATTCCTTAGCCCTTATTGTGGGACGGTCAAAAGTTCCTCTTCTTAATATTCCACCACTTAAGCTCATCCTCCTTCCCCCTATGATGATCTAGAGTGGGAAGTGGATGACCTCTTGGTCGATGAGTGTTATGGGGATACCTCTTCTTTATCTTTAGATTAGGTGTGTGTGTGTGTGTGTGTGTGTGTGTGTGTGTTGTGATGTGTTCCTAGATGACCCTTGTCACCCTTGTTAGTGCTTGGATATAGGAATGGTTTTTGTGTCATAAACCTTCTTCTATTTTTATCATCATACCTCCATGTTTGTACTTTATTTTTGATAAATTGGGAATGATGCAAAGCATTGGGGGCATTTAGGCTTCCCTTACATGTTGACCCAATTTTTTATTTTTACTTTGTCTTCTTGTGCATTCTTCACATGGTCTGATATAGTAGGGGGTTGATAATAGTTCATTTATATACTACTATTATACATATATATATATATATATATGATCAACTCTAACCCCAAAATAGCAGATCACCCCTATGCCCTTTATTGTGATCATCTCCTTTTTGCTCTTTTCTTATCTTTCTCTCTTCTTTTCTTGAGTTGTCCCTTTCATGTGTGACAAATCCATCAATTTTTTTATAGAAAATTTATTCATTTCCAATGAATCTTTTCTTGAGAATCTTTGCAAAAAATTTCAAGGAATCACATTCTTAATTTGGACCTAACGGAACATGTTTCCTTCATCATAGGTTTGTAAAGACAGAACTTGAGAACTTTCCTTCAAGGAGGAAGCAACTTTTACCTTCCCCTTGCAAGGGGGAATCTTATTCCTTTCAAATTCCTTAATGAAGTGAACATATTTTGAAAGGATTCCTTGATGATGAATCAATTTGAGAAAAAGACATTACTTTTGCACTTTCAAATAACACACCTATTGAGTGGACCCCTCTTCACATCAGGTTCTTGAGGGACCCCTTTGAAAGTTTTCCAACTTGTGTGATGGTTTGTGTGACTATCTAATTACTTGCTTACGTGGCTACTTTTAGACATGTTCTATTTGTGGGTAAACATGTAGCTTTGCAGGTGCACCTATAAAGCCGCCTTTTGATTCTATGGATTTTTCTTCCTTTGGGTTTCCTCCATGTGAACGATCTTGCAAGACACCTTCCTTGCAGGTTTATAGGCTTGTAAGGTGCTTCCTCCATGTGAGAGATCTTGGTGGTCACTCCCTTGTAGGTCTATAGGTTTGTAAAGTGCTTTTTCTAGGTTTCCATCATGTCAAAGATCTTGGAGGACACCTTCCCTATACGTCTATTGGCCTATAGGGCACATTTTTTGGGGTTTCCTTCATGTGAGAGATCTTGGAGGATGCCTTCCTTGTAGGTTTGTAGGTCTATAAGGCACTTTTTTTAGGTTTCCTTCATTTTAGAGATCTTGGAGGACACCTTCCGTGCAAGTCTATGGACCTATAGGGTTCCCTTTCTAGGTTTCATTGATGTGAGAGATCTTGGAGGACACATTCTCTACAGGTCTGTAACCCTATAGGGCAATTTTTTTGGATTTCCTTTATGTGAGATATCTTCGAGGACACCTTCCTTTCAAGTCTATGGGCCTATGATATGCTTAATTCTCGAGGCTTCTTTCATGTGAGAGATCTTGGGGTCACCCCCTTTGTTGGAAATAGGATGCCATTCAATTGCAAATCCTAAACATTAATTATTTCATGTATCTCCTAGATTCTTGGAATGTGTTCAACAACACTAAGATTAGGATGAGATTAATTATTTGGATGAAATAAATCATGAAATTGACATTTGTAGTTATTCCTAAATAATAGGAGCATGTGGGTGCACACGTGGTAAGGTGACACTCACCTTATGTTCAGTTAACTATACAGAGTAATATTAACACTTCTAAATGCATGTAAAGTTCCTAGGATTTAGAATTTGATGTTTGCATGTTTGACATTTAGTTCAAATTAGTTCAGTTCAAAATCAGTTAGTTAATTCAGTTCAATTCAATTTAGTTTAGTTCAGTTTAGTTATGGTTCAGTTATCTTCAGTTGCATGCAAGTGCATGCTGTGCATGTTGGTTATTTTGAGTTGCATGTAGTTAGCTTTGGTTAACTTTGAATGCATGGCTAATAACTTGAGTTGTATTATAGATAACAAGGACTACCTCAGTTAATAGGGGATGACCATTCTTGCATGAATGGTGTTGAGTAAATGTTTCAATTAACTATAAATCACTTGAAGCCAACTTGGGCACCCAAGATGCTTTATTAGACTTACCTCTCATGCATGATAAGATATTTTTGAAGGCTCAGTTAAGTAGGATTACTTAAGGGCGCCAACTTTGAGGAAGAGCTTTGGATTTATCACCAAAGTGAAGGATGAGTTGTAGCTTTAGTTTGGGATGCCCAAATGGATGAACACATGTTTTAGCATTGTTATTCACAAGATAACTCTATTTGCATGAGATATGGTTTACCTTTTAGGGATAGGGCTTGTGTATTATAATTGTAACTCATGTTGAGTTTACAAACTTGATTAAAAGCCTATTTATCTCAAGCAAGTTGAAGAGATTTGTGAGATTTTTTATTTGCAGGTGTGAAGAAGATTGGTAAAGATAGAAGAAGCATTCTCAAGCAAGAATTGGAGCTATTATAATTTAGAGATTGAATAATAGAATAATTCTTGGTGGAATTTTCTCCTGAAAGGGTTTCTCCATGTACATCTTGTGTGATCTTTCTAATATCCTATCTAGTTCTTCTATCAACTTCTCTCTTCATTCTACAATAGTAAAATGAATTAATCAAGATAATCACCCACAAAGAATATATGTAACAAAGAAAAGACTTACTTAGATAAGCAATATTAAAGTTTTACAGAGTATTAACCTAAGAAAACACCTCATTTTTCAACATCCTTGTGGGTTTGCAGGCTTGTAAGATGTTTTCATTCTACAACTTCATATTTTTGTGGGGCTATGGAGTCCTTTTCCTACCCTATGCTTTTGAGCTCGCTAGATTGTGGTTTGCTTCCTCGAAAGTTCAAGTATACATTTGTAACCTTGTTACCTTTTTGATCTACTTTACCAAAGCAATCATCAGTATTTTTGCTTGCTAAAATGGAGAAAAAATGTATAGGAGTGAATTTGCACCCCTTACACAAATTCCCCTTTTACACATCCTCATCTTAGAAAACCGAATCTGAAGGAAAAAATTTGCATCAACAAGCTGCCTTCCTTCCACTTGGCATCTATCCTTTCTTTCGATAGAAGAATATTTATCAGGGATGTACGCACAATGCACAAACTTCCACATGCCATGCTTATGTCCTTGATAGATTCCTACATCTGAAATAGGAACAGGCATTGCACTTTAAATTGTGGTTGATTTGTAACATTCCTCTTCGACCAACCAACCTCGAAAATGACATATTCTTCCCTCTTCTCCTTCAAATTCATCCATTCTTCATTCAACTCATCTTTTTCCATCTTCTTTTTGGCATTCTCAAGCATTCTCAACCTTCACTTCACTCTCAATAACATTTCAGCAATCCATTATAGTGACAAAAATTTGTCAACTATGTAAAGTAAGTGTGAAGCAAGGAATTATAGCATGGGCTTAAGGTTCTATGAAACCTCCATTCATCATGGTCAAGGTTGCAATGATTGTTCAAGCCTTCTTTCTCCTCCATTAGCTAGTGAGCTCTTGGTGGAGGTGGTAGTGTTTCACTCCTCTCCTTTATGATTTGGTTGAGTAGCTCTTTACAATTTTGTAGTGTTATTTGCATTCTTTCTTTCTTTACTACTTTCTCGCATATTTCTATCTTGTTGAGCTATCTAGTTGTTTGTGGAGGTGTAAACCCCAAAACTAGGGTCTAACTGAGGGAGGCCCCTCTAGAACCCCAACAATTTTCCCCTCTTTCTTATGTGTGAGAATGTACTTTTGGAGCTAGCTAGTGAACTAGTACCTTGGTGAGATTATCTTTGTCATTTCAGCCCTTATCTATTTTTTTTGTCATATCCATTTGTACCTTTCATATGTTATAACTCTATTTTTTTCACTTAGAAACAACTAGCTAGGTCATTAGCCTATTTTCTGGTGGTTCATACTATATTCTCTATCCTTTGGTTGTATGAACGCTAGTGCACTAGAGAGATGCTAGTGCACCGCACTATTATCCCAAAACTGTGCTTTCATCCTTGGGTAGAGAGCTACCTAAGGTACATTGTTGAATCGAAAACCCACTTGCCTAGCCCTAGTTTGGATTTCAGGCCTGAAGAGTGATTGAAGTACTTTATAGTCATCATCATTCTTGTACCTTATTTCAAAACATCCCTTTAGAGTGAGGTAAGTTAGGGCAGCCTTCTACTCTCAGCTCTTCATTACCTAGGGTCTTGATGTGGTTGGTACCCTTCTCTTACAAGTAGACATTCAAGAGGGGTTTAATCATACCAATGTGGATGATCTAGGATAATAGAGATCGAGAAGTAAGTCAAGCCCCCATGATCTAAGATCCTATTTCAAGTCGACAGGAGCAAAAAAAGGACACACACAAGGTGTATGATATGCAGCAAATTAAGATAAAAAAACATACAATGTTAGTAACTAAAAGAAAGAAAAGATAAAAAAGAAGAGCTGGATCAAGCTTTGACCATTTTTCTAACATGATGTGGATCAAATCTAAGTTGTTTGTTTGAAAAAGGCACGCTCACTCTGAGGCAACAGAACTTTAGGCTGTCTGTTGGGTGAGTAATCCAAGAGGGTGAGACACATGTACACACATGAGCAGCTAAGGGAATGTCATTACTTAAACCAGCTTCCCATCAAACCATACCAAATTTATACCCCCTGATAACTTTGATAAGGTGTCACACAACAACGAAAGTCAAGCTTCATGAGGAAAGAAAAAATTCGTATGCTTGAAATTAATGAACAAAGAAGATGGTTCCATAAGCATACAAATTGTGTTATGCAAGGTGGCCATATAACATGTATTATAAATGCAAAATAGTGTAAGGAATGTATTCAAAGGGATTTTTCTTAGTTCATGTAAGGTCTCTTTATAGGGGGAATCATGCCCAGTGTCTCCAAGAGAGGAAAAGCTAAAGAAATATCACTCTTTGAGGAATCAAACCCAATGACACCACCAAGAAAAGGACACATTGCAAGAAAAAATAAAATCACACAATGAAACATTAGTGTCGATGTATGTCCCCACTTTAAAGCAGTTTCTAACACCATTATTGTAAGCAATTGCTTTAAAGTAGAAGAAAACATGAGAGCATATTCAGAAAGCCCTATGACAAGTCCTATGTTTCTGAATCAAACTACATCATGAATAAGTATGTCAAATGTGAGTCAACTTAGGGCATGTCATCCACATCCCAAGCTTGCTCTTATATGTACATGAAAGGTGATCAACTATCCAAAAGAGGCAATGACAAGTGACATATGAGGAAAAGGATACTTAACCCCTTGCCCCCACTTAGTGCAAGACAAGGATGAGTTGAATAGGATGAAAGTAAGTTTCAATTAGAGAAACTAGGTACTTCAACACAAGGAAGAGCACCACAGTCCCTAAGATGTTAAATTTTGTTACTTAAAGCCTTATATATTCATTAGTAGAATGACCATAAACTCTATGGTATGTGCAAAATGAACTCTTCTAGTAAAATTTCTTTCATGTTCTTAGAGGGAGAGATATCAAGTGATCTTGGAGGATTCTTGACAAGATACTCACTTGATCAAAAGATGTTCCTTTATTTGGTGACAAAGATATCTCTTGCTTAGTACAATGTGTCATACCTACACAAGAATCTTTAGATTGTGAGATTTTGTTCTCTCCTTTATAGGAGGGTTTAAAATATAATAAACTCAAATCATTAGTGTTTTGTGAGATGACATTGATATTAAGCAAGGATTTATCTATTTCTTTCAAAGGATAACAATCAAAACCACTAGTGTTTCTCAATTCAGGAAGCACTACTTTTAAAGTCGGCTTAGAAGAATCTTTTGTAAGAGTGTTGACATTAAATAAAGGCTTGTTTGTTGGTTTGATTTATATGAAAGGACAATAACCAGGACCATGAGTTATTTATTGCATGTCAGGCTCTATACGGACACAAATACCTTGTTCTCGAGCACCACATCCTTTTCCACTATATCCCAATTGTTTCATAAGTTCATAATCTCTTCCATAAAGTTTCTTCATCTCTTTAGGATTCAAAGCTTGTTGATAGTTTGTTTCATCAAAGTTTATTGTGTATGTTTTCTTTTCTTCTAAAGTGGTTGAGCTGGATACTTTTGAAGGGTCTCCAAATATTGTGCTATCATTACTACCTTTTCTTTTCCTATTTTAGAATCTTTGTTTATGATCTTGTATTCTCCCATGAATATTGATTCAAATTCTAATGAACCCCAATCATATTCCAATAACTTCATGATTTTATTAATATTTCTATGTTTTTCTTTTTGTTGTGTGGGTTCTACTTGTGTAGTTGGTGTCAATCTTTTCAAAGGATTCTCTTTACCTTTCTCAATTTTCAAACAATTGTTTAGATCAAGGTTGGCTTCAAGTATGTACAATTTATTATTCTATATTTATTTCATTTTATGATGAAGGGTAGAAGGCACCCATTCATTGCATGAATCCATGGCCTTCCCAAAAGGAGATTATATGAAAGATTGTTTGGCATAACATGGATCGGTGATTCTAATGTGGCCTTCCTAGTTGTAATAGGTAAAGTAATCACACCCAATGGTTTTTTTCCTATGTTATCAAATCAATGAATTGACAAGGAATTAGGTTGAAATTTTGACTTATCCACACCAAGCTTATCCAAAAGTGTGATACTACACACATTAAGAGTGGAACCATTATCAACAAGGGTTCTTTGTATTCCTAATTTGTTGTATCCGGCTATTATCATGAACACATCATTTTGTTTTTTCCCTTCCAAAGGAGGTAGCTTATGTTGATGGAAGGTAACGTCTACATTAAATGTATTCATTCCTTGTATGAGAGTTGCCACATCATTTGCATTTGTGCTAGAGGGGACCATTACATGTTGCAAGGTAGTTTGAAGCATAGTGTGATAATTAGGTGAATTTTGAATTAGGTTTCACAAAGATATCTTTGCAGGAGTATTCATAAGTTGTTCAACAAGATAATACTCCTTTCCACTACGTGAAGGAAAATGAGGAGCACTAGGCAAGATGGGATTAGGAATGGGTAAGGTATTCAGGGCTGATTGTCTTGGTTGTAGATTGTTTCTAGTGTTATATATGTATGAGCAACGATATTATGGCTCAAATGTTGTGAAACATTATATTCTTAGGTGGGTAGAGGATAAATTTGAGTTTTTATTTTATTATTTGGTTTTTGTGAAGGTGGGTAAAGGATTATTTGAGGTTGAATAATATTAACATCCCTTAGTGAAAGAGATTTTAATGCTACAAGTCATGATCATCATCTAAGGGCACAATATCATTATTGTCAATGTTTTCCTTTTCTTGCACCATGATATATTCCCTAGGAGGAGAGTTTTTAATAGGAATACAAGCTAGATGTTCATGACATTCAAAGATTTCTTCTTCTAAAATGTCTTCATTGCATGTAGAGGAGGTCATAAAATCTTCTTTATCAATAGTGGGGACATTAAGAGAAGGCCCAATTTTATTGTCCTTTTTCTCTAAGGTATCATTGTCTTGTGCCATACTATCCACCTTAGTAGGAGATCTTGTAAGATGCACATCACATTCTATGGTTATATTTTGTAAATTAGATTCATCACAAATAGGGGAGGCATCAAGAGAAGGACAACTATGATTTTCATGCTTACCAAATAGATCTTTCAAAATGGTTGGAGCATTAGGGAAGGGAGGAACAAGATTCTCATGACTTTCAATAGGTGCATATTCTAACACCAACCTATCCTCTTTGCATTGACAAGGTATATTAGGATAAGGACAATTTTGATTGTCATAACTATCTATGATATCATCAATTTTCACTAGAAAATTCTCACAGGAAAGGATTGAATGAAGACTAGGTAACATGTGATGTTTAGAAATGTGTCTATGATCTCATCTTCTTGTTTTCTAAAACCTTCCAAAGGGGGAGGAGGAGAGGGACAATCAAGAACCTCAATGTTTGTATCTTCTTTCACCAAGATACCTTCATCACTAATAGGAGAGGTATCGAGAGAAGAACAAGTATGATTTTTATGATTCTCTATGCTCACATCCTCTTGTGTTATGACATTCTTACAAATCCGATAGATACTTGGAGGGTATCCAACATGCTTATCAAAGGTTTTATTTTTCTTTCCTATATTATGCCCATGAGTAGGGAAAATAGAATAATTCAAACCATTTAATATTTTAGAAACACTAAATGCTTGAAAAGAACACATGCTAACATGAGAAAGTAATACATCTAAATTATGCAATGTTTTCAAAATGTAAAAAAAGTGTCTTACAAATTTGAAACCTTTGATATCAAAATGATCTTTGTAATGCTTTAAAAATGACTTCACTATATGGATGATTTGACCTACATACATAAAACAGATGTTCCTAAAATTTTTCAGACTTGTACTATATGTTACCAGCAAGCTTATGAAGCATAAAAATGAGGTTTTCAATGCTCTAAAAGGTAGTTTAAATTTTGGACTAGAACTGATTTTCCTAGAGGGGAAAATGAGTCCCAGTTAGGGTTTTTTTCAAAAAAAATAGAAATTTTCAATTGATTTTGATGCTTTTTATGTTGTATGACTTGAAGACTAAACAAAAAATGCATATTTATATAATTTTGAGTAGTTTTAGATGCAAAATTGCAACTTATATGCACTTTCACTAATGCAAAATTTAGAAACCCTAGATGTCAAATAACTAATGAAAACCCTAATGCAAAGTCAATGCTAGGTAGATCTAGGATGATGATGGATGCCAAATCAATGACAATTTTTAGCCTCTCATTTCAAAATAAACCCTAGAGATCTCAATGCAAAGGAGAAAGAGATCTTGTTATAAAGATGCCCTAGGGGCTGAATATAAACTAATGATGGGTTCACCACCAATTTTAGAACTTGGAAATACTAATGTAATGCAAAGTATAATGCAAGATGACATGCAAAACCCTAGTTCAATGCAAACTTCAACTAAATGACCTAGAAATGCAAATGAAATGACACATAAAACTACATACATGAATATGTGCACATGCAAATTTGGAGATGGCTAAGTGTAACTATGGAACACTAGAATTTTTGACTTTTTTACCTAGTGGGACTCATTCACCATTTTGGGAGAAATTGGTCCCAGTTCTAGATTTTTGTACAAGAGCAGGTTTTTGACAAAGGGGTATCTAAATCTACAAAAATGTCTAAAAAATCCCTACAGAGGGACTCATTCACCACTTGTGTTGAGTGAGTCCAATTTGTATTTTCTGGAACTTCAAAGTCTAAATCTGGTCCTCACTTTCTACTCTTTCTATTCCCCTTTATTTTTTGATTCAGAACCTTGATTTTGAGGATTGTAAGTGACTTTTTGTGAAGATAGCAACCTTGTGACAACTTGATGACTTTCTCCACCTTTACAGCTTGTACCATAGAATAAAAAGGACCTCTTGCTTGAAATGAGAATAATTCATGATAAATTGGACTTAATGAGGCCTTGATTCAGGTGTTGTGAGGCATTTTATGCATCCACACTAGGTCTTAGACCCTTGTAAATTGAATAACATGCTTTTAACGATGTCTTGTAAAGGTGTTGTAAACTCTTGTAATGGACTTTCATGATTTTCTAGACGTAATGAACCCATTTATCCCTAATTCAACATTATAAAATGTGTTTAATAATTTTATTACATCAATCTAGAGGGTTATTGAATTAAACTTAATGATAAACTACTGTTGAAATGTGTATTGCATGTTCACATTGGTTCTTGTGCCTTCCTAGGCTATGTGGACCAAATTTTAGTGTTGTGAAGTGTATTTAATCACACTCACATTGAATTTTGTGTCCCAAGTCCTAATTTAATTTTACATAATCACTAATAGGCCCCTATTAACCCATTTGGTGCATCTCGAGGCAATATTTGATAAAATTCTTGAGAAAGTTACAATTTTAACCTTATTTCCTTATCTTCTGGCATCCTAGCTATCAAAATGTATCCTTTGGGACCCATTTTCCATGCATGGAAAATCAGTCCCATCTAGGTGGGACCCATTTAGCATGGGTGGCGAATGAGTCCCATTTGGCCCATTTTTTACCTTTGAGTGGGAAAAAGTGAAATTTAAGTTTAATCTTACTTCATGTCGGCCTATGATGAGGTATTAATAGGAAAATAAGATGAAATTCCTATAAATATAAGTATTTTAACCCTAATTCAAACCTCGTATCATTCAGTCATTGAAAAATCTTCCATCTCAAGTCAAGCAACTTAGCACTTCTTCATTTCAAGTCACCAAGACATCAATTTTAAGATATTCAAGGGAAGATCCTGCATGTTTTGTCGTAGAGTTTCAAGATAAAACATCATGGAAAGGTAATCAACTCCATTATTGCATGCTTCATTCTATTCTTTCATCATTTTGGTTCAATTACCTAAAATTGGTTTGAACAAGGAAAACCCCCATGCCCTAACATTCAACATTTCTCTCTCTTGTCTTGTGTGTTTGTAGATTTAGGTCTCTTGGAAGCTTGGAAATCATTGAAGATCAAGTTGCAAATTTTTTAGGTCTTCTCTTCATTCAGCAAGTCAAAATATCAACAAAAACTCATTTTCAAGTTTAGAAATCAGAGTTTCGGAAGTGGGAACTTGTAGGGAATCAAAGTGCAAACCGAGAGCATCGTATTCCACCTTTGAATATTCAAAAAAATCAAAATTGGACTCATTCACCAAAAATGGTGAATGATTCCCACTTCTAGGTCAATTTTTATTTTTCTACATTTTTAGATACCCTTTTGTTTGAAATAGGTTTCGATACAGTTTTGCAAAACTCAGACTGGTTCACCCCGAATGGCGAATGAGTCCCACCAGGCCTGAAAATTAGCATCAGTAGCATTGAAAAAGTAATTTCCAGTGTCCATCCATATTCCAAGTGCACACTTTTAGCTTTGTCAAGTTCTCTTACAATTTGCATTCATTTCTAGGTTTTTTTGCATTACACAATGTGTTTTCAAACATCACTTGCTTCTTAGGTTTTGCATTCATATTCGATCAATTTCATAGCTTAGTTACATTTAGATCATCTCATTTATCCTAAATAATATCGTACACTTATTAATTTGAGTGAACCTAGCTAGACTTTTGAGTGGGGTTTATCTCTCTCCTTTTAGGTGAAACATTCCTAAGAGTGTAAGAGTAGCCTATAAGCCCTACCCAAAAATCTACAGTTCATTTTGGTGAACCTAATTTTTTTTTAATACCTTCATTTCTGATTTGGATTCCTTCATCATGCATCTAGCTTGCATTGATCTTGCATTAGGACTTGCATGACTTCATTTGCATGCTAGGTTTCAAATTTTGCATTCATAAAAAAGTGCATTAAGATTGCAATTTTTATCCCTAAATTATTTTAATTTTTCTAAAATTTTACATTTTTAACTTAGGTCTACATCATAGGACTTAGAAAACATCAAAATCCATCAATATTTTTTGAAAATTCTGACAAAAGTCAATATTGGGACTCCTTCGCCATTCTCGGCGAATTAGTCCCTTTTTTCCCCTGAAACTACCCTTTACAAAATTGAAAGCTCTATTTTTAATCTTCTATTTGGTGCCTTTACCTACTTGTATCAGTTGGTTGAGTTTTTTTAACATTAATTTCATTAGCTTTAGCTTAGATTAGCTCATTTCATGCATAGTTTAAATTTTGCATTTGCATTCTCCTATTGTTGCATAACATAATCAGTCAATTCTTATCTAAAAAATTGCATTTCATTTCAATATTTTCCATTTCATATTGAGTTAGCATAGATTGTTATTTCAAAATTTTGGTTTCAATCTTCTCCAAATTTGCAAAGAAAAAGCTAGTTAACAAGCATTTTATTCCTTCATTCAATGCATTCCTTGGTTATGATAGTCTCTTAGCACAAGAGAGTGAAAATGAAAATGCTTGTCTTCAACTTACATTCCCTCTTATCTCTCCTATTTGTGTGGATGATGTGTTAGAAGGGACTTCAAACATAGATAAACATGATGACCATAATTTTACTTCTCCTCATACCTCTCCTTTTAGTGACGAAGGTATCTTGGTGAATGAAGGTACAACCGTTGAGCATCGTTAAGGTCTTGTTTGTCCTTCTCCTCATTCCCCTTGGGAAGATAGTATAACAATACAATATGAATGCATTGCCAACACTTTACCTTGTCCCCATTCATCTCGTAACACCTCCCCTATTTGTGAGAATGTTTTTGAGAATTATCATGGTAAACACATTTGTGTGGAGGATGTGTTAGTATCAAGAGATCCAATGATTGAGAGTTATAACATTATTTCTCTCCTTCATAATGTTCCTAACAATTGGAAGTCTCTATTTTAACAAGAAGATCCACTCATTGACACACATACAAATTATAGTTGTCCTTCCCTTGATCTCACCCCTATTTGTGATGAAGCTTATTTACAACATTTAACCATGACATGTGATGCACCTCTTGATTGTCACTTTCCTCAAAGCCCTCCTACTAGGGTAAATATTGTGACACAAGACAATGAGATTATAGACAACAATCAAAATTTCCACTCTCCTAGTATCTCTCCTATTGGTGAAGAAGATATTATGATGTTAAACGATCCCATCAACGAGAATCTTGAGAATCTTATGTGGGAACACATTATAGAACAATACAATTCAACCATGGATAACTCCCTT
Source organism: Sequoia sempervirens (assembly GCA_007258455.2). NCBI lineage: Eukaryota > Viridiplantae > Streptophyta > Pinopsida > Cupressales > Cupressaceae > Sequoia > Sequoia sempervirens. Next base: position 93,552,130 of record VDFB02358134.1, on the reverse strand, counting down.
ACTTATGATAACATTTTGGAAAAACCAATTCTTGAAAATCAAGAACATTTGGATTGTACTTCTCCTAACAACTCTCCTCCTAGGGAGACTATTATGGTGTAAGAAAATGATATGTCTTCCTTAGGGATAAATCAAACCAGGACTATTGAGGTTATCAATGCACAAGTTTCCATTCAATCCCTCTCACTCAATGAATCACATACATGCCCCATGGGACATCCAAAGAATCCCCTAATTCTTTACCCACCATCACACAAGCAACAAACTCAAAAAAAAATTGAACTAATCCTTTATCCAGCTAAGCATAATGTTTCATACCAACCAAGTTACAATGGCATTGCTCACATATTTGAAAAAGTGTTCATCATCAAGGCCAACCTCAAACCTAAAAGACTTGTGAAGCAACCTGAAAAAGGATGTGATGCTATAGAACAAAGTATCCACGCCCCTCTAGAACCTAAAACACAAACACTAAATCATGGTCTTGTTGATTGTCCTTTCATAGAAATCAACCCATCCAACAAACCTTCACTCAACATCAATACTATCACACAAGACTCTTCAAATACTCTTCCTTATCCACATAAATAACATTAGATGCTGCTCCTTTTCATGCAATAGTTGTAGGATCATAACATACTCACTATTGCATGTTTTTCATCCATTGCAAGAGGCAACATACCATCATCCATTTTCCCTCAACTAAGTGGGGGAAAAGGGTTAGAAAGCCTTATCCCCATATGTCACTTGTCATTGTTTCTTTTGACTGGTCATTAACCTTTCATGAACATAAACGAGCAAGCTTTGGATGTGGACAACATGTCTTAAAATTGACTTGCATGTGACATACTCCCTTTCTTCATGACACAGCTTATCAAAAACATATGACTTGGTATAGGGCTTTTCAAATAAGCTCTCATACATCTCTTCTACTTTAAAGCAATTGTTCATAGTAATGGTGTTAGCAACCACTTTAAAGTGGGGGGAAAACATAGGAAACGTATTTTTACAAATTCCATGGCGTGATTTACTTTTTCTTCTAATGTGTCCTCTTCTTGGTGGTGTAATAAGGTTTGATTCCTTCCAAGAGTGTACAATCAACTAAAGTGGCCTAATGCGAATGAGGCATCCCATGGATAAAGATCTAACAAATCTGATTTGTCCTCTCTTGGAGACACTAGGAACAATATTTCCTAGGAAGAATACCTTTCATGAACAAAGCAAAATCCCCTTCAACAAAATTTTTACATGACATTCAAAACATTTACAAAAAGTAGTTTCATTGTGGTGCCTTATCAATGTTATTAGGAGCATAACTTTGGTATGGTTAGTATAATGGGAAGCTAACACATTGGCATGACTTCCTCATTATATGATGGGAAGCTGACACATGGGCATGAATTTCTCACTATACCACCTCTTTAGGACATCTCACCCCGTGGATGACCTTATGTTTTTTGGCCCCATTGTGAGCGCATCTTTTTCACCTCGTTTTCCTTTCTTGTCATTGCATGATTATGTATCTTGTTGGTTTGAATTCCTTGTTGATCTTTTTCATCCTTTATCATCTACATCTATACACTCAGATCTCTCTTGAATGTCTACTTTAGTGTGAGATTGAAGCAAGTTCATCCTCTCACTAAAGTGGGGGCTAAATGTATCGTAGAAAAAAGGACCTCTTGCTTGACATAGGAATATTTCATGATAAATTGGATTTAATGAGGCCTCGATTTAGGTGTTTTGAGGAATTTTATACATTCACACTAGTCTTGGACCCTTGCAAATTGAATAGCATGCTTTTAATGATGTCTTGTAAAGGTGTTGTAAAGCCTTGTAATGGACTTTCACACTTTTCTAGACCTAATGAACCCATTTCTCCCTAATTCAAAATTATAAAATGTGTTTAATAACATTATTACATCAATCTAGAAGCTTTTTTAATTAAACATAATGATAAACTAGTGTTGTAATGTGTCTTGTACATTCACATTGGTTCTTGTTCCTTCCTAGGCTATGTGGACCACATTTTAGTGTTGTAAAGTGTATTTAATCACACTTTCACATTGAATTATGTGTCCCAAGTCCTAATTGACTTTTACATCATCACTAATAGGTCCCTATTACCCCATATGGTGCATCCCAAGGCAATATTTGATAAAATTCCCTACAAAGTTACAATTTTAAACTTATTTCCTTATCTCCTAGCATCCTAGCTGTCAAAATGGCTCTTATGGGACACATTCGCCATGCATGGTGAATCAATCCCATCCAGGTAGGACCCATTCAGTGAGGATGGCAAATGAGTCCCATCTAGCCCAATTTTGACCTCTGAGTGGGAAAAAAGTGAAATTTAAGTTTAATCTTACTTCATGTCAGCCTGTTATGAGGTATTAATGGGAACATAAGATTAAATGCCTATAAATATAAGTATTTTAACCTTAATTCACATCTCTTATCATTCATTCATCCACCAATATTTCATCTCAAGTCAAACAGCTTAGGGCTTCTTCATTTCAAGTCACCAAGGTAACAATTTTCATACATTCAAGGGTAGATCCTTCATGTTTTATGTAGAATTTCAAGGTCAAACATCATGGAAAGGTAATCAACTCCATTATTGCATGCTTCATTCTATTATTTCATCATTTTGGTTCAATTACCAAAAAGGGTTTTGACCAAGGAAAACCACCATGCCCTAACAATCAACATTTCTCTCTCTTGTCTTGTGTGTTTGCAGATTAGGTCTCTTAGAAGCTTGGAAATCATTGAAGATCAAGTTGCAAATTTTTTTAGGTCTTCTCTTCATTCAAAAAGTAAAAATATCAACAAAAACTCATTTCGAGGTTTAGAAATCAGAGTTTTAGAAGCGGACACCTGTAGGGAATCAAAGTACAGATTGTGAGCTTCAGATTCCAGCTTTGAATATTCAAAAATTCAAAACAGAACTCATTTTCCATCAGTACAAACGAGTGATACTTCCAGTCAATTTTGGTTTTCTACATTTTTAGATACCCTTTAGTCCGAAATAGGTTCCAAAATAGTTTTGTAGAACTGGGACTGATTCACCCAAAATGGAAAATGAGTCCCAGTAGACCTGAAAATCAGCATGAATAGCATTCTAGAAGTAATTTTTAGTCTCCATCCATATTCCAGGTGCACACTTTTAGTTTCATCAAGTTCTGTTATAATTTACATTCATTTCTAGGCATTTTTGCATTACACAATGTATTTTCAAACATCACTTGCTTCTAAGGTTTTGCATTCATATTCAATCAATTTCATAGCTTAGTTGCATTTATATCATCTCTTTAGCCTAAATAACATCATACACATCTTAATTTGAGTGAACCTAGCTAAACTTTTGAGTGGGGTTTATCTCTCTCCTTTTAGGTGAAACATTTCTAAGAGTGCAAGAGTAGCCTATAAGCCCTACCCAAAAATCTATGGTTCAAAACCTAATCTTCAATGATCCTTCATGCTCCAAAACACCTAGATCTATAATAACACATGTAAAGAGGAGAAAAACTTGTTGATTGTTAGTGAATAGGGGTTTTCCTTGGTCAAACCCCTCTTAGGCATTTAAACCAAATGATGAAAAAATGAAACAAGGACATGAAACATGAAACATAGGATATGAAACATGAACAATGATACCTTGAATGATGTCTTGTAAATATACAACCCAACATGGAATGGCCATGAAGGATGTAGATCATGATATTGAAAATAGGGTAGAACAATGCTTGATATTGGATCTTCAATGCTACATCACAACACTAGCTCAATAACATGCTTGATGCTTGATATCCTTTACATGATAATTAATCTTGATTTTTTGCAACAATTAATGAAGAAGTTGCCCTTTAATTCCTTAGAAATGATCTTGCAAAGTCTCCTAAAAATCTTGTGAAGTCTTGGAATCCTTAATTCTTGCTTGCTTGACTTGATATCATGAATGCTTATATGAAATAGTGATTTGAAAGCTTTTTTATATAGGAAATGCACTTAAATGACCATTTATTTGATCCCAAAGGCCGACATAGAAGAAATTTGAACTTAAAATCAAAATTTCTGGCTCAAAACCTTTAAAATAGGCTAAATAGGAGTCATTTTCCAATCTAGGTGAATCAATCCCACCTGGATGGGACTCATTCACCCAAAGTGGTGAATGGTTCCCACAAAGCCTATTTTGAGTGCTAAAGTTCTAGGGAGTGTGTAAATTAAGTTTATATGTTGATATTGTTGGGTTTTTTATTAAAATATGCATTAAGATACATAATATGGGGTCATAGGGTCCTAGTAATGATGCTATAAAGGTCATAAATGCAAGAGATCCAGAAATACAATGTGAAAGTGCAAATAAATATACTTTACAACATTAAATTAACACCAAATTGTGTCTATTTAGCTTAGAAGGGACCTAAATCCCATTTGAATTTGAAAAACACATTACAACACTAGACTAGGTTCATTTAGTTTACAAGCCTCCTAAATTTAATGTGAAGGTGTAAATAAATATACTTTACAATATTAAATTAAGGAAAAGCTAGGTTTATTTAGCTTAAATGGGCCCTAAACCTAATGTGGATTTGTAAAACACATCACAACACTAGATCAAGGCGACATTAAGTCCAATTATCATTAATTTTTCCTAAATTAAGTGTGAAAATGTACATAAAGACATTTTTTGACACTACAGTTAAAGTAAATTTTTTAGAGAATTTAGGTTTCATTTGTGTTATTTATTACAAAATTATTGGTTTTCATCATGATGGGACTTGCAATAAGGGGAAAGAAGAATGTTGTCACACTGAGAAAATCCCCTGATAAGGATGATGTAAAAATAGAGAATATTAATCCCAATGAGTAAATAATTAAGGTCAAGGAAGAAATTTCCTCAGTGAAGATGGAGATGTGTGACCTAAGAGGAGAATCAGAGATATATCAAACATAAAAATCATGTTAAGTTCCTATATGAATGAGCCAAGTAAGAAAGTCTCAAGAAACCAAGGTGAATCTTCCAAGTCAGCGACTCTTGGCCCAAATGTTAATACTCCTATGGGAAATATGAATTTGATACCAAAGGTGGATATGCACAAGTTTGATGGCAAGGATCCTCTAACATGGATAAAACAAATGGAGATTTTTTTTGAATTGCATCAAGTCCCAAATGGATAAAATGTCATAATGGCTTCCCTTTATCTAGAACCAAATCAATTCATTTGGTATCATTGTATTTGTACTCATCAAAAGAAAATGGGTCTGACTATGTCATGGTCAATTTTTACAGAGGAATTCCAAGAACAATATAGCAATAGTGTGATAGATATCTTCTTCAGCCAACTAGCCAAACTTCAACAAACATGATTATTTAAGGATTATATTAAGTGATTTCAAAATATTTCCTTAAGAGTGAATATAATTACAAAGGAGAACCTGAATTATTTGTTGTTCGGTGGTCTCAAGGATCAAATTCAATATGAGGTACACATGTTTAGTCCTAGCTTTGATACCACTTGAAATGGAATAGTTTTTATGTCATTGATAAATTATTTTTCAAGATATACAACAATTATTTATCATTCAATATCTTATCCAATACAATATTCAATTTAGTTTAATTTCTTCTTTTTTACTATTTGCATTAGTGACAATGTTATAATTAATATAAATTAGTTATACTTTATTAAACTCGTTTCTTAAAATAAATTTAAATAATCTTATTAACTTATTTTAAATTGAATTTTGTTTTGTATATTTTTATTCTAATACATGATGATCTAAGGAATATAAAAAAGAAACAAAAATAAAACAAGATTTTTTGCACATCACCTTCTCTACTGGTTAATGTGGAATATGAAATAGTTTGAAATAATGAAAACTTGAGATTTTTCATTCGTAATTCATCTTTTTCTTAGAAGTTAAAATAACTAAATTTTCTTGAGATTGATTCAAGCTTATGGAAAAAATTATGTTACTTTTTTAATCAATATTTCTTATCACATTCTATGTTCCATCAACAAAGGGACCTTTTCATAAACATCACCACTATTGACTAATGTAGAATTTGGAATAACAAGCAATAATCACTCATATTGTACTGAAAAATTGATGGAGAAAGACATTAATTATTATAATCTAATGTTTTTGGCTTATAATCTATCTCCTTTATGGAAATTCAAATGACCAACAATTATGATATGATTGAAGAGCTCATGGAAAAGTTATGTTAGCTTTTTTGAGTGGAGATTTTGGACCATAGTGCATAAAAAGAATCTTTCCAAAAACATCAATTGAAATTCATACCAATTTTTAACAAGCCCCTCAATTTTATTTTTTAGTGATATAATTGAAGAATCCATGGAAAAAATTATTTGAGATTTTTTGAATGGAAATTTTTTACCACAATTCATCTTCCATCTTAAGAAGAATATTTTACAAAAATCAATTCAAATTCACAATTTTTTTAAAGCCACTCAATTTTATTTTCAATAAACTAGGAAAATCTAATATTTTCGATTATTATGATTTGACATATGTTGTTTATAAACTATATAAAAAAAATTATCCTACCATTTTACTTTAAAAATTAGGGTATTTTGTTTTCCATAAGATCTACCCATTCAAAATTGCATATTCTCTTATACTCCAATTACTTCATGTTATTAAATAAAGAAGCACAAATAACTAAATGTTTAGGAAATGTTTCATTCTTGGAATACATTTAAACCATTTTGTATACTATATTTGAGAAGAGTTATTTGGATTCCTTTCTAAATGATGGTTATGAGAGAACAACTTAATCTATAAAATAAAATACAGTAAATTTTTTTAAGATTAATATTTTGAATATGTGATATATTCTTTTATTTATTTGAAATCATTCAAAAACCTATAAGTTAATATGTTTCCACTCTGAATCATCTCAAGTCAGTTTTGAGTTTTTTGTGGAATGATAATGTTGGGGGTAAGGCTAGAATTCCCCTTATTGCTTGGGACAAGATTTGTCTTACCAAAGATCTTGGTGGGACTGGTATTAGAGGCTTAGACCACCAAAATATTGCCTTAGGAGCTAAATTAACATGGAGACTATATCAATGCCCCGATTCGAGATGGGGAAAACTTATGTTTTCAAGATATTTAAATTCTCATCCAAGGGAGTGTATCTTTACAGCCTCCTCATTGCCCAAAGGCTCTACTACTTGGAACTTCATTTCGTCTTGTCAATCGGTCATTCTACCTCATCTTTCATGGCTAGTTCATAATGAAAAGAAGGATAAGTTTTGGGAGGATGTATGGAATGGTTACCCCACATTGATGCAAAGTAGATATTGGGGCAATCTGATGCCAAGGCTTAAAATCCTTTGGGGATCACATGTGGTGGACTATATTTCAGTGGAATTCTCAAACTCTATTCCTTGCATTTCTTAGAAATCAATTGATGCTTTTCCCATTTTTCTCTCTCTGAAAATGGCTTATAAAGGGGAAATGGGGAAAAGAACTCTTGTGTTTTCTAATAAGGAGTATGTGCTTATTTGGACTAAATCAAAGTCAGGAAATTATACTATGAAGGAAGGGTATAAGTCTTTATTGGCTTCTATTGAAAAATCAGAGCTTCGTTATACTCTTTCTTTGGAATGAAGCTTGTATTCCCAAGGTAGGAGCTTTTGCTTGGGTAGCTATACATAATAGAGTCTTAATTGGGGCTAGGCTAGATAGATTGGGTATTATGGTTACTTTCTCCTGTGTCTTTTGTGGTTATTTCTTAGAATCTTCAGATCACTTATTCTTACACTATCACTTTGCCTCATAGTGTTGGTATTCGTTGTTTTAGAAACTTGGCTGGTCTTCAGTGGTATGCCCTTCCTTAGCTCTTTAGTTCAAATATTGGGCTTCGTTATATTGTGCTTCATTTTTTTCCTATTTATGGGTTGTCTCCCTATCTTTGCTTCTATGGAACATTTGGATCGAGAGGAATTACAAAATATTTAGAGGTAAGCCTCTTCAATAGAAGATGTGCTATTTAATACAAAAAAATCAATTTCTGAAGCACTAAAAGCATACATTTTCAAACAAATTAATAGTTTGAAAACTTTCTCAAATTGGGATAGTTCCATCATTAAATCATGGCCGATGATTAAAACTCTTCCCTTTCATGGTTCAATCACAAATAAGATTGATAAATGTTTGGAAAGGAAGGATGCCAAATGGCTACCTCCTCTGAGAATAGTTATAAATTGAATTATGATGGTGCCTCAAGAGGCAATCTAGGGAAATCCAAAGTTGGTATACTTATTTTGGATTCAAGCTCAAAGGTTCTAAAAGCCGCTTGTAAGGTCTTACCTAATGGCACTAATAATCAGGTTGAACTAGATGCTCTCAGTCTTGGTTTGGATTTGGCCATTTCCTTAGGTACTAAAGATACTGTTATTGAAGAAGACTATGATAATTTTTCATGCAAAAAATAATAAAAAAACTTGTGTGTGACAACTCCAATATTTGTTGGAAAAAGTTATTTTGCAATTAAAATTGTTTAACAACTATTTGGTGTCACACTATTTTAGAGAAGCGAATTGTGTTGCTAATTATCTTGCTAATAAAGCTATTGATGAGAAAATTATTTTAAAATAATTCTTGGGGGAAGAAATTCCTCCCTTATACAAGTGAGTAACCTTTTGGTTCTTTGGGCTCTTGTTTTAATGATTATGCTAAGTTGCTATGATGGAATGATTGCTTCAAATATTTTCATAAATCCTTGTTTCTAACAAGCTCGAATGAGCTTGCTCATCAATGCAAAGAGTATCAACTAAGAGATTTTGTTGTCTTTGGTGTGACATTTCTATCATTAGTTGGTTTTCTTATTTCATTTTGAATGCTTTGATTTGATTGTCATATCATTATGTAGACTACTTACTACATACCTGGTATCCTGTTTCAAAGGCTTTGATTTGACATGCATATCATGTCTTCGACTGCTTACTAGATTCCTAGTAATCATGCAATGCGATTTTTTGTGTCATGTATCTTTGGCATTTGGGAAAATAAATGCCTTTCTCATCATTCCTTTATATCCTTTAGTTGTTCTAATGATGTTTATTCATGCTAAATCTCCTTTGGGATGACTGTATTGTGGTTTAATTAGTGTTCACTATATAAGCAAAATGACTCGCCTTGTTGGTTGGTCTATTGCAAGTCTTGTAGGTTGTTTAGATTCATTTAAAAACTCTCTAACATTGACAAATTATTTATTGAGATCTATAACACTTCTTTATCATTCAAAATATAATTAAATACTTAAATTACTTTAGTTTAGTTTTCTTTTCTATTTTAATTGCTTGCTTTAGTTACAATGTTATATTTGATCTAAATTAATTGTGCTTTTATAAATTTATTTCTTAACTTAGTATTTTTTATTCAAATCAAGTTGTGTTTTTTATATTTTTATTGTGATATATTATTTTCTTAGAAAAATAGAAAAATAAACAAAAAGAAAACAAGATATTCTACACACAATTTCTACCGATCAATGCGGAATTTGGAATAATAAGCAATAATTACTCATGTCATGCCTACAATTTGAAGTTAGAGAAACACCAAATATTATGACCTGAGATTTGTCATTTGCAATCCATCTTTTTCCTAGAAGTTCAAATAACTTAACATTTTGATAAGATTGAAGAGCTTATTGAAAAAATTGTGTGATACTTTTTAAATCAATATTTCAAATGATTTTACATGTTCCATCAACAAAAGGATTTCTCCAAACACATCATTTCTATTGACTAATATGAAATTTGGAATAGCAAGTAATAATTACTTATATTTTACCAAACATTTGAAAGATAGAAAAGTAATGATTATTATGATACGACAGTTATAGCTTGTAATCCATCTCTTTTCTAAGATTTCAAACAACAAAAATTATGATATGATTGAAGAGATCATGAAAAAGATGATGTGAACTTTTTTGAATGAATATTTTAAACTACACTCGATTTTTGAATACACAAAGAATCTTTCAGATCACATCAAATTCAAACAAAAAAATTTAAAAACAGCTCAATTTTTTTTTCAATGAACTGTAATAATTCAGATAATTATGATTTAACATTTAGGCTTTAATCTCTTCCATCAGACCTACGTATTCTAAATTGCGTGATCTTTTAAACACCCATTGTTTCATGTCGTTCAATAAAGAAGCTCAAGTAACCAAACCGTTTCGTACAGCATATGTGGAGGCTGTAGAATAATTTTCTTAGGTCTCTCACGTGATTACCAGAGATATATAAAAATCAAATTCACTTATTTTTACGATAAGAAACATTACGTGTAATTGCTATAGTCTAATAACATAAAAGTACGAGTTAAGAAATTATTTTCGCTTTCTAAATGGGAAAGCGTATTAAAAAATATTAACAAAAGGGAAATTTGGATAAATTTCTTTGGTTACACAAAGAGGGATCATTTGTATAATTTAGGTGTCTATACTATCCATTCTAAATTGAATGTTCTTTTATTTTTCAATTATTTAGGAAGTTCAAATAATCAAATATTTAAGGCAAAGCTTCATTCTTGAAATACATTTAAATCATTTTATACATTATATGATGAAGGGTACTCTCCTTACAAAACCACACACAGTTAAATATGAGAAGTAAATAGGAAATGCAGAATGAAATGCTTGTTTTCTATTATCTCAATGAAGTAAAATTACAATAATCAGAAAAATAACATACTACAATCACATGGACCTTCTCATTACAAAATTTGCAAGCCAAACCCATGATCTGCACTGCTGGAGCCCCTTTTTATAATCTTTGTTCTCCATCTTTATCTTAGAAGTGTAACTGCCTTAGAATATTCTAGAAGATTTTTTGTAATCTATGTTCTCCATGTTTATCTTAGAAGTGTAACTGCCTTAGAATATTCTAGAAGGTGTAACCTTATTTTGACGCAAAAAATTTCACCATCTATTTTCTTGCTCTAAAAGTATTTTGTTTTATTTTTATAAGTTAGAGAGGTCATAAGTTTGACCTCAGATTTTCAATTGTAATATATCATTGGAAAGCTTGTGAAGAGATCCACAACATGCTTTCACCAAATATATAAAATCCAAACTTTTCACCCTATTCCAAAGCCTCTAATGTCTTCAATTTTGTGTTTGAAACTTCATTGGGAAATTCCTTGAGATGAAAAATTTAATATCTTCCAAATGGTATTAGAATTTTAGATGATTCTTTCACAAATAATTTTATTTTTTAATTTCACTTTTTTGGCTTAGTTTTTTGTGTCCATAGGAACTGAAATACGATTTACTTAAAATAGGCAGTGATTATTTTTTGTTGTTTCAAACTTCTTACTATCCCAAAGATTGCATGTGTCACCATGGGCCCAAAAACAACTAAAAATAACTAAAACAAAATGAAAATACAATATTTTTTGGGTGATGCAAGATTGCCCTTACACCATTGGGTGCTCCTGCATCACTATAGGTGAGAGGAGTTAGGTGGCTTCCTCTCTATATGACTAATATGACCCAATAACTTAATCTATAAAACAAAAATATAGTCAAAATTTTAAGATCTTTCTTTTGAATATGTGATACATTCTTTTATTTATTTAAAATCATGTAAAAACTTATAAGTTTTTATGTATACATACAATTTAAAGGGACAACTAACAAAATTTAAAAATATAAGATATTTGTGATATTGCTATCAAGATTCAACGGTGTAGTGAGTCAGACTTATTGACCTATTAAAACTACATGGTTGAATCTTGATAGCAATATCATATAAGGTATTTGTTCCAATTCATTAAAAAATATTGAACATCAACAAATTATTTATAGAGATCTATAACACTAATTAAATACTACAATTTCTTTAATTTAATTTCCTTTTCTATTTCAAAATTACTTTCTTCACTGAAAATGTTATAATTGATCTAAATAAATTGTGCTTTTATAAATTAATTTCTTAAAATAACTTATAATGTACTATCAAGTAGTTTTTATTCAATTGAATTGTAGTTTCTATATTTTACTTTAGTTTAATTTCCTTTTCTATTTCAAAATTACTTCCTTCAGTGACAATGTTATAATTGATCTTCCTTTAGTGACAATGTTATAATTGATCTAAATTAATTGTACTTTTATAAATTAATTTCTTGAAATAACTTATACTATCAAGTAGTTTTTATTCAATTGAATTGTAGTTTCTATATTTTACTGTGATATGTTATGTTCTAAGAAAACTAGAAAAATAAATAAAAAGAAAACAAGGTTCTTATGTTATGTTCTAAGAAAACTAAAAAAATAAATAAAAAGAAAACAAGGTTCTTTGCATATCACCTCGACTGATCAATGTGGAATTTAGAATAATAAGAAATAATTACTCATATCATACCCTATAATTTGAGGGTGGAGAAACACCAAATATTATGATTTGAGATTTATCATTTTTAATCCATCTATTTCTTTGAAGGTCAAATAACTTACATTTTCATAAGATTGAAAAGCTTATTGAAAAAATTATGTGATATTTTTCAAATCAATACTTCAAATGACTTTGCATGTTCCATTAGCAAAGGGATCTTTCCATAAACATCACCTCCATTGATTAATATGGAATTTGGAATAACAAACAATAATTACTTATATTATTGCTGGTATTGGCATGGTGTGATGGTTTATAGGTGGTAGTGTTGTTCTTGTCACCAAGGTTCAAACCCCATTGGGTATCCGTTTCATAGCTCCGGTCAATAATAATTACTTATTTTATACGAAAAATTTGAAGGGTAAAAAAGTAATAATTGTTATGATACAACATTTGTGGCTTGTAATCCATCTATTCTCTAGGAGTTTAAACAACAAAAATTATGAGATGATTGAAAAGCTCATGGAAAAGATGATGTGAATTATTTTGAGTGGGTATTTTAGACCACACTCTATGTTTAAACATAAAAAAGAATCTTTTCAAAAACATCAATTCAAATTCAGACAACCTTTTTAAAAACAACTCAATTTGATTTTTAATGAACTATAAAAATCTAATATTTACAATCATTCTATGTAACTACATAATTTATGCATTGCAAAATAAATAATAATATATACTACCATTATGATTTAATATTTAGGCTTTAATCTCTTCCATAAGACCTACCTATTCTAAAATAGGTTCTTTTAAACTCCCATTGTTTCATGTCGTTCAATAAAGAAGCTCAAGTAACCAAACCTTTTAAGGCACAAAATCATTATTGGAGTGCATTTAAACCGAAAGCTGTAGAATAATTTTCCTAGCTCCCTCACTTGATTACAAGAGATGTATCAAAATCGAATTCTCTTATTTATACGATAATAAACATTACGTGTAATTCCTATTAACTGGCAATACTTATGTCACAATAGTCTAAGACCATAAAAGTACGAGTTAAGAACTTATTTTCGGTATCTAAATGCGAAAGCGTATTAAAAAGTATTTACAAAATGGAAATTTAGATAAATTTCTTTGGATAGACAAAGAGCGATGATTTGTATAATTTAAAATATCAGTCAATATGATTTGATAAAAATAGTCTATTATTTACGTTTTTCTACATATCTATATTTTTTGCAAATAGTGCAATTGATTGCTTCTCCACTTTAAATAAAGTTCATGTCTATCTAATAGATGTCCTGTATTTATCTTTCATAACATGTAAGTCTATGCATGACTATAATATGTCACCCTTTTAGTATTGTAGACTAGAGAATGGACAATAACTTTGATGACAAGGTTGTAGTCAAAATATACTCAAATTAAATTGATTTTATAATATTTGTATACACATCTTTGAATATGACTTTCAAAGGCATCAATTTGGAGTATTTGGAGAATGTACCTTGAATTGACATTCTACTTCTGCTTTAAATACATACAATATTTAGTATAACTAGCTAAGATTGTGTTTGTCAAAAATTGGGATATAAATTAAGAGAATTTAAAACATTTTACTTATATATAGAAGGCTTAATGTAGTGAAAATCCTTGGTTCTATAGATTGATTAAAAAAAAGGAAACCACCAAGATATCCAATATATTATCAAATGAATGAAACATTTATTATCATTATGAAACATTTATTATCATTACCATAGTTTTACATGGTTTTAGACATGGTTGAACATCATCTTTTTAAAATTTATTAATTACTAATCTAAAATATTCAAAGCCTATTATTGCCACAGTTTTTGTCCCCCCTTAAAACCATGTCCACTTATGAAAAATTATACCTAAGTAAAAGTTGTCACCCTTTCCCTTGGTTTTCAAAACCTTGACTACGTCCCACTTACGTTGTTACTGTTGTATATCACTTGTGTTTCTGGTTTGTCCTTGATGACAAAATCACTTTTAGTTGGTTCTCTTTGATGATTTGTCTCAGTTTGGATCCTTATGCTTTATTATGGAACTTTTTTGATGACATTAGCATTGGTTTACATTTAGATATTATGGCAATTCTTTGATGACATTGGCACTGGTTTACATTCAAATGGCTTCAGTTGGTTTCGATGTTCTACATTTATTCATGGACAACCTTATGTGTTTTCATAGTTGATATAGTTTGTTGTGTACTGATGCCTTGAGTTCCATGTGCAAATAGGTGGAATTCACGGTTTATGCTTTGAAATGTTTGTGATGATCAATTCAGTATAAAGGTTCTTCAAGTGAAGGTATATCTTATGTTTATCACTATTGTTGCATATACTCCTTCACATGGTATTCACCTTGCTTGCTTGATTGGGAAAATTCAGTCATTATCATATGATAGCCTATCATATTTCATTGATATGATCTCTTTACAATACATCATATTGGGACATATATTTGTATTGCTTATGCACTTAAGGTCAATATCATTTTCATGATCTTCTGGGCTCACACATATTTAATTGGCTCAAAGGTAATTGTCCTTGGTGAGTTTGTTTTGATAAATGACTTCATTCTTCATAAGCTTCCTACCCATTCATATATAAAAGAAGATAATGATTTTTTTTTTACTATGGGTAAAGTCATTGAAATTCACTTTGGAAAAGTTATTGACTGCCATCATTCTTCATATGCTTATGTCGGCATTATGAGATTACTTGTCAAATATCAAAATGTCACTTTGCGAGTATTATATGTTATCATTTAACAGGATTATGAGATAATAGTCTGGTCGGCCTCCTTTGGACAGCGATTTAATCATATTCATTTTGATTATCATAATTTCATTTTGACTTGGAGTGGACTTCATATCTTTCCTCATTTCAACATAATGATTCGTTTGAGAAGAAAGCTTGTTAGGGAAAAATTCATGGTCTATTTTTTGTTGGGTGTGGAACCCTAGTGTGGCCACCATCATGAGAGATTAAGCTATTGTTGTTGGCTATAACGACATTGTCAGGGTGAAATTCATTTTTGTTTCAGCATTGAATGGTATGGCTGCTATGTTTTGGTGTGCCTCACTGGCTGGAAGCTCGACCTGCATATTGATCTTCATTATTTGATAGAAGTCATTGGTTGGCATTGAATATCTGGTATTTATTTATTGCTGCACATAAAGGTATCTTTATTTGGTGTTTTCATTTTAAAAAATGGTAGTCCTTGGGCATTATTTTTTTGGAAATCTCTTAATGGCTGGAGGCATTTTTCTTTGCATGATCAATTTTTTGCAAAAGACATTTTGACTCACTCATTTCAATGATTATTGTGTTCATTTTTTAAATGAAATGGATACAAGGTAGAATATTCTTTGAGCATTGAAAGTTTATCATTTTCTGTTTTGGGCAGTCATGGTTTTCAAATAATGGGTTAGTTTCAATCTGATTTCACTTCATTCGTTGAAGAATTTATTGTTTCATCATGGGGGTTATCAGATTTATGGTTTTTAGCTTATGGGTTTTTTAAAATAGTTTCAAAGATCTGGGTTTTGTTATTATAAGTGCATATTTGAAGAAGCTTTGTGACTCGTTCTTGTCAAAGCATTTCCAAATCAGTCAAATTTTAGTTATACTTTGTATTATCCTTATTAATTGTAGAATTTTTCATTTTCTAATCATGGTTTTTTAGAAATTCAAGTTTGAAATTCAGGGTTTTCTAAAACAATCAAATGGGCATTTGGGTTATCAAAAAAATTAGTTTCTAAATGATATTTTTTCTCATTAAAAGTTATTTTCTGCGGTGTTGAGGATGGCTCTTAGCTGGGTGAAATAGCTCTTGTATTGGAAAATTAATTCCACTTTGACTAATAATCTTGCTGGGTACAAAATGAAGATTTCAATTGTAAAAAGCTTTGTTAACTTCAGTCAAAATCTTTTCAGTTTGGTTGTTCAATCGTTACTCCTAAAGACAGTTACTTATCTAGCATTTAAGTCAAAAAGAGTTATATTTACTCTATGCTCCTTTGACCACTAAATTCATTGAAGACTTGATACCTAAAAAGATGTATAAATAGAAGCAGAAAACTCTTTTTCTATTCTATTGTTGTAATTCTGTGATTATCATTCCTTGGCTATATGAAAATGTATGGATAAACTCTGCAATAAAATCTGAATAACAAGAGGGAGAGACATTGTAAATTTCTTCTCTATATAGTGTTTTAAGGATTCAATTATTGAATCTTTAAGGTATTCTGTAGACGAGAAAATAGAGAAACATGTGCTTAACTGAAAATAGAGAAATCCTTTGAGTTATTATTGTTGTTCAAAACATAATTTGATGGGTTGGTACTCCTTGAGATATATATCTCTAAACGAGGGGTCGGTGCTCCTTGAGTGGGTGCTCAAAAATCAGCCTATAAGGCATTGTGAACAGTTGATTAAAAGATTAAGCCTGGAAGGCATTTCAATAGTGGTTTTTATAACCCAAGAGGGTTTTCCACTCAAAAAAATCTTGTGTCTCTTGTACTTTTGTAATCTCACTACTTTACTGAGTTGTTTACTACTTTGTTCATTGATTGCTTATTACATTTCTTAATTCTAGTTCTGAATGATTACATTCAACTTATGAATGCATTAATCATTTTAATATTGAGATAAAGTCTAAGCTATGGTTTATTTTTATGCAAATTGTTCAAATCTATTTTGACACTAATTCACCCCCCCTCTCAGTGTCATTTTCACTCCAACAATTGGTATCAGAGTGGAGGGTCCTCAGTTAGGTTTTAATCACCTTTGATTGATCTTGGTCTTGGAGTTTGTTTTTAATTTCACATTCTCAAAATGGTGCCTCAGTAACCAAAGCTCCATTATTTGATGGAACATATGTTTTCTGGAAAATCAAAATGGAAGCTTTTCTTATTTCTTTTGATGTTGATGTTTGGAGCATTGTTTTAAATGATTACAATGTACTAGCCTCTATTCCCACTGATCCTACTGAAAAAAAGAGGTATGAAACAAATGTTAGAGCTAAGCATGCCATCTTATGTGGGTTAACTAAAGATGTGTTCATTAAAGTCATGCATTGCAAATCTGCTCATGAAATATGGGAAAAACTTGAAACTATATATCAAGGGAATGAGAAAGTAAAATTTTCAAAAATCATTACACTCAAACATCAGTTTGAGGAGATGAAAATGAAGGATGATGAAAAAGTGGCTGAATACTTCCTAAGAGTTGATGAAGTTTTCAATGCAATGAAAGGTCTAGGTCAAGAGGTTAATGAATTTGATGTGGTCACAAAGGTTGTTAGAACGTTATCATCCAAATTTGAATCTAAGGTTTCTACCCTATAAGAAAAGAAACACTTTGATAAGCTTACCTTAGACAACCTGTAAGGAGTACTTACTGCCTATGAAATGAGAACTAGCAAAAACAATTCAATAGGAAAAGAAACTGCCTTTAACATTGAAAAGAAAGAAAAAGTTGAAGTCAATGAATCAAAGTTGTTTGATTCTAAAGAATCCCATTTGGTTAGAAGACTTAAAAAGGGATCAGGAAAATATAAGGGAAAACTTCCCTTTAAATGTTTTAATTGTGGGAAGATAGGTCACTTTGCTACAAAGTGTCCCTATGATGATCAAATCTGTGACAACAAGACAACTGAAATACAGCCTAAGAAGAAGGCCTTCAAACCTAAATGAAACTTCAATTTCAAAAAGAAGAAAAGTCTGTTTAGTAAGGATGAATCTGATAGTGAGTCTGGAGATTCATCAGTTGAAGAAGATGAAACTTTGTTCATGGCTGAAATTACTCAGAAAAATGATTCAAACACCATTGACATTGAAGAAGGTGAAGTAGATCTTGAAGATGGGTTGAAATGTGCTTTACAAGAGGTCAGAAAACTCAAAAAACAAGTTCTTGCTCAAGAACATAAACCAGATCACTTGAAATGGTCTCTCTGAAAACTCGGCTTGAAGAAGCTAAAAGAGTTGAAGAATATCTTCGAGAGACTGTAAGCTGCAAAGATCAAGAAATTAAAAAACTAGAACAAGAAGTAGTCCATCTAAGGAAGGAAATTGAAAAATATGAAAGCACTCTAAAACTGAATGAGATGCTCAACAAGCAGAAGATGTATAAAGATAAAACTAGTGTTGGTTTTGAAAAGGGTGAATGCTCAATTGACAATGCAAAACAAAACCCCTCTTCTAAAGTCAAAGGTTCAGGTTCAAATCACTCAGAATTTGGTAAGGATCATGTTCAGTTTTTAAGAGGTAATAGACCTTCATACAGAGTCAATCCTTTCTTCAATGGGTATTGTTTTTTCTGCAACAAATTTGTCCATAAGGTGAGCACTTGCAGGTTTATGAATCCTAGAATACCTAGGTTTAGTCTTAGGAAACACTATGGTTTTGTTAAACAGATCAGATGTTTTAAATGCAATGCTTTGGGACATTCTATCAATCAGTGCAGAACTGATCTACAATCTAAACAATAGAAAATTAAAAAGGTTTGGAAACCTAAGACTATCAACAACTTTGAGCAAAATATGTTGGTTCAAACTGCTTTTCATTCCAAGAAAAAGGACTTATGGGTCCTGGACAGTGGATGCTCTAACCATATGACTGGCGACAAGGATAAGTTTATAAATCTTGAAAATTATGTAGGTGGATATGTTAAGTTTGGTAATAACTCTGGTATTCAAATTAAAGGTAGAGGTTCACTTCTTCTAAATGAAGACACTCCTATCTATAATGTGTACTATGTAGAAGGTCTCAAACACAATCTTCTAAGTGTTAGTCAAATATGTGATAGTGGTTATTAGTGGTTATCACGTTCTTTTCACATCGTAGGGATGTGAGATTAAGAACAAGCTTGGAAAGGCTATTGCAGCTGGAAGGAGGACAAAAGGAAATGTGTACAATCTTCTCGACACATCAAGCAATGACAATAATCAAGGTATGTGTTTAATGGGCCAAATTGAAGAGATTTGGTTATGGAATAAAAGATTAGGACACATAAACTTTGAAAACCTTGTTAGAATTAGTAAAAATTAGAGTGTTAAAGGTTTACCAGTTCTTAGCAAGCCAAAAAACTCTATGTGGAAAGAATGTTTAAGTGGTAAACAAACTAAAATCAGCTTCAAAACAAAAGAACATTCTTCTTTGAAACCTTTACAGCTTGTGCATACTGATTTATGTGGACCAACAAGAACAAGGTCTATTAATGGTGATAAGTACTTTATGTTGTTTGTGGATGATTATACTAGAATGGTTTGGGTCACATTTCTTAAGCACAAATCAGAAGCCTTTAAAAGGTTTAAAATATTTCATAAATTGGTTGAGAAGGAATCTAATTTGAATCTTAAATGTCTGCAATCTGACAAAGGAGGTGAGTTCACCTCTTAAGAGTTTATTGATTACTATGAACAGCATGACATTAAAAGATAGTATGCTGCAACAGAAACACCTCAACAAAATGGGGTCATTGAACGTAAGAATAGAACTATAAAAGAAATGGCTAGAACCATGCTAGACGAAGCTAAGTTGTTTGATATGTATTGGAAAGAAGTTGTTCATATAGTTGTATACATTTTGAATAGAGTACAGCTTAGGGTGAAATATAAACACACTCCTTATGAACTTTGGTATGGAAAAACTGCTTCTGTCAAGTACTTTAAAATTTTTGGAAGTAAGTGTTTTATCAAGAAAGATGATGATAACCTTGGCAGCTTTCAATCAAAGTGTGATGATGGTGTCTTTTTGGGATACTCAACTCACATAAAAGCTTATAAATATCTTAACATAAGGCTTAACAAGATTGTTGAAGTTGTAAATGTAAAGTTTGATGAAAGATTACATTTAGATGCTGACATCTTGTAGGATAATGAGGAAGAACAACTTGAACTTGAATCAAATTCAGAAGAAACTGCAACAACAAAGTCTTTTGCTGAATCAACAAGCCCTAAAAATGAAAAAGCAGGCCCTGAAAAGGTTGCATCAAAAGCTCCTTTGAAAACTCTAGCTAAATATCACCCCAATGATCAAATTATTGGGGATAAAAATGTAGGAGATCAAACTAGAAGAAAGGCTACAAAATTTTATGAAAAGGCACAAGTAGCCTTCTGTCTAGTTACTCAATTTGAGCCTAAAATTAAAAGCTCTCATAGACTCATGTTGGCTTAATGCTATGCAAGAAGAAATTGATCAAATTGAGAAAAATCAGATTTGGGAGTTAGTCCCAAAACCAGATGACAAGAATGTCATTGGAGGAAAACGGATATATAGAAACAAGCTTGATGAAAATGGAAATGTTGTTCGCAACAATGCAAGATTTTTCTGCAAAGGCTATGCTCAACAAGAAGGTATTGATTTTGGTGAAACCTTTGCACCTATTGCTAGATTAGAATCTATCAGAATATTCTTGGCTTATTTTGTTTATAAACACTTTACTGTTTATCAAATGGATGTCAAAACTGCCTTTTTAAATGGCTACTTAGATGAAGAGGTCTATGTTGAACAAACTGAAGGATTCATTTGCAAAAATAATCCTAATCATGTTTATAGATATAGAAAGGCCCTCTATGGATTAAAACAAGCACCTAGAGCTTGGTACTCTAGGCTGGACAGTCATTTTATTTCTAATGGTTTTGTTAGAGGAGGTGTAGACAACAATCTTTATGTTAAAACTGAAGGTTCTAATATTTTGGTTGTTGAAATTTACGTTGATGACACTATCTTTGGCTGCAATAATGTTACTTTGAGTCAAAAATTCTCTCAACTAATAGAATCTGAATTTGAAATGTCATTATTGGGAGAATTAAATTTCTTCTTGGTTCTTCAAATCTCTCAACGTGAAAATGGAATATTTCTTTCTCAAACCAAGTATGTTAGACCGATGCTTAACAAATTTCAGATGGATGAATGCCATCCAGTTAGCACTCCAATGATTATTGGATTCAAACTTACTAAGGTTGATGATTCTCCTAATACAAATCAAACTGAATATAGATCAATGATTGGTAGTCTATTATATTTAACTACTTCTAGACCTAACATCATGTAGGTAGTTTGCACTATTGCACAGTTTCAGGCATCACCTAAAGAGTCTCATGTCACTGTTGTTAAAAGGATCCTTAAATACATTAAGGGCACTCTTGATTATGGTCTTTGGTATCCTAGAAGCAATGATTTTTCATTGATTGCATATACTGATGCTGACTAGGCTGTTTGTTTGGATGATAGGAAAAGCACCAGTGGTGTTGCATTCTTTCTAGGTGATCGTTTAGTGGCATGGCATAGCAAGAAACAAGAATATGTTTCTCTTTCTACTGTTGAAGCAGAATATGCCACTTCGTGTTGTACTCAAGTTCTTTGGATGAGTCATACTCTCTCAGATATGGGTATTGAAGTTCCTAAACCTGTTTCTATTCTCTGTGATAACACTAGTGTGATAAATATATCAAAAAATTATGTTATACACTCTCGCACTAAACATATTGCTATCAAGTTTCACTTTCTTCAAGAAAAGGTCCTAGCTAATGATGTCTACTAATAGTTTTTTGGTTCACAAGATTAGGTGGCTAACATTTTTACTAAGCCCTTAGCAAAAGAGTTATTTGAAAGGCTGAGACTTCAATTGGGAGTTATCTCTCAATCGCTACTTCACTAACTCACCAAGCTATAGCTTAGGGGAACATGTTATATGTTTTGATTCACTTACAACTCTCCTACAATCTTCGTCGCTACATAGTTACACTTTTCTTTTTGCAGCTGTTTCTCATGATATTTTGGTTCACTTCTCAGTTGTGTTTCATGGCAATGCACATTCTTCTCTTCTATCCTTTGTCATTGAGGCAAAAAGGGGAAGAGTCATTTTTTTTTTCCCATCAAGGACAAAGGGGGGGTTTGTTGGATCTAAGTTGTGTTTATTGTTTTTCCTTGATGACAAAATCACTTTAAGTTCATTCTTTTTGATGATCTATCTCAGTTTGGATCCTTATGCTTTATTATGGCACTTTTTTGATGACATTGGCATCAGTTTAGATTCAGATATTATGGAACTTATTTGATGACATTGGCACTGGTTTGCATTCAAATGGCTTCAGTTAGTTTTGATGTTCTGCATTTATTCATGGACAGCCTTGTGTGTTTTCACAATTGATATAGTTTGTTGTGTACTGATGCCTCGAGTTCCATGTACAGACAGGTGGCATTCACTGTTTATGCTTTTAGACGTTTGTGATTATTAGTTCAGTATGAAGGTTCTTCAAGTGAAGCTATATATTATGTTTATCACTATTGTTTCATATAATCCTTCACATGGTATTCAGCTTGCTTGTTTCATTGGAAAAATTCAGTCATTATCATATGATAGCCTACCAGATTTCATTGATATGATCTATTTACAATACATCATATTGGGACATATATTTGTATTGCTTATGCACTTAAGGTCGATATCATTTTCATGATCTTCTGGGCTCACACATATTTAATTAGCTCAAAGGTAATTGTCCTTGGTGAGTTTGTTTTGATAAATGACTTCATTCTTCATAAGCTTCCTACCCATTCATATATAAAAGAAG
This sequence comes from Sequoia sempervirens, assembly GCA_007258455.2. Taxonomy (NCBI): domain Eukaryota; kingdom Viridiplantae; phylum Streptophyta; class Pinopsida; order Cupressales; family Cupressaceae; genus Sequoia; species Sequoia sempervirens. The sequence continues at coordinate 93,529,142 of VDFB02358134.1, read as the reverse complement.
ATAATGATTTTTTTTTTACTATGGGTAAAGTCATTAAAATTAACGTTGGAAAAGTCATTGACTACCATCATTCTTCATATGCTTATGTTGGCATTATGAGATTACTTGTCAAATATCAAAATGTCACTTTGCAAGTATTATATGTTATCCTTTAACATGATTATGAGATAATAGTTTGGTCAGCCTCCTTTGGACAACGATTTAATCATATTCATTTTGATTATCATAATGTCATTTTGACTTGGAGTGGACTTCAAATCTTTCTTCATTTCAACATAATCATTCGTTTGAGAAGAAAGCTTGTTAGGGAAAAATTTGTGGTCTATTTTTTGCTGGGTACGAAAACCTAGCCTGGCTGCCATCATGAGAGATTAAGCTATTGTTGTTGGCTATAACGACATTGTTAGGGTGAAATTTGTTTTTGTTTCAGCATTGAATGGTATGGCTGCTATGTTTTGTTGTGCCTCACTCGTTGGAAGCTCGACCTACATATTGATCTTCATTATTCGATAGAAGTCATTGGTTGGCATTGATTCTCTGGTATTTATTTATTGCTGCACATACAAGTATTTGTATTTGGTGTTTTCATTTTGTGAATGGTAGTCCTTGGGCATTATTTTTTTGGAAATCTCTCAATGGCTGGAGGTGTTTTTCTTTGCATGATCAATTTTTTGCAAAAGACTTTTTGACTCACTCATTTCAATGATTATTGTGTTCATTTTTGAAATGAAACAGATACAAGGTAGAATATTCTTTGAGCATTGAAAGCTTATCATTTTCTGTTTTGGGTAGTCATGGTTTTGAAATAATGGATCAGTTTCAATCTGATTTCACTTCATTCCTTGAAGAATTTATTATTTCATCATGGGGGTTTTCAGATTTATGGTTTTCAGCTTATGGGTTTTTTAAAATAGTTTCAAAGATCTGGGTTTTGTTATTGTAAGTGTAGATTTGAAGAAGCTTTGTGACACGTTCTTGTCAAAGAATTTCTAAACCTGTCAAAGTTCAGTTATACTTTGTATTATCCTTATTAGTTGTAGAATTTTTCATTTTCTAAGCATAGTTTTTCAGAAATTCAAGTTTGAAATTTAGGGTTTTCTAGAACAATCGAATGGGCATTTGGGTTATCAAAAAAATTAGTTTCTAAATGATATTTTTTCTCATTAAAAGTTATTTTCTGTAGTGTTGAGGATGGCTCTTAGCTGGATGAAATGGCTCTTGTATTGGAAAATTAATTCCACTTTGACTAATAATCTTGCTTGGTACAAGATGAAGATTTCAATTGTAAAAAGCTTTGTTAACTTCAGTCAAAATCTTTTCAGTTTGGTTTTTTAACCATTACTCCTGAAGAAAATTATTTATCTAGCATTTAAATAAAAAAGAGTTATATTTACTCTATCCTCCTTTGACCATGAAATTCATTGAAGACTTGATACTTAAAAAGATGTATAAATAGAAGTAGAAAACTCTTTTTTTGTTCTATTGTTGTAATTCTGAGATTATCATTCCTTGGCTGTATGAAAATGTATGGATAAACTCTGCAATAAAATCTGAATAACAAGAGGGAGAGACATTGTAAATTTCTTCTCTATATAATATGTTAAGGATTCAATTATTGAATCTTTAAGGTATTCTATAGATGAGAAAATAGAGAAACATGTGCTTAACTGAAAATAGAGAAATCCTTAGAGTTATTATTGTTGTTCAAAACATAATTTGATGGGTTGGTACTCCTTGAGATAGATATCTCTAAACAAGGAGTTGGTGCTCCTTGAGTGGGTGCTCAAAAATCAACCTATAAGGCTTTGTAGATTTAAAAGGGGGAGATTAAACAAAAATAAAAACAAACTAATAGCAGATTTTAGATCATTCGATTAAATGCCATTATAGAGCAAAATAGAATGAAAAATAAGCAATAGAAACAACAACCATGTAACTTATATTAATCAAAATTCTGCTTTGTTTTTAAAGAGCTTTAGATCCTTCATCATCACTTTTATTATAGAGTTCTTCTTTCTATTCTCCTCCTTTTTGAGCTATCTCCTTCTCCACTCTAAGTTATGCATCTACAAGGAAAAGCATATCAAAACCTAAAAGCATCTTCTAGAGTCTTCAACATAAACATAAAATAATATTTTCTAATGCACCCACAAAACATGTGAGGCTAGCTTAGTAGTTAATGGAAATTCCTTTCAAGTCATTTCGAATCCTTTTCCTTTAATGCTGGGGTCAATTTGTGATCCAATGCAGTTACAGTGGCTGAAAGTCTTGAATACTAAGATATCTGAAGTATGTTGCTCTGATAGGTATAGCTGGAGCATTAAATGGAGCAGATGAGATTACATCTCCAACAAATGCAAATTATTAATTTTCTTTCCATACTTGAAAATTCATTATGATATGCAATTTAGAACTATTGTAATCAATTTTATGTAAACAAACTTTGTGTGGCCATTAAGACAATAAAAGATGAGATATAGTCACTTTTTCTGAAAGTAATCATTATAGTTGTTATAATGTGGCTTAGAATCTTTTGTTGAAGGGAAGGAACTCTTAGCAGCTTAATTTTCACATGATAAAGCATTCCATTATGAACCGTAACTATTGCTTTATCTGTCAAACTTTAAGATTCACAAATGTCACTTGTAGATTCTCCTTGGCTATGCACCTCTGTTGTTCCTACCATAGGAACCTCTTTTATATTATCAATATCAATGGTACTATGGCCCTTTCCTAAAATAGTTGAAACTAATTAAAATTCTCTATCTCTTGATGTGCATGTTTGAATGCATTTCCAGTCAGTTACACCAGAGTTATTTGATTTTAAGGGAAAAAGGAGGTACATATAGGGACTACACAATAGATTTTTCATTTGTTATGAAATTCAAATGTTTATCTTTCCATACCTCAATGTCATTTTTCCATTTGGGAGTAGTTCTACCTTAACAATATTATCTATAGTTAAAAAAATCTATTTCTGTATTTGCAATGTCATTATCTGATGCAAATTTAATCGAAAGGGAAAAGTTTGAATTTCTTCTCATCATTGCATTGAGATTTAAAATATGTTTATAAAATTGCAAAATTACTCCTCTCCTCTTCATCCCAACTATCAATGTCAAAGCATATACTTTAGTAGTTTGAATGCAACTCCTTTATTTTAGATATACCTTCAACAAAGACAAAGATATATTAGACAATTAAATTTTAAATATCACAACCTACTAATCATGATAGAAAATCCCATTTATAAATGCATAATTATTGTAAATAAAGATTAAAAAAAATAAAATATCAAATATCAAAAACAAAATTTTCTTCAAGAACTATTAACATTTTATTTGATTTCATTTTAAATGTTTTTTTTTAAACTATTTAAAAACACTAGAAAAATACATTATATTTATTGAAAGATGCATTTTTAAAAAAACAATTAATAAACATAAAAGCAATATTTCTACTGCCATTAAAAATAAAACACAATTAATTCATATATCAACATCAAATTTATCAAATATTAACTATATTGTGATAAATAATATTACTTTACCCCCCTTTAAGAGAGGTTAATAATCTTAATGATTTAATACAAAATATAAGCTAAAAATATGTCAACTTAAAGTGAAAACAAATATATTAAGTTCAATTATTGTATCTCTAGACAATTCAACAAATACAAATTTGACATTTCATGAACAATGTTCAAAATACTAAACAAAACACACAATCACAATAAAAAAACATAATGCTATAAATATTTTAATTTACTAGTAAAAATGAACCTATTATCCATAAGTAAGGATAATATTGATGAATTTAAGCATTGCTTTTTTTTTTTAAAAAAAAATTCACCTAAAAATATTTTAGAAAAGAACTATTTCTAATTGCAAGATTATGTAATGATACAAGAGAATGAATTGTTTGCGTACTTAATTTTGTAGATGTTTTTCCCTCTTCATCACTGCCATGCTCATCTTCTACCTCATCCTCGTTTGCAATAACTCTTTGAAAATCTTCATCAACATCTGCAACTTTGTCTTCTCTTTCGCTAACTCCTCCAAGATCTTCAACATCTCCAACTTCATCTAAAATTTTAGATTTATCCTTTTCAACCACACTTTGTTCTTAAATGCAAGACATAATATTTTCAATCAGTGTCATTTCTGGAAGTTGTTAATGAACATCTACTAGTACATCCTTTTCAATGGTACTCTTTTCTTATATAGAAGGATCATTTCTACTTGACATCAATTGTGTTCTCTATTCAGACTACACTCCTGATTATATTGAATAATCCATTTCTTCCGCTTCTCGTTATTAAATTTTTTAAAATTTGATAAAATTTGATGTAAATATTTAACCTTAATGTTGGTTATAGGATTCCTATACTTCGTCAAATTTCAAATTCCTTATCATTCTAACTCATTTGAGATCATATTGCATTTGAAATTTCAAAAAATTAATATCTAGACTCATTCTACTTAATGTTAAGAAAAACTATTTACTTGCATTATACATCTCCTATTAACAGTGATTTATATTAAGAAGTCAAACTTAAAGCTTGTTGTAATGATGTTTTTAATGATTTTTTTAAAAAATAAGAACATAGCAATTAAGCTTACTTGATTTAATTTTTGCAAGTTGCCTCTCAAGAAATAATATGAACACTGATTTTTCTTGACAAGCATGCCCATAGAATTGAATATAGCTGCGCAGGGTTGGTGGTAAATCAAAACAAATGACATAGTTAAAATGTTTTACACCAATACCCTTTTCAATCACATCAGTTGCAACTAAAAATTGAACCTGCACATTCATGTTCAAAAATCATCACCACTCAACATAGCCGATAGATTTTGAAAAAATTGAATATAACTAACATTTCTACATATACTTTGGCACGCTTTGTGGGTCCTGCGAAGCAAAGGAACTTTCTAGAATAGGTTCTCTGTCTGTAACTGTATGTGAACTAATATTTCTAAAATGGGCGGGGAACGGAAGAGGGTTGAACCTACCAGCTTTGAGTCACACACCAAGAATGCCAAAGCTTGGAGCAAAATAAGAAGGGGTGGCTTACTTCCATTCATTGAGAAACTACATGGCCCTAAGGAGGAGATTACAGATTTCTTTGTGAAGAATTGGAACAATGGGGAGGTTCTCCTCTTTGGCAGGAAAGTTCAGATTGATGAAGCATTGATTGCGGAGGTGACTGGCATTCCGATGGAAGAGCATACATTCTTCAGAGACAGGAAATTCTCTGATGAAGTAGTGTTGAGGTTCCCCAAATTTGAAATGGAGAAGCAAAACCTTGTCAAAATGACGAATAGTTACTATGAAGTGGACACTATAAAATCCTTATGGAGAAAAGTGTTAAGGGTTATCATGGAGTACATCACTCTCGATGGCCGCTTCACTAGGGTTTATGGATACCACTTCGTGCTACTTAATCACTTTCAGCATAAGGTTTGTGTCTCTATCCCCTTCTTCTTGCTCTGTTCCCTGAGAAATAGCTTTTCTGATCATAGTAGAAGCCCTAAAAGATACCCGATTCTTCACATGGGTCTTTTAAGGCTCATTTATGAGCATTTTCAGAATATGCCTGCCCTTCCAAACCCTGTGGCCCCTTTGGAGCTTGATGAAGATGATACTGAGCCTAGCATTTCTGATACCAAAGCTTCCTCTGACTGTGCCAAGATCTCTTTGCCACCTCTGCCCCCCGTTCTGTCTCTGGCCGCTCCCCTCAACCTTCTGGTGCCTGCTCTGCTTCTACCTCTGGCCACACTAACCCTAATGCCAATTTGGCAGGCTCTAGCTCTCAGGTTAATAATCTTGTTTCCTATCCTAACGACTCCCCTATTGTTTCTGCTAAGGAGGCCGTGGTTATTCTTGAGGACCCCCATGTTCCCCAGAATATTCAACAGGAGAACTTTACCCCCCCGAGAGGTGCGGAGTCAGTGTTTTTTGGGGTCAATTCTGATTGTGACCCCCCTTTTGACTTTTTTTAATGCCAAGAGCTGCTCTCGGAATCAGTTGAATTTTGCCAAATGGGTTTTTCATGAAATAAGTGAGCTGAAAACTAAAAATTTGTCTCTTCATAGCAAGCTGGGGGAAATTGAAGCCAAAGTTGCAGGGTTTATTCAGCTCGAAGCGGAAAAGAATTATGATGTGAAGGATGCTACTCAAAAGGACAACACATTCGAAAATGACATTGAAAAAATCAAAGGCACTGTAAAAAAATTGTTGAGCAAAATTGTAGAATTGCCAGACATAACTCTGTTATCATCAGGGCAATGTCCGAAAGGCTAAAGAAAACCTAGAATAGAGCTTTGATTGTTGATCTTGATTAGGAGAAAGATCAGGACGAGGAAGCTGGAATCTCTAAAGGAACCAGATCAAGCACGAAAAGGAAAGCCCTGACCACCCCAAACATGACTCAGATTTTTATGGAGGGGGTTCAGGAAATGGCAGACTTGGAAGAGGTTGCAGACGAGCTCCTGAATTCTACGAATTAGCTGTGGCTGGGCCCAACTTTTTCTGTTTGCTGGCCTTTTTCTGGTTTCTTTAAGGCTTTTTGTTGCTGCTTGGTTATGCTGGTTTTTATCTTTCTAGCAGTTTTTTTGTTTTTCGGACCTCTATTTTGGTCTCTTTCTGTATTGTTACTTTGCGGTTTTGGGTCCCTATAAAACCTATTTTTCCCCCTTTTATCAAAAACATTTCTACATATACTTCTAGAAAATATGCCACTACAAATTTAACGTAACATTTGGATCCCAACTAAGAAAATTTTAACATCTAGATAATTTTGGATCACATAGGTGTGATCACATTAACATTCTTTTTTAGAGAGGAAGATCCAATTCACATTTTCAAAAGAAATGTTCTCTAAAACTTTATGCTGCGTCTTTCTACCCAATCTAGAATTTACATTAGATAAAAATCAAAGAAACATTTCAAAAAAATAAGTTGTTCTAACAAACATGATATTACTACAGCTGCAATCACTCTTTGCACTAATACCATACAACAAACCTTCTTAGGGTGTCCACCATTGTTAAAACTAGGATTTAGTCTTCTATTAAAATGCACAAACAAACTATAAATAAACCCAACCTACACACTACTATGATTACTTGTTCCTCTTCCGTAGAGAAAGGTTTACTAGAAGCTACACCTTGGGGGTTAAATTGTCCCCTTGAATTTATTCACGTGTCTTGAACAATTCATTCATATTTGAAGTGCCAAATTCAAATTCTTCTGTGTCATAAGATGCTAACATAATTTGAATGCTTACATTGAAACAAATAAAAATACTTTATTCTACAAGGAAACTAGGAACTAATTTATTTGTTGAAATTTGTTAAATTTATAAATTCTTCCAATTTTACTGATGCCTTGATATTCTCATGCAAAAAAATCCATATGGAAGTTAAATTTAGAGGTAAAATGGTTAGATACTGTTAATTTTTTTTTCATTTGAACAATTTTAGCCAAATTTGAATTTTTCTTAATAGGATCTGAATGTCAATGGTTCGTACATTAAAAGTGATTAGCATGCTTATTTCTACACATTGTGATCAATCTTATACCTATGCTATATAGTTGGGGCTGATTTCCTAATGGTAATCTAACCAGCATAGCAGCTATGCAAACCATATAACTTTCATGTGAGAATTATTGATTGTGATCTACTACCCCTAGAAAATATGAAGGGAATGCATACCGGATGGTAATTCCTCTTCCAAAGAGTTTATCAACTTGCTTTAGATAATCATCCAGAGCATATTTCCTTGTTTTTACTATTCTAGTAACTATCTCACTTAACTTCCCTTTTTCACACTATAACTTAACAGCCTTTATAGAATAAAGTAAAATTTAAACCAATCTCATGTATTTTAATCATTAGTTTTGTAACAAGAAAATATGAATCAAAGTTCTGAACAAACTAATATTATCAAACGGAAACTATAAAATTCACCTAGCCATTATTAATAAGCACTAAGCCTTATGAAGTCCTTTATAAAGTGCATGTGTGTATGGGGGGAAAAGTGTACACAATAGCTCAATCAACCAACTGGAATACAAACAACAAAACATAGCTCTCAAGGAACAAAGGTTTAATATCAAGAAGATGTTATCCAAAATAGAGTTTGCATAAATCGGATAGGAATGTCTCGAATATCTTTGAACATAGAAAAAAATCATGTTTTCCAAGCCCTTACTCAGAGTCTTGTTATCTCTTTTGAGTCTTGATCATTCTAAGTATATCATAAAGGAGGATAGGATCACAAACGTGAAAGAGAGAGCTCAAATAATGCACCATCTTAGACCCAATTCAAGGTGGAAGCCAATATTTATATCCAACTATGACAGCCAAGTAGATACAGATAAGCTTGATCGTTGACAACAGTTTGAGGTATACTTTAGTATTCACCATAAGAAAATTTCATTTTCCCAATTGAAATTAAATTCTCATGGAATTACATGGTGGAATAGTCAGCCAGATGAATTTTAATTGAGCAAAGAACCACCAAAAACAAAGTGGGAGGAATCTATATGATGACTAAATCGCAATTCTGACGCAGGAAAGAAGAAAACAACATTAGATAAATATCGCAGTTTCCATTTTATTTATATATAAAAGAATGAACAAATTGTGAAAGAGAAAACTATAGAATTTCAATAGCAAGATATGGACAATCTTTCAAGCTCTATAAATATAAGGTGATAAAATGCTTGGGAGAAATTTCTTACCCATATTAGGAGACATGTTTTACCCTTCATTCCCAAGACAAGTTTACAAGACAAGATTTTCCCTGCATCCATTGTGAGTGGAGGGGCTCTCTCTTTAGTCAAGGAAAGGATGGTACTTTTATCAGTAGTAGCACTATGGTTGGCTTCCTTGATTAGCTTCCCTTTGCCACTACAACTAAAGCTTGTGCCATGGCCAACAAGACTTGTTTAGAACAACATTCATCTTTGAATTTTTTTCATAGAACAACACTCATATTTGAATGCTTGTCATAGAACAACACTCATATTCAAATGTTTGTCACTTTTATTAAGGTTTCACCATTGACTACTCTACTTTCATTGTTTCTTATCTAGATTATGTTTCTTTTTGGCACAACAATTAGTAGAAGATCAATCAATACATAAGGAAAAATTGAAAAAAGTGGTAGGTTCAAAAGACTGCGACCAAGAGAGAACAGACACAAAGCACAAAATTCAGCAAGAGACTGATTTGAGCAAATTGCATAAGGAAGCTATGTCACTCCATAAAAACTGGAGATCATTAAACTATGTAAAAGAGAAAGGGCTCAGATTGAATAAGAAAGCAACACATGATATATTCCATGTAGGATCTCAACATGTGTTCGGCTGTATAACATATGTGACAGAAATCTAGCTGAACTACTTGGTGGACTTCAAAAGAACCTTAAGTCACACTTAACTGTACTTTTTTGTTGTAACAGTTGTTCTTAGGGATATATTAGCAGTCTCATAAGTCATACTAGTGATTGATTTGTGCAAGATTTCTGCATAACTATGGAAAAGGAACCACCTGCATGTGTAGTACACACGCAGGTAGGCATCCACGTAGAATGTAACTAGAACCAAGAATTGATAAAGTATTCCACGATTGAGCATGCACATAGTTATTTAGGCTATGAGTGTGATTGCATAATCATGGGGACAAGGGTGATATGTGAATACTAAGTAATTAGAATAATAAAGGTACACGATGATAGAGCTTTGCGCACAAAGTCTTTGACAACTCTCCTAGCATGAGAGGATGAGGTCATTTGGACCCCACAGTTTTAAGCCATTGTGCAAAAGTGTGGTTTTGATAGAGTCGCATAGAGGAGCTTATAGTGGGTATATGCAACCAGGATATTGGATAAGTTGCATATGGATATGCATAGCCAGATGTATAAGTGCACAAGGGGATGCGCAGTGTGTGAAAATTTGAATGCTTTGTTGAGAATTCCTAGCAAGGTCAATTTGTAGGAAGGGAAACTCTGATCCTAAAGTAAATTTGTTTGAAGACAGATAAACAAGTTAACATGGAGGAATGTTAGCAAAGAAAACATTGTATGATCAAGCCATGTGAGATGAGAAAAAGGAAAAAGGAAAGAATTCTCACAATTCAGCATGAAGTAAATCAAGCAAGTAACAAAAGAAAGCTATGTCACTACACAAAAAGGCAGTGATGCAAATGAGAGCTGGATCAAAAAACAAAATAATGAATACATGGCGAGATTTCATCAGAGAAGGGGTTTAGTTTTAGTAATCAGTAAATCCATCTCTGATTTCCCTTCTTAAATAATATTAAGAGCTAAAAACAAATTTTCTTCAATATCCTATATACATTTAATGTGAAAAACAAGAATGCTCACGAAGAAGTCTAAGCAAATGATGATATTCTTAGTTTCAAGAGCACAATTATTGCAGTTCAAATCAAAATAGGTTGCAAACCATACCTGATCAGCACAAAACAAATCCAGATTCTCAATATTTTCTCTGATTGCTTTGTTTTCCTCAAATTGGGGTAGAGAAAACTATTTTTTGGGAAGGGTTGATGTTGACTTGGCAAAGAATAATATTTAGTTATTTGTTTAGAAGTGTTCACAAATGAATCGATCTCATTCCTATCCTTCACTGTATAGACCTGTTTATTTACAAGTGCAATTACAACAAAGATCCAAGAAGTGAAGAAAATATTACTAGTTGCTCTCAAAAAAATTGAAGGGTCATTGCATCTACCTTAGCATCCATGATATCTTCAAATTGAGCGATTTATTTGTTACAATTATCACTTGAAGAAACCCCTATGGAAATAAATACAAATCTAAATAGCTAACAGTATCGTCATTTCAACATTTAATATATTATTTCCAAGAAATATATACTTCACCGTTCATAATTATACTGTGAAAAACAAAGTGTATTATATTATATTAGCAAAAGAAAGGAATGAGTCAGTAAATTATTGTTAAAGACATAAGGCAATTAATCACCACTTACTCTTGTTCTTGGAACCCAGTTTTCGTTAGTACACTTTTTTCTATTATTTCAGTGCAAAACTTGTAAATAAAAAATAGCCTCTATTCACTTACGAGACAAAATGTATCCTGCTTTTTTATGGGTATAAACAAATCATAAATAGTTTGAAATGAGATGATCATTTAAGCATCAGCCTTAAACAAATAGAAAACAAAAGTCCTGAAACTAAGGAGCAAGGCATGAAGTGATAGGCCAGAGATCTAATAACTGTCATATCAACATCAGTCCAGAATATGAATGATGATAGAAAACAATAGGTTTATAAGATGATGCACAGACAGTGATTCTGTAATTACAGAATTCTTAACGGGTCTAGTCACATATGATCCCAAGAAAGCTGAGATCCCAAGAAGAATGACTCTTAAATTGGATAATAGTCCTTTAATTTATATTTACTTTCCTAAATCAGATTGAAAACTCACTCTTTTAAGTGACCAAAGATGTACTTTCAAAATATTTTGGGCTTGTATTCAGACATTTTCTGACAAATCCTTAAAAAAAATCATACAACTTCTTGTTTACATAGACTCTTTACATTCATATTTTAGCAAATTATTCAAAACAGGCATCATCACTTAGTCTCATAATTTTAGCATATGGATGCTTTTAGCATGCCTGATGGCACTCATCTAAGGCCATGAGGTTGACTATATCCAGTGTTAATGAATTACTAACCAAGTCATTCAGTAAAATCTTAGTCATTACAAGCACCTGCAGTAATGTGAACCCACACCATTTGATTTGAAATCAACAAAACAGTGTACTCAAAATTACTTGTTTGACTAATGCAACTGCAGGTGCTAAGAATATTATTAGGCATATCTTGCACTCCGTTTTCAGGTTTTGAACAATATATTTCATATCTACTATTTCATGTTTAAAACAAATATATCAATTATTTAAAACAATAATTTCTTTGTAGAAAAAAAATGTGAAAATGTTAATAAATTTATTATAAAAATAAGTTAAAAATCGAGATAATGTTATGTTCAGGATTTCGCATATCATTTCTCATTGCTTAAGTCTTTTTAGTCAATGAAATTTTTAAAAAATAATTTTCAAAATTAAAGAAGTTAAAAATCAAGCATTTCAATTTAACTGTTGAAAGTAAAAATCAATTTTAGGAATAAAAAATCAAAACATACTGAAAATATATTACGTATATGGATCTCAATATAACAGCACAAACAAGTTTGAAAATTCTCTCATTATCTGATACTTGTTATATTTAACTGATACCGATAACTAGTATAACTATATATTACAGCGATACAGATTTCAGGATGGAACATTTAAAAACTTAATGCATAAATATTACTAAAAGTTTACCTTGTGTTTTTAATTAGATCATCAGACGAAGGGAAAAAGAGAAAACATTCCAATGGCGTTAAGCTCCATTAAAAATTTCTTACAACTCGCTCAGCTTCTTACATTATCACTACTTTTTATAGAGCAGGAAGCAAAGATGTATAGAGACATGCATGGTGCTGCTTTGTAGAGATTTGCAGAAATAAGAAGACAAGTTACAAATTACTTGTGCCACGCTTAAATCTGTTTGCCACCATTCGACGTCATATTGGTCCACAGCATTGAGTTGGCCAACTGAGTCTTCAATTGATTTCAATTTTATGACAGCTATTTATTAACATAGAATATCCATATACTAATATATGGCATTTTCTTTTCAGTATATTCCTCAACTCGAAATAGCTGGTCGAAATTATTTATATTAAATAAATCTCGAAAAAAATTAAAAACATGGGAGCTATTGTATGAGATTATGTTTGCAGTATGTCCCGTTTAAGGGAAAACATTCTGTTTAATATTCGTGTTAATGGCAGTTACTTTTCCGTTTTTATTAGGCCTTTTCGTAGGGCATAAATATTAAGAAATTCTTCTTGAGGGTTCTATAATTATTAATTAAAAAAAATTGGTTATTATTTAGAGAGGATTATATTCATTATGATTTGTCAATTATAATTTTGGTTAGATAATATTATATATTTTATTGGCAAATAATTTAGTAATGATTATAATATGTATTATTTTAAAAAATGTTTAAATCAAATTATAATTTAAAGTAACATTTAAAACTAATTATGTTATATTTATATTTTATTTGAAATAATGTTTTGAAATTAATAATTTCAGATAACATATTTAAGTTCATATTTATGTAGAGTTTTAATTTTAAATCAGGTTGTGAAATGTGATTCTTTGATGAATTGATTTAAGTGTTTATAAAATTGTTGACATATAATGAAGGTCAAAACAAGTAGATTGAGGTGTATTCTATCTTATGGGGATTCTTTTGGTGTATGGTGAGAGTTAATGTGGTCTAGCAATAAGAAAATAGGAGGCTAGGAACCAATGTGAAGTGAAGCAAGGGAAATTGAATTGCCTAAGAAGATTGACATAGATCAAACCTAGGAGCGCCACACTATGAGTTACAAAAATAAACTAAAAGTAGATCATCGAATAAATTAATGAAAACAAAGGTGCATGAGAGGAGATAAAAATACTAATAGATGTGACCACTAGAAGGATAGGAAATTAGAAGAATTATTTTACATATTATAGAAATACTAAGGGACATAATGATTCTCACAATACATAAAAATTCCTAAATAGATACTATAAGAGTTAATGTCCCACCTAGATTAGCCAATAAAATATGTGAGGAAGAGTTCGATAATGGATTATAAACTATAAGAGAGATACTAGATAATTTTGCTAAATTTATGAACATCAAGTGTTGATCTCAAACAAATAGTGGAAGGGAGATTCATACATTATGTTGGTTATTTTTTATGAACCAAACTTAATCTCACCACTTCCCTATGAATCTTCTAGAATCCAATTAATAGCAAGGGTAAGGATTGGACAACACTTAAGTAAGGATTTCTGAAATTCTTTCTTCTTCTTCACTTTGGGCTCTGTGAAACCCAGGAGGGTGGTCCTAAATATGTTCATGTGATAATCATTTTATCAAGAACATTTCTATACACAGATAGGTTCCTATGAATGCAAGTAGACAATATTCATTGAATATTTGGCTGACCTTTAAAAAAATTATTATCTATTTCAAGGAATAAGGTGATACTTCAGATTGGGACATTGTAATTGAAGGTGTATTTAGTTTTTTGTCATTCTTGTTCCAAGCCTTTGATCTAGTGCATTACTAACTCATTATTCTATAAGATAACCTAATGAAAAGACCAGTGCCTCATCATTGTTATACTACTTTGTAATATTCAACTCACTGTGTTTAAAACATAACTACTTACCAAATCCTATATCCTTTCCTCACAAACCCATGACCTTATCTTATAATTTAATCAATTCCTTGAATCGAATAAAAATAACTCATTCATTCAATTTAAACAATTGAAGACAAATGAAAAGACTATTAATTGTTTCATTCATAATTTGTATTAAAATTACATAGGAGAGCATATGTTTTAGAACTAATACTTTCTTCTATTACTATTTCTATTGTAAAACCATTTTAAGATCATTACATTATGACTCATACCTTAAACTTTTTCTTGATATATTCATTAGTTCATCTATTTACAATCTGCTCCTGTCTAAGTTTAGCTTTTTCTAAACTAGTTCTAATATGGCATTGTTTTAATCTTAGTGCCATCTCGGCCAAATTTTAGAAATACTTTATCTCCACTAAAGTCCATTCGAGCCCTTAAAATATTACACGTGGTAGTCGCCTACATGCCCATTGAGAAACAAGAGATACAAGTTGGCCTCTTATGGGATGGCGAGGAGCAGTCAGGATTGAACCATGTCACCCGCCATCAACTGTTGATATATTTCCTTACAAATAAATCATTGTCTCCAAGCTTTGTGGGTCCCTCCATGAGGAAACAAGTGTCAATCTGCCTACTAGACTATGACATCTTATGAATACCAAATAAGATCGGACAGGGTGGTGGGGAGTGGTCAAGATTAAACCACATCACCAAATGACCACCGTAAATTATGTTTTGATACCGTTTGTAGATTGTAAAAGGATATTGGGCCCACCAAATAAGGTAACACATTTCTAGCACTTGCTAGCCCATGTGATTACTTCACCACAATATATAGAATAGATAGGAATGCAGGGAATGAGCTAGATGAAGACAAGTGTTGTGACATCAATCATTGATCTCTCTCAAAGCTCCACTCGCTGACTCTCTGGAAGAAATGGTCCCACCATTGGACGTGACACATGACAAGCACCCACCAACCCACCTGATTATTTTAATGAAAAATGAAACAAACTAGGCATGTGGGGAGTGACCAAGATGTAGTCACATCATTTAGTTAACCACTATTGATCTCCTTTTAATACCTCCCACAACCTTTATCAAAGAGACCAGACCCACCAATGCACAAGACACGTGGCTTATGCCCTCTAGCCCGTGAGAATAGAATAATAGGTAGTAAAAGGCTTAGGCGTGTGGGGAACAATGGTGATCTATTCATGATGATCAAAATGCTGGCATAGGACTTAAATATCTACACATGCGACAATTGTTAGTCTTAAAAAGGGGGAAACTCACTAGGAAGATGATGGTCAGGGACATGAATATATGGATTAAGTCCCTAGAAACTATTAAAACTTGATCATAGACTTAGGCAGATTATCTTTGAAATATTTCAAAATAAAAAAAATAATGACAACATTTTAAAACAACCATGGGCATCAATTGGTATCATTAGGATTTACGGGCCAAGAAAATAATGAATTTGATAGCATAAGTCACAACTTAGACAACCAAGAATCCACATCAAAAGGTCAAAAATGAAATAGAATTCCAGTCAGGATTTTCAGACTCAAAGGTTAATTTGGAAGGGTATTGACAACACAAACTCTAAAATAATGATGAGGAACATAACCCTAAGCCCCAAGACAAGGGATTAAACCAAATTTTGAAAGTCTTAAAATGGAACCAAAGTAATTTTTTGGGGGGTTCCATCACATTATATGTGCATGTTGAGCCTAGTGATGCTTAACATGTCAATATAAATTTTTTATGTAATCATTTGGATTTATAATGAAATGAAGTGTTAGTGAAAATGATAGTCTATGAAATAAGATAAGTTTGCTTGGAGGAGTAGTTTAATTTAAAATAGAATAAAAAGAATAGTGCTCCATGCAAGTTGTAGGCCAAGTGGTCTACTTGGTTGTTGTGGATTACTATTGATCACATTCCTACAAGAATAGGGAGGTAGTTGTAGCCAAATTCCTTTGTTTACTTATTCTTCAATATGATAGATTAGTTGCAATGATCCAAAACAAATATTGTGAGTCTATTTAATTTTGGTTATTGGATCCTATGTTAATGTATGTGTTTAAATATAATAAAGTGTTGAATATGAGGATCCATAAAATTCTACAAGATTTAGACCAATTAGCACTTCAAAAAATGGCTATGTTTCTCACTAATACCCAATGAAGATTGATATTTGATTGTGAGGTTGGCTAAGTAAAATAGTAAGCACAATAATTGGGTGTGGCGTTTGACACAAGTCGTTAGAAATAAACCATTAAGTTATTGATAATTATACTATTGTTTAATATCTTATATTTATAATTATTATGAAAATTATTGTTAACTATTATCTCAAGTTATAATGGCTTTACTATAATTATTATGATAACTACCCTATTAGGTGGTGTAATACCACATTAAGAAAACCTACAGTCATCTTGGCTACATAAGAACCCCATGTGCAAACATGTAGAAGAAAATAAGAGATCTTCATTTCCTAAAGGTCATGTTCCAATAGTTAATTGCATATGGTATCCTGCACCCAAGGATTACCACCAACTTGTAACTCATACACCAAATGATGGTGTGCATCCCTACATGCACAAAAACATACCAATTTCATTAAATAAAATCTTTATTATATTTACAAGTATGGACTTGTGCTTACCCTATTCACATTCTTACACCAAAAACCATAACTCCTTAGTTAAACACTTACAGTCATGGTATACCATCTCCTTGCTCTAATGAAATTACTATTCACATGAAATCAATTAGTCTATGGCTCCTACATACAACTCTCCTCTTGTTGTTGATAAATGTAGTTTGCTTGTGTTCCTATGCATTATAATGGGTCTCATAATACACTCTTCACCTTCCCTAGCCTACTAACAACATCTACCCTTTGACAAAACCATCTATTAGATCATCACGATCTTTTTCCCCTTAACCCTACTCAACCTCTATAATCTATAAGGTTATTCACTTTAGATAAAAACCCACAACTTCATCTTCACATACATTATTAAGTGCATGGTTTTTTATTAGTGGACAAATGAAATTTATGGAAATTTTATCCATGATCATATAAGTCTTTGAAAACATGAGGCTTGTAATAGGTCACTTTGAAGATTTAATGAGTCATGGTTATCCTAAAACCATGACTGGTTAAAAGATTGTTGTAGAAAATTCTAACAATCTTAAAAGAATCTTATTTTTCACACATCCAAAGTAAATCCCTTGATGGTTTATTTTTTATATGATCCCATGTTTGATCATGAAACCAGTAGCCTTGATCTCCAAATTTTTACTTTAGGTGGATTGAAGTATCTTAGGAACTAACATTTGAGATGGTAGTAGACAATATCACATACCATTCATCATTAGCAACTTGATTAATTATATATTGATGATAAATAAGGAACTAATCAAATACAACTATCACCCTACTCAATCTTTTACATTAAAAAATCTATATGGGTGAAATTTATAGGACCAAATCTTGTAGGATAGCAATCCAAATTTACCTCTATTCTCATATAATTCTTTTTTAATTCTATAATTTATGACCACTAGGTTATAATGAATGATTACACCCTGCTACATAGTAGGTAGTGGAAAAACTTAATAATGAACCTACCAATGCATGGTCTTATTTATTAATGATAGGGTATTTATGTTCAAATCCATGGATTGGAGAACTAAAAAATTAGATGGGTAATTCATCACCTACATTCTATCATTTTGTACAAACTAACAAAATTTAATGGTTAGAAGAAAAAAAATGTTAAAAAATGTAGGTACATAATTAGGAATGTCCAAGATAGGAATATTCAAATTTTTTTGTTATGTTTCTTTGAAGGCTACTTATTAATGATGAAGAAAATCAGGCATCCTTCTTAAGAAAATTGGGAAAAATGTGCTTGATTGATTATCATTATTCAAAGTACATAGAAATATTTATACAATGGATAAACGATGTGAAAATGTGGAGATACAATTGTCACATTTAGTGAAAGTACTATGTGCATACCTACAACCACCCTAACTAAACAATGTAATAAAAAATATCTACAATTTAACGTCCCCCTTTATTATATTGTTCTTGCAAATATAATCATGAAAAATCAAATTTCACCTTGACAAGGGACAACCCTTAAGGATTACTTTAAAAAACTTGTTGATTACATAAAATAAATACATATTCTTTTTTTGTTTTTTTTGAAGAAATAAACCTTGAATTAAGTGGAACTCCATCAAGTTGACTCATTACCCTGAGAAGTTTGTATCTTTAAGTTGACTTCTCGAGTTCTTAGACTACCATCTCTCTGAAATCCCAAATCATTGGGTCCCCAAATTATTGGAAAAAAAATCATATTGAGCTACAATTATAGAGTTCCATCAATTTATCTCATGATCCTTAGAAGGGTATAATTCTCCATCACAAAATGATGAACAAGTTGGAAAACAATCCATATTTAGTTCACCAAATCCCTTACCTATCTTTAAGAATAAAAATTCACAATAAATGCATTCTTCAAATATGTTAGCATCAAAAAAGAAAGATGAAAAGAAAGAAAAAGCATATGCTTACCATGCAAGATACCATCTCAAATTCATAAGCTAACTTTAGATGATATAAATCTATCCATCCTCTTATGCCACCAACCTCCAATTGTGAAGGATCAAAGTAAAATTCATTCTTAGTACCTTCAAAAAAAGAATCATTAGTAAAAAAAATCATTATTTGGTGAATCTTCGAGATAGACTAAGTTAGCTTCAAGCTTCATTTTTTTATCTTTGAGTTTTCCTTTAAGAACATCACTCACTCCAGTTCTACAAGTCCAAGTTGTGTAATCCTTTTTATTCTAGTTCAAAATATTAATTTCCTCTTTGTTTGTATCTAACCTTTTAATATTGATTTGAGAATATAATGCATTCTTCTCCTAAGAATCAACTTCTATATCCTATACATTTGTTCTCTTTTCTTCTACTAAAAAGGATGATATCATATCTTCCAAGGTCTTAGAAGTTATTTCACTTAGTGTGAAAATAAAATTATTTTATTTTGAAGGTAATTTTTTTTAGCAAGATAGTCTTAACATCATCATCACTAAGTGGAGCCTTGATTTCTACTAGTTTCCTAATAATAGACCTCAAATTACTTATGTGATTTGACATTGTGATTTCATCTTCCATTTTGAACCTAAATAATTGAAGTTTTAGGGAAAACTTTACATTAAGTAACTTTCCTCCAAACAATTTATTTAGATTGTCCTTAACTTTTGTTGATTATTTGTCTAAATCTATGTGATGTAATTCAAAGTTGGAAAGAAAAAGAAAAATAATAGAATTGGATTTATCATCTCTACCATTCTAATCCAATAATGTATTTACATGTGTAGATGTGTTTTTCTTTATTTCTTACTACTCATTAGCTGCATTTGAATTTCCATTCACCAAATATAAAAATTGAATCTAAAATACTTTCTAATGGAATCTCCATTAAAAAATAAAAACTAATACAAACAATATCATTTAAAAAAAATTATAAATCAAACACAATCAATGTTGCACCCACTTCAAATCTTTCATGAAAATTTTCCAATAGCAGTAAGCAAAATGAAAATGGTAAAATACAAATTCTCAAACTAGCACCATTAGGATCACAAAAAGATAAAATTAACTTTACATATGGGATTGTTTTCATTATGTTAACTCTTTCCATATCTTCACTAACAACATTTAGATTTCATTATCTAACTCTTTAGAAACAATGTACAATATGCATGTTCATTTTCTCATACAATTTGATGTTTCAGGGATGGCTTTGCTCGCCTATGCTTTAGTAAAAATTCCTTCTGCATATCTACATTCCATGCAAATGATAAGCATAAGATTACATCATTCAAGACAACACATGAGCGTCTTAGTATTTACAGCAAAAGGAATACATTCCTTAATCTATTATGAGTATGCATTGAATATGGTTGTGGCTAGATGGGTTTTTTCTAGTCTATATTCTAAGAAATCTCCAAATGTGCAAGGCACAGGTTCATTCCAGAGTTCTGGTAAGACTGTATTATACCCCCATTTTGACTACCATGCAACATAGGAATGAGATCACATTTTCTATCAATTTTCATGCACCACAAACTCTTTAAATCATTCAAGTCATTGATTGCCAAAACATCACTCCATTTTCCCCTGAATATTTGATACCAAATATTAGAGAAATATGCTTGATTTATTGTATTTATTCAATGTATAGAGGCATTTTTACAATTGAGAAACTATGGAAAAATGTGGAGATACAATTATCAGCTAATTAAATTGCTAGTTGCATATTGCAACCACCTTGACTAAACAATGTAATAAAACAAATCTATGCTAACAAGCATTTTTTTTAATGGTATGATAATTTAACGGAGCTATAAAAGAGCTAATGCAAGAAGTTAATTTTCCTAAAGAAGGAATTGGTTTTTTTTCTCTTCTAGAAAGTAAGAATCTTTTGAATTTCCTCTACCCTTTCATGATCTACACAAATTCCTCTTTCAAAGATGATACCTCTGATAATTTTTACTTTAAATACTCCAAAAAATTATTTTCTTGGGTTTAAAAATACCCAATTCTTTCTAAAATATTGTAGTAGTACTCTCAATTCTTCTATGTGAAGATTAGATTCTTTGAATGGACCAAAAAATCATAAAAGTAGATGATTATGTATTTTCCAATCATTTTTTTAAATAAAATATTAATGGATCTTTGAAAATTAGCATCTAGATTTAAAAGTACAAATGAAATTTGAAAACAAGGTTCTCTAATTGGTTGCAAAGTTAGTATTATGTCTATTGTGATGGTCCACCAATATAAGGTTGTAACCCATGCAACCCTCATAGAGAGAAAAAAAAATTGATAACTATTCTTAATTTTTGATATATCATCCATAGATGGCATATGAAAAATTTCTTTTTGAAAGGCCTTGTTGAGGTTCATAAATTATATAAAAAATATATCTTTTCCATTCTTCTTGCACATAGGAACTATGTTTTCTATACACATTGAATGTTTGGCAAGAAAGATAAAGAAAAAACCTAACTCTTGATTAGCATAGTCCATCTATTTTGTATAAACTTGATCCAACATCCTTTCAAATGTGTGGCCATTATCTTATATTTCTCCATAGAAAATCTCTTAAATGGTTGTGGATATTTTAGATTCAAAAATCCTATTTGGCATCCACAAGCCATCTCATATCTCCGAAACACTTTTGGTGAGACTAGTCACTTAGAACTTGAAATTATCTACAAGAGATGATCTAGAATTCAAGGCTAGTGGACTTCTATCTTGAATCATGTATTGTGATGATAATTCACTTATTTGGGCTAGTACCCATTACAAATTAGTCATTGGGGTAGAAGATTGGTGACTCATAGAAAATGAGATAGCTGAAAAAGAAGAGTGGTTAATTTGTAGGAGTGGTTAATAAAATGGGTGTTTCATTAGATTAATGATCTCAATCTCTCATTGAAAAATTAGATGATTTGAAAGTAAAAGGTATATTGCAAAATTAAGCTGGTGTTTTGTGGACTATGGATGAGAAGAGGGCTTTGGTTGAACATCTACAAAGAAATGTTGACCTTATGGACAAGATAAAGAAGGATAATGAGAACAAGGTCAAACAACTAGAAGGGGAAATTGGAAAAATTAGGGATACTATGAAAATTGTTATGGAACGTAGACATAGAGTTGTTAAAAAAAATGCCACTATCTTGAGTACTATGGTGGAGAAGATAGATAATATTCAATAGGGGTCGTTGTTCATGGACTTGGAAGCCGGGAAGGATAAAGGTAAGAAGGAGGATTTTGGTCCTTCGGAAAGGACTAGAGAAAACCTCAAAAGAAAAGTGGGTTCTTTCCCTCAGGAGATCCAGAACCTTAAGCAACCTACCTAGGAGATGTACAACCTTGTAGCTGAGGTTGCTGAAACTTTGAATTCTTTTAAGTTAGTTTAGGCTATGTTGGGTGTTGGCTTCAAGCTGGATTTTTGTCCACTCTTGGTTCATGGTTGTTCTTAATGTTTTCTTTGTTGTAACTTTATTTTTGTTGGGTACTCTGTTGATTTATCTTTTTATGGTTTGTAAACTCTGTGGTTTCAGGTCCCTGTAAAACCCATTTTTTCCTTTATCAAAAACTTGCATGATATTGTGAATTTTATGAAAATCAATTTTTGAAAAGAAAGTATTACACTATATTTAGTTACTCCTTTATTCAAAGATAAATCTCTTGATTGATACCAATCCTTGAATCTTTTGTCAATAGATGATTGGAATCAATTCGACCAAGCACTAATCGACAAGTTCAAATAGAAACATGATGCATCTTCACTACTATAAAACTTATAAATATAAAGAGAACTCTGTTGGAGATGCTACATTACTTCAATAAAAAAAAAAAAAAGATTACATGGTATCTTTATTAGGTACAAGAAAGATTAAAAAAGAATATGAAGATAAAAATTGAAACACAAAGTTATATTTTAAGAAAGTAATTTTTTTCAGTTCATCTTTCTGGAATATAGACTACACACATTTTATCTTTATAATAAATAAGATCATGTAAGACCCATGATTTTGTTTCATGAGATGATAAAACCTAATACAAATCATTGTACATCAAATAATAAAATACTATTTTTATTCTAGTTTATTATTGTAGACTTTACAAATATCACATTTCTTGAGATAAAATATTTCATTCCATATAATGCTTGTGGGAGCATAATGAAAATTGTCAAAAAAGAAATATCAATTAAAAACTAAAATTATGTACTTGAAAGAAATAATATATCTATCTTCAATATAAATATAATGCTATAATTAATATTAATTTTACTTAGAATATTTTTAGTCAAAATTAATTTATACATGAATTAATATTGTACAAATATAATAAATAGTATTACATATTTATTCTTTTATCTATTGTTATTTTTTTCCTTCTATAAAAATTAATTTTATATATCTTCTCATTCTAATATCCTTTATGTATGTCATTCTAATATCTCTACAAATACTTTTATATAATGTGAAAAGTAAATATTATTAGAATATAAAAATTTTATAGCCTTCCCAATATTTCACATATATTATATACGATTGTGGTGTTTTAGAGCCCTGAAATATGTGGCATTTCCATTCAAATTTGGGCATATAAAAAACCTTTAATTGCAACCCCTAGGACCACGATCATATGGACCCCAGCACTCTCATTATAATCAATTCAACGATTAATAGATAATACTAGTTAAATATTTACATAATGTTACAAATACAACTACTCATTTTTTCCTTTTAGAGATTCAGCTAGTCAATTACTAGTATTTACATCAAATAAAGTTGTATGAAAAAGATCTTCCAATTCTAGGTCTATTCGGACTGTTGATGTTGTTGCTGCCTGCAACTTGATGAATGGCTTGCACATGCTTGTAAAACATGGGGATATTCTTTTTTCCTACAAATAAATTCCATTTGCCCGTGATTTCTAGTAGTGTAAAGGAAGCTGCCAATATAGAAACGAACACACCGTCTACTATGAGTTAGGAGAAACAGAATACATTTAATGCTTGAGGGTGTAGATCAAGTTGAACCACTTTGGGCAATACAATGGTATACGTGAAATGGTTTAAGTTGCTTGCATTTATTTGGCTTCTGTAATGACAATTGTTTTTTAACTTTCTTTGATTATAAAGTATGTACTTTTTATGCTGGATTATTTGACTAATACGCATATCATGTTTAAATCTAGAATTCAGTGATTATTGAGAACCCTACAAAATCATAGAGGTGGGAATAAAATTACTTCCATAAAGAGTCAATTTGTTGGACTTATTATTTTATGTGTGAGGCTAGATTTCATGGTATACAATAGATATTTCTGTGTGTTTCGAATAAAGTTTATTCAGAAAGAGAGAAAATAAAAGTTTCACAGGTTTTCAGATCCACTGAAGAGATATAGAAATTACTGCTTTATTTTCCATTCAATTTAGGACTCTTTTTTCTAATTAGCAATCTCTCTTTGTAGTGAAACAGTATGCAAAGGATATAAGACATTAGTAACAGCTATAAATGCTTCTTATTATAGAGATATTAGATTTTGCAAAATCAAACAGATTGGTGAGCAGGAAGTATGTTCCATACCTTGTAGCAACAGAGTTATGTATTTTATTTGTATTTTTTTGTTTTCTAGTTATCCAATCTTATACCAAAACATGGGTGATACAAATTAGACTATTGTTGAGACATTCTATTGAAAGTTGTTCTTATTGAACTCAAATTTAATTTGTGACCTTTTTAATACTATACTTTTATTCTCTTTTTCACCTATGAATCTATAAGGTCTTTTGGTTTGACTATTGTACTTTTAAAAGATGTTTGGATTTATATTCTAAATGTAATATATAAATGGGAGAGGAAGAGCACAATAATTTAGGGTTGTTAGGTAAGTTGATTAATATGTTTCAATAATTTAAACAAAAGCACTAAGTTGCAGCTCAAATCATACACATATTGGAGAATTTTCCTAAATTAATGGTAGGATACAAATTTCATGATCATAAGATCACTCAGAATGGTGAAGATGGTGATGGCAATGGCGAAGGTAGTAGCAATAGCAATGACAATGACAATTCCTTATTGCATGGTCCTACTCAAGTCCATGGATGTAATGCATTAAGAAGGTTGGATTCACTGTCCATATGCTATGGATCGTTCTAGAAATCCTTAAGATGCCACATGACCAACTGGATCACTTCATCATTTGAGATACCAAATTGCTTTGGATCCAACAGGGTTGATTGGAGACCAAATGTTCAGGCCCCAATTCTCTGGCAATGTTCACACTGTGCCAACTTCATTGCCAAATATCACTTGGCAGTGTATGGACCCCCAGTTCTTTGTTCAGGGAGTTCCTGTCCATGGTCGCAATACGAGGACTGCATCCTCATATCTCCTAGGCTCGACTGTGGCACCGGTGTTAGTTCTTAGCCATGATTTCCCTAGGAGGACCACATAATCAAATCTTATAAAATTGACTGCATCCTCCAATGTTCAATTGTAAAGTTCCATTCTCAATGTCGTAGGGTTAACTGCACCGCCAATGTTCAATTTGTGGTTTTAATTAGATCATCAGACGAAGAGAAAACATTACAATCGCGTTAAGCTCCATTAAATTTTCGTACAACTCGCTCAACTTCTTACATTATCACAGCTTTTTATGGATAAGTAAACCAACCTTTGTACAGACACGCATTGTGCCGCTTTGTAGAAATTTGCAGAAATATGAAGACAAGTTAAAAAATGCTTGTGCCACGCTTAAATCTATTTGCCACCATTCAACATCACTGAGTTGCCCAATTGAGTTAGGCCCACGTGAAGACATACAAACCTGTCGTTAATTTTTTTTTTTTTTGACAGCCATTTATTAACATAGAATATCGATATACTAACATATGGCATTGTATTTTCAGTAATATCCGTTCACTCGAATTAACTGGTTAAAATTATCTATATAAAATGAATTTGGGAAAAAATTAAAAACATGGGAGCTATTGTATGAGATTATGCTTGCAGTATGTCCCGTTTAATGGAAAACACTCTTTTTTGATATTCATGTTAATGGCGGTTGCTTTTCCGTTTTTATTAGGATTTTTCTTGGGGCATAAATGTTAATTTTTTGACGGGTTCTTTAATTATTATTTAAAAAATATTGGTTATCATATAAAGAGGATTACATTCATTATGATTTGTCAATTATATATTTTTTAATTATATTATATGTTTTATTGACAAATAATTTAGTAATGATTACTTTGTATATTATTTTAAAAATGTTTAAATCAAATTAAAATGTAAAGTAACATTTTTAAATTAATTATGTTATATTTATATTTATTTGTAATTTATTTGCAATAATGTTTTGAAATTAATAATTTCAGATAACATATTTAAGTTCATATTTATAGAATTTCAATTTTAAATTATGTTGTGAAATGTGATTCTTTGATGAATTGATTTAAGTGTGTATAAAATTGTTGACATAGAATTAATGTCAAAATAAGTAGAATGATGTGTGTTCTATTTCATGGGGATTCTTTTGGTGTGTGGTTTGCTTGGTTGTGGTGGATGACAATCACATTCATAAAAGAATAGGGAGGTAGTTGTAGCCAAATCTCTATGTTTATTTGTTATTCAATATGATAGAGTGGTTTCAATGCTCCAAAACGAAGTTTATGATTCTAGCTAATTTTGGTTATTGGGTCCTATGTGAATGTATGTGTTTAGATATAATAATTGTTTTTAAATTTTTAATTGGAAAAAGATATAATAAATGTTGTAAATGAGGATCCATTGAATTCTACAAGATTCAGAACAATTATGACTTGAAAAAATGCTCATTTTTCTAACTAATTCCCAATGAAGATTGATATTTAATTGTGAGGCTAGCTAAGTACAATAGTAGGCACAATACTTGGTGTAGCCTTTGACCCAAGTCTTTCAAAATATAGCATTAAGTTTTTGATATTTATACTTGTGTTTTATAGTTTATAATTTATTATTATTATGAAAATTCTATTCTTAACTATTATCCCAAGTTAAAACATGGATTTATTGTAATTATTATGATAACTACCCTATTATGTGGTCTAATACCAAATAAGAAAACCTACACCCGTCTTGGCTACATGAGAACCCCATGTGCAACCATGCAAAAACAAAGAAGAGATATTCCTTTACTAAAGGTCATCTTGTAGCAACTAAAAGCCTATGGTATCCTACACCTAACGAATACCACCAAATTGTAGCTCTTTCACCTAATGATGGCGAGCTTCCCTACATACACACAAACATACCTATTCCATTACATAAAAAAATGTTTTATTCAGATGTAGAGATTTTAGCTTACCCTATTCACACTCTTACACACAAAAATTTATAACTCCTTAGTTATACACTCACAATCCTAGTATATCTATTTCTATCTCCTTCCTCTCATAAAGTTACTATTCACATGCAATCAATCAATCTCATATCTTCTACATACAACTCTCCTCTTGTTGCTCATAAATGTAGATTCCTTATGTTCCTATGCTATACAATTGGTCTCATATGTGCTCTTCACCTTCCATAGCCTACTAACAACATCTACTCTTTGATGGAACCATTTATTAGGTCCTCATGACCTTTATCTCCTTAACTATGCTCAACTTCTACAATCTATAACATTCTTCAATTTCCATCAAAACTCACAACTTTATCTTAGCATGGACATTATCAAGTACATGTTTCTCAATAGTGGACACATGGAATTTATGAAAATTTTATGCATGATCAAATGAGTCTTTGAAATTGAGACCAGTAATAGGTCACTTGGAGGATTTAATGAGCCATGGTTATCCCAAAACCATGACTAGTCAAAAATTTATTGTGGAAACTTCTAACAATCTTAATTGAATCTTAATTTTTTACACATACTAAGTAAATACCCCGCTCGAGTTTATTTTTAAAAGATCCCATGTTTGATCATGAAATATGCATCCTTGATCTCCAAAGTTATCCTTTAGTTGGAGTGAAGATATCTTAGGCATTTTCCATTGACAAGGTAGTAGACAATATTACATACCATTCATCATTAGAAAGTTGATTAATTATTCATTGATGATAAATAAGGAACTAGTCAATCACAACTATCATCCCACCTAATCTTTGACTTTAAAATATCTATATGGGTTAAATTTATCAGACCAAATCTTGTACGATAAAAATCCATTTTTAATCCTATATTTCTTATCACTAGGTTACAAATGAATTAAAATACCTTGCTATATATTAGGTAGTGCTAAGACTTCATAATGACCCTAAATAATGCATAGGCTTATTTATCAATAATAGGTTATTTATGTTCAAGTCCATGGATTGGAGAAATAAAAAATTATGTGGGTAATTCATCTCCTACATTTTCTTGTTTTGTAATAACTACTACAATATAATAATTAGAAGCAAAAAAAAAATATTAGAAAATGTAGGTACGTAATTAGGATTGTCCAACGTAGGGATCTTCATTTTTTTATATTCTATTTCTTTGAAGGCTACTTGTGATTTTGGTGACCAAAAAATTTAAGCATCCTTCTTAAGAAAATTGTGAGAAATATGCTTGATTGATTGTCTTGATTCAGAGTATAGAGGCATATTTATACAATAGAGAAACCATGGAAAATTTTGGAGATAAAATTGTCACATTTAATGAAAGTACTAACTACATACCTGCAACCACCTTAACTAAACAATATAATAAAAAATATCTACACTAACATCCTCCCCTTATTACACTATTCTTGAGGCATATTTATACAATAGAGAAACCATGGAAACATGTGGAGATAAAATTCTCACATTTAATGAAAGTACTAACTACATACCTGCAACCACCTTAACTAAACAATATAATAAAAAATATCTACACTAACATCCTTATTACACTATTCTGCAAATGTACCTCTGAGAACTCAAATTTCACCTTGCCAAGGAACCACACTTAATGCTTACATAAAAAAACATGCTGATTACATAAAGTAAATACATATTCTTGAAAAGATCTTTGTTTGAAGAAATAAATATTGAATTAAGTGGAACTCCATCAAGTTGATTCGTTACCCTTAAAAGGGAATAGGCCTAAGTTGAATTATTGAGTTCTCAAACTATCATCTCCCTGAAATCCCAAATCACAAGTTCCCAAATTATTGGATAAAAATACATATTGAGCTACACTTATATATCTCCATCAATTTTTCTCATGACCCTCAAAAGGGTCTAATTCTCCATCATAAGCTCATAAACTGGTTGAAAAATAATCCATATTTAGTTAACCATATCCCTTACCTATCTTCAGAAACAAAAATTCACAATACTTTCATTCTTCAAAGACATCAGCATCAAAAAGAAAAGTTGAAAATAAAGTGAACCAAATATTTTTGGGTATGTGGCTCTCTTACACTTTTGGGGTTTTGTACCTAAAAGGAGAGAGGTACCAAAAACCTTAATGGCTCACGCAAGAATAAGCCCTTGAGATTCCAATGCAAATGGTATTGAAATATATCAAAAGGGAATGTCCTAGATGTTGAGAATTGATAAAAGAGACTAACAATTAATGCAAAGCTAAGAAAATGTAAAATGTTTGAAAACACACTGTGATATGCAAAATGACCAAAAATGCAAAAAAACTATAATAGAAACTTATGAGATTTACAATGTGCACTTGGAAATTGGAAAAGGATGTAATGGACCTCTAAAATCATAGATAATTCATTGTTGAAGCCAACTGGGACTCATACGCCAAGTTGGGCGACTTAGTCTTGTTTTGGGAAGATTCTGCCAGAATAGGTTTCAAACAATTGGGTACTCGGAACTGTAGAAACCTCTATTCAAGCCTAGAAGTGGGACTCATAATAGTGTATCAGTCCAATTCGAGATTTCAAGAAAGTAAAAAGTAGAATATGTCACTCTCGGTCTGCACTTCTGCTCCTGGCAGGTTTTCAGATTTGAGACTAAAGAATTTGACCTGTAGGTGTTCTCCAAGCTTCTTTTAGGGCTTTGAAAATTTTGAATGACTTTTACAAATTGTTAACAAATTTTCCAACCTTGCTCTTTGAAAAATATGCACACTAGACCTACAAAACACATGCAAAGAGGGGGAAAAATTGTTGAGGGCTAGTGAATAGGGGTTTGCCTTGGTCAAACCCCAGTTTGGTAATTAAACCCTTGAAAATGAAATGACATATGAAAAAATAATGATGAATGAAAAAAAGCAATGCTACAACTCACCAAACCCTTGAAGTAGAAATCTAAAGAAATGCAAGCAAAAACTCCAATGGATGTAGACTTGAGAATGCTTGAAATGCCTAGAATGCTTAAGTGAATGATTGATTAATGGCTTGAATGATTGGGAGTTTAGGGAGGATGAAATGAGAGGAAAACCCTATATTTATACACAATTATGCAATATTTCTTGAAAATACATTGTAGGCCGACCTTAGAGCTTAGAAAATAATAACCCACCATAATTTTGAATTTATTTTGATTCTTGTGCCAAAGGGGACTCATTCGCCCCTAGTGGCGAATGGGTCCCACTTAGGCATTTTAAGTGGGTGTCAAAAATAAGTATTTTAAATGATGTTTATTGGGATTATTTTCAAAAATACACTTATGTAAGGCCTATAAGTGTAAAATGGGGCCAATTAAAGCATAAGAAAGGGTCAAATTATTGATGACAAGCCTACAAAAGCGTGAAAGTTTGTTACAACACTTTACAACATTTTGAAATAAGGCTTGGTAAGTGATAAAAATAGGTTATGTAAGTGAAATATATTAATAAGGTCCTAGAATAGTGTGAAGGTGTGTTACAACACTTTTGCAAGGAATGATAAAAATTTTATTAATTCACAAGGGTCCAAGACCTAATGTGAACTTTTTTAGCACATTACAACACTAAATCAAGGAATACCTAAGCCAACATCCACAAGAAAGAGCCAAATGAACATTAAAATGTTGAAAGAAACATTTTTCTACGCTGCAGAAAGAAAGAAAATATGCTTCACACATGCAAAACATCATGTCAACATGAGAATTTGACTTGAGATGATGTAAATTCCTCTATCCTTTGATACCACTAGCCTATAGTTGTGAAGGCTCAAAGTAAAATCCATTCTTAGTACCTTGAAAATAAGAATCATTAATTAAAAAACCATCAACATTCAATGAATCTTCAAGATATACTAAGTTAGCTTCATTTATTTGATCCTTGATTTTTCCTTTAAGAACATCAGTGGCTTGAATTCTACAAGTCCAGATTGTGTAAACCTTTTTTTGCATAGTAAAAAAAATAATTTCTCCTTTGTTTGTATTTGACCTTTTAATATTGTTTTGATAATATAATGCATTCTCCTCTTGAGAATCAAACATTTTATATCTTATTTTGTTCTCTTTCCTTCTCCTAAAAGGGATAATATCATATCTTCTAAGGTCTTACAAGTTATTTAAACACGTGTGAGAATAAAATTATTATATTTTGAAGGTAAGTTTTTTAACAAGATAGTTTTAGCATCATCATCACTAACTAGAGCCATGACTTCTACTAGTCTCCTAAGAATAGACCTCAAATTCCTTATGTGATTTCATCTTTCATTTTGAATCTAAATAATTGAATATTTACGAAAAAATTTACATTAATTAATTTTGTTCCAAAATATTTATTCAGATTATTCCTAATTTTTATTGATGATTTGTCTAAATCTAGGTGATATTATTTAGTCAAAAACAAAAAGACCAATAATAACCTTGTCTTTATGTTCTCTACTATTCGGCTCCTTGATAACTTATTTACCTATATAAATGATTTTTTTGTTTACTATTCCTCATAAATTTATATTCATTAGTTGTATTTAAATTTTCATTTATCAAATATGAAAATTGAATCTAGAACACTTGTCTAATAGAGTCTCCATTAAAAAAAATACAAACTAATACCAACTATATCATTTGAAAAAAATATCAATCAAACACAATCAACGTTGCACCCACTTCAAATTTGTCATGAAATTTTTGAAAAGCAGTATGCAAAATGAAAAGTTAAAATGCAAATGCTCAAAAGAGAACCATTAAGAGCACAAAAAAATGAAATTACGTTGACATATGGGATTGTCTTCATCAGTATTTGCATATAATAACTCCTTCAATATCTTTGTTAACTGAATTTGGATTTCATTATCTAACTCTTTAGAAACAACATGCAATATGGATGTTCATTCTCTCATATAATTCAACATTTCAGATATGACTTCTGTAATAATTCCTTCTACATATCTCCATTCCATGCAAATGATAAGCATAACCTTACATCATTCAAGAAAAAATAAGAGGGTCTTAGAATTTGGAGCAAAAGGAGTAGATTCTAAGAAATCTCTAATTGTGCAAAGCATAGGTTCATTGCAAAGTCATAGTAAGACTGTATTATTACCTCATTTCATCTACCATGCACCACAGGCATGAGATCACTTTTCATGCACCACAGACTCTAGAGATCATTCAGCCAGTGACTCAAATATTGATCACCAAAAACATCACTCCATTTTCTCTTGAACCTTTGATACGAAATATGGAAGAAATATTCTTGATTGATTATATTTATTCAAAAGTATAGAGGCATTTTTATACAATGGAGAAACTGTGAAGAAACATGGAGATACAATTATCACCTAATTAAACTACTAACTACATGCCACCACTTTAACTAAACAATCTAATACGACAATTTTAATGAAGCTATAAAAAAAGGTAATGTATTATATTAATTTTTCTAAAGAAGGATATGGTTCCTTTTTTCTTCTAGAAAATGGAATTTTTTGAATTTCCTCTAACCTTTCAAGATCTATAGAAATTCCTCCTTTAAAGATGATATTTCCAATGGATTTTACTTTAATTTTTCATTTTCTTGGGTTTAAAAATATTTCATTCTCTCTAAAATGTTGTATTTGTACTCTTGGTTCTTCTATGTCAATATTAGATTCTTTGAATAGACAAAATGTCATAAAGGTGGATATTATGTATTTTCCAATCAATTCTTTGAGGAAAATATCCATGGCTATGTTAAACTAGCATCCACATTTAAAAGTAGAAATGGAATTTTGAAATAAGTAAAGGTTCCTTATTTGGTTGCAAAGGTAGCATTATCTCAATTGTGATGGTCCACCAATATAAGGTTGTAACCCAAGTAAACCTCATAGAGAGAAAAAAATTGATAACTATATATAACTTGTGACATATCATCCATAGATGGCATAGGATAATTTTCTTTCTCAAAGGATTTGTTGAGGTCCCTAAATTATATGAAAATTATAAATTTTCCATTCTTGTTGCACATAGGAAGTAACTTTTTTTATACATATACTTTAAAAAGTATAAAAAGAGGAAGATGACATACCTACAATGTTCTCACTAACTTGTTTGTAAGAAAAAAATAGTATGGAATCAATTAAGCATTCTATTCAACTAAATATTTTAATCATGCCCTAATTTTGTAGAGAATAATCATTTCTTTTATAGATGAATAGAGAATTTTAGAAAGAAAAAAAATTACTAAGAGATGACATGAACCAGTCAAGTATGAAGTATAACTTAAAATGCTATTTGATGCAATCCATCAATCTATTTTGGTTAGAAAAATTAGATGTCTCTTCTATTAGAGGCCTTTGTGATTGTTTGAATGGAAAACCAAACTTTAGTGCTTATATACCTTTTCAAGTATCTAGTACTCTACAAAGTTTTATACCAAAGAGTTTAGAGAATAAATATTTTAGAATCAACATACCGATTATTGTCTATAAAACTTGGTCTCACATGTAACCAATACATCACACATAAACATCAATTCCAATACAACGTTTTACTAAAACTAGTTTTATACAATCATTATTTGCTATAAAATCTTGTCCCCACATGTTGACATTAATTAACCAATAGATCACACATAAACATCAATTCCAATACAACGTTTTACTAAAACTAGTTTTATAC
This sequence comes from Sequoia sempervirens, assembly GCA_007258455.2. Taxonomy (NCBI): domain Eukaryota; kingdom Viridiplantae; phylum Streptophyta; class Pinopsida; order Cupressales; family Cupressaceae; genus Sequoia; species Sequoia sempervirens. The sequence continues at coordinate 93,495,178 of VDFB02358134.1, read as the reverse complement.
AATCATTATTTACTATAAAATCTTGTCCCCACGTGTTAACATTAATTAAATTACACTCATTGGAAGGTTCCTCTTTAGTCGATAAAAAATTTAATTGGAACCTTATTGGAATCCCAAATCATCCCAAAAGTCAACTACTTTTGGTGGGCAACCACTCATGGAAGAATCCTCACCATTGATGTTCTCAACAAGAAACAATTTCAATTTGTGAACAAATGTATTCTCTTCTTTCAGTAGAGGAATCTATCAATCACCTACTCATCCATTGCCCTTTCACTAGAGATGTTTGGTGTTTGGCCTTGCAAAATCTCCTTTCAAACCAGGTGTTTTCGAGGGAACTAAAAGACCTTGTGAGCCAATTGAACTTTTGTCCTTTTTCTCATGCTACAATTAAGGAGATTTGGAAACAGGTTCCCCTATCTATTTGTTGGCATCTATCGGAGGAATGAAACAAATTAGAATTTTTAGGGAAAAGAAAAGGAGCAGTGGAGAGGTGTTTTATTGCACAAAGCAGAAAATTGTTGAGAACCTGAATTCAAAAGTCTTTGGCTTCTCAAAAGCTATGCCTAACTATATAGATATCAGAATCAAGCAACTTTGGGGTCTCAACCAGGACCTGACTAAGATCAACTGGGCCAATATCCTCAGTAGGAAATTGACTCTTTGGAGGCATCCATCTAAGGATTAGGTTAAACTAAATTTTGATGACTGTTCTAAATGAAATCTAGGGATAGTTGTTGTTGGTGGTCTGATAAGAGACAATAATGGGAGGCATATTGAAGCTTATGCTAAATGTATTGGACATGCTACCAGTGTGGAGGAAGAGGCTATGGCTTCCTGGAAAGGAATTAAGAGGCTAAGAGAACTTGGATTTGACAAAGCTATTATTGAGGGGGATTCTAAATCGATAATTGATTGTCTTAATGGCATGGTTGAGCCCCTTAGAGAATCAACAGCCTTATTCAGGATTCAAAATGAGTGTTCACTTCTATGGAAGGTTTCTCTATGTCTTACATCTTCATAGAGGGAAACAATACTGTGGATGCGATCTCCAATGTGGGGCTTTCTTAACCCCAACGCAGAAGTCGCCGGAGGCAAGCAGAAGTAAACGGAGATAAACCGCACGGAGGACGGACGTTTGTGAGTTTAGAAAATAGACGGATATTATTTTTCAACTTGCACAGAGGACGAACGTTTGGGAAGTTTAAAAAAACAAAGCGGGAGTTTTTGAACTCCACTTTGCCGCTGCGTCTGCTGCGTATCACCGTGTCGAGTATGTGTTGAAATCAAACAAGCAAACGCGCCTCGAGGTCACATAATATGATTTGCTAAATACATAAATCAAATCCCCTGAACTCCTGCATTCGATATGCTCTGCATATGATGAGTATTCCTTTTCCTCTTCATCTTCCTCGCTCATTTCTCTGCCTGCAATCAATTTCAACATTTCACCATGCATTCGTAATTTCGTGCCCTCTTTACACTCCATCTTATTCTCCTCGACAACACACATCTGGAAGCTCAGTTCTCCAATCTCCCTGCTTAATCCCACTAAAACCAATCCAACCTTGCACGCTAAACAGGAGTATTTAACACATTGAGAAGAAGAAAATGACGCCAACGATCTCACACTCATCACTTTTCCCCACTGCTTGCTCTGCAACTCATAACAACCGCAATCTGCTTTATATTTCCCAGTTCTTCTGTGGATGAAGGGAGGAGCGTATTTCAGCCTGCAGAGAATGTTAAAGCAGCTCCCACGGTTCTAGCAATAAGGGGAAAATATTATGAAGTACATTGTTGCAGTGTTTCCTGCTAAATCTGCTCATTACATAACGGTCAGTAACAAACTTTTAAACTTTGCAAGAACAAAGACAAAGACATATTGTTGTTTATTAGATTTTCCAAGTATATAAAGTGGCAAGAAACATCAGGGAGGAGGGGTTTAATCAACTTCTAACTCTGTAAGCAGATACACACACAAATAAGGGACTATAAGAACCTAAAGACAAAGACAAAGTTTTGGAATACGTTGCACTCCAACAACATGCAGAAGTTACTTGCTGATTGCCATCACCTCCCATAAATGTATGCTCGTTACACCATTCGGCCTGTTCTCACCATTATCTTTGAACAACAACTGATCCCCCTCTGGCAGCGTCCACAACAAATATGTAGTTTAAACATTTAATGGAGAATCAGAAATATTGCAGTATAAACAGGAAACAAAATAAATAGGAGCTCACCGTTATTAGAGTGATCTTGCTTTTGGAACTGAAAAATCCACCACCCAGCAGCCATTTTGATCTTTCCAGCATTTCTCTCGGCAATGGATGGACCTGAAAAAGGGGAAACAAAAACAATTGCCGCCCACCAAATTATATAATTCATTAATTTTTTAATTTTTAATTCCCGCTCGATTTTCAAATTTTAAATTCCCGCTTGTTTTTAATTTTACCATACCATCAACTTACTGTCCATCCATCATTCAACTTGCCGTCCAACCTCGCCATCCATTAACTCTTTCTGGTGATTCGTTTTGTCCAGTGCGTGGAATGGTGGATGGGATGTCATGTAATATGTTATAATATTACATGCATAGGTGCGTTTTGTCTAGGAGTCAGCTTTCTCCTTTATAATAGACATAATTATTTAGGGGAAAGGACCTAGTTACCACCCCCATTGAATTACCACCACCTCCATGCTCACTTAACCTCCCAAAAAAAATTCACTTTGATCCATTAAAAAACTTTATTTTATTGAATAACTAATTACAAAAAACACCAATAGCTGCTCATTAAGTGCTAAAGTGAATGATTTTAGTGGATTTTAAGTGCTAAAATAGCTATAATTGATTGAAATTATAGCGGTGGATACTGGGACATTAGGTAGTGACAAACAGACGACACCTCTAAAAGGTGACTTTTTGACCTTCGTGCGCATATCCAACGCTCTCGATCAAATTGCCCAAAAGCCAAAACGTTAGTTATAAATATTTAACTCGTGAGCAAAAAAACCCATAATTTTCTTTTTTCGATTGATTGGGTCTTCTCACCTATATAGATCTATATACAAAAACTAAATTATTTAACATAATGAACAAATATATTATCAATTATATAAATCATCCCTCCTTATATATTGAAAAGCTCTATCTAAATTTCTCGTTGGTAAATATTTTTTTAATACCCTTTCACAATTAGAAATTGAAAATAATTACTAAAGTCGTATGTTTATTCTCTTAAAGTTTGTGACATAAGCATCCAAATGGCATCATGGGTTAATATCAGTTACATCGTAAAAATAATTGAGGAATTTTGATAGCTACATAATTTTATTTTCTAACCTTTAGTCGGTGGCAAAATTTGTGATAAACATAAAATACACCAAAGATGAGACATTATTTGTAGTGCATCCAGGAGAAAATTTGAGTTACCAACACTTCTGTCAACTGTATTTGTTGTGGCATCATGCCAAACTTTTATTCAATTATTTGAGTAAATCTTGTCGTATCAAGTCCATTGTTATTTGTCAATATCGATTTTCCAAAATATAAGTTATTGGGCTCAAATTTGTTTTCATATAGGTTGTTCAGAGTGGTGAACATGCATATCAATTTCGAATCTGTGTATTAAAGAAAATACCATTTAAATGAGTAGGTCTTAAGAAAGAGAGAGATTTATTTTAGTACAATATGAATAATTAATATTTAATATTTCAAATTTTATATAAAAATATTTTTTTTCATTTATTATTGTTATTTTTTAATAATATATTATATCTAAATAATAATATATATAATACAATTCAATTGTAGGAAAAATACATTCATATTAGATTGTTTTAGTGAATTTAGAAAGTGAATTTAATAAAGTACAATAATTTAGATTAAATGTAACATGTTCACTAATAAAATGAAAAGTTAAAATTAAAGTAAATTAAATATAATATTTAACTTAATTTTCAATGATAGAAAAATATTTTTGGGGATCACAATATGTTACTTTAATGTTATAGATTTTTCAATAAATTTAAATAAATATCTTAAATCTTGTACATTGGATTTCCTAATTGAAATTGCATATATTTTTTATTTTTTTAAATCTCAAAAATTTACTATCTATTATTTTAATTTTATATATAAATCTAAATCTATATTTCTTAAATAATTAAGAACAAATAAATAAAATAATAACACTAGTGCCTAAAATTCTTTAGTCATTTTAATTTTAGAGATTAAATTGTTCTTTGCATTAATATTATATAAAAAGGAAGTCATCTAATCTCTTCGACTTTTACTTTTCAAAATTTGAACTGAATTTATTTTTTACTAACTTTAACAAATCACGTGAGATCCTAAATTTATTCATTTTATTTGTTAAAATTAAAATTGCGATTTCTTTGGATAGTAAAGTTATCGTACAAAAAGTAGTCAGGGAGAGAGAGTCAATGAATAAATGCAAATAAACTACATTGAAGTTTCATGTTTATCCTATCAGCAACTGCTCTACCTATTTGCTGCACATTATATGGCACCTGCTCCAGAACCTCCTCCATCTTCTCCACTCGAGGAATGGGACTTCTTCACTGATGTTGCTAATTGGTTAACTTTAGCATGCTATGGTTGGTTTACTACTCTAGTAGTGTTGGATTTATGGCGGGCAATTACAAAGCGGGCGATTTGGCTGCCTGGTAAGGCTTTTTCCCTCGCGGGTGTAACAGTGCAAATAATTGTTTGGTGGACAAGTGTAAGTTATCATTCCAATCAATGTAAGAATGGGAGTATTCTTTCTCTGAGTCGTTCTGGCACAGAGTGTAAAAACGAAGTAGATTGGGAAGACTTGGTTAACCTTTATCAGTTGGCCGTTAGTGGAAAAGTTGCTGTGTGTGTTTTTATAGGCTATTTGCTGCCTGGAATGGCTGCTCCAAGTGTGAACTTTTCTGGCGTTAGGAGTAAGTATATGTGTCCATATTGCTTCCGAACTAATCGTTTTAAAAAAGCATCGTCATAGAGATGGTAGTTCAGACGATAGCGATTCGAGAATCTGGGTGAAAATTGCAAATTCGATTTTATTCATATGTGTTATAGTCCTTGCTTTAATATTAGTTTGCACAATTTTAGCAAGTCAAACAATCCATGGTCTTTTGAGGCAAAGGATTTGTGCAATGTTCTCCATCAGTCAAAAGGATGAAAACTCCGTCAATCAAGAGGATGAAAACTCCATCAATCAAGACGATGATTTTCAGATTTCAAATAAGAGAATGGTGTCAATTTCTTGGAATGATTTTGAAGATGAAGTGCTTAGCTCATGGTTAGTCACCCATGCTTGTCAGCCTGATTATGTGATATCCAGGTCAGTTTTCAGTTCAGCAGTTGGGATGGTGGTCACATTATGTGGCATAATCTCCATCATTTCAAACGCAGTTTATAACGTGTACTTTGTTAAACCTATTTGGGCTATGCATTATGCTATATGTGTCATTTGCTGGAGATGGTTGGCTACACAACTATACTTTCATTCACATAGACAAAGTTGGAGGAGATGTCTTTCCCTGGAGGATTTGTGGACAAGAAACACCCTTGAGTTGATTCACATGTACGGCTTAAAAAGAGACAGACAACGATTCCAAGATGATGAAACATTAGCCTCAAAGTTGCAGAGCTTACCCACAAGGATATTTACCAAATTCAGGCTGCACAAGTTGGTATATTTGGTGTTGATGCTTCAGCTAGGTGCGGTTTTTTTCAGCAAGCTGTGTGGTCTTCTCTCAGAGGTCATTATAGGTAATTTTGTGTATTGGTTTCGTAAACGAATGAGGAAGGGACCTCCAGATGCATTATTTGAAAAGTACAAAAGAATTTTGGAGCGTATATGCATGCCAGGAGAAGATCCCTCTGATTTGTGGGAAGCCAATAAAATGTCTTTTCATCAAGTAAATCCTCTAATGCAGAAAGGTTGTGAAAAATGTTGGAATATTAACCCTAACTGCTGCCGTCCCCGCCAACCACTGCCCGCTATATCGCAATCAATAAATTAGTCATTGCGATTCCGCGGGAGTCTTCGGTAACGTTTTTGTTTTATATCAACCGCCTGCCGTACCTCCAGCCAATGCCCGCTATATCGCAATCAATAAAATATTCATCGCGATATCACGGGAGACTCAGTAGAAGTTTTATTTTATTTTAACCGCCAGGTGTTTACCGCAGTTTACCGGGCCGTCAACTAACCGCTGCCCGCAATATCGTAATCAAGTTTTTAACCATCGCGATACCGCGGGGAACTATGGAGAAAGCCGCCACCGCCAAAGGAAATATCGGGATGCGAAATATTTAATATTTAAGTTTGAATATTATGTAACGGACATTGTATTAAATGCATTTTGACGGGGGAAAAATTAGTTAGGTGAATTTGAAAAATTGTATTCGTTTCCTCTCATCCGTGAATATTTATCACGTGACTTTTTACCTGGGAATATATATTATGTAATATGTAATTTATTTTTAACAGAAAAATGTGAATGTGAGCAAACGGAAAATTACGAGCAGCAGCTCTGTGTGTTGAGAAAATATTAATATTTTATGTTTTAATTTTTACTGTGTTTTTTCACTTATATTCTTTGCAATGGGCAGAGGATGGGAAAGAACTTCTAAATATGCTTCACAAAATAGCAATTCCATCAGTTTTGAAGCATTTCCCAAGTGTGGAAAAACATAGTGTGAGAATTACAGTAGTGTCGCTCATCACTATCTTCATTCAACTTCACAAGGCCAAGTCACCTCGTCTAAGAAAAATTCTGAGAGCTTGTCGTGAGGTATGGGATTTGTTGAATTTCACAGACGAGTGTGATATAGATATCCAAGCCAAAGAAATAAACCTCGTCGACGATCTCAATAATGACAAGGATCAAGTTGGCATGGCTGCAGAAAGGGAGTTCTATAAGTTAGAAATAGAGAACGACAAACCCCTTTCGGATTCTGAAGATTCTGCTATAGATGTCGAAAAGGCACGGAGAATTTTACAGAAGCTAAAAAGTGAATACGAGCATGTGCTCAAAAGAGAAAATCTTCTAGAAAGCAAGGAGGAGGTTGCTGTAAATTTAAGTGATTCAAAGGACTGGATGAAAATAGCACCAAAGTATAACTTCTACAAACTATGTATATTAATGTTGGATAAAGATATTGAAGATATTGTGACATGGACATAGGATGCTTTGAAAAATGTTATTGCTGCTTGTGTGTCAAGGCTACCAGATATGCTTGTAAAGTAATTTTGGAAATGGGCACAAGAGTTTGAAGAAGATAAGTTTTGGGAAGCAATTGGTCTCGCAGGCAAATGTAGAAGAATGATGGAAAAGTGGGGCCTCGTACCAGAACTAACAATGAATACAACAATGCAAAAGACGAGCCAAAGCATGCAGTTGGTCTAATTCCTCGGTGACCCTTAATTGCCTTTTTAATCTCTAGTTATGTTACAAATTTGATTCGTTTTCTTTCCAAAAGATTATATTAAAGTAGGTGACAAAAGTATTAGTTTTTATCCATTTTCATATATAGTCATTCATATAAAGTATGACAAATGTATCATACATTTAGATTTATATTTTTATTATAGTCATCTTGTTCGGTGATTAGGGAGTAACAAAATATATTTGTTAAATATATATTTGAAGTTGCTTTTCAATTGGAATATTGCTCATCATTTGAATTAAAAGTGCAAATGTAGACTTAGTTCTAAATATTAGTCTAAATTAAGTGTTCAAATATGATGTTCCAAAGTTGATTTTGACTTATAGATGTTGGTCTAGAAAATATTCACTACTACATGAAGGGGGTCTTAAGTATAATTTTGTCTTAAGTATATATTTTATATTTAAATTATATTTTTGATTTTCTAATTATCTTAAATTAAGACAATTAAAAAAATACTTTTTCTAAAATAATTTTTTAATTTCCCTCCCTCCATTCATTTTCCCTCGGTCATTCCACATGCATTTTCATTTTCGGGGAAAAAAATCAAATGAGTAGCGAGTAGCAATTCTCTGCAACCACATTTTGCAGCTCAAAAATCTGGTAATTCTAAAACTCCAATATTTTTTGATCTACTTTGCATTTATTGTGAATAGATTAAGGCAACAATTGTAGAGAGATTGGTTTAACCCTAGGGCGAATTTTTGTTCATGCAGTTTTGGGCTTTAAAAAGAAAGTGAATGCGGAGCAAACCCTATGAAAGATCCGTTGGAATTTTAGCAATCCGAAGAAAATGTCAGGATTTGAGGGAGAATATCTGTGAAAGAATGACGGAGGTTTGTCAATCTGTAGCCGGCTTAGAGAGGGGCATTGATGATTGATAAAGCTATTAGATTTGGAGGTGGAATTCATTGTGTTTGAAGCGGAATGCTAAGGTTTTGAGGTGAGGAATGTGCAGGATTTGAGGTGAGGAATGCGGGGAATAATTTGAAGTCCATACCTTTTTGCTGTTGTAGGGTTTGAATTTTAAGGTGTATAATTACTTTTGTCTTTAATTTGAATATTTCAGTCTATTACCTGGGGCCCCTAGGCCTTTCTAGAGCTATTACCATATTTGTATGCTAATTATATAACCTGCAACTTTGTTTACATATTTGTTGCAATATGCAGGTTTGGTGGAAACGTGATGGATGTGTAGCTTTTGAAAAACAAATACCGGAACGAAAAATCACTAAAGATGGCATTAAGAAATGGTATGCATTTTAAACTCACATCATTCAGTGTTAACATCTTGTTGGAGGACCCGGGCTTTTCTGGCATCTTGTTGTTAGTTGGTTTCCTCTGTGTTGTGTTGTAGCAAGTTATTATATGGTGTCTTATTATTGGCGAGTTTATGGCTGAAGTGCTGATCTATAATTTTGTCTTGAAGCTTTTCTATCGCTGTTTAGTTTGATTGAATAGTATTTTTCAAAGGCCTCTTGATTCCATATTTTCATTTTGGACTTCGAATGGGTGATTCTACCCATGAATTTATACTGCTGTCTTTCCTCCATTGCCACACTTTTGCTGGGAATTCAGAATATGTGAACCTAGCATTTCAAATATGAACTATTTTTTGTTTGCATCTGCATTGTTGGACTAATTTTTAACTGCATCGGCCAATGGTTTGATAGGGTGGCATCTCTGGCTTTGGCCTGAAGTTTCAAATTGGGTGTTAGCCATTCATCAGAAATGACAACTCTTAACTATTTTTTCAGCAATGTAATGTTTTCCTTTTTGCTTGTTGGTACATGTGAGCCATGACACCGTCCTTAAGTGAACTTTAGGTCAATTAGTTGACTCATAGAGATTAAATCAATCAAAGCATATGCTACATTTCACCCCCTATTTTTTTTTGTTTCAGGGATTTAATTGTATTGAAACCCACATTAGGATGACTACATTCTAGATTACCATATGCTTAATTCTATAATTGGTGGAGTTCTTTGTAGCAGTTATGTCATGAGGGTGGAATATATAACTCTACAATCTATAGAATTGTTTGGAGCTCATGTGAATAGAAATTTGTAGCCAGCTGTGAAGGATGGTAGTGATGTAGATCCAATGTAACTTCCTCCTCCAATAACAAATAAACATGTATACACATTGCAATGTGTGCCTCACGAAGTATTCTCTTGGTAATTCTTGCAATCATTCTTCTGCAAGCAAAATTTAGTATTAGAGCCATTGAAGACTTATCAAGTCTAGTGCAGCAACAAAGACCTAGATGGGTATGCTAGAGCAAGATCTAGACAGTTTTCTGGATGCATTAAATGCTGTGTAGGAAGCATGTCATTCAAGGTAGGCCAAAATTATGGGAGGACAAATAGGGGTACAGCCAGCCACAGAAATAAAATCATAGATTGCTGTGCATGTTGGCCATGACAATCAGGGGCCGATAGACAATAGAACGTAGAATAGGGACAACCATTCATTTGTAGAAACTTGCATTTATACAATAAACTGTAGGGGCAGAGTGCATAAAATGTGTGCAGAAAACCTATCAGTCAGCTGTTGGGTTCAGTGATAAGGTTCACATCTTTTTCTAAAATAGCAGTTCACCTCTTTTTCTAAGATCTGTTATTTTAGTTTCACATTTTTTAGACCTCTCATTTCTGGAATTATTGTATGCAAAAGTACTTCCATTTCCAAAAATTTCAATGCAATGTCCTGTAATTTAACAATAGTCAGTCCAAAAAAATCTTGATAAACCCTTATAACAGTCCCAATTTACTATTTTAGATGTATAATTGAAAACTTATTCTTTTTTTTCTGTCAAACATGGCTAACTCTTAAAACCTAGTACTTCCTAAAGCACACAAATTAACCATCAAAAATTTTAATATCTGGAGTCACAACATACTCACCATTGCTGGGTATCAAGATTGGGAGAATATAATCCTCAACATGGAAACAAGGCCTCTTACAAATATTGATAATTTTGATAAATGCCAAGGAAATCTCGTTTGTTGTTAAAAGTGTTTGTATTTGATGACTTGATATTACAAGTTTGGAATACCTCTCTCGTTTGCAACCTTAGGAAAGTCTGAAAGATAAATATCAAACCCAAGAAAGAGGTAAGAGTCTGGTTCTGTAAATTCTGTTGTTTTCCACAAAGTTGAGTGAGGGTGGATCCTTGTTTGAGCATCTTCTTATGCTGAAAGACATAAGAGACCAACACTTTGCCATCAACAAAAGGGTGGATGAGCATGATTGGTTGCTTTAATCATCAATAGTTTGCCACTTAACTTTTAAATTTGTGGAGCTGTTGTATCCAATAGCAGAGAGTCACACTCTTACCTTTGAAAATGTCAGTTTGTATTTGCTACAAAAGGACAAAGACATGCACTAATGGAAGAATCCAATTCTTAATAGTTTGATAGTGCACTTGCTGAACAACATAAGGGAAAAATAAAAAATGAGAAAACTTCAACTTTTGAGTCACAAATATTAAACACAATGTCAAATGTTTCTCCTATAAAAGTCAAGGATGTCAAGGAGTGTTGGAAACTATAATATATTATGCCCCTCAATATCAAGATGATACCGACTCAAGTTAATGTGGTAGCAATTGACATTTATACATACCCTCTTTCTATGAAGGGATGCCCATTAGAATGCTCTAGTGGAGGAATACACTGTAACCCAGAAATAACCTTGGTCATGCTTATTACTAGCTCTGCATCTTCATTGTAGCTCTAATAGCAACATTCCCACCTTGGATCTCTGCGCACCTGCATATGGCTTCTTTATCAAAATATTGATGTCATAAGGATATAATTCTGCTGAGTTTTAGAGTCTCAATTTAGATAGAATAGATTATAGTAAAATTTAGTCAAGATTTCTGCAGGATACATTCCATTACATCATTTGCTGTAAGTGATTTAGTTTAAGTGTCGTTTATCGCAGATATATATTAATATGGTATTTGCAAATACAAAATTTGAATACTATCAAACACCTTTGATATATGTATAGACTATATCTGCATGCGATTAGTGAGGAAATTTAATGGTCTACATAAATTATGAGATTTTTTTTAAAGGGCTCGGGTCCTGTAAAAATCAACTTATTTTAATAAAAAAACATAAAAAAATTAGAAGTGAAAGCTATTTCACTTTGTTGAAATATGATTTGGATTATAATTGTCTTTTTTTTTTTGGTACATAATGCTTTTATTTATTACTATGGACTAAAAATATTATGTGTATTTTTATTGAAATAATTGAGTCTGATAATTGTAAATACTGTAGTTTAAAAGATTGATAGAAATCAACAAGTGCTCTGCGTGAGCTGGAGTCCCTGCCTTGAGCAGGTCTGTTTGTAGGGAAAACAGTGATAATTGTCAAAAGAGGACATAGAGTGCATAGGTCTGTATTGCAAGAGATAGTCATTATAAAATCTCGCTTTCCTATCTCTGCTAATCGGTCACTTGATGAAAGGAAGGCAATTCTAGAAATGGGCTTTTGTTGCACTGAGAATATTGAAGTCTTCAAATGATTAAGTTGTATCTGTTTCTAAACCAACAAATAGCCATCAATGGGATTTGGTCAATTGTTAAGAGACAAAAGATAAGATTATGAATCAAATTCTAGTGAATTGGGAAAACTGACATTCATCTTCAACTAGTTCTACTGTGAGATTGAATATTACAGACCCTGACTTGATTTGGGAAGTTTTGTGTAACAAATCTGGCCTATATAAGAAGAGTACACAGATGAAGTCAGTCTGGAAGGAGAAATGTGGGCCCAACATGGTAGAATTATCAATCCTGCTTTCCATATTGACAAATTGAAGACTGAAGGAGAAATGTGGGCTCAACATAGTAGATTTATCAATCCTGCTTTCCATATTGACAAATTGATAGTTTGCTCTTTTGTTCTTTTCTTTGGTCAAAATCTTTCAAGTCATTGCTTGGAGACATTGTGTCTTGTTATTGTTAGCTTAGGTTCATGACATTTTTGAGGGGGAGAGTTATTTTTCTTTGAAAACAATTTTGATACACCATAGAGCAGCTTAAGAAAAGGACATCAACAGATTATATTCCCATTGTATTATCTATGTGGAAGAGGACGGGTTGAAGCAAATCTACAGCCACATGACCAGGTTTAGCACATAAATTTTGAAAAACTATCAACCATGAAAATTCCTCTACTTACATGAAAAAAATAATCGTGCAGATATAAAAGTACTGAAATATGATGTAATGTCATGCAATAAGTTGATAGGTGTTGTTTCTTTGACAAATTGTAGTGCAAATTTCAAATACACAGATCTTCTATTATGCTTAGCAGCAAGTGTTCAGGGGTTCCTTTTAAGTGGGATTATATGTATTTGGTTGATATATAGGGATTATACATGTTTGAAGCTCTCCAACACTTCTTTAAAATAAACATTACAAACAAGTTTAATTTATCACATGATTGGTGGAAGTAGTTTCTTTGATTTTTACAGATTGAAAATTGAAATATGTTTCCAAGAAAAATACTTGAATCAACTGAAAACCTAGAAACTGCCCCAACTTCTTAAAAAAATAAAACTGAAAAAACCCAAAGCATTAGCCATACCCTTAATCTTTTACCTCTAAAAAATTTAGAAGCAAAGAAATACCAAAACAGTATCACATAAGTATCGCTGCAGGGAATGATAAACAAAAGACATGAATTAAGCTTGGGCTAGTAGGACAATAAAAAATTACCCTTTATTTTTCATCTTACTCTTGTTTTATGCATGATTATTTATATCTTTGTAAATTTTGTGAATGGTTCAGTAATTCCTTACAGAGACAAATTATTTTGAAGGAGATCAAAGATGAGTGAGTGGATAGCTAAGATTGATCTTTGCACAACTAAAATTTCTAGATCAGGCTTTGTGCTAAGCATATGTAAATTTGCATACATGATCTGGTATTTGAAGTTCAGTACCAAATGGCAAGCCTGGGACGGCTACGTCTGAAGACTCGAGGAAATGCAGAAATTCTAAGGTTGTCGCAATCACCTGCCAAAAAGCAAACATAAGATACATGAGTTTGGGGAAATTAAAAAATAGAGTGATACATGATTTTGGGAAAACCAAAAAAAAAAGTTGCTTTAGATAATGATAAAAAATAATCATTAGTTTAAAAAAAAAAAAAAAACAGAAAAGGATCTGTGTTTGTTCAAGCCCATTTGTAGGTATAAACTTGAAGATGAAATGGACTCTGCATCAATAGACATTTTCAAGTTTCAAAGTTGTTAAAAGCATCCCCCAATTACATCAGACGTCAGCCCACTTTCTCTAGATTCGCTGGGACTAAACCTTGTCCATTTGAAGACCATGTCACTATCATACAGTAGTGCTTTCCACTTGAATCCCCATGAGTTTGTCTTGCTCTGGTATTAAAAGGGTGCATAATTTGCTACAAAATTGTGCTTTGTGAACTACAAATCACCAAATTTTATTTATGCTCTGTTTTAGAACTATTGTTAGTCCTTTGAAAGGTATGTGATTAAGAAAATTAAACTTAGGAAACATTTCAAACACACATACACGTTGGAAAACCACAATCTTACCATGGCAAATCTCCACTAATATGCAAAATGTGGAAGCATAAACAAGGTAGTGAGCTATTATCCTATGAAGGTTTTAACCAAAGCAATTTCTACTATAACAACCAAGAAAAGATGTTGAGACTCTTGTAAATAATAATCTGCTGGAAGACTTTCTTCACTCTCAGATTCAACCATTAATCTCTTTTTTTAATGCACAATAGCAAGGAAAAAATATTTGTGTGATTAGACACTCTGATTATCATACCCACAAATTGTTTTTGCAAAAATAGAGCAGCAACACTTAAGTTGTACGAAGATCATACACAAACTGAAATTGAGTTTTTATTAGTAATGTCTACAATTAATCACACATAATAATGAGACTGAAGTAAAATCTATTACAACAAATCAAGCTAAACAAACAAAACAAAAACAAATAACCACAAAAAATAATGGCACTGAACATTGTATCTATTGCACTTCTAAACAAAATTAAAAATTAAAAAATTAAAAAAAGCTAAACAATCAAAGTCAATATCAAATTTAAAATCAAACTACTTGCGAAAGAAATCTGTAATATATTTAAAAACTAATCATCCTTTATTTTTTCTAATAATTATTTTCCTTACAGGTGTTCAAAAGCATACAATGAACTCCCCAGACCTTCAATATAGTGAATGAGGTTGATCTTCTCTATTTTCTTATTCATAGAGGATTTTGAAGCCTTCAAAAACACCTAATGCATTGCTTCAAAGCACAACCAATGCTAGATCTAACAGAAAATAAAAATCTTCCATTTAGTTGCACCAAAAGCCAAACTACAGTCAAGTTTATGATATTTAAAGGAGCAGGCAGCAACTAGCCCAGACAACAGAATTGAAAAGCAACCAGTGTCACTTTGTAGAAATAAAACTAAATCAAGCAAGACTCTGCAGAAAAACTAAAAACTTCAGTGAACTCCATACCTTAAAGTTCCCTACCAATGAATTAAACTTCAATCTGCCAAAACCCAATACGAAGCAAGACCAATTAGATAAAGGATATCTCAAAGAAATATGACAAATTGCAGGATATGTACAAAATAGATTTTTTAAAAGGATTTAAAAACTTACAAGCAAATAGAACTGGTAGTTGTAATTCTGAAGCTTACAACTTCCGCCAACATCCTGCCTGCCTGCGATGAAATTGGAGCTTTGGAACACAAGGATGTTGTAGCCTGCAAAACAAAAAAGATACATGTACAACAGAAACAAGAAAGCTAAACAGAAATATATAATAAATGAAATTTGTAAATGAATAAGAGGAAAAATAACATGAACCTTTGAGCAGAGAAATACAATGATTTGAAATATATTTTTGCAACAGGAAAAATATTACCAGATCATTGCTAAAAATATTACCACAAATTTCAAAGCTAATGTATTTACATTGTGCAAGAACAAAAATACATTGGCAATGGGGACTCAAAAAAGCTGGAAAATTTATCTCCCAAATCAGTAGTAATTAAAATTACATCCCTGTCATATAATCCCCATTGCAAGAGACGTAAACCTAAAGTATATTGTAGGATATGCACAGAATGGACCTTTTTTCACCTTGTTGACAAGCCTGACTTCTACAACAATCTCTGTATCGAGAGCCACTAGAACATCTCTGGTGGCCTTCACCAGTTCTATGCATGCTTTAGACTTCTTGAAAAATGATGAGAATAGAAGGTGCTCTGGTGGGGGGTTATGTTCTCCCAGCAACCCCACAACAGAATGAAACAAGAAGCAACCAAAGGGAGAAAAATAGAAATCTGCATTGAAAGGGAGCCTGACAAGGCACGTGAACTTTTTCACTAAAGCCATCTCAAAACAAAAATAAAAATTCATGCTCTTCTTTCCTTGCTCAAGCATGCAACAGACACATGCCTTTATACGTGCACACTAGAGAACGGTAAAACTAGGCTCCAGTCAATAATAATAAGACATGGCCACAACCCTCAAAACATTAGAAAACCATCAAAATATTTTGCCTCTTTGTTTTTGATTGGTCATTAGATCTTTTCCTTGAAATTTTTATACAGAAAAATCCAAAACCCCCAGCAAAAACATGATCAACCAATCAGAAAATAAAAAAGAATTAGCAAAAATTAGATTAGAAAAATGACAATACTATAAACCATAGGTAAAGTCTCCTATTTCTCTCCTGGCGTGGTTTCCAACAAGCAAACTAATTGAATTTAGCTCACTGAAAACTAATTGAATTTAGTTCACTGAAAACATTAGTCTCTGCCTATGGCAGGGACTTATAAATGAAAGAGCACATTTCAGTCATTTGTTAGAAGCAATTCATGTTATTTTGTCAATTTACATATTGGTAGATGGCATTAATTTGTGTTGGTAAGGGTGTGCCTGCTTTTGATGTTTGACAGAACTATTTTGTTATTTATAATTGAGTTTCATTTTTCATTTGATTGAACAAACAAATTACAGGATGTTAATAGATGGGGAGATGCTTTTCTATCAATTGATGGTTGGATTGCATTGATTTATATTCAAAGGGAACATTGTTTTTCTATATTACATGTTAGTTTGCTGTTTTTGAGTTTGTTATCTTGGTTTTTTTAAGTTCATTAGATAATCAAATAATGTGCATATTTTAGATAAATTTTTAAATTTGATTATTTTTGTGATTTTTAGGAGGAAGTATTTGATGTTGTTGGATTATATGGTTGAGAATTATTTGGCTGGCAACAATAGCTGCATGCTTGCATATGGGCAGGTACGTTGGTGAACTCTCATTTGGAATACTAAATTTTTGCCAATGAAAATTAACATTCCAGTCTATTTATTTTATCTTTAAATGAGCTTAGATATTTTGAAAAGAATAAATTACACCTAATATAAAGTAAAATTACAATAGAGAACAATTTAACTTTCCAAATTTTATACCAACTAGAAATCTATTTCTACAACTGTAATTGAACTGTCTTTTCTTCTAGTTAACAATGCCTTAATTTTTATTGAAGGGATAATTACCTTTTGGAAGCAGATTTGTATAGATAGTCTATCTGGGAAGAATTCAAAGTTCTTCCAGAGCTCATGAATCTGGGCATCATGACTTAACACTTCACCTCACAATGAAGAAAGTGTTTATTTATCCATACTGAAGTATATCTTTAATTTTCGTGCAAAAAGTAGGTCCCAATCAGGCTTGAAATTTGATGTTCAATTTAAATGTTTTCAAGACATCGGTGAATATCTTTTGCAACCGAAACTTTTGATAAATGTTTAATAGAATGAAAAACATTTAAACACAGATTCGGTGAAATGGCTATTTTAATTCTAAACTGGAGATTAGGACGTGAGAATTCAGTCTCTACAAATACATATGTGAAGCCGTCTCCAAAGTGCAAATAAAGTTTTGAGAAATTCATTGCCAGAAGTTTATTTGAAACATGTTACAATTTACCATCAAATTTCAAGCTTAGTCATAAATTTAGAAATCTTTGGTAAACAATTGTGATAGCAATAATGCCCATGGTTGGCATGTCTCATCCTGCCCAACTTGAATTTTTTTCACCTTTGGAAAGCCGACAAGCTCACTGTTGTTTTCTTATGTTCAACTCCAATCCATTATGAGTGATATTCAATAAAATATACCCTTGTCGAGAATTGAAGCATCTAGGTTTGGCCTTTTGTTCTCTGTGTCACTTTTGCCAAAAGTTTTATTTATGCACCTTGTCCAATTTTTGGATTTTCACAGACAACCAGGTCCTCATGGCATTGCATGTATGCATTTTAAAAGTATTTTGATTTTGACCTTTCTATACGTCAAAACAAAATTATTAAATATTCAAATATGAAGTTTATAAATAATTTAACTGAAATGGAAACCTTAGCATTGCATGCATACATTTTATTATACCAATCTGATATTCTCTTATATTGACCAAACTTGGAAGGTGTACACTGAAACAAGAATATCACGCATTCAATTATTAAAATTTAAAACCAACTCAAAATAACTTAACACAATGCAAAGTATTACTTAACATCACTTAACCATTATAAAATAATATGAACATTTGCATTCTCTTCCTTGTGAATATTGAGTTGGATATGCCGCACATTGATTCAAAGACTTAAATTGCAGTAAAAGAAAGTTGTGTTTGATTGACTATGCTTCAAGGATATACAGTTGTATAAGTCAATCCATAGGCAGGGAAGGGTAAGGAAAAGGGAAGAGAATCAAAGGCATTGAATAAGGTAGCCAATCAGTTAATTGCATAGGTTAGAATTAAGAAAAATAAGAAGCTACTACCCTCTAAGGGAGGTGGGGCTGGATTGCTCTTACCGTTTTTTAGAAGGGTAGACAATGCTTGGAGAGAGAAAAGGGAGGTACGTAAATCTATCTCATGTGACCCACAACTAGAGAGCGTTCCTTGCAACTAAACAGAATGGATGCAATGATAGACCCAACAACATGTGGAGGAAACTACACATAGAGCTCTAATTAAAAATCAGTGAGATCTGTCCCACTTTCAGACCGCGTTTATCCCTCAGCCATGCGACAGTTAAATCCATGTAGCTCACCAAAAAACAGGGCCATACCTTGAGGTAAATCTAGTGCTTTTCTTAGAGAGGTTCCCAATATGAGCTTCTATGTTGGAATCTCGTCATTCATCCCTTTCCTAACCTGTGAAATAAAATAAATTATAAACAAAATGCACATCCAATGCCTCTGGTTCTACTCTGTTTTTGAGCCTTTAATTTCTACCAATTGCTCTATGCAAATGAGGGACAAGTGGATATGATGGCTACAAATGAAGCCTATAAGAAGTTAGTCTATCGTTGAATCTGTGAAAACTATGGATGAAGCAGGTAAAGTTTTGTGTACATTTTATCTTTATTTCAATAGATGATCTTCATCATTTATGTTTAAGCTTATATTTTTATACTCATACACAATATACTACCTAATGTGTATGGCCAATATAGCTAGAATGTTTGACTGAAGTCTGAGGCTTTTCTACCTTGGGAAATTGAAGCTTACCTTTTATAATTTCTTCATTGGCATTTGTTTTGTTCTCAGAAAATAAAAATTGTGGTAAAGAATTTTATGCTGCAAATAATTTCAAATACATAGTCAAACAATTTCAAAACGGTTCCTAAATATAGTTTAGGAATAGATTGTTCAGAGCTTTCAAATGATTTATCAGAGCTATTTATTTATTGGTGATTATATTATCTTTTTCTCATAAGCCCATACAAACACATCCAATCCATTTCTGTCATCATTACACATCCAATTCATTTCTCATTATTATCTGATGTTGATCCTATTGCCAGAAGCTAGGTAACATTAAGAAAATACACTCAGAACGTATTTTAACAAAGGTCCACCTCACCAAAAATCTTAGTGATAACTAGTGGGTACCCGTAACTAAAAAAGAAAAGTTCACGCACCCTTAGTAGTGATTCAGAAAGGTTGACGAGCTTAGTAACCCAAGTTTCTTTTCTTGGCAAGTGGCTGTAGATGAATTATATCCTACAAGTGAGTAGGGATATGGTGGCATGACAGATGCATATGTACCCTATTACAAATCTTGTAGCCCTTCAAACATCTTTGAATTGTATTTCATTATTGATGTTACTACCTCGGTTAAATATACTTCAAAATTTCTAAGGTTGTAGATATCGTTTAATCCACTATTGATTGCATATTTATGAGGAAAGCACATCTTTCTATAAGTGCAAAACAGATAGTAAGTTTTAAGAGACATACCATTCTTGGAGATCTTGAAGGATTTGATGGTAATCTGAGTGAGGCTGTTACTTATCTTATTTTTTATTTTAATTTTTAAAGCCTCCTATTATAGGAAAAAGTTGATAAAATCTCGCATCTGTGAAAAACAAGTGCAGGATGAAAGAATAAACGAAAGCCTGAAGTATTTCTCCAAATGTTATTTTTTGGAGATCTACAACAAAAATTCATAGACCTCTTGGAGCCTACATCAACAAGTTTGCTTGTAAGAATGCAAACTTGATTTGTCAATATTTTTATCATATGGTCTTCTTGGTAGGGGTTTACTGGGGACTATAATTCAGACGAATATATGATATTACAATTTCAAATCATTTTATCTCTCAATATTTAGGTAAGAGAGGACCACAAGAGGTATATTTGTGGAAAATTTTACTGAAGTACATGTGATGTCTGTTCAAGATGCAATTACACTGCTACATAAGGTACTTTGCTAATTGCTAAACTCCTTATTCTTTTGCCTACAATGAACTATTATTCGGCAATGTTCTTGCATGATCATGCCATCTAGATTCCACATAGTTTATTGTTTTTTAGTTTTCTTAAAATAGAAGGAAATTTGACCATTTAAAGCTAATGCAGGGCACTGGAAACAGGAAAAAGGTTGTTATAATCATGAACAAAGAAAGCATCCGTTCACACAGTAATGTCTAATCTTGTTCCCACGGTCATTTTGCTTGTCTTTTTTACCTTCAAAATATTTTTACTAGTTATATCTGAAACATTTTTTTACGTTTCTATAACTATATAATTTGAACACACATTCTTGCATTAGTATTTACCTTCCAATTTCATTTACTTCGAAGTCTCCAAGGTTGCAGAAATGCAGTTTGCACATATTTTATGCACTTTATGTAGTTATGACATTTCAAGGACCACATTTTGATGAAGCATTTTGGCAAACCAGTATTCTTTCATGCATGTTCAATCATGACCTTTCAACTGCATTTTACTTTAATATCTCAAAGGTTGCAATAAATGCAGTTTATGTACAATCAGGAATTTAATTATCCTCGGGGTATAAAGCACATTTTGTGCACTTAATGTAATCATTTCATTTTCATATTTTTTATTTCAATGAAGCATTTTGGAAAACCAGTCACAAACCTGCAACAACCATCTACATTGTGCATAATTGTCTAACAGTGCAGTCACTGTTGCAACTGTGTCCTTAATTGTAATTTGTCAAGACAAAACATCTAGCTCCTTGTCTAGTATAGAGCTTAATTATTACCAGTCCAGTGCACCTGGAATGTTGTCTCACACCTGAAAGTTGTCTCACATAGGAAAAAAATCGCCGCAAACAGGCCATCGTAAACATTCTTCGTCTCATGCTTGAATTTTTTTTTGTTTGATTTGTATATTTAATAGATCTTTGAATCAAATCAGATTTATTGCCAAATCAAATCAATTTAGATGCCTGAAATCTGATTTGCGTTTATTGCCAATCAAATAGGATTTATGCGAGCCCTTAAACCCTGATGTTTTCAGATCCACTTTTCATTTATAGATTGAAGCAGCGGCTGTAGGGAGATTGGTTTTGGTTTATCCAATTTAAAAGAAATTCTGCTATGGTAGGGCTTCTTAAAATTTTACTGCAAACTACCCATTTTTTTTCATTGGCATCGTTGACAAACAACACAATTTGTGCAGAATCTTAAGGTAAGTCACTTGACATGGTCTCACTGAATTTCATTTTTGTAATTTTTATGCTGCCCAGATTGTTTATTTCACTCTATGCAGACATGGTTCTCTGGAAAGTTCTCTCATGCCGCATTTATTTTTTATTATTTTTTATATACAAGCTCACTGTGACCACTACTTGCTAAATCTGCACGTGAAGTGTCAAAATTTGCATTAATAGCTTTAGTGGATGTGGATGCCAAGGAAATCCAAGTTTATATCAAGTATTTTGACATTACTTTGATACCTGCTACGATCTTCTTTAACGCACACCACATGAAGATGGATTCTGGGTATTGCATACTTCCTCATTGAAATCAATATTGTTGTAGTTGTATTTTTTGTCTCTGTTAGTAAAAGGTATAATAAAATATGCTGCACATATGTTGGTGGTAATCAGTTTTGTAATTTGGATTGAAAAAGATATTTATCATCAGAAATTGCAGTGTAAATATAGTACTTTAGAATTCAACAATGGGTAAATCTCATTATAAAATTCATCTTCGACTTGGTTACTGAATTCATGGCTAGAAGTTATAATTTTTTTTTTTATTTCATAAAATTTGATATCCTTTCTTCAACAGGACTCCAGACCATACTTAATGGATCGGTGCATTCCATCAAAAACAAGATTTTATTGATGTTGTGGAGGTATGAAATAGAAAAATGTGGACATTTTAATGATGTTTGACAAGATTTTTCTACACAAATATTTTTCCTCTTTGAACATGCCAATTCTTTGATAATGAACACGTTTATCATAATGCCAGCAATTCCTTGGGGCAATTTGTCTGTGACAATATTTTTCAGATTGAAGTTTTGGTTTTGTGTTGGGCTTTGGTCATCTAACAGATTGATTTATATTCATTTGTAATTGTTCTTTACGGTCACATTAGAATTTTGACCCTGGGTCATCAATCTTATTAGCTTGGGATAGTTTTGTTTTCTGGTTTCTCACTGTCCTTGATCTATTTTCTAGAAAAAATTAATTGATTTGTTTAATTGGATTTATATTGACAAGCTTATCTTTAGGCTGGTTTTGCATTTTGACATCTTGTTTATTTACTTTATGTAGGCCATGCAGGCCATTTTCAGAGGAGTGATGAAAGGAAAATTGATTTCCCTGTGCCCTTTGCCTCAAGAGAGAATTCCAAAGTTTCAATTACTTTTTAAGAATATTTAACTGGTTAGTGTTGCATGATTTGGGCAATGATTAAATGAACAGATCATAGTGAATAAAGTGATGGAACATAATGAGAATTTAGTGTTTGTGAAGTTTTTTCAATCTAAGGAAGGAGGACAGACAGTCACATTAGAATTTTGACCTTGGGTCATCAATCTTATTAGCTTGGGATAGTTTTGTTTTACAGATTCTCATTGTCCTTGATCTATTTTCTAGAAATTTTTTAATTGATTTGTTTAATTGGATTTATATTGACAAGCTTATCTTTAGGCTGGTTTTGCATTTTGGCATCTTATTTATTTACTTTATGTAGGCGATTTTTAGAGGAGCGATCAAAGGAAAATTGATTGTCATGTGCCCTTTGCCTCGAGAGAATTCCAAAGTTTTAACTATTTTTAAAGAATATTTAACTGGTTAGTGTTGCATGATTTGGGCAATGATTAAATGACCAAATCATTGTGAATAAAGTGATGGAACATAATGAGAATTTAGTGTGTGTGAAGTTTTTTCAATCTGAGGAAGGAGGATAGACATCTTAAAATTTTCAAGTGTTGTCAACAGCGGTAAATAGTGGTATCAAACCTCCAGTAGAAAGGGTGAAAAGTCAATGATATCCTTGAGGAAAAGAGCAGCCACAGTCGGATACAAGAGCAAGAGGACAAAAAGTTGTGTGTATGCAGAATAAGAGGACAGTTCTCTTTGTCAAATGACAAACCACCATGGGAAGGGACAATTAGCAAAGCAAGTAATGTTGAAACAATGGAAGGATAGTCATTATAAGGGGAAAATATGCTATGACAGTGGAAAGGCATGATGACTGTCATGAGAAGACAAGTCCTAAAGGATAACAACATGGTATTATAGGGTGTTCTCAGAAGTTCAAAAGGTGAACCAATAGTAGGCTATGTTGAGACTATATACAGTGAATACAATGGGCAGGCAAAGCATGTCACATGATTAAAGTATAAGTTGTTCTTGATCATGAGATGAACATGAAAAAGCATGTTATGAATCACCATCAAAGGGTGAATATGCATTGAAGGAGTCTCGTTCAACATCAAAGAGTCCTTTTTCTTTTTCCCCTTGAGACTTACTCAAGAAACATGCCCTATTATCAATCATAGAGCAGTTAAGGTAGTTTCATGGAGCAAAGAGCAGTTAAGAGGCAGATAAGTTCAAAAGAGTGAAAAGAATAGCAGTTGAAGAGATATGGGGAGGCAATTTGCTGATTTGGACAAGTTGAGGGCATTTAGAAGGCAGTTTGAACAAGAATGGACAACTACAAGTATCTAGAGAGGTTGAGAGAAGATTCAAGAGCTTTTCCAGCAGTCAAGCAAAGAGAAGACCTTTTTCCAGCAACCAAGATAAAGTCAAAAAGTTAGCAATAGTCCTGGAGTCATTTAATAGTCTTTGATGCTGTCCTACTTTCTCTCCAACGTAAGATAGCCAAAAAGGAAACTAGTGGCCAAAATTGGTGTCTCAAAAAGTTTCAAATTTTTAGAATCTAAGGACAACCCATTTCTTGTTTTGGTCTACAATCTCTATAGCTCAATTTTTATAAAAGATCGAGGTCATATGATGCGTTATTTTAATGCATTTTGGGTGTGGTGAACACTTCCCGGGGGTCAGTTTACAAAGGAGGTACCTGATTCTTGATGGCTTGTGAAGTTTGAGGAAATGGTTTTTCTCTAAATAATTGATTATGGCTACACACAAAAAACCTCAACTGCAAGTGTCTCGGTTTGTCCGCAATGAATTTTCTCCATTTGGCCTATAGGTGTAATTAAAATTTGCATTTTTTCTAAAGTTTTAAATGCTTATGTTTAAAATATTTTTGCAAATATGAAAAATGCATTTAAGCAAAAATAAGATAAATTTCAATCTTTTTCTATGAAATTAAGTTTAATTCTTGCTTGTGATTGGCTAAAAAGCGGCTTTCACTAGGAAAACTCATTGCGAATCATTGTTTTGATTAGTTTTTTTCATTTTTATTGGTGATTAGCGATGGAAGTTCCTCTTCATCATCCATCATGGATTGAGTTGTCTTCTTCCTCATCAAATTGTTGACCATCGCACATCTCCCTTTTCACGGGAGGTGTTGAGTTTAAATCAACGATGAGCAATGGTTGTTAAGTCCATTGCCCATCGTTAATTGGTAGCTTGTCCTTCCAAAGCAATCAACGATGGCCTTCTTCGAGCGATGGTATCTTCCCAAGGATATTTAATTGACATGTGAGTAGAAAATACATTTTCAAATGTTCTAAAGAAAATAATGTTTGATTCTTTCTTTCTATTGGCAGAAGTCACAGTAGCACGACTTTCCCAGTTTCACACAAAACTCATCGCCCATTGCTCATGCCTTCTGGTTTTTCATTCTAAATCAGTGATGGAGTGATACTATGTTCTCTCATCGCCCATCGCGGATTCGAGGGCTCTTTTCCTCAACACATTGGTGATGGAGCATGTTTTGAGTTTCTTTTTGCTCATCGCCAATTTCAAGTCTCTTTTCTTCATCAATCCTGGCGATGGTGTGAAATCATCATTCCAGGGTAGATTTTGATAGATTTTCTATTTTGTATCCAAGATTTGATGCCTCTTGATCTTCATGGCAATTTCTTTGAGGTATTTTGAGCAGATTCAGGCATGTATTGTGCAAATGAGGAATGGTAATCACGTTTTTCGCTTCCAACACAATTTTGTGGGCATTTTTGAGCTCAAAAATGTTGTTTTGGGTTTTAATTTCATCCCATGATCATTCCCAATACTTGGGCAGGGATTTTAAGCATGTTTTAGATGAATTTTGGTTGTCAGCAGCCATTAAAATGCCCCTACAAGAAAAACAACCTGCACATTTTTTTTTATCTTGCCATGGCTACAAGAAGTTTTGTCAAAGTTCCTAGGGAAGTTGCAGAATAGAGAACTAAGAATTCTGATGGACAAGAGGAATATCGCTCATCGCAATTTCATTTTACTTTTCTAAGTCACATCAGTGATGGCGCGATGATATCATCCATCTCTGTTCTGATTTGCATTTTCTCATTTTATTAGCGATGGGAGAAGCTGCTTGGTCTCCATCGCTAATCGCTAATTAATATCTCCTCTCTTTTTGTATCTGAGATGTGAGATGAGAGTGCTTGGAGTAAAATAAATATGGTGGGACCTGAAATTTATTTTCAAATATTATAATTTGATGGATTTTTTTATGGTGGAGAGTTGATTTCAAAGTAATTGCACAGGAGTAAAGTTTTTTACAACCCAAGTGATAAAATTTGAACCTCCATAAATTGAAATCATTTTGTTTAAGTGGTTGGAAAATAATTTTGAAGAGGCTCAGGTAAATATTTTATTACTAATGAAGTGAATAAAATAAAATTCAAAGTGATGGGCAGAGCTAAAATATTTCAAAGAGTTTTTTACAAACATGTAAAGGGATTTTCATTATTGGGAAATAAGAAAGTAAATACGGGTGATCCCATAATACTGGTTTACATGTTTTGGCCAAACCAGACAATGAAATTATTATTTTTAACTAAATCTTCACTTTTGGGCACCTATAGCGACTAAACCGCGAGGAATTTGAAGATGATGCAAACTAGTGAGTTGTGACATTTTGTCAGTAGATTCTAAATATATGTTTTTCAAAAATTTTGGAATCAGATTGTACTTCTTTTTACATCTCCTTCGAAAATTAGTTTGTTTTCAAAAAACAACATTATTAAGTAGTGACACTCACCGTATAATGCATAAATTTTTTTCTATGAAGGATAAAATTATAATTCTTTCAAATTTAGATTTGTAACTTTGGTATCTAGTGCTTCCAATTGGTTAGATAGTGTTTTATTGAATATTTTTTCCTTAATCAAGTTTTGAAGTCAAACCAATTACAATTCAGACATAGGCGGATTGTATAACGCATAACTTTTTTTGTATGTATCGAAATTCCTTATTTTTTTTGTTGGATCAAGGACTTCAATGTCTGGTACACTCATATTTTTCAAATTATTTTTTTGATAATAGGTTATTTTTCCACGTGCAGAATAGAGAGTTTGATTGTCGATGAAAAACCTATGTTTAATAGAACTAAAAAAACAAATACATAATAAAACCAAAACATATTAAAATTATAGTCATTGGGTAGCTTGTTTCGAGGACTACTTGATTCTAGTTGGGTTTGTGAATTCTCTTCCATTTTCATCTTCAACTCGAGCGTCGAAGAGAAAAAAATTTGATTTTCTTTGCGGCAGAGAGTAGGAAGGTGGGAAAAGGGGGTTCGCTCGAACTAGGGGGGTTCGAGCGAACCCCCTTTCAAAAGGGTTATTCTTTGTCTTTTTTGGTGGGAATGGTGGGCAATTTCATTAAATGGGTTCACTCAAACCTAGGTTCTAGTGAACCCTCTTTTGGTTTGTGTGAACCAAATAGTTCACTCGAACCCCAAAAACAAAATTTTTTGCCATGGGGTCAATTTTTTCAACTTTTCTTTCCTCACTCCAATTGTAAACCACTTTTTTGGGTTTACCCATACACAGGTAAATGTGAATATTTAGAAATGAAGGTTTTTTTTACCATGAAAGTTAAAAGCTTTGAGCTACAAATGAAGCAAGTGGTGAATATGTAGGTGAAAGAATTTTTCTACAACAAAGTGAAAATGTAAGGGTTTTGTACAACAGATAGAGAGGAGGTGAAGTCTTTTGCAAGTAAAGACATTTTCAATGTGGGTAAAAGGTTGAATGAAGATTAATGATGGCTTTTCAGATAAGGAATATTCTTTGTTATAGGGAAAGTCAGGCATGAGGCGTGAATGTGAGAGCAGGTTGAAGATTCTTCAACAAGCAAAGGCAGCTACTGATATATGGACTTGAATGTGCCAGATTTCATTGGGAGATCTCCATTTAGGGTTTTTTCACTTTACGTAAGTGCAGATTTTTTGTTTCAGAAAGGGAGGTTGTTCATTTTTATTCTATCTCACGAGAACACTTTTGTAAAAAAGTCTGAAATGTATAGTGTTTTGTTTTAGGTGTCTAAAGTTTTCTGAGCCATTGTAATGAATAACTTATTCAAAGCAATGCTATATTTGCAAGTAAATGATTGTATATTCTGAGTTAGTTGTCTCCATTATACACAGTGCATAGATTATGAATAAAAGAAATCAAGGGTTTTCTAATATTTGTCTTCTAGTTTTACCTTGAATGTTTGTTCTATGTTGTTACTTTCATTCAAAGAATGAATTACATTGTAGGAACATAAACAAAGGTTTGTGCAACTGTATGCTTGGATTGATAAAGTATGACTAGTTTGGTTTCTAGTATCAATGGTGCAATACATCATATGATAGGCATAAGTATGACATAATGAAAGCTACAATGAGTTTTAAATTTCATGGTTTAGGTGACTCCACCCTAGAATGAGACACTGGTCTATTGATGTTACAGTTTCTTGAAATTATTTTGTGAGCAAGTACATCTTTTAAATCAAAATTAGTTATCAATCTCTGTATGTTTGTGTTTGACGAACTCAATATATTACATCTCTCATGTTTAATGTGTACACACTGCCATGAAGATTAGCCACACCCTTAAGATATTGTGTCTATTAAGCATATAAAGGAGAATTATCTGTTTAATTTGTGCTTGATATTTTGACACACAAGTATCTACAAGCACATTGATGGGATCACCCTCCCAAGTTTAATAAAGCCTGAAGTGCAGGGGGGAGAAGTTTTATTTCAACCACTTGTTCATTGGCCAAATCTCTCCTTGAATCTGACCATAAAGCCTAACAACCCTTTAGGATTCAAGTTGATAATAGATTTGAGAACCAACACATCATTTACATAAGTTGTTGCTTTCAGGGGGTAGCACGGATCTATTGGCTTCGCTTTGATTGCACAATTGAGTTGCATCCACCTATGGGCTTTGTTCTTCTTCCTTTAACGCTTCTTGAAGCAACATTTTTTGTTTAGGAATTGATATGATGTCCCACAATGATACATTGGCAGACACCTTCATTTCCTCCACCACATTAAGCGTCCTGACTATTTGGGCCTTGGACTTAAATGGTGGTATCTCTTGTTTTTGGAAGAAAAAATTGTGACGTGACTAGGCTTGGTGTTTTGCTCATCTCTTTCACTTCCAATGGTGTGTTATGTGGTTGCAGAAAAGGTCAGATGATGGTCGATGAAGCCTATTTTTCCTACAGGAATGGTTGATGCGGTTGTCGACATGGAAAAGCTTGTTATACATACTCTCCCATGAGCCTTATCTTTGATCTTGTGTTGTAATCCGATTGCATTTGTGGAACACCAGTCATCGGAGTTTCGTTTGCAAACACAACCTCTTCTAACCATGAGAACACAGCTTGGTCAGGTGCAATATCTAACTCCTACTCTAGGGACATCCCTTGCGTTTGTGCTTTGAAATGAGCATTTTCCATTTTGGATGATTCGTACTCATCCGCATTCAAGAGCATGCCCTTATTTCTTTGTTCCACTACCCTTTGCTGCATATTCCCCCTTGGGCAATTTCAGGGCATATGGCTATCGCTGCACGGGAAGCACCAAACATTTTCGTCTTCTGCCAAATTGTTCTGGCCTGGGAATAGCTCTTTACTCAAACTATCCTTGACCATTTGCAATGGCATGGTGGTCAAAACTATCTAATTTTTTGACGACATTTGGTGTCCTCCTCTGTAGGATCCTTGATATGGATTATGTTGATAAGATGGCTTCCCTCCACCGTAGGCTTGTGTGGTCCAATTTAGAGGTGTCACTTGTTGTCGCTTGATAATGACCAAATCCCTAGCGAAAGTCTGAATGAGATTCTTCATGTCGCTGATATTTTCCACCATTAAGGAAAATCCCAATGCGCTTGCTTGAGTGGTGGGATGCATGTTCATAGACTACGAGGCGAGCAACGTTAATTGTCATGGGAGTGCTTGGAGTGGCTTCTTCTTGAGGACCATCAGAGATTTTTGTAAACACTGACATCAGGGGTCGAGGTGGGAGCTTCCCAAAATTGATTAGATTGTTCTCTGTGCGCACCACCACCTCCTATGCATTGGGCAAGATATCCCCAAGTGCTGCCACAATAGCGGTCTACACTTTCTAGGAGATCCTGATTTTTTGTTGAAATCACTTATTTTTAGAAAATGTAATGATTTAAGCCATGGAAAGTTCCATTTAAATGATTCCAATTGAAGAGGGTTTGATCAAACCACCTTAGACCAAACCCCCTTTGATAGAACCACCGCTAGTTTTAAACCATACCTATAACGGAGTCTCCTTTACACCTATCAAAAATGCTGATAAAAAACCACTTTTGATTTACCTTTTGGGGGATCAAATGAATTCATTTAAAATTTATTTTTTGTAAGTATGTATTCCTTATTATAAGCTTATAAAAAAGTATAATTTTAATTAAATTTAATTTGAATATTATATTTATTTTTTATTTCTTGTGAATGTAGGTTTTTCACCAAAAATCAATCTCTTTGTTTTGAACATGTGGAAAAATAGAATATTATCAATTTTTTCTTTTTGAAAAATATGAGTGCACCAGATATTGAATTCTTTGATTTAACAAAAATAAGTAAATTGAAATTTGATACATACAATTTTTTTTATGTGTTATACGGTCCGCCTATGTCTGAATTGTAATTAGTTTGACTTCAAAACTTGATTAAGGAAAAAATATTCAATAAAACACTATGAAACCAATTGAAAGCACTAGATATTGTAGTTACAAATCTAAATTTGAAAAAAATAGAATTTTATCTTTCATGGAAAAAAGTTGTGTTATACGATGAGTATCACTCCTTAAAAATGGTGTTTATTGAAAAAAAATAGTTTTTGAAAGAGATGGAAAAAGAAGTGCAATCTAATTCCAAATTTTTTGAAACAAATATATGTAGAATCTACAGAAAAAATGTCACAAATCACTAGTTTGCATCATCTTCAAATTCCTCATGGTTTAGTCGCTATAGGTGTCTGAATGTGAAGATTTAGTTAGAAAAAATTAGTTCAGTGTCCAGTTTGGCCAAAAATTGTAAACTAGTATTGTGGGATCACCCCCCTCCCATGGAGGTTATCATGACTGCAATATTTGCGTTGAAGGCCTTCATATAGAATATGAATGCCATGGCAGTCTGAGGTCGAGTAGTCATAGGGATCCTTTGCCAGGTCTTATTGAATCTGGTGTTGAAGTTGCTCATGGCCTCATGTAGAGCTCTCTTGATGGTAATTAGTTGTTGAACCAACAAGGAGCGGTCTCCTTTTTTTGAGAAGCATTCAAACAGGTGCTCTCCAAGCTAGTCCCAAGAGATGATAGAACCAGAGGCCAAAGATTGATACCAATCTTGGACCTTTCCCTTAAAAGAGGCAGCTAGTAGCCTCAACACAATGTTCTCCTCTGATATGTTATATACCCTACATACCTCTAGTATATCTTGAAGGTGTTCAGAAGGGGTTTTGAAGTCTTCTCTAGAGAATCTTGGAATAGCCTTGAGGGCATTAGCAGCTATAGTAGGCCATACATCTGGGGGTGTGGGTGGTTGTAGTGAACTACTACTACCCCATGTCACAAAATTTCTAGGAGCATGGGGAGGTATGTGAGCCATAGAGAAAAGATTCCTATGAATCAGATATACAGGTAATCTTATTTGGAAGTTTAAGCCTCTAGGAGGAGTAGATAAGGCTCTGAAGGTTGGGCTCTTACTTCTTTCTCTATTACTTCTTATAGGAGATACAAAACTTGTAAGATTTCTCCTTCTAGGTACTAAGGTAGGTAACTAAGAGTACTGAAAGTGACCTCTCAAAGATGCTCTTGTTTGGACTCTGGGCATGAAATTTCCAATTTCCTTCCTTAGCCTGATTCAAGAAATATTTATGACTTCTAATCAAGCATTTGAAAAACTTTTTGTCCCACCGAGCATGTCACAAAAAGAACTATTGATCATCAAAGCTTGCGCCTCTCCGACAATCTTATGGGAAATTCAGCAAGTGGGGGACAAATTGTGTCTCACTGAATACCTCCAGGTTTTTTATATAAAGCCAACTCTTCTTTGGGGTTTGGAGATAAGGGAAGAATGAAATGTAAACATAAAACATAAAAGTCAATGCGTCAAAGATTTTACAACATTTCAAACCCAAATCATTCCTATGAGTGATATAATTTGGCATAAAATGCCACAACCCTTCATTTTTGGTAAGAGAAGGAACAATAAAGACTAACTTCAAGCACAGTGTAGACTTTCAAATCTTTTTGCAGGCAGTGTTCATTAAGGTTCGATCAAACATAAATATTTCTTATGAGTGATAGAATAATATCTCAAAAATCACATGAACTCTTCCTCCTAATACAACATATCATGACAAAACAACAATTTTCAAAAAAATAGAAAAGTCCAATGACAGTCTAGTTTTTTTAAGCTACTACTCTACCATACAAGCATACAACATCAGCTACTTAAACTATCCAGATTTAGCTTGTAAGACATAGTGTTTCATTCAAAACGATAATATAAAGAAAGAAAGCTTGAAAAAGGCCATACATGCACAGTCTCAACAATTTCTCCTCAATAGTTCATGCTTTTTAATATTAATTGAACTTTGAAATAGAGGCCGGATGCCAATCCGACAATAGTTTAAACCTTAATAGATATAACATGTCAAAGAAAAGTAGTTTTGCAACTTTGCTTCTAAAAATAATTCTAAAACCCTAAGAAAACTAAAGAAACTATAACTTGGAATCCAACCCCCCATTGTGTCGTCGTCCTCCTTATATAGCTGTAGAAAAGGAAACACAATCTCAACACAAAAATTGATACTGTTAGGTGTTAATAGTTAATTGTATGCAATCCGATCGTAGATCTTTGGTTAGGTTGCAATGATCTTTGCTCATCAATTCTCAACCACCGCATTGAAGTTTTTAGATATTTAACAAAGATAGAGGCTCATAAATGATCAAATCTTGGAAACAACAGCCTGGAAAAAGGTCGTGTTGATCGATCACATCATACTGAGGCACCGACTTAGAACTTCCATCCCAAAAACCAAAAACAGAAATAGGCCAGCCAACTCTGACAAACTCCCCAAACATATCACTCCATAGGAGATACAATTTTCCCACGACCAGGTGATGTGTCAATAAGGCGGAAACTTCCAAGCTCATGAATATAGTTCCCAAGAAAATGCCCGACGAGTCAACACGTGTCTTGAACTCTCTCCCAAAAGGGAAGACGAAAGATGAAAGCTGCACAACCACCACATGGTGCATTGCACATCTTTCCAACAATTCTACTTGAGCACAAGTGCACCCGAAACTGAAAACATTTATACAAGCCAAAAATGAGAATGACTAAGGCAAAAACACTTCACAAGTTGCATTTGATTTAATATTAAATTGGAGCAATTTGGGGAAGGTTTCATTATACTGGATTTTCAGTTTTGAGTTTTGGGAAAAAATGATATGTTGTAGATTTTTATTTGATTTAAATAAGGGATATTATTTTTAATGTGTATTATTTCTCTTTTCCTTCATCTAGTATCAAATTTGGGCATTAAAGATAGTGTAACATGAGAAATAGATCGTTGTGCTTCGTACAACTACATGATATTTTATACAAAATTAGTTTACTAGAACAATGTGAGAGGCTACAAGAGGATGGAAAAAAATATAAAAAATATTGTTTAGTTTCTTTTAGTGTTGGAAGAAAGAAAAAAGGTTTTGTTGTTATGATTTTTTGGGACCATTGCATTTGGATTTTAAAAAAATTGTGTGTGTTTCCATGTTAATGTATTGAACTTGCAATTGTGAGAAAAGAATCTAATAGTTTTTAAAAAATAGGTTGAATTTTATACAATTAGGTGATCTTAAGGTTTTAAGCCACTGTGACTATTTTGGTATCTTTCTTTTGTTTTGAGCTTTGTGCTCATTGATAATTGTTTATAGAATATAAAATAATAAAAATATATAAAATAAGAGTTTTTGTATGTGAGTATTATTTTAAGAGATAAGGAGAGTGATCATTTGTAGAAAACTCTTCAAGAGAGTTTTTTTATTACTCTAAATTATTGTGTCAATGGAAGAGGAAACCAAAAAGGTAAGAATAATAGAAAAAATACTATATAAAAATAGAATGTCCAATTCCTTTATGTTTCCTATATATAAATGTAGACACGCAAAATATGCATATAGGTCAATCCAATGGTTTAATCAAATAATAACATTTCATCTCTCATAAATCATTCAACCTTTATCTTGCATCATCCATTTAATTAAATAAACTAGGACTTTATTTAATTAAGTCTCAAAATTCATATTTCTCCTTTTTTGATTTAAATAAATCAAATATCTAAGTCAAAGAGGTCAAACTCACCTAACCATCATTAAGCTAGTCTAACCATGATTAAATGCTAATCCTAATCACCTAGATTCTCTAGATTTTGCCACTTGCACAAATAAATCAATTTATTGGTTTATTAAATCCAACATTTTCCATCAACATGGCATCTTTGAGGAATATTCCCTCAAGTTTGAATTCAAAAAAAAGTGAACTTGTACATCCAACAAGTCATTTATGAGCTCTTACATGGCTCTTGCATGTCCCTTGCACAAGTCAAACTCAAAATTTATTTCACAATTTGAATTTGAAATTTCCCCCTCTTGGGCACATTTCCCAAATCTTGCACATCCCTCAACCTATGGCAAGTGGATAAGTGGCCACTTTTCATTGGCTTGTTTTTAGTCCCATATCGCTACCTCTTGAGCACTCTTAGCATTTGAGAATCTAAAAATAGAGGCTTCATTCTTCAAACAAATCCTCCACAACTTGATCCAAAATCTCATACAAGGTTACTCTCTTCAATTGAGAGCTAATCTTGCCTATCTTACCATCATCATCATTGGCATCATATCATTTAACTTAAGCAAGGATTGGGAAAGGGCTTCTTTCCACATCAAAGAAGCACCAATCCACTTATGAAGTGAAGGTTTAATCCATTTTAGATAGGTTTACATGTTTATGATTTCTTTGTAATGCTTTTTATCATGTTTCCTTGTCTTGATGTGATTAAGAACTTCATAAGGAGTTTGATTATTGTTTTTGGCTAACTTGACTAATAGTTTGTTGTGTTGATTTAGATAGCCAAGAAAAAATATTGCTCACATGCTAGCGCTAGGAGGGCTGAACATTTTGCAAATTTGAAGTATTTGATACCTCATTTTGTAGATTTGATCTATTTGATACCTTGTCATGGTTATTCTAACTTTTTTAGTTTTCTGAATCAAAATTCTTTGCTATGAAGATATTTACTTTCATTAAATTTCTAGTTAAATTTTGTGCTCTACTTTTTACTACAAAAATACGCAAGTGATTTGTCCATGCTTCCATGTTTTGTAGCCATGCCATAGAGAAAATAAATGTCTTAGGCATATTTACTTCAACGGGTTAGATTCATGTCTTTTTTTTTAATGGTGCGTAGTGGATTGAAAAAAAGAGGATAGATTTAGTGGGTTTATATCTTCACCTTTATGATTAAGAGACTACATCATATCCTCCATTTGTCTATTCCCCTAAGGATTTACAAGAAAATCATTAATGTCTCCTTGGCAAGATGGACACTTCTTGAGTATCTTTCATGCTCTCAAGGAATAGCTACTAACAGTCATACGCTTTGGCACATCTTGTTGCCCAGCAACCAAACTTTCTATATAGGACTTACAAAATATTATTTCCACATAGTTTTGATAGTGCAAGAGTCAAAAAATTCTTGCAAAGACTGCAGCTAAACTCTTTTAGCAACATTTGTTGTATTTCCTAGGTCTAGTTGTACTCCTACCTCCATTAGAAGCCAATCTTTTATTTGCAGAAGTTTTCTACTTGCAGGAGGGTCTCTTATTCATCCCCATTGTTTGTCCTTCCAATTCCAAGCTATCTATTTATTGTTCATGAGAAAAGTGGCCAATCTATCCACAACTGGAGCACTCAGACTATCCACTTTCAACAGTTTTTAGATTGTCCTCTTCCTCGACCAAATCCTCCATCTCTACCATTGAGACTAGCGAAGCATTGCATCTATGGTATCTACCAAAAATCCATCCTATGCATATCGTTGCAATCATTGCAAGCTGTAAGACTATGTCTTTGAGACATTTTGTCACCTAGTCTGTGTGCCCTGCTTTGCTACAGCCTTTGCATTCGGGTTAACAGGAGATTTTGTTTTTCTTAAACAAAAAACTAAAAGAAAGAAAGAAAAAGAAGAGGTTAATTGAAGATAGGGAAAATACAGAAGTATTTCTCCACAATGGTAATAGCATTATGTTAAAATCCTAATCTCAATATGTGAAATTACCTCGTCTCTGTGTGGTTTTAGGATTTGTCTTTTTCCTGTATTGCTAAACAATACAATCATTAAATGCTACATGGTTTTTTAGGTTGGATTTCGATCCCTATTGAGCCTGGATTTTGCTAGATGGTGATACATCTACATTAAGTTTAGGTTGAGACTGAATTTCCTACGACGCTGGGCTCTCACTCTATCATTTGGGCACATAGGTCATAGCTTTACACTTGCGAATTACATTAAGAATGATATCATAAGCTTCAAAGTTTCTAATACATTGTGTTTCCCTGAAAGTGTCAATGTTGATCAAAAGTTGAAAAGTTAAAACACATGCCTGCCATTTGCATGAAGTTTGAATTTCGTTTTTAGGTGTGAGTTTGGAATAGTTACATGCATAAATTTGAAGGTTATGTCATAAATTTATTTGACTGGAGTCCCCTTTAACATTTAGGATTGCTAGCCTTTACACCTACTAGTAATATTTGCTTGAGTATTTTCAAATTCATTCTGCACATTTCCTGCAACTGCATGAGACATTTCTTTCAAAAATTCAGTCAAAATAGATCATGTGCCTTGTCTATGCTTTTCTTACACATCCATCTGACATAACTGTTGTAGCTATAAATACAGGTTTACGTCTTGCTATGTCTGGCATCGATGGTGAGGAGTAGGTGCAACCACCTTATGCCTCAAATCAAGGATGACTATTGCTAAACATATCTCCATCAACCCTCAGTCACATCAATAATCACACCTATGAAGAGATGGTGGTGGCACACTGGCAGATTTGACACGTATTCTAGTGCATTTATTTTTACGGTCTCACATTTATTTTGAAAAGTCCCTGTTAGAAAAATCGCTATCAAAGCTCAGTATCACCTCTTCAACAATAGCGTATATTAAAGAGTCTCCATTCCCGTAGCAACCAGCATTAGCCACATGACGCTACTTGTGAGTGGAAGGATAAGTTTTTGGGAGCACTGACAGAGAAGGAATCCTCTAAGAACTATTCACAACCAGATCAACCAGCATGGTACGGTAATTTAAGGCCATCAGTCAATTCACCCTCTCTATGCTTCTACTTTCTTTGCTGCTTTACACGCCTAACAAATTGCATTGAGAATAGTCGGCCCCCTCAATCTTTTCCAAGATCTCTTTAGTCCTCATGACATTAGATTTTCAATGTGCACCCAATTTCCCAATGGCTTTTCAATGTGTAGGCTAGGGAAAAGTTTGAATTGTAATAAATTTTCAATGCAGCCAATTAAGAAATTGGCTAGGTGACCTTATGCTATGCTTGTAGATACCTGCGTTTTTCCTTTATACAGCAACATCCATATTTGATGCATATCGTACTTTAAATGTGGGAAGAAATGACACTAATTATGCGGGCTCCTCCTCATTACATTTTGTGGATTGTTCACTTTGGGGTGAGCCATCTTTTCTTTATGGCAGTAGCCAATTACTCAAAGTAGCTTCCAACATAGTTGCACATGGTAATCATGGATATAATAATGTATCTCCTATGTTGGGCATTGCAGTAATTTATTATGGTCAATTTTACTAGCACATAGATTTTTCAACTAAGAATTAATTATTTTGCCAGGATAAGATTTCACAGTGGATTGTCTCTAACAGCGATAGTTAAGTTATTCTTACAGCGATGTCTTTGTTCATTGACTATTGATTAAATGCATAGAAACTGAAACTTGTTGCACATTGGTTGGTGTTCTGACTATTTTAGCACCATATCTTTTATTGATATTGTTTTTCTTTTCTTTCCCTGGCCCGCTGGGAGGAAAGAATCATTTAATATTGATTCTCTACATATCTACAATCACCTTAAATACTTTCTCTCACATCTAATGCATTAAATAACTAATATGTTTTGGTCATTATATTAGTAACCATTGCAAGCAAGATGACATATGGCAGAGCATTATTTATTTCAAGTTTTGAATTTGATTTCTATTGAAGGCAGCAATGGTGGGTATATGGTTTGTATTATTCTCCTTTGAAGTGTTCAAACTATTGAAATCACAATAATAATTGCTTCATAATGGTCATTTGGTGAATAATTTCCTTTGACTTAATCATACAACATGACTTCAATAAAGCAAACAATACTAGATCTTGAACTTAAGGGATTGCAATCTTACATGTCCATTTCACCACCTTACATTGTCTCTTAAATACAGTTTCTTGGGGTTCATCAAATTTGATTTTTTGGTTATAACCATTGTTTCTTTTGTTAGAGACTTTGCATGATCGGTAATTTCTTTGTGGTAATGCATTGCTACATTGATTCCTTGCAATCTCATTTCTAATATCTTATTTTTTGTGCCTAAAGGTAATGGTGAAATCAACATTGGAATCAAGCATTAGAGTTGGATGAAAACGGAAGCAAAATTGGAGTTAAAGATTCAAGCATCAAACTTGAAACCCAAAAGCATTTTTAAATGCTTTGAGCTTCCGTCACTTGCCTTAATTTTTTGTTTCATGCTAGCTCATCTTTGGTTTTGGGCTTTAAAACAAACACTTCAAAAGCCTTCCATTATCATTGCAAAGGAGATAAAATGAACTTTAGACAAATTGACTAGATTTTGTTTCTTGGATTAACAATTGAACAAAGTATCTCTCACTCATCTTTTGGTGCTTAAAAAGAACTCACATTTTTCTTTGTGGATTTAAAAAGAACAAGTGCAACTTTATTTTTCATGAAGGCTTACTTAAACTAAAGGCATTGAAAAAGGATGTATGCGCTTCTCTCATGCTTTATAGTGATTTTAAGAATCAAAAGGTCTTTTTCATGACTTTAGGGTGAGATAAAGCAATCACCTCCACACTTCGATTTGGGTTTAAAATTGAACATCTTGTGCGAGTGTGAGTAAACTTATTGCATGTGTTCTCCCTTTATTTCTAAACGAAGGTTGATCTAACTATGAATAAGTTTGCTCGCTTTTTTCTATCTTAGAGGGCTTGCCTTGGGGAAAAAGTACTCACCCAAGGGAACGACTCAACTGGTAACACTCTAAGGCCAAGAGTATTTCCAGCCAAGATATAAATGTGGGTATTGGAAGAAATGTTAATATCACACAGTTGATTCCAACAAGATGGATCTGAAAGGGGACTCTTGCTGTATGGGTCAATCTCCATGAACGGAAAGTCTAAAATAGAACCCTTGTTTTGTAGTGGCCAATTGATCCATTGAGCGAATTTATCAAAGTGGTGCATTGGAACTTAGATTCCAAGAAGTTACTTGCCATGTCCAATCTTGATTGAAATATAGAGGTTAAGACTTCATTCTTAGCATACCTTTATATTTTTTCCTTGGTTGCATGTAAAATCATCTCTTCTATGAAGGGCATGAGGCAAGCCCACTAAGAAAAACATACCAATTGAGCTAGGATGTCATATTGCTTGTGGTTTGAAAACACAGTGCTTTAATCGAAAACATTCGAAAACCAACATTCAACGCATCATCAAAATGGAAAACCCTTTAGGAGAGGAAAATATCCTTGAAAAAATTCACATGTTATTGCTTGCCCCTGGGATTTGTATCCTTAGAGGCTTCTAAACATTTGGATTTCATCTCAATTTGCTTCTACTAAAGTCAACTTTAGGCAACCTTTTCCTTGATTTCCTTGATTTCCACATAATGCACTTTGCAGGATGAAAGGGAATTAGGA
Source organism: Sequoia sempervirens (assembly GCA_007258455.2). Classification (NCBI taxonomy): domain Eukaryota; kingdom Viridiplantae; phylum Streptophyta; class Pinopsida; order Cupressales; family Cupressaceae; genus Sequoia; species Sequoia sempervirens. The sequence goes on along the minus strand of VDFB02358134.1, from coordinate 93,455,439 downwards.
CATTGGACATTCAGTTGAAAACCTAATCAAGGGGGTGTTTGTGGTAAAAAGAATCCATTAAGGAAAGATAGAATCAATTGGACCCCACACATGTGCTTGGCATCTTTTGGTCATATGGTTTTCATGCAAACATTGGTCTTTTGATTTTGAATTACTCTTAGAGAAAGGCATGTTCTTCACTATCTTGACCTGTACACAAGTCTTTCCTAGGTTCATTTAGGATCAAATCAAACACTTCATCCATCCAAAAAAATTATCAAAATCCATCCCACCAAACAACTTTAGAGCTTTGGAAATATCATTCTAGACTTGGGTAAATTATCAAAATCAAAATCACCTTGTTTAGTTAGGAGTATGGAAATCCATCATTTCTCATACCTCTAATTAAATCAGCAATCCTTTGAGAAAATTCATCCTAAGATCACATCCAACATCTTAGGGTTTACAAGTTCATTATCCAAATCAAACCAACCAATATCAAACCATAAGTCTAGCATTGATCCAAAGTACCTAAACGTTCATCACTCATATCATTTCCCATTTTTATCCTTCATCTCGTCATTGGTCCTAAGAACCTTAGAGGTCACTTTTGCAACAAGGTCAAATTACAAGGAGAACATGGAATACAAACTTGATCCATACATCATGAGTAATCAGAGTCAGCTGAACTTTCAAAGCCTTACAATGTCGATTGATTATCATTCGTACATGGGATCATTACCTCCTACAAATGTCAATGGCACAACAAATATGATTATGCCCAAATCAAAGATTGGAACACATTTCCCGATGGTAGATCTAAGTCCAAACCTACAAGTCTGTCAACTGAACAATCAAAGCATGAGCCTTCAAACGAACAACATCATCCCCTCAAATCCCTACAAGTCAAATGAGAAGGTACCAAGTACAAGTTTTTGAAACATGAATCAAGAAAACTTTGGAATAAATACATTTACAAATCATACGAATATTCCAAACATCAACAATGGTCAATTTCAACCTATCATGCCAAATTTGAACATCATCCCAAATCAAAACATTGTCCAAAATCAAACACAAGTACACACTTCAAATCTGATTAAACAAAATCCAAATCAACTATATCAAGGGAGTCAAGATCGAAATCAAGAACAAATTTGGTGAGATCAAATTGCTACACTTACCAAAATAGTTGAGTCATTGCGCCAAGAGACATCTCCACCACCATTACCCATATCAACATCATTCCTTGGTTTAGGGCTTCCCCCTTTACCTAGCACCAATCACTCCATCCAAATCAATCCACCTAAAACCAATCAAGCCATGACATCAAATCCTTTGAATATACCATCGACATTGCACCAACAGATGGTATCTAATCAAATGACAACATCAATCTTGACAAATCAAAATATGGTCTCCCAAGGAGCTATCAACTTGGTCATTCCAGCCATCCCTATCACTTCGATCACTCCAACCACCCCTATCACACCCATCACATCTCAACCCCTCACTACCATGATCGCTCTGAGCGTATCTCAACCACTTGTCACTACATCCAACATGATTCCAAATACACTACCACTATCACCAAAACCAAGTGCAATAAGTCAATATTGTAACATCACACTAAAAGCACATCAAGCCTACCAACAAGTGCTTCAACAATATCAGGTGTTTCCACAAGCTGCTCAAGCTGCCCAAGCCTCTCAAGCTACCCAACAAACACAAGCACTAGCACAAAAATTGACAACTGTTGAGAACAAGGATCAAGATCAATCCATCACTGAGCACCTTGAAGCTATGTCTACTTCATCCAATGATCAAATCAACATATGTCAAGAGTCACTTCTCAATCATGATCAAAATCCACCAACAATACCCACCAATGATCCAATTCAAGAAATGTCAACATCATTGGACTCTATGGTTGAAGACATTCACAATCTCTCAACCACAATTGTTGAAAACAATGATCAAGATCTCTTCATTGATGAGCACCTTGAAGATGTTTTCACCCCATCTGATGATCAACTCACCATACATCAAGAGCCACTTTTTAGTGATCTATTTCAAGGAGTGTTAGGATTATTTGATTGTATTGACATAATTCATGATCCGTTGACCTATGATCAAGTTGAAAACATATCTACATCGCCTTATGAGCTAGAGGACATATCTCAATAATTTATTCCAAAGCATGATCAAAATCTTTCACCAAGGTCTAGCAATGGTCCTTTCCAAGACATATTGACATCCTTCGACCTCATGGTTATAGATACTGAGAGAACCCTAAACTCAACACTTAAGGATATTGAACTACTTACCATGCCTAATAACAACATCCAAGAACCTTTTATAAGCAATCCATCCTTTGAAACTGACCCATGTCAAGAACTTGATCCAAAGCATGTCGAAAGCAACTCTAAAATTATTCAAGATCAAGAATTTGTATCTTCAAGATACTACAATAATCTAATGGACATTCTCTTATCTATGCAAGATGATCATATCCATGTAGCACATACTCCTCCATCTACCCATGAGATGCTTTCTATGGATGAACTTATAGATGATCTTCATCTAGAAAAAAAATTTGTTACACAAAAAGAGTAGATTATTGACTCCTATAGTCAAACTGAGTTATCAACATCAAGATCAGATATATCCCAAATTCAGACTAAGGACATTAGGTATACGGATATCCAACATTACCCACTCAAGGAAACAAGTTAGAAAGAACAATATAATTTAAAGTTAGTAGAGCAACAAATTGAAACAATATCATTTACAATGGTCATTTGTCAGAGCATGTTTACTAAACAAGACATTTCAGAACAAGCAGAATCAACGAACGAAGGTGCTACTACCACTATATTGGGGGCAACTATGTCTCAACCAAATGTCAACATAGGGAACATGAAGAATCCTTCTGATGAAACTGATGTCAATACTACAACCAGTCATATCATGAATCTTCATCCACTCATCACCCCATCCATGAATTAGGACTAACATCAAAAGGAAGATTTGAGTCAAAGTACAAAGAATGTTATCAAAGCAAAAGAAGCTAAGAAGCATAATGGACAAATCAAATACATATGGATACCAAAGAATACAAAGAAAGATTATCCCTATCAAACTCCATCAGTCAAAGATACTACGGGGAAAAATAAAAAAGGGAAAAATATCCATCAAAGATGTCCACAAAAGCAAAAGCAGTCTTTTGAAGTGACCTACAAAGTATATCAAGCAATTGGTCCTAATTCCATGCACACTTTTGTATCCACCCATCATTGCTGATCTCCCCAAGTTTGGAGAATCAAAGGTTCCAAACTATCAACCAATCCATCTCCTATCCCTCAACATACTCCATCCACGCCTCTACGCATGATATCAAATTCTCACATTGACCATGTATTCGCAACAACCATTCATCATAAGGATTTCAAAGGAACTCTATCGTGATGTGCACACAGAGACAGAGTTAACCCCGATATCGACAAAGTAGATCAAGAATCCCAAAAGTTGCATTCAAGTGCATGTATTCTAGCAAAGCAACTTCTTCAAGTAGGATATTGATGGCACATTATGATAGGGGCATCTACATTGACACCAGTAGGTGGGTCAGCATGAATATTTTAGAAAAGTACAAAAAAAACAAAAAAAACAAAAAAATTAGAAAAAGGATTGAAAATAGTAAAGAAAAAAATCATCCTCTAGTGAAAACTGCATGGGTGGTGCTTTGGGAAAGACCATGATGAAAACCTAGAAAAAAGGCATCATGTGTAGAATCAAGCATCTGCATGTGCCACTTCATGTGAAAGCATCTCATCCCATCCGTAATAAATACAACCTTCCATCCATCTTATCCATAATAAATCCATTCATCCATGAACCATTTTTCATCCATCTACATCCATCATCCAAGTTATCTTGATCTTGATGAAAGTTTGGGGCACACTTTACATGTGCTTATGGTAAACATCTTTGACATGGGCTATTTTCATTGATCCTATCCTATCCAACATTATCTAAGCCTCGAAGCATTATCCAAATGAGCATTCCTTATCTAAACATTGTATCTTCTCGCAAGATAATCCTTGGCATCCTTTGCATGCTTTCCTTATCCATCCATCCATACACCTATCCAAGCATTCATCCAAATGGTAGTCCATACATTGCTAGACATTGGGGGTAGATATGTACATCTTTCTTCGAGAATAAATCTTGATCTATATCCTCCAAGTTATGTGGTGATTCGAACATTGGCAAACATGAAACCAAATTGGTCAAAGCAGTTGTGATCCAAAATCCAAATCACTAGCCCATGGCACATTTTGACGAGAAGACATTCCTTATCAGTCTTCATATTTCATTGAACATCAATCCAAATAATCAATATCAGTCACATCTAATACACCCTTCAAATGTCACATCAAATCATACAAACAAATTTTGTTCCAAATCAAGCTTCATCAATCATGATCAATCAAATCCAATCAATCCATAATCTTGGGATATCCTTCCCAATCATTTTGTTGCTTAACACTATCCTTGCAATGTTGTGCATCCTCAACAATGTTATCATCATCAATCCTGATCAATCCAATCCTTGCATTGTTGTGTATCCTCAACAATGTTATCAACATCATTAATCCATTGATTTGATCAATCAACCTTAGCTTGGTTTTTAGAAAAATCCCTAAATAGAGCACTGGTAGCATCAGACACATCCTCATCCAAATCTTCAAAATCATGCAAAAATAAAAAAACATCAAAAAATCAAAAAATTAAAAAAAAATCCAAAACATTGAAAAAATACAAAAACATCCAAAACATCAAAAAATCCAGAAACATGGCATACGAACTATGTCGTCTATGAGCTTAAACGTAGGAAAGGCTCATCTCTTATCAGCCCCCAAGACATCAAAATCCAAAAACATTAAAAATAAAAAAATAAACATTCGAAAAACACAAAATCCAAAAACATCTGAAAGACACAAAATCAAAAAACATTCATAAAATCTCATAAAACCCCAAAACATTCAAATACTCCAAAATACAAAAACATTCAAAAGAATAAAAAATCAAAACATTTGTAAAATCTTGAAAATACCAAAAACAACCTCAAAACATTTCAAAATGTCAAAAACATCCAAATATTTGAAAAAATCCATTTGTCTCATCTCACTTTCACCTGCAATAATCAATCATCCATAATAAATTGATCGTCATCTTCATCCTTTGGCAACGCAAATAGAAACAATCACAACAATCAACAAAAGCAAGTTTCAATCGTAAAATCAAAAACAAACAACAAACTGACAAATGCAAAATCAAACTCTTGATCAATCGCAAACATGTCAGTCAACTTTATATCAATAGCCTATCAATCAACTTATCAAACCATCATCATCCTATATAATGCATGTCCTAGGATATATCGTTTTGACAATGGGCATCATTTTGGATATCAAAGTTTGGATTCTTATCCTATCAAAACAAATCCCTTTTGGCTAGAGATATGAAGAACATTGGCTTGTTTGTGTACTTGATTGTTTCTTTTGATTTATCTTATTGCACTGATTCCAAGGACCTCTCATTGATATCCAAATGAAGGATTTAGAGAGATAGGAATGGGGTAATGATCATTATCCTTTTGTTTGTTGTTCTTGTTGTACGTTCTTGTAAAATAACTTGGCGAATACTTGCTTTGTTAGGTACATCCTAGCAAGGTTTCCGTATGTCAAGTGTGAACAAGAATAATCCTATCTATTTTTTGAGTCAAAATCCATCGCACTAGGTACAATGCCATCATAGTTCTTTATACTTGATGCATCGTATCTACGTGTGTAATCAAACATAAGGTTAGTAGCCCTTTTAAAATCCCAATCCTTGATAAGAAAATCTATTATCATCATCTATCATCATCATCATCTCTAATAAAGTCTCGACCAATCATGGACTTGTGGGATCCTCTTGTCATCATCTTATTTCTGCACTAACATCATCATCACCAATACATCCATCATGCATCCATCAAGTGCATCTAGAAACCATTAGCATACCACACATCATTCATATCATACATAATAGGAAACATCGATCATTTCACATGCATTGCATTTGCATCATCATCATAATATAGATCTGTTAGTCTAAGCATCTCATAAAATTATACATTTGCATAATCACAACATATCATCATCATAATATACATCTGTTAGTTTAAGCATCTCATAAATCATCCATTGCATAATCATAGCATATCACATCATCCATCTCATCCATCATCATATCATATCATCATTTAAGTTGTTTAAAATAATATAGATTTGTTATTCTAAGCATCTTAAAACCATCTCATTTGCATCATCATCCATAACCATCCATTTTGAACCTCTTTATCGTGAGATCAACCCTCAAATCGAATCTTTTCACTCAATCTCTCAGGGGGCAATGTACCGGTGTACTTTCTGCTGGGGCATCTGAAAAAATATAAAATTTTTAAATTTTGATCGTGACAAGTTTATTCTTTGAACCAACGCAACAAGTACATTGCTTCAAAGAGGGGAAAAATGTAGACACACAAAATATGCATACAGGTCAATCCATGGTTTAATCAAATAATAACATTTCATCTCTCATAAATCATTCAACCTTTATCTTGTATCATCCATTTAATTAAATAAACCAGGAATTTATTTAATTAAGTATCAAAATTCATATTTCTTCTTTTCTGATTTAAATAAATCAAATATCTAAGTCAAAGAGGTCAAACTCACCTAACCATCATTAAGCTAGTCTAACCATGATTAAATGCTAATCCTAATCACTTGGATTCTCTAGATTTTGCCACTTGCACAAATAAATCAATTTATTGATTTATTAAATCCAACATTTTCCATCAACATGGCATCTTTGAGGAATATTCCCTCAAGTTTGAATTCAAAAACAAGTGGACATGTACATCCAACAAGTCATTTGTGAGCTCTTACATGTCCCTTGCACCAGTCAAACTCAACATTTATTTCACAATTTGAATTTGAAATTTCCCCCTCTTGGGCACATTTCCCAAATCTTGCACATCCCTCAACCTATGGCAAGTGGACAAGTGGTCTTTTTTCATTGGCTTGTTTTTAGTCCTATATTGCTATCTCTTGAGCAGTCTTAGCATTTGAGAATCAACAAATAGAGGTTTCATTCTTTAAACAAATCCTCCACAACTTGATCTAGAATCTCATACAAGGTTACTCTCTTCAATTGAGAGCTAATTTTGCCTATCTTACCATCATCATCATTGGAATCATATCATTTAACTTAAGCAAGGATTGGGAAAGGGATTATTTCCACATCAAAGAAGCACCAATCCACATATGAAGTGAAGTTATAATCCATTTTAGATAGGTTTACATGTTTATGATTTCTTTGTAATGCTTTTTATCATGTTTCCTTGTCTTGATGTGATTAAGAACTTCATAAGGAGTTTAATTATTGTTTTTGTCTAACTTGACTAATAGTTTGTTGTGTAGATTTAGATAGCCAAGCAAAAATCTTGCTCACAATAAATATATAATAAGTTATAATAATGAGCCCGACATTATATAATTTATTTAAATACATGTAAACATGTTTTTTCACATGAAATAGAAAATAAAATTTGAAATGAGGTAGATATATAAGTTTCACAACATTTATATGTATAAAATTAACTTGTACAATTAAATTTTACAAGTGCTAACATGAAAATAAAATTTTTATATTATGATCGAACTAAAATAGAAAAAAGATATTAAAGTATTTTGAATAACACTGCTTAAGTACTAGAATATAGGCTTTAGACGTGGATTATCATAGAAAAATTTCATGATTCCTCTTTTAATTATTATATTGATGTATATTATCATCCAAATTAGATGAATTATGTAAGTATGTTCATGTATTAAAAATTCAAAGGAGACCTATTGATATGTAAACACAACTTTCTATTGTGAAATATATTTTTAGTTAAATACAATTTTTTTCAAAGATAATATTCTTTAAATGATTATGATTTCTTTGTTAAATATATATTTTGATTATTCAAATTATTTTTAAAATAAAATAGTGTAAATTTTTGCACTCAAAATAAATTTATTATGATATTTTGAATGAAAGTGGAACCTTTGGAAATGGTGATGGATGAATGATTGATTACACTCACGTTTAGAGCCATTCCACTCAAGGATAACCCTAAATATCGCAATGCAAAAGAGAAAGATATCTTGCAATAAGGTTATCCTAGAGGCTAAAAGTGGACTAATGCGGGGTTCACCAACAAGTTTAAACTTGGAAAAGACAATGAAATGCAAGATGAAATGAAAAACCCTAATTGAATGCAAAATAACACTAAATGATGTAGAAAGTAATTGAAACAACATAGAAAATTGCAAAAAATAATGTGTGCACTTGGGAATCTTGAAATGATTGGAAGGAGGTCCGAACACTGAATTTTTTTTGTTAATACTAACTGGGACTCATTCGCCAAGCTGGGAGAATAAGTCTTGTTTCTGGGAAACTGTGCAAGAACAAAAATCTGGCAAAAGGGTATCCAAATTTTTAAAATCGTAAAAATTGATTGGAATTGGGACTCATTCGCCAGAAGTGGCAAATCAGTCCAGTTTGGATTTTCTGAATCTTCAAAGATTGATTCTTCTTTTCTTAGTCTCTTTGTCATCCTTGATTGGTTTTTAGATCTGAAACAACAATTTGTGACCCGTAGGTGATCTCCAAGGTTCTCTAAGGCTTGATGACAACTTTGACAACTTTGGATGATTTGCGAATTTTCTCAAATCTTTTTTCCTTAGGAAATTTTCCACCTAGACCTACAAATCACACACAAAGGAGAGGGGGAAATTTTTTGGGGTTTTCCTTGGTCAAACCCCTTGTTGGTAATTAAACCTTGAAATGAAATCAAATAATAATGGAGAATGATGAATGAAAAAGATATGATGTTGTAACTCACCAAATCCTATAAATAAGGTGCTACAAATATGCTTGAAATGGTTGCAATGGATGCGGTTCTTGACTCTTTCTTGAAGGAGATAGATATTGAATGTAATGTTTGCTTGAATCACAAAACCCTACACCACAATTGTTAGCACAATAACAAACATGATGCATGAAGTCCTTGACATGATGATTGTGTAGATCACCCAAGATACTGAGAGGGGGGCTAAATTAATATCTTCTTAAACTTATTGAACATAAACCATCCAAACACTCCAATGCATATAACAATACGAATGAGTAAGAGCATTAACAGAACATAAAAGCACACAACACATGAACACCAGTATTTTTTCATGGAAAACCCAAAATGGGAAAAACCACATTAAGGATTAGCTCACAATATAATATAACTAGTTATAACATATTACAAAGGGTTGCTCACTACCAAGAATCACTATCCAAAAATGGGAGGCTCACTTCCTACAAAGATACAATGTAGAAACGACTGCATCTCTTCCATACCATCAATCTCAAAACTGTCCAATATATATCTGACTCATCTGCAAGCATCAATTAGGTTGGCCTAATTAGATGCAACCCTTATTCACCAAAAAGATTAACTATCAGATTCAAGCTTGTACAAAATTTGTTTGAAAACAATTCAAGCATGTAGAACACTACAATATGTTGGCATGGACCTAAGATAGGTCACAAATACATCCGTGCACAACACAAAATTAATTCATTATAACATCAACTATTGATTAGGTCAGCCAAGGATAGACCTAATAAAAAAATACAACAGCTGAGTGATGCCAACTCATCATACAAGCACCTCTACACATGAAATTCTCAATATACAAACTTCTAACATCCAAAGACCATTTCCTAAAACTACAAGTTATGATATTCATTAGCTAAGGATTACAAACCAAAATAGTAGAGGATAATAAATATTTTTGCAAACCAGTTCTAAATACTAGATCAAGCTTGAACTTATGGTGATGCAATTATAACTCATATAACATGGTGACATCAATGACAACACAAAAGTTGCATAATGAGATGTTCTTCTTCATTCTTCCAACAATCTCCCATTTTTTCATTGATGGAAACATGTTCCAAAAGAATGTACAAACCTCCTATGTGCAACACACTCTCCCCTTTCTCTTCATAACATTCTCTCCTCCTTTGAAATCAAGGACAAAGGACGGTCCAAAAATTTGAGTGTATATATACTACCCAGAGGAAGGTGAGCCTTGAAGCTCCTTGAGAATATCTTGTCATGTTGACTTGCCATTCTCCCAACTCTTCTTAGCAAATATCAAAATTCTATTAAGAGATTCTAACTCTATCAAGCTTTCTTCTACATCATCCAGAGTGCATGGAGTCAAATTGATCTTTTCTAGTTTTCCTTCATTTTCCAAAGCATTGGCCACCAAAGTGTATTCCATTCTCACAAGGTCACCTAGTTGACCGAATCTTTTGATGATGTCTTCTTCCCACTTCTTTAGAATAAATAATTTCTCTTTATGAGCAGTGATAGCATTCCAAGTTAACTTTATGTAGTAAGCAAATACAGTATTTTCTTTAAACTCACAAGCTTGCACAAGTTCTAGACTCTTTTCCACATTGGTGTGTTCCAAAGCACACTTATCATGAAGTCCCGAAAGCATTTTCTCTACCATTTTCTCCTCAATCTCTTGCCTATTATTAAGACTTTATGATGTCTTGTGAAGGTGTTGTAACATATTTCTACACTTTTCTAAACTCTTCTTATTATAATTCACCTAAATATTCCCTTTTTATCCCTTACCAAGTCTTATTTTGAAGTGTTGTAAAGTCTTGTAACAAACTTTCATTCTTTTCTAGACTTTTCATCACTAAATACACCTTTCTTATGCTTTATTTAGCCCCTTTATACACTTATAGGCCTTAATTAAGTGTTTTTTTGAATATAAACCCAACAAATATCATTAAATACAACTTAATTCCCAAATCCCCCTTGCTTGCCTTGAGTGGGACCCATTCACTATGGGTGGCGAATGAGTCTCTCTTGGCACAAAATTCAAAATAAATTCAAATTTATTTTAGTTTTTTATTCATTAAGACCTTAGGTTAGCCTGTGATGTTGTATTTTCAAGAAATTAGGGCAAAAGTATGTATAAATAATTGTTTTTCTATCCATTTGGACCCCCATTCATCATCAATCAACATCGTTCATTCTTGCATCCACTTAAGCATCATAGCATCATTCAATCAAGCAATATCAAGCATCTTGGAGTAGCCATTGACATATCTTCATAATTCAACAACAAGGGCTTGGTGAGTCCATGACAATTGCATTTTATTTTTTCATCATTCCTTTCATTTAATTTCATTATTAAGGGTTTGATTACCAAAGTGGGATTTGACCAAGGAAAATCCCTATACTCTAACCCTTAACCATTTTCCCCCTCTTTGCATGTGTGTTTGCAAGTCTTGTAGGAACATTTATCAAAGAGATAGGTGTTGAAAAGTGGTCAACAATTCATCAAAGATATTCAAGTCAACATAAGCCTTAATTCAAACTTGGAGACATCATTCAACCTGTTTTTTGCAGATTTCGATCCATCAACCTAACAAGAAGACAAGTATAGATCTGGACCCACAGAGTTGACTTCAGAATTTTTAAATTTTTGTACATGAACTAATTCACCACTATTGGTGAATGAGTCCCACTACTAGGCTAGAAAAGGTGATTTTTGAGGATTTTAGTACCTGACATCCTGAAACCTGTTTCAGTAGAATTTACTAAAACCTGGACTGATTCGCCATCTATGGTGAATGAGTCCCAGTGGCCATTAACAATGATTTCTAAAACATTCTAGAACCTTTCAACATCAAAATTCTACCTCCAAGTTCACTCCATTCAATTTCATTAATTTTTGTTTTCATTTGTGCATGTTTCTAGTTCATTTTTACATATCACATTGTGTTTTCAAACACTTCATATTTCTTGGGTTTTGCATAAATAAACAACCAATTTTATCATTCCATTTCACTTAGATCATTACATTTAGGAATAATTTCATTGTACTTGCATTATTTTGAGTGAGCCACTTAGATTTTGTGTAGGATCTATCTCTCTCCTTTAGGTGAAAAACCCTAATTAAGCAAGAGAGTCATAACATCCTAAACCAAAAAAAAAAAATTCGGTTCATTTTGGTTAACCTACATATTGAACATTATCTTTCTAATTTTCATCCACATTTTAATCCTAGGACTCACTGCATTAGCTTTTGCATTGGTTTGCATTATAGGGTTTACAAAATTGCATTAGTGAATATCTCATATAGATTTCATTTTTGCACTTCAAAACATTACAAAAACTCAAATTCTACATTTTTATCCTAGTTTTTCATCATAAAATCATAAAAATCATTTTATATTTTCTGAAAAAAGAAAAGTCACCCCTAGACTCATTCGCCACCTAGGGTGAATCAATCCAATTGCACATTTTGAATTGTATTTTCAGGCATTTTTTGCATTATAGTTTTCTACTATTATATCCTATGATACTTTCTATATTTTTTTTTATTCTCTTTCTTGCATAATAGTTTACTTTTATTCATTTTCATAATGGCTTTTTGCTTCAATAAGTTTTGGATGTCATTAAAATCCTTAGTGGACATGTCAAATTGTGCCTTTGGAACTGATCCTAATGACCTTGAGCTTCCTCATGCTCCTTCAACTCCTCGTGAATGTCCTCACGTTTTTGACATCATTAGAGAAGATGATGATAGCATGAATCAGTTCTTAAATGAATTCCTTGACAACCTTGAAGCCAATGTAGCCTTTTACCAATCTATGAAGCCACAAGACCTTCCTACTATCTCACCTCCTGATATGTTTGGTTACCTCCACCCTTAAACAAATGAAGGCCATAAGTTCCCTCCAATAGGTGGACCTAGTTCTTCTACACAATCAATTCCTCAACCATTCTATGATAATAGAGTTACAAACACACCCATCAATTTTGAAGAAACTTATGGAAAAGGTTTTACCATCTTAAGCAAACAAGGATGTGACAAAACAACTAGACATGACATTCATCAAATTTTTGAACAAAAACCAATAGATGAAAACATAATAGGGTAAGGATATCAAGCTTCTCCTCATAATAACAAGCCTCCTTTTGAATATAGGAGACTTCAGGATGATGGCACGGTGATCTTTGATTACCCTCCCAACTTGAATGTCCTCCTTCCATGCAAACAACCTTATCAAGATTCCAATAACAAGGATGTTAGGAACCCCATGCGTCCTCTTCCTCCCTCAATCCATGAAAAAGGTGAATATACTAAATGTAAATGACCTTACAAATTGAAAAAACTAAAGTTTCTTCTTCATCCACCACCTGAATGTGAACGAAAACTCCAAATGATTCTAAATAGAGGTCTTATCCTATTACCACCTATGAATTAGTTGGCCATCCATCCTAAAGATTCCAATGTACCTTATTGTAAATACCATTGTGTTCCTGGACACCAAACTGATGAGTTTTATACATTGAAGGAAATACTGTGTAAGTACCACTTCGATGACACCGACTGTTATCCTATCAGCCCATAAACACTACCAAAAAACCTCATCATGCAATAGTTGTAGAATTTTCCATCCTCAATATTACATGATCTTTCTCATCACCTATCTTGGCTCATTCATTCCTTACACTTTGTGGGGGCATGAAGTTGCTAGCCTTGTTCTAGTAATGCACTTGTCCTCGCCCCTTAACCATGTTATTTACTTCCCGCTTATACTAATTGAGATAAGGAGGTGGACGAATTGTTTCATGCATGAGTTACATTTGCATTACTAACCATTTTACATTTTCCTTTTTCTTTTTCTTTTCATTGGTATGTGTGTAATGTGTTCCCCTATAACGTGGCATTTGATGTTTTCTCTGTTTGTACAAATTCTTGTTGTAGAAACCTAAATTTGTAGAAACCTAAATTTGGACACTTAATTTATCCAAATTTATCCCCTTTCATCTAAGAATCCCCTTATCCGCATTAATTAAGTAATGTCACTATTATTTAATTAACACCTTTAAAGTTCTTCTAATCCCTAAGGTATCTAGTTCAATAATTAAATACATTCCCCCTTTCATCAAATGAATTAAATAACTATAACATTTATTTAATTCCTCATATGTCGTATCTTCCATCATTTTTATCTAATCCTAATCCATCTTCTAATCTCATCATTAGGGATGTGCACAAGCCTAATCCTTGATTAGGATGTGTCACATCCTCCAATTTTTGCAAATTGGCCTCTAATCTCTCTTAGCCACCTAACCCTCCTCTAATCCTTCATTAACTAGCCTAATCAACCTCTCAAGGAATTTTTAATTCCTTTTATCCTTCCAAAGAATATTAAATTCCTTTTACTCTTCCCCATGAGATCTTTGTCTTGTCACATCAAGTCACATGTCAAATCTAACTCTCTTCTAATATGTCATTAATTTGTCTAATCAAGTACTTGCACAACCTTAATCACTTAATTAGGTCAACCTAATCTCCATGTCATGTGTCCTAAGTCAACCCTATTAAATGCTTTCTCCTTTTGAAGAAGGCACCCCTTTCCCCATGTGAATTTTTAATTCACATTTAATCCCCTAATGCATGTCAAAGAATTTTTAATTCTTTCTCTCATTCCCATGTGGATATTTGAGGACAAGGAACTCCTTTATGAGGAGATCTTGTCCCAATCCCAAGGTACTATGTACTACCTCCATGTCATGTATTCTCCTCCCACCTCATATACACATCATACTTTTCAAGCCACTTCACATGCCACATGTCAAGATGTGAGAGCTTGTGAGTTCTCAACTCACCTTAGCCCTACATCTTGATCTTGGTGGCTCAATCTCAGCCATCCATTTCCCTAAAGAATTCCAAATTCTCTATAAATATACTCTCTTTTCTCTCATTTTGGGAGAGTTCATTCATGCTAGCCAAACTCTTCCAAAAAATTTCCTTGAGCCATACTTAGCCAACTTTTCATATTTGCATCCATTTTCACTCACCTCTCCATCCTCATCCCATCTTATAGCTTGCATCTCTTGCCATCCAAGGAGCATACAACATTGAAGATTGAAGGGCCAACCAAAGGGGAACTCAATAGGGTAAAATGTTTCGTTTTGCTTTGCTTAGATAATCTTTAGGCTAATCTTGAGGTGTAGGGTGTCTTTAGTTGTTATTTGCACTCTTTTTTTTGTTGTTCATATTCTAGCAAGTATTTTTGTTGTATCACATTTCTAGCATGCCCAGTGGGACCCACAAATAGGTCTTTTTCTTTGACGTTTACTATTTTTTGACTTTTTGTAGGTGCAGGTTGTAGAGCGGCGGACCTAACCTATAGAGGGGTGGACCTGACCTGCAAAGGGGTGGACTTGACCTTCCTAGAGTAGACCCTACCTTGAGGGGTGGACCTAACCTGATAGACAGGGAAACCTGTCCTCCACAGGCAGACTCGACCTTGCCCAAGGACAAACCTGCCCTCCACAGGCCTCATAAGGTGTTTTTGGGATACTTTTCATAGAGGGGAGGACCTGACCTACAGACAGGCGGACTTAACCTGCAGAAAGGAAGAAAGGTAGACTTGACTTGTAGACAGATGAACATGACCTCTAGATAGATGGATTTTCCTTCCAGACAAGCGGATTTTCCCTAGATAGTTTTTTCCAGAAGGTTAAATTTTAGTTTTTAACACTCCTGTTGATTATTTTAAGGGTTTTTAACCCCTAACTTAGGCACATAGTTTAACTAGGGTTGTTAATTAAGCTTGTTTGATGTGTTTTTTGGTAAGCTATTTGACATATCCAATCCCCTTGTGACATTTGGTGATCTTGGGTGATGAGAAATCATAGCTTACCAAGTCCTTTGAGTCATCCTTTTTCAATTTTTCTTAGTGGGACCTGCTTGGGGATTTCATCACCCCAAGGGATGATTTCAACCATGTGTACCAGTGGGGTATATAAAGGAAGGAGACTAAAATTTGTACCTCAATCCAACCATGTTGTAATTGCCGAAGCGTCGGGATGATGTGAAGTGTTGGTCCGAGCCTTTAGTATCTCGCTAAGGTTCCCAACTCATGCTTGTAATGGGTTGGGGTTCATGGTTTGGGCCTCACATATTGAGTGTATATCGAGGACACCCTAGTAACCATGTTCATCCTAGAATAGAATACTTTGTCAGCCATACCCTCTCTACTAAACTTAGGTTTGTGTTGTCTGAATTGTCTTCTTTGTGCAATACCAGTGATTTTTTGTTCAGCCATATCCTTTTGATTGATTTTTGGTGTGGTTTGGGGTCCTTTTCCTTAGTCATCTTTTCAAAAGTTAAGTTTAAACCTCTCGGTAGGCAAACCTACCCTCCCGACAAGCGGACCTACCCTCCAGGGGCAGACCTAACCCATCTAGGGGTGAACCTGACCCTTGACCGGTCAGGTGGACCTACCCTCTTGATAGGCGGACTTTCCCTCTTGACAGGCGGACCTGCCCTCCTGGGGCAGACCTGACCCATCCAGGGGCAGACTTGGCCTATGAGCCAACCCTTTTGAGCCTTTTTCAGCCTGTTTTGACCAACTTTTTTCCAATGAATGGACCTACCCTATATAGGGGAAAACTTGACCCTTGACCGGACAATTTTATCATCCATTCCTCATTGGGGACACCTGTTTCATCATTTTGTATGCTCATTTCATTGTTCCAATCACTTGTTTCCTCATTCCAAGTGAACGTTCATCCATTTCACACCCTGTTTCATCATCTTGAACTCCTGTTCTGCCATCTTGACCATTCATTTGCTCGTTCCAAGTAGATATCCACCCATTCCTAACTTTCTTCTATCACTTTGAGCTCTTGTTCATCTATTTCGATCAATCATCTACTCGTTCCGCATAATCTATCATTCATTCTAAGCTTTTGTCTTCTCCTTCTAAGTAATCTTTCATCTATTCTAAACCTCCTTCTCTCATTCTAAGCAGTCATTTGTCCATTTCTATCATCCATTTCTCCAATAAAATCATCATTTTCCCCATCCAAATCCTCTATATTTCATTTCAGGTTATTATCCAAATTGACCTAAGTGTCTAATTTTATCGTCATCATCGACATCCACTTAGGATTTCCATCTGTCCTAAGTTAATCATTATCATCAGCCCAATCAATCCATTTTCAATCTCAAAGTGGATTTGGTGCTGCAATCATCATTTTATCCTTTAATCTGATCAATTAGTATCCTAAGTCACCTAGGGTAATCTCTGAATGGGGTTTAAAATCCCTTCCATCATCCTATCCAATCCATCATTAGATCTTATGAATCATTGATCGATCTTATCTAATCCAATCTAATCACATCACATCCCTATCCAATCACCTTTGACCCAATCAATCTACTTCCATCTCGAAGAAAATTCAATGTCAATTATCAAAATCAATCCCATCACATCATCCAATCATCCTAATCTAAGCTTTAATCCAATCTTGATCTGATCTTACCCTAAATCTTGATTTGAGCTTTAGTCCGTTCCCATCCAAAATCTTTAAACCATCCTCTTTATCCTTTCATCATCATGAATCCTTATCCTCCACCAATAGTAGTCAGGGGAAACCCTAATTACATCAACAATGATAATGAAAGTCTTGTTGATCAAGAAGTATACAACATATATCCCCTTCATGTTATCATCACTAGTAAGCTTTCTCCACCCGCTTCCCACAATCCGATCACCCCTTCGAATTACCCTGTTATGTCATCATCCATGCCTAATTATGCTACCTTTGACAAGGGATATCCATCACATCCATCATATCCTTCATCTACATCATCCCCTTATCCAACACCTACATCCTCTTATCCTAGTTTGCCATCACAATACCCCTATCCTAATCCCTTGTCCGCATCCTCTTATCTCAATCCTTCATCTGCTATACCCACTATCCTAATCTTCCATGCAAATCTGCTCACCCTAATCCTACATTCACACCTTCCTATCCTAATACAACATCTACACCAACCTATCTCAATCTTCCACCTCAATCTTCCCATCCTAATCCACCATCCCAATATCCTTACTACAATCCACCACCCACATCCTTGTGTCCTAATTCACCATTCCAATACGACTATCTTAATCATTTATCTAATATTAATCCCCCATCTACTCATAGTCTTCTACCCAATCCCATTCCTCATTCTAATCCTAATCCACCAATCCATAGCCCTAATCCCCTACTAATCCCTAATCCTTCATCCACTCCTACCCCACCATCCAAACCTAGAGTTTTCAAACTTTCCTCACTCTAGAAGTTCTCCAAGGACTTATAACAAAGAAGACATCTCCCACTCCACACCTTGAAGTCATAGAATCATGCCATCCCAACCCATCATCCACTGTCCTTAGTGATGAGACTCTTCCCCACACAACACCTATCATTGATAATATCACCCCTAGCACCACTCAAACCATCAAAACCATCACATCCTCTGAATCCATTGAGCCCCCATCTCCTACCATCACATCTACCGAATCCAGTGAACACCCACCTCCTACTCTTAGAGTCGTCAAACCCATTAATGACACTGAAATCTAATCCACTTCTTCCACTCCTTGTGTCACTAAAATCCATTCCCATGAATGTTTTGAATCCTCCATCCCTTCATCTTCCCCACTTGATGAGTCCCACCAAGACTCCATTATCATGCCTCCTGCACATGATGAGTCATGCCAAGAGCCTAATCCAAAGCATGCCAACATATCCCCTTCTCCAGATCAAGATCCTACCATCCAATCTAGTCCTCCTCGAGATCACAGTCCTTCATCCATTCCATTCCATGATCCCCCTTATCATTCAAGATCCCATCGCTCCATCTCCATCTCCATCACATGAGCCCACTACCACAAATCTAGATCCTATCATATCCCCTAATCCCTCTCCTGATATTACCCATCCAAATGTTGCTATCCCATCATTGACTAAAACTGCTATCCCCACACTACTTGCATATCTCCTTGGTACTCACATTCTTCCATGGTGGCCTCCTCGTAGAATAAAAATACAGTGTATATACCACCCATCATCCTCCACCTAATAATGGACTTGCATCGTGTTTTCAGAATAACACAAATCCTATCGTGGATTGCATGCTCAAGAAAATGAACTATTAAGGAAAAGGTCTAGGCCTTCATGAGCAATGTATTTTAGAGCCCATCCAAGTCAAAGAACAAATCTACATGCAAGGTCTTGGACCTATTTCCCAAGACTCACAATCTAAAGATGTTGGTACAACCTCTAGACGTCCCCAACGAGCCTTTTCCAAAACAAATGTCAGCTCTTCTCTTAGCAGCAACAATGAGAAAATGAACCAGAGGAATTCAAAAATGCATTTGGGTAGGAATGACAAGAGCTGTCCATCGAGCCGTTCAGGAAAATCTTGATACATCAAGAGATGTTGTAACACTTGACATATTAGTTGCAATGTTATAATTAATATAAATTAATGATACTTTATTAAACTCATTTCTTAAAATAAATTTAAAAAATATTATTAACCTTTTTTATAAATTGAATTTTGTTTTGTATATTTTTATTCTAATACATTAGCATCTAAGGAATATAAAAAAGAAACAAAAATAAAACAATATTTTTTCCACATCACCACCTCTATTGATTAATGAGAAATATGAAATAATAAGAAATAATGAAAACTTGACATTTGTCATTCATAATTCATCTCTTTCTTAGAAGTTAAAATAACTAAATTTTCTTATGAGATTGATGAGCTTATGGAAGAAAATATGTTTTTTTTTAATCAATATTTGTTATCACTTTCCATTTTCCATCAACAAAGGGACCTTTTCATGAACATCATAACTATTGACTAACATAGAATTTGGAATAAGAAGTAATAATTAGTCATATTTTATCAAAAAATTGATGTTAAAAGACATTAATTATTATAATCTAACGTTTGTGGCTTATAATCCATCTCCTTTCTATAAATTCTCCTTTCTAGAAATTCAAATGACCAACAATTATGATATGGTTGAAGAGCTCATTAAAAAGCTATGATGGCCCTTTTGAGTGGAGATTTTGGACTATAGTCCATAAAAATAATCTTTCCAAAAACATCAATTGAAATTCACACAAATTTTTAACAAGCCCCTCAATTTTATTTTTTAGTGATATAATTGAAGAATCCATGGAAAAAATTATTTGAGATTTCTTGAATGGAAACTTTTTACCACAATTCACCTTCCACCTTAAGAAGAATATTTTAGAAAATTCAATTCAAATTCACAACTTTTTTAAAGCCTCTCAATTTTATTTTCAATAAACTATGAAAATCTAATATTTTTCGATTATTATGATTTGAATTATGTGATTTATAAAATATATAAAAATAAAAATTATCCTACCATTTTACTTTAAAAGTTAGGGTAATTTGTTTTGCATAAGATCTACCCATTCAAAATTGCATGTTCTCTTATACTCCAATTACTTCACATTTTTAAATAAAGAAGCTCAAATAACCAAATGTCTTAGGAAATGTTTCATTCTTGGCATGCATTTAAACCATTTTGTGTACTATATTTGAGAAGAGCTAGTTGGATTCCTTTCTATATGATGTTTATGAGAGAACAACTTAATCTATAAAACAAAATACAGTAATTTTTTGAAGATTAATCTTTTTGAATATGTGATACATTTTTTTATTTATTTGAAATCATTCAAAAACTTATAAGTTAATATGTATGCATAAAATTTAAAACGATAGATAATGATTTTTAGAAATTTAAGATATTTGTTCAAATTCATTAAAAAACTCTAACATTAAAAAATTATTTATAGAGATCTATAACACTTCTTTATCATTCAAAATCTAATTAAATACTAAAATTACTTAAGTTTAATTTCCTTTTCTATTTTAATTACTTGCTTTAGCAACAATGATATAATTGAAATTAATTGTACTTTTATCAATTTATTTCTTAACTTAAAATAATCTACTATCAATCATTTTTTATTCAAATTGAGTTGTGTTTTCTATATTTTTATTGTGATATGTTATGTTTTGAGAAAAATAGAAAAAGAAACAAAAAGAAAAAAAGATTGTCTGCACATAACTTCTACTGATCAATGTGGAATCTAGAATAATAAGCAATAATTACTCATATCATACCTACAATTTAAAGTTAGAGAAACACTAAATATTATAACTTGAGATTTGTCGTTTGCAATCCATCTCTTTACTAGAAGTTCAAATAACTTACCATTTTCATATGATTGAAAAGCTCATTGAAAAAAAGATGTGATACTTTTAAAATTAATATTTCAAATGACTTTACATGTTCCATCAATAAAGGGATCTTTCCACACATCATTTCTATGAAATTTGGAATAACAAGCAATAATTACTTATATTGTACCAAACAATTGAAGGGTAGAAAAGTAATAATTATTATGATACAACATTTATAGCTTGTAATCCATCTCTTTTGTAGGAGTTCAAACAACAACAATTATGATATGATTGACGAGATCATGAAAAAGATGATGTGAACTTTTGAACTTCTGAACTTTTTCTGAATGAATATTTTGTACCACACTCCATTTTTGAATATACAAAGAATCTTTCAGATCACATCAAATTCAAACAATTTTTTTTTAAAACAGCTCAATTTTATTTTCAGTGAACTGTAATATTTGGGATAATTATGATTTAACATTTAGGCTTTAATCTCTTCCGTGAGACTTACGTATTCTAAATTGCATGATCTTTCAATAAAGAAGGTCAAGTAACCAAACCGTTTCGTACAGCATATGTGAAGGATGTAGAATAATTTTTTTAGCTCTCTCACGTGATTACCATAGATATATGAAAATCAAATTCTCTTATTTTTACGATAAGAAACATTACGTGTAACTGCTATAGTCTAAGAACATAAAAGTACGAGTTGAGAAATTATTTTCGCTTTCTAAATGGGAAAGCGTATTAAAAGATATTAACAAAAGGGAAATTTGGATAAATTTCTTTGGATACACAAGGAGGGAGCATTTGTATAATTTAGGTGTTTATACTATCCATTCTAAATTGCATGTTCTTTTATTTTTCAATTATTTCATGGTGTTCAATAAGGAAGTTCAAATAACCAAATATTTTAGGCAAAGATCCATTTTTTGAATGCATTTAAAAGGATACTCCTCTTACAAAATCACACACAATTAAACAAGAGAAGTAAATAGGAAATGAAAAATGAAATGTTTCTCTTATATTATCTTGATGGAGTGAAATTAAAATACTAAGAAAAATAACATACTACAACCACATGGGTCTTCTCATCACAGGAATTTGCAAGACAAAACCATTATTTGCACTACTGGAGCACCTTTCTATAACCTTTGTTCTCCATCTTTATCCTAGAAGTGTAAATGCCTTCAAATATTTTGAAAGGTGCAACCCTATTTTGATGCCAAAAAATCCTCCGTTTATTTTCTCCCTTTAAAAGATTTTTGCTTTATTTTTATAAGTTCCAACTTCTCAGGGTCATTACTTTTGATTTGACAATCAAATTTTCAATTGTAATATATCATTGGAAAGCTTGTGAAGAGATCTACATTATGTTTTTGCTAGATCTAAAATATCCACACTTTTCACCCTATTCCAAGGCCTCTAAGGTCTTCAATTTTGTTTTGGAAAATTCTTCGAGATGAAAAATTTAATATCTTCCAAATGATACAGGATTTTGAGATGATTCTTTCACCAATAATTTTATTTTTCAAATTTTGCTCTTTGGGGTCAATTGTTGTGTCCACAGGAACCTGAATATGCCGATTTACTAAAAATAGTAGGTGATTATTTTCACAAGTTTCAATATTTGACTATCCCAAAGATTGCATGTGTCACCATGGGCCCCAAAACAACTAAAGAAAACTAGAATAGAATAAAAATACAATATTTTTGGGTGATGCAAGATTTCCCTTACACCATTGGATGCTCCTACATCACTATAGGTGAGAGTTAGATGGCTTCCTTTGTATATGATGCTAATGAGATAACAACTTAATCTATAAAACAAAAATATAGTCAAAATTTTACGATTGTTCTTTTGAATATGTGATACATTCTTTTATTTACTTGAAATCATGTAAAAACTTTTAAGTTTATATGTATGCATACAATTTAAAGGGATAGCTAACAAACTTTAAAAATATAAGATATGTTTTATATTGCTATCAAGATTCAACTATGAATTTTTATTATTCAAACTCATCGACCAATTAAAGCTACATGATTGAATCCTAATAATAATATCACATAAGATATTTTTTTGATTTCATTAAAATCTATCTAACATTGACAAATTATTTATTGAGACCTATAACTCTAATTAAATAGTACAATTAGTTTAGTTTAATTTCCTTTTCTATTTAAAAATTCCTTCCTTCAGTAACAATGTTATAATTGATCTAAATTAATTGTACTTTTATAAATTAATTTCTTAAAATAACTTATAATGTACTATCAAGTAGTTTTTATTCAATTGAATTGTAGTTTCTATATTTTTATTGTGATATGTTATGTTCTAAGAAATCTAGAAAAATAAATAAAAAGAAAACAAGATTCTTTGCATATCACGTCAACTAATCAATGTGGAATTTGGAATAATAAGAAATAATTACTCATATCATACCTAAAATTTGAGGGTGGAGAAATGAAAAACAGTATGATTTGAGATTTATTATTAGTTCCTACCAACGAACTATAGGCACCACTAAAATTTAACTTGTTATTAATAACTCTCATTTTAACCAATAAGAACTTGAGAAATTTTTCTATTTGAATTTTTTTAATCTATATCAATGCTTACATGCAAATTATTAAACAAAATATATTTCAAAAATTATTTCTCTTCCATTACCTCCATTTTTCCATTTTAGAAGGGAATTGGTTAGAGTTATTAATCATAAAAAATAATTAATCAAATCACAACAATATTATTTGTAAAGCTTAGAAATAATTATAAAATTAAACTAAATTTTAATTTCTAAAATTTATAAAGTATTTATTTTCTAGTTTTGAAAATAATCATTTAATTTATATTATTTACATACTACAAATAAATTAAATTAAAACTAAAATTTATTTTTAAAATAATTCAACAATTATTAATTATAATTTTAAAATAAATTAAGAATATATATATGTAATATATTATATTATATTATTAATTTAACAAAATATTATTGTATATATATATATTATTTTAATAGTATAGTATATGTATAATATATAATTTTAACATTGTATTATACTATATATACAATATAATATATAACATATGTAACATCTAATATATAATATAATATATTAAATAATAATATTAAAATTTTATATTTTAATTTTAAATTATGTAATATATTATTTTTAAATAATTTAATATATTTTTTAAAAAGACATTTAAATCAACACTAATTTGATTGTTAATAAATAAATAAATTATTAATTGTTAAGAATCACTCCCTCATTTCTTTAAAATAATTGCATACCCCAATTAAATTTTAAAATAATAATTCTTAAACATAGAGATTAAAAATAAATATCTAAATTTTGTATTTTAATAATTGTTTTATAGAATTATAATATTTATTAATTTAATACTTCACTTTAATAAAACAGATTAAATTTTAAAATTTCATTTACTATTTAAATAATAAGTTAAAAATTATGTGCAACCATATGGCATGTGTTTCATGAGACTACATATATACTTTTAAAAGTGTGTTTTTAACAATGGTAGACATGTTATTTTCTAAAGTACAATTTTATTAAAAATTTGAGATTATAAAATTTCTAAGTGCTTAAATAAAAACAATATAGATCCAAAGGAGAAATCAAACTAATAGTGTTTTTTTTTTATCTATGGATAGGGTATTTAATTTTTTTTAGATACATGTTTAGAGTGATTTTATAAACGTAGTTTATAGAGTTTCATGTTAGTATGAATAGAGATGTTCACATTACACTTAGAAATGTTATTTTAATCATATTTATTGTTTTCTCATTAGATAGTTTATGAGATTTATTAATGTGAATAGACTTTATAATTTGTCTTAATTGCTTCTTGTAAAGTTTTGTGTAAGAATTGTTCTATATTGATATTATGTTTGACTATTATTAAAAAATATTAAAAAATATTGATACATACATAATTATTGAAGATGAAAAAATGTATAAAAAATATTTATAGAGTTTTTTTAAAATTATTTTAATTAAATTAATATATTAATAATATAGTTGACTACTAGAATCTTCTAAGAATAATTTCTTAATATTAATATATACATAATTATTGAAGAAGATAAAATGTATAAAAACTAATATATAATATATTAAAAAAAATACATATTTAATTATTTTAAAGATTATTTTACTTAAATTAATAAATTAATAATATAAAAAGTCAAATTCTATTTATGATAGTGAAAGGAATATAAGTTATAAAAGATAAAAAAGAGGTGGCACACATCTAAAGAAAAATACAAAATTTAATTTATATAACAAAAAAATATTTAGATTTCATACATAATTCTTTAAAGACTAGATAGTTACATTCATTTTTATTTGATTGTTATTAGTGTTGTTTTTAGAATATTTATATAATTTTATTACTTAATAATTATTTTTTTTAAATATATTTTTAAAGGTTAGATTATACTCATTAATTTTTTATTTTTAATTAAAAAATAAAAATAATGAATTATGACATTTTTAGTTATTTATGTTTTAATTAAAAATTATGTATCAATAAATTATCTTTATCTTTGTTAATAATTTACTTTATATAAAAAAATAGTCACAATAATACTCAAATATTTTATTTAATTATATAAAATGTGAAAGAAAGTTATGTGTAATTAATTTCCTAAAATGTAATTGGCTTCAAACTTTTGAGCAATAAGGGTGATTTTCTTGGTAGGAGAAAATGACATTCTTTTCTCTACTGAACATGCTCAAACTACAATGATTTATTTCAGCTTGAACAGTTTCAAAATCCATTTGAAATTCATTTCTTTCTCAAAGGTTGCCAAGAGCTCTATGTAAGCTAAAAGTTCAGGCTTACACTTTTTGCATCAAACAACTCCAGTTTTGAAGCAACTCTATGCTGCAATGACTGTGGAAATACTTGTAATTCATCATATGCTATAAGGTTTGAAGAAATAAAAAATCTTGCCACAATTTGGAAGTAACTTCACACACATGACGTCCTATTATACAGTTAATTTTTTCCTTTGGACTTATCTTGCCCTTTTATTGTCCTGATGATGCAAACTTTATGTATCTAATTTCTATTGATGCATAATTAATCAAGCTTTTTAAAATTGATGCACAAGATAGTTTTGTGAGTTTCCAGATTCTTGAATTTTTTGTTGCTCCTTCCCACATAGTTGATAAAGTTTGGTTAATCAAGGAGACATATGTAAGGATGTGCATAAACAATCCAACATCTATGCTAACTGAGGAAAGCTATGACTTTTGTGTGCTAATGCATTGTGTTCTTGTTTTTTTAAGTGTTTCAGTCACATCGGGTTTCCTTCCATGAAGTTAGGTATTAATTCTATGCTATTTTCATTATGGGTTTCTCGGTATTTAAAATTGTTTCTTGAATGGTTGAAGTCTCTTGCTCGTAGTCAAACTATGGATGTTGTGTACATTCAGGCTGCTCCTCAAGCAATTGTCTCCAAGATGTTGAATACTTGATGTTGCTTGAATCACGAATGTTGTGTTCAAAATAGGTTATGAATGATTTACTGTGTTTTGATTTTTTTCATCTTCCTTTAGTGTTTTGGTTTTGCTCTAAACCTCTGGTTTCTAAGGAAATGTATTAGCACTACTCATGCTAGAGCTCATTATGATACATTAGCTTCTATTTCATTTGAACCAAAATTGCAACTAGTTATGAATTCTATGTATATATTAATCCCAAAATACAGTTATAAATGTCAAATGTTTATATTAGAGGAAAACTTTATTTTCATGTACCTATTATTTATTCATTTTATCAACATTGTTTGTAATGCCCCTCCATGCTGAGTATTGTTGTTGATGATACCTAAGTATGTGCCTTGCTTAATTAACTTGTTTAGATAGAAAACATCAAATTAAAGTCATGAAGATAATTTAATAGAAATATTTTATAATGAATGAATAAATTAAATAAATAATGTTAAAGTGACTATTTGATTTTAATAAATTAAACTTTATGATAAATTCTTTTATAATTAATGTTATAATAAAATGAAATTTTGAGGTAAGAAAATAGAATATTAAAGATGATTTTTAAATGACAAAGTATTTGGAAATTAAACATTAAAAAGATTTATTAACAAATTATAATTCAAATAAATTAAAAATGGTAAAATAAGAAATAAATTATTGAATTGGAAAGCTATAATTATTAAATAGCTACAAATAGAAAGAAATGGAAGTGGCAATAATTAAATCAGTTTTATTCTAAATTGTGGCATGGCAACACCCAATGCATGCAACTACAAAATTTAATTAATTGGCTAAAAATAAAAGAGAATAAAGCAGGGAATCTTCTTGAGTTGCATTTTTTTTTTTAAAGAATTGCCTTTTTAATGGGGGTACGTGTTTTGGGGGTTCTAGAAAAAAATTTGGCTTAGAAGTCTTGGAGGCTTGGGATTTTGGGTTTTGGGACAGAGGCTATGGATTTCAGAGGGATTGAAGCTAAAAGTTTGTAAAGTGAAGTTTGGTGAAATTGGAGCCGCAGCTTGGGTTGTGAATCCAACAACAATTTTCAACTCAGTCGTGCAAATCATTCCAGGTTCCACCGTTTTCTTTCTAGTTTATATTCTGTTCCTATTGGAAATCATAGACTCTTGATTGTTTAATCCTGAATTAAAAGAAAATTCTAGATAATAATAATAATCAGAGATTGTGTTCCTCTAAAATCTTGATTTCCTCGTATTTGAGCCATTCTGTTTTGGAAACTACAGATATTGAAGGAAATTTATGTCTAGAGAAACGATACTCCTCACATCACTACCAATCTTTTATGGTTTATTCGCCTTCTTCAGATTTCTATCACCATACTCTGAGATCTTTACCCCCCAGTGCCCTCTTCCTTTTTCAATTAAAAATAATCAGTGGATTTTAAATTGACAGGAAGGGCTTCGCCCCTGTTATGCATCTTTGTTTTCTTCATCTCAATTGTTTGTAATAATTTGTATGGAAGCCATGACGAAATTTTCCAGTGTTTCCACTTAGACCATTAATCCTTATTGCATGCGATTGTTCTTTTGTGAATCAATCTATGCAAATCATCGAGATTCCCTGTTTGCAAGAATTGTTTATTTATTTCCTTAGCCACCTCTATGGAATAATTCAGCTAAATTGAATCTTTTGAAGATCATTGCATGTCATTATAAGATGCATGATGAAATCACCAAAGTTGTGTGCTTTCATTAGATAATCTTGTCTGAGAATTCATTGTTGAATAACCCCCAAACCAAGTTTTCTTGATACAACTAAGAAGCCTTGCTATTCTTCTCTAAACCCGCACGAGATAAGGACGATCTAGCTTTTTCGCTTATTGAGTGCATTAGTCTAGAAATTTTTGTTAACGCCCTTTTAACAACCTTTTCTTGCATAACTTGCAATGTTTGCATTCCATGTGATGATATCTTTGAGGCATTCTGTCAAACAGTTCAGATACCTGACGAGGGAGGGGAAACTCTTCCCTTTCAAATCTAAAACCACACACATTAACCACTATGCAAGAAGGCTGCAAATAAACATTAACAACAAATATGGAAGAGAAATATGCAACATATATATTGATTTCAAATTTGAATTTGAATTACACAATCATGGAGCTCATATGCTCACATAGGCTTCACACATACAAAAAAAAAATCTGCAACTTAAAATTTCAACATCAGTCCAGCAACATCTGGATATGCAACCACCAACTCTCCAAATCCCCCTTCTCCAAATGAGCAGCATCAATACATAGAAGTTGTGTGAGAAGAAACCACCATTAGTTTCTCAAAACAACCTCCAAAAAACCACCAAGAAAACCCGTCACTTTCTGCCTATCAATCATCTATCCTTTTTCTGAAACTACTCAAACAATTTCTGGGTTTGGTGCCCCTTCTTTTCAGCTTTCCAAATCATTTTTAAATTCTTAATTTCATTACCATATGAGAAAGTTATAGCAATTTTACTAAAACTGGGTCTCATAGATACGACTTTAGACATGCAACAACATGCAAGATTCCAACTCCTAGAAAATAGGGACCCAATTAGAAAAGTAACTACCAACTGAACTTGGGCATGCAATATCTCCATTATTACAATTTATGAGGATTTAATTGATTTTTAAAAATTTTTAACTCCCAAAAAAATCCATTCCACGATTGCCCTTTTTTTTTTAAAGCTCAAGTTCAACACTGCCACCTAGACAATCTCCACTCCAAAATTTAGCAATATTAAAATAAAAGACCAATTATTTATTACAATTTTTGGCCTAATATTTTAATTTATTTCTCCAACTAAATAATTATCAAACCATAGGAAAATTAAAATTAAAATTGATGAGGATATCCCTTTGACCATGGATGCTCCTGCATTAGACACCCACAGTAGAAAATAAATATTTCATGAGCAGAAATATTTATAGAACCTGTGCTTGTCTTGGATCCACCTCTCTTCTTTGTCCACTGTTATTTCTTTGTTCACCAATTTTTGCAACTTCACAACATTATCCTCTTTCATCTTTATTCCTCTACCCTCTATTGCTGGTTTAATTTCTCCCACTCTTTCCACCATGTCTTCTTCATGAAATTTTATTATTTCAATGCCTTCTGTACAACACATCGCTGCAATCTAATTTCTTTTACCCAAAACAGCATTAGTACTATTATCAAGAGACTCATTTTCCATTCCTCCTAACAAGGAATCATATTCACAAATCAAAACATCTTCATGTCCACTATTCTTTAACAAAGATTTACCAGAAAAATTTTCATTTACCTTCACTCTACACTCTTCAAATTCAAATTTTTCAAATTGATCTATTGCTGCAACAAATTCTTCATCAAAGAAAACATCAAAATATGATTTTACCTCACATTCTACTACAACCTTCGTCTCACCTGAGATCAACTCATCCCATTCTTTTTCAACTGCTGTCATCTGCATCAAGAAATCATCCCCATCACTTTCTTTTATGTCCTTCATAGGACACTCTTCTGTTGCAACTTCATTATCCACACATTCATCTTCATAACAACATTTATAAAAAATAAATTTTACCTCGGTATCTTCCATTGCTGCAACTTTTTCTTCCCTTGCAATAATTTGATCCCATTCTCTTTCAATCTGAATGAGGAAATCATCCTTCTCAACTTCATAGGTGTTCTTTAAAGAACTCTCTTCTACTGCTGCAATCACTATAGTCTCATTCTCCATGTCTTCCAATAAACATCCCTCTTCAGGTTCATCAATCTCTTCATGCTCATACTCTTCTTCCTCCTCAATGCCACATGCATGACATTCTATTACTTCTTCTTTCTTTCCTGCAGTCAAAACATAATTAGAAAGATAAAACTTATCTTCAAATATTCTCTCCTCTTGTTTCCTCCTTTCAATCTCATCCCTCAATTCATTTATTTGTTGCTGCAACCTTATCATTTCTCTTTCTCTAAATCTCCTTCTTATTAACTCTAGTCTGGGAATCCTTAAAATCCGTCTAATGATAATTCCCTTTCTCCTTTCCATTTTCTAGGCTTCTCAAATCCTCTACAACACAATTTTTTTAAAAACCCTCAGGTTCTTCACATGTAAGTTGCCTCACATTCGGTGATCTATTTACAATATCTTCACTCTCAAGATCTGCTAGCTTCAACCCACACTCACAGGTCCTGCTGCAACTACCTCACGTTCGGCGCTCTGTTACAGACTCAGGAACTTCTGCTCTGATACCACTTGACGAGGGAGGGGAAACTCTCCCCTTTCAAATCTAAAACCACACACATTAACCACTATGCAAGAAGGCTGCAAATAAACATTAACAATAAATATGGAAGAGAAATATGCAACATATATATTGATTTCAAATTTGAATTTGAATTACACAATCATGGAGCTCATATGCTCACATAGGCTTCACACATACAAAAAAAAAAAAAATCTGCAACTTAAACTTTCAACATCAGTCCAGCAACATCTAGATATGCAACCACCAACTCTCCAAATCCCCCTTCTCCAAATGAGCAGCATCAATACATAGAAGTTGTGTGAGAAGAAACCGCCATTAGTTTCTCAAAACAACCTCCAAAAAACCACCAAGAAAACCTGTCACTTTCTACCTATCAACCATCTGTCCTTTTTCTAAAACTCCTCAAACAATTTCTAGATTTGGTGCCCCTTCTTTTCAACTTTCCAAATCATTTTGAAATTCTTAATTTCGTTACCATATGAGAAAGTTATGCCAATTTTACTAAAACTGGGTCTCATAGATATGACTTTAGACATGCAACAATATGCAAGATTCCAACTCCTAGAAAATAGGGACCCAATTAGAAAAGTAACTGCCAACTCAACTTGGGCATGCAAGATCTCCATTATTACAATTTATGAGGATTTAATTGATTTTTAAAAATTTGTAACTCCCAAAAAAATCCATTCCAAGATTGCCCTTTTTTTTTAAAGCTCAAGTTCAACACTGCCACCTAGACAATCTCCACTCCAAAATTTAGCAATATTAAAATAAAAGACCAATTATTTATTACAATTTTTGGCCTAATATTTTAATTTATTTCTCCAACTAAATAATTATCAAACCATAGGAAAATTAAAATTAAAATTGATGAGGATATCCCTTTGACCATGGATGCTCCTGCATCAATACCTCATCTATGCTTACCCTGTTTGCATGCATGTCTTTCAATGTGAACATTATAGCGCAAGCCTATTTCTTTTTATAAGAATTTCGAGACCTTTAAAAAGGTGAGCTCTACTTGTCATGCGTATAAGTTTTAAAAGAAAGAAGATCCTAGCCATGGACTTAGAATGCTTCACTTTATAATGCATCCTTATAAGTAAAATATAAAATGCATCCTTATAAGTAAAATATAAACTAAACCCTTAATGTCTTAAAAGGGAAAGGAAAGTCAATGTGTAGTTAAGTTATCCCTTAAATAAAGTAAAGGGAGTATAATCTCATGTTTTTCTTTAAGGGAATCTTTAAAACTAAATTTAGTGTAAATAAGTTACCCTTAGATTAACTCCTTTTAGGGAAAAGTAAATAATATCCTATGAAGGTAGGAATAGTGTAATTAATTTTATGTGATTCTTTTTATGCTTATAACTCCTTTAAATTATTTTTAGGGTAAATTAAATATGTAAAATCCGCTTTTGATTACTATAGTAAAACAATTACTTGAATTGAATAACTTGTGATATAAAGAATGGAGGTTTGGTGGACTAAATTGCTTTTTGAGTCCAATAAATATATGTACCTTGTCTATGCTTTTATGAATTTGGGTATTATGAACATCTTGTGAATAAATATTTAAGTAAAATATAAATATTAAGAAATATATAAGTTCATATATGTGACGTCTTTATGCTTGTGGTCTTGTTACCTTATATGATTGTAAATTAATTAATAACTAGAAGAACATTAAGTATTAAGATTTAGATGTAATCAATCTAGATTTAATAAAGATCTATATTTCATGAAAAGTGGAATGTTGACATCTTTGGTCTATTATGTACTCATTGAGTGATTTATTTAAGTTTTGAAGGATCGTGAATGAAGAATTGTTTGGGATTGTTTTGGGTATTGTAAAAACTTCGTGTAAGTGAACATTAGGGTATCTTCTAGAGGCTAGGGTGAAATGTTCCCTTGATGGAAAATTTGAATCATTTTGATATTTGGAAGCTATATTGTTTTAAGATGGCTATTAGTCTTGCACAGTGTGATTATTGTTGTGTTTGGTACTTTGGTATCTATGAATGGGAAGGAATTATGCCTCACCATGTGACTTTGATTTGAGTTTTGTGATTGTGCAAGTGGCTTTGAGCTTGATTTTATTGGTTACCTAGTTTTTAGTAGGGGAGTGGCTCTCAGTGGGGGTCCGGCACACAAAGGGGTGCCAGGGTAACTCACTAAGAGTTTAATCAAGTGACAATGTAATAAATTAATTAAGGGGAATTGGGTAGTTAAAACTCTAATCAAGATAAGATAATGCCTTGCTCATGGATCAAGTGCTTGTATAGGCTTGAGATGAGCCAAGAAGGCCTGGAATGGCAAGACCAACTTCCTGGTCTGTTAGGAAGGTAAGTTTGTCCCGCATAGTTTGTATGGGGGTCCGGCGACTGGTAGAGGCAGCCAAGGTAACCCAAGATGGGGGTTTAGTAGCCTAGGAAGGTTACGCCAGGGTAACCCATAGCAATTATGCGATGACACTCACTCCTACAACAAATTTGTGCTTCCTTGGTTCTCACATCCCCTTAGTTGATTTTGTGCCTTTGGAAGTGTTTTGTCTATTATTGTTGTTGTTCCATGATTGTTCAAACATTGTCATGTCAACCATATGTTGTCTTGTACCTTTTCCTTCTGTGGTGTAATATCATTGATGTTGTTCTTCTTGTTCTTGTTTGGACCATGTTAGCCTTGTGCATGTTTGTCAGTGATGGTGGGAACCTTTGCTATCTCTTAGCACGGGGGGTGGGCCTTTAGGTTCCATGTGGTTGGGTGGAACGTGTTTTGATCTCCATTGGGTTCCCTTCTCCTATGCGTGTCGTGATGACTTCTCTTGATTTGTGGACTTCAACATTGTATCGGCCCTTGAGATTTGTTATACTTGTATTTGTATTGTACCTCATTGATGTATCATGTTTAATGTTTGATGTTCACACCTCACTAGAAATTTTGGAGATAACTTTATTTAGAATGTAAATGTATTGTTGTATCTGATGAAGAGGACTATTACGTAATGGACTAGAGTTAGTTGGCATTGTATTTAAATGATTTGAATCAATTTAATTCCATGTAAACATGTTATGGTTCTACTTTATTGATGATTGAAATAAATGGAATGTTTTGATGCAATCCTCGTAATGATGTTATTACTTTATTACTGTAATGTTTCTTTATGGTTTCATGTTAATTTTTAGATGGGTGAAAAGTAATGCTGTTGTGGACCCTAGAGGACTTAGACTAGAAAACTTAATATTAATGCTAGAATTGCATACAAGTGAATGTTGCACTTTTCAAAAAAAAAATTGTTCCACCTTAGGTTGTTAGCGTGTGTCCTCTAGGGTATGTGGCGGGGAATTACATTGTTGCTAAAAGTTATCAAACACAACAAATAAAAACATAACTATTTTATAGCTTTTTGGCAGGAACTTCGCTGCCTACAACTCTTGTTTGTAATCCATCTCTTTCCTTGAAGTTTAAATAACTTACATTTTCATAAAATTGGAAACCTTTTGAAAAAAATATGTGATATTTTTAAATCAATACTTCAAATGACTTTGTATGTTCCATAAGCAAAGGGATCTTTCCATAAACATCACCTCCATTGATTAATATGGAATTTGGAATAACAAGCAATAATTACTTATATTGTACAAAAAATTTGAAGGGTAGAAAAGTAATAATTCTTATGATACAACATTTGTGGTTTGTAAACCATCTCTTTTCTACGAGTTCAAATAACAACAATTATGATATGTTTGAAAAGCTCATAGAAAAGATTATGTGAATTTTTTTGAGTGGATATTTTAGACCACACTCCATATTTAAACATAAAATAAATCTTTTCAAAAACATCAATTCAAGTTCAGACAACATTTTTAAAAACAACTCAATTTTATAATTTATGCATTGCAAAATAAATAATAATAATATATACTACCATTATGATTTAACATTTAGGCTTTAATCTCTTCCATAAGACCTACCTATTCTAAAATAGGTTCTTTTAAACTCCCATTGTTTCATGTCGTTCAATGAAGAAGCTCAAGTAACCAAACCTTTTAAGGCACAAAATCATTATTGGAGTGCATTTTAACCGAAGGGAGCAGAATAATTTTCCTAGATCCCTCACTTGACTACAAGAGATTTATCAAAATCGAATTCTCTTATTTATACGATAATAAACATTACGTGTAATTGCTATTAACTGGCCATACTTATGTCACAATAGTCTAAGACCATAAAAGTAAACTTATTTTCGGTATCTAAATGCGAAAGCGTATTAGAAAGTATTTACAAAATGGAAATTTAGATTAATTTCTTTGGATACACAAAGAGGGGTGATTTGTATAATTTAAAATGCCAGTCAATATGATTCGATAAAAATAGTCTATTATTTAAGTTTTTCTACATATCTATATTTTTGCAAATATAGTAATTGATTGCTTCTCCATTTTAAATAAAGTTTTGTCTATCTAATAGATTTCATGCATTTATTAACATATAGGTCTATGCATGTTTATAATATGTCACCCTTTTAGTATTATAGATTAGAGAATGGACAATAATTTCAATGACAAGGTTGTGGACAACATATACTCAAATTAAATTGATTTTCTAATATGTGTATACACATCTTTCAATATGATTTTAAGAGGCATCAACTTGGAGTACTTGGATAATGTACCTTGAATTGAGGTTCTACTTCTACTTTAAATGCACATAATAGTCAATATAACTAGCCAAGATTGTGTTTCTCAAAAATTGGGATATAAATTAAGAAAATTTAAAACATTTTACTTATATATAGAAGGTTTAATGTATTGAAAATCCTTGGTTCCTACAAATTGATTAGAAAAAAGGAATCCACCAAGATATCGAATATATTATTAAATGAATGAAACATTTATTATCATTACCAGAATTTTACATGGTTTTAGACATAGTCAAACATCATGTTTTTAAAATTTATTTATTAGTAATCTATAATTTTCAAAGTATATTGTTTCCACGATTCCCCCCCCCCCTATAAAACCATGTCCACCTATGAAAAATCATACCTAAGCAAAAGTTGTCACCCTTTACCTTGTTTTTCAAAACCTTAACTATGTCCCACTTAGGTTGTCATAACCTTGTTTTGGCCTAATGCCTCAAAGTTTGGTTCCAAGGTTTTCCTCTATAGCTAGTCTTTCTATTAGTTTTTAAAACTATGTTGGGGCCCAAAGTGTTTGTCACAACCTTTGTAATCGAAAATGAAAAGTTAAGTGATTTTAAAACTTTATGGAGGTTTTGAAACCTCTATCGATCTTCGATGAGGTTGTCAAAACTATATTTTATTTCAATGGTAGGAAAGTTTCAACTTTTTCTTTATTCCAAGGTGCGGCATAATGAACACTACAAAAGAGGAAAGATTTCAAAACCATACAAAAATTTCAAAACCTTCAGTCCTCGATAAGGTTTTTGAAACTTTCCAATTCGCTGAAAAGGTCCCACTAGTTGTTTCTTTTTCAAATATTCAAAAAGAAGTTGGGGAAAAATAAAAGATTGGCAAGCTCACATGCACCAATCTTAATGAAGATCCATTAACTACCCAACACTCCTAGAATTAAATTGTAGGAATTTATAAACAAATTGAGCTATTCAAGAGGATCATTTTAGTTTGTGACTGGTGCAAGGTTCCTAGAAGTAGAAGTGAAATTGCATAGATGGAGTTTCTCAAAGGTCGAGGCACACTTAAAGGTATAGATTTTTCTCTAATTAAGATGCAATTACATTGAACGATAGTAATATTACACCCTAAGAGAAAAAAATGTTATACTTGCACATGTGCTTTCCTTTACTTGTCTTCAAACTGTATATATATATATGCACTGGGGATTTCATGACCATGAAGTAGAATTACTAGGGCTATGAGTAGATGTCTTGTTTAACCAATAACATTCCATAGATAGGGGGTACTAGGCTAGGGAATGTGAATTTAAATGAGTTTCAGGGTGGAATTCAAAAGAATGATCGACCACTCATAATACAGAGGCTTATTGAGAGTAGGCTATTACAACCTATCACATTCCTTGTAGTTGTCTAATGCCCTAATCAGTGCTAGAGTACATAAATCATTATAATCCTCAAACATAGGAGGTGAGAAAAAATGACAACTAGCTAGTAAGGAAATTTCAAAGGGCTACTTTTGCTTCTTTCCTAAGAATCCTAGAGGGAGAATTCTACACAGATTTTGATTTCACCTCTCCATGCTATATTTTTTCAAAGAATAAGGGTTGATATAGAAATGTGATTGCGAAATGGTGGTTTGCCACATCAAAGAAAGGAAAATTGCAATTTCATAAGAATATATAGAGGAACCATTTTATTGATGAAATCTTAGACATAATAGTGCTTCTACCCAGTTCAAAAGGTAACGAGAGGGCTCATAAGTTTTAAGAATGTGTGTACTTTTTTGTGTAGATCAGTATCTAGGGTGAGAAGTTCTTTATTTGGCATCGCTCATCAGTGATCAGGTGCATCACATGATTACCCACTTTCAGGTGAACATATTCTTTTATATGTTTATTTGATATATGTCATTTCTTTTACCAGACCTTGGCATGGATTGAGGATAATTTAGTTGAACATTAAGAGGTTTATATTTTTTATTATTATGATAATCTACAATTAAGGAAAATATATCACCATTATAGGAGAGCCAATGATACTTTTACCGTGGCAGTGGTATGAGAGATTTAAGGTGACACTAGTTTGAGGATCTCTCCTAAATACATACAACTCATTGACACCTACGAGAGTCATTTCATACAAGTTCAAAGGTTCTCATATGTTAGAGTTCGAGGATTTGATGGTTTTCCACTTAAACTTCCTAAATATGTAGAAGATAAATTTGTCTTGATCGAAGTGTGTAGATAAGTGGTAGAGGTAAATAAAATGTGCCAAGAAAAGAAAATGGTTTTGAGCTTGTGTAGTTCTTTGGAGTTTATCTCCTTTTGTCATATTCCTTGATAGTGGAATAGAGCAATAGATTGCTTGGCCAAGTGGGTTGTAGAGCATGAGGAGAGGTGGGATGTCAGTGATTGAATCCTTTTTCCTTCAAATTATGTGTCATCCTTGAATAAGATTATTTTGAAAGGTAGGAATATGTAATTGGTTTTGTTTGTGGTTTCCTTGGGGAACCCTTGTTGACTCTTAGTCTTTTTTGTATTTCCTCTTGATTTTTCAATAATTTTTTTAATATGCAGTTTAATATATAAATATTATGTTTAATAAATAATTTAGTTTGATAAATAAATTCACTAGTCTAATCTATATACACAATTTATTTAATTAATTACAAAACTTTATAAATTTTATATTTAACTTTAAATTTTTCAAAAAATTTAATTTAAGATAAACAAGAAAAATCATTTCATCTTTATCATATTTTATTATAAAAATTAGAAGTTATACTATTTCAATCTTATTGAAATCAAAGTCTTAAAATTGTTAATGCAACAAAATTTAAAAGAAAAAAAAAACATTTAATAAGATATCTATATATGAGACACTACAATTTATACAATTATAATCTTATTATATAACATTAAATTATAAGAAAATTAACTTGAAAAAAAATTATAATATATAACATACATAAAAATATAAAAATTTATACTATTTTAATCTTTTTTAAAAGAAGTCATGCTTTCTTTAAATATCAATTTTAAAAAATGAAGAATATTTAATCTATAATTATTCTATATGTAATAGACAAAGTTTTATCATAAAAAATATAAATTTTCAAGCATATTAATTGAAAAGACACAAACAAAAATAAATAAAAAAATTTATCCCTACTTTCCAACACAAACTATAATATTTTTAAAAACATTTAACAGCTATATTTTGTTTCCCCTAAAACAAAGAAGATGACTACAATAAAAATATACATCTAAATGTATCATAAAAACTTTTTTTTAATATATTGAACAATGCAAATTAATTACAAGAATAGAGCTATTAGAAGTAGTTGGAGAACATGGCAAGCCAAAAAGCTAGTCAAACTAAACAAGAAAAACAAAAATACAAGAGCTGAATAACGTTTTACAATAGTTATACAACATATCAGCCATAAAATACAAGTTACATGAGTTGTACAACAACATATCAAAAGAGCTTCATAATATTTTTACAGTGATTAAATTTATTGGCCAGCTGAAACTTCATAATCTGATCTTTAATCAACTGTAATTGCTATTTGACCCTCTCATTCTTCTTACATAAAACTTTGATCTGCAAAAAAATGAACGACGACTTGAACACATATGTGAGAGTAAAGCCTTAGAGTACCAACTACCTGATAGTAGTTATTAGAAAACATTGTAACACATCTATTTTTCCATATATTTTTCAAAATTACATGCCAAATAGAATCACCAATCACATCCTTTTGCATACCAAAACCAAAATAGCTTCTTTTCAATTCAAATTGTGATTAAAAATTGTTAAGAAATCTTTAAAAACAGTAAACCATTGTCTTTTAAAATAAACACAATCCTAAAAAATGTGCTACAAACTTTCTACACTCTTAAAAAAAATAGTTCTTTGGTTGGACCATAATACACTTCAATCTATCTCCCACGGATAGCTTGTAGTGTAATATTTTTCAAACCAACACCTGTGAATCAAAATCAGCTTTGGAACGCCACATTGAAAACTTAATTTAGACCAAAATTTAGAACTAAATCTACATTTCCACTTTTGATTCAAATGATAGAACAATTGGACAATATTCCAATTGAAAAGCAACTTGAAATATATATTTAACAGATATATTTTGTTACTCCTTAATCACCAAACAAGATGACTATAATAAAAATATACATCTAAATGCTTGATACATTTGTCATACTTTATATGAATGACTATGTATGAAAATGGATAAAAACTACTATTTTTGTCACCTACTTTAATATAATGTTATGGAAAGAAAACGACTCAAATTTGAAACATAACTAGAGATTAAAAAGGCAATTAAGGATCACCGACGAATTAGACCGACTGCATGCTTTGGCTCGTCCTTTGCATTGTGGTATTCATTGTCAGTTCTGGTTGGAGGCCCCACTTTTCCATCCTTTGCAATGTGGTATTCATTGTCAGTTCTGGTTGGAGGCCCCACTTTTCCATTATTGCTCTGCATTTGCCTGCGAGACCAATTGCTTCCCAAAACTTATCTTCTTCAAACTCTTGTGCCCATTTCCAAAATTGCTTTACAAGCATATCTGGTAGCTTTGACACACAAGCAGCAATAAGATTTTTCAAAGCATCCTCTGTCCATGTCACAAAATCTTCAATATTTTTATCCAACATTAATGTGCATAGCTTGTAGAGGTTGTACTTTGGTGCTATTTCCATCCAGTCCTTTGAATCACTTAAATTTACAGCAACCTCCTCCTTGCTTTCAGGCAGATTTTCTCTTCCTATCAGATGTTCACTTTCCAGAACGCCCTTACATTCCTTTTGTAGATTCCTTAAAATTCCTTTTGCCTCTTCGACATCTATAGCAGAATCTTGACGATCCGAAACAGGTTTGTCGTTCTCCATTTGTAACTTATAGAACTGCCTTTCTGCAGCCATGCCAACTTGATCCTTGTCTTTGTTGAGATCATCGACGAGGTTTATTTCATTGGCTTGGATATCTATATCACACTCGTCTGCGAAACACAACAAATCCCATACTTGACGACAAGCTCTCAGAATATCTCTCGGACGAGATGACTTGTCCTTGTGCAGTTGAATGAAGATAGTGATGAGCGACACTACTGTAATCCTCACACTGTGTTTTTCCACACTGGGAAATGCTTCAAAACTGATGGAATTGCTTTTTTGTGAAGCAAATTTAGAAGCTCTTTCCCATTATCTGCCCATTGTGGAGAATATAGGCCAAAAAGTGAGTTTATTTCCTCAATTGAGCTGCCTCCTTTACTACCTTTCTCCATTACTTTACAACCTTCCTCCATTAGAAGCTTTACTTGATGGAAAGACATTTTATTGGCTTCCCACAAATCAGAGGGATCTTCTCCTGGCATGCATATAAGCTCCAGAATTCTTTTGTACTCATCAAGTAATGCATCTGGAGGTCCCTTCCTCATTTGTTTACGAAACCAATACACAAAATTACCTATAATGACCTCTGACAGAAGACCACACAGTCTGCTGAAAAAAACCGCACCTAGCTGAACCATCAACACCAAATATACCAACTTGTGCTGAATTTGCTAAATATCCTTGTGGGTAAGTTCTGCAACTTTGAGGCTAATGTTTCAACATCTTGCAATCGTTGTCCGTCTCTTTTTAGGTCGTACATGTGAATCAACTGACGGGTGTTTCTTGTCCAGAAATCCTCCAGGCAAAGACATTTCCTCCAACTTTGAGTATGTGAACGAAAGTATAGTTGTGCAGCCAACCATCTCCAGCAAATGACAATCCATCCTAATATGATGAAACTGAAGAGTAGAGAACATATAGCATAATCCATAGCCCAAAAAGGTATAACAAAATATATGTTATGAACTGCGTTTGAAATGATGGAGATTATGACACATAATGTGACCACCATTCCAACTGCTGAACTCAAAACTGACCTGGCTATCACACAATCAGGTTGACAAGCACGGATAACTAACCACGAGCTAAGCACTTCACCCTCAAATTCATCCCAAGAAATTGAAACCATTCTATTACTTGAGATCTGAGACTCATCTTTTTGACTGATGGAGTTTTGATCCTCTTGATTGATGGAGAACATTGCAGAAATCCTTTGCCTCAAAAGACCATGGATTGTTTGACTTGCTAAAATGGTGCAAACTAATATTAGACCAAGGACTATAACACATATGAATAAAATGGAATTAGCAATTTTCATCCAGGTTGTCCAATCTCTTTCTTCTGAACTTTCAGTATGATGCTTTCTTAATACGATCAGTTCAGAAGCAATTTGGACGCATATACTTACTCCTAACGCCAGAAAAGTTCTCGCACTAGGAGCAGCCATTTCAGGCAGCAAATAGCCTATAAAAACACACAGAGCAACTTTTCCACTAAGGGCCAACTGATGAAAGAAAACCAAGTCTTCCCAATCTACTTCGTTCTTACATTCTTTGTCTTTACGACTTACAGAAAAAATACTCCCATTCTTACATTGATTCGAAAGATAACTTACACTGGTCCACCAAACAATTACTTGCACTGTTACACCGGTGAGGGAAAAGGCCTTACCAGGCAGCCAAATCGCCCGCTTTGTAATTGCCCTCCATAAATCCAACACTATTAGAGTAGTAAACCAACCATAGCATGCTAAAGTTAACCAATTAGCAATATCAGTGAAAAAGTCCCATTCCTCGGGTGGAGGAGATGGAGAAGATGCTGAAGCAGTTGCGA
Source organism: Sequoia sempervirens (assembly GCA_007258455.2). NCBI lineage: Eukaryota > Viridiplantae > Streptophyta > Pinopsida > Cupressales > Cupressaceae > Sequoia > Sequoia sempervirens. The sequence continues at coordinate 93,412,980 of VDFB02358134.1, read as the reverse complement.
TACAATGTGTAGCAAATAGGGAGAGTTGTGCAGCAAATAGGGAGTGCAGTTGTCGATAGGATAAACATGAAACTTGAATGTAGTTTATTTTAATTTATTCATCTACTCTCTCTCCCTGCCGACTTTCTGTACAATAACTTTACTATCCGAAAAAATCGCAATTTAAATTTTAACAAATAAAATGAATAAATTTAGGATCTCACGTGATTTATTGAAGTTAATAAAAATAAATTTAGTTTAAATTTAAAAAATTAAAAGTCAGAAGAGATTAGATGACTTCCTTTTTTATATAATATTAATGAGAATAACAATTTAATCTCTAAAATTAAAATGAGGAAAGTATTTTAGAGATTAGTGTTATGATTTTATTTATGAGTTAAATTGTTTAAAGTACTGAATTTTTAGTGTGGAGATCCAAGTTTAGGGACATCTAAAATGAACTTTTAAGTTGCGACTTCTTATCCTCCATTGATTATTTCTAGTGTGTCTGTTTGTTGATCTCATATTAATGTTAGAATGAACAAAAGTAATTGTAAACGATTATATATATATGATATTTATTTAAACTTATTGAAAAATCTATAACAATAAAAAATTATATATTATGATCTGTAATACTGTTTTCTTATGATTGAAAATTAAATTAAATATTGTATTTATTTTAATTTAATTTTTTATTTTTCCTTTACTTATATATTAGTGTTCATATTACATTTAATCTAAATTACTGTATTTTATTAAACTTGTTTTCTAAATTAACTTAAAATAATCTTATATAATGCATTTTTTATTGAATTGAATTGTATTATGTATATTAATGTTTGGATATAAAATGTAATTAGAAAAAGAAAAGATATTTATATGTAAAATTTGAAAAAAACACATCAACTATGACATTTGTTAGTTTTTATAATCTATCTATATATTAAGAAAAAGACCTGCTCATTTCAATGGTATTTTCTTTTATACTCGTATTCGATTCTGCACAATATATCTGAAAACAAATTTGGGCCACACTGCTTTTATTTTGGCAAATCTATATTGGTAATTAACAATGTACTTGATACACCAAGATTTCCTCAGAAAATTGAATAAAACAATACCATCAATTTTCACCATCCACAGCTATAAATAAAAGTTTGACAGGACGTCGCTACAAATACAGTTGACAGAAGTGTTGGTAACTACAAATAAAGTCTCTTATATTTGGTGAATTTTTGTTTATCAAACATTTTGCCTCGGACTAGAGGTTTTAAAATAAAACTCTTTAGCTATCCAAATTCCTCAGTTATTTTCATGATGATAAACTATAGGTGTAACTTTTATTAACACGCGATGCCATTTGGATACTTATGTCACAATAGTTAAAGAAAATAAATATAGGACTTCAAAATTATTTTCATTTTCTAAATGTGAAAGGATATTAAAAAATTATATACAAAAGGGAAATATAGATAGATTTTTTCAATATACAAGAAGGAATGATCTATATAATTGACAATATCAATCTATTATGTTATTTAATTTAGTTTTTTAAGTCTTTAGTAAGTAGTATGAGTTATGATCTATTTTTTCAAATTCTATATATCATGTATTTAAGTCACATAATATATATCTATATACATGTTTATAATATGTTAATATGTTCGTATTGAAAATAAGAGAATGAACATTTTTTTCGATAATAATGATGTAGATATAATATAGTCAATTTTAAATGCTTAATATTTATGTATATGCAACCTTCAATGTGGTTTTTAGACACATCAACTAGACATACTTAGAGAATGTACACCAAACTTACCTCTACTTTAAATAAACACAAAATATTAATAATAACTAAGAAAGCTTGTGTGATTTCAAAATGAAGGCATAAGCTATTAAAATTTAAAAAATATTTTTCTATTTATACAAAGCTTAATATACATAAAATCCTTGGTTCCTATGTATTGAGAAAAATATAAAACATGTCCACAACAATATCCAATATATTATAAAAAAGAATGAAAGATACATTATTATTTCCATGGTTTTAAGTGGCTAACATGGTCAAACCTGGGGAGTTTTAAATTTATCTAATAATAATGTAAAAGATTCAAAAGTTATAAAAAAAATTGACGTAATGATGTTACACATATCATTTGATCTCTATTGATTTTTTATTCTTTATTTTCATGCATAGTGTCTTTTCTTTGCAATGGATCTTGGCAACACATGGAAATATGGGGCAAGGGGCCTCCCTATGCAATCCACCCCCCTTGTAGATGCCCAAAAACTCAAGCAAGTTGGAGCTAGTAGGTGGAGAAGGGAGGTTGTGTTGATATAAGAAACTCACACAACCTCTATAGAGGTAAAAAACTCTTGTTGTATGTGAAATATTGCTTTGAAGTGGACACAAAAACAATGTATAAAAGTCAAGCATTATGTTGTAAATACCAGACTTCTGGTGCAAGCACATAAATGATGTTGTAGATGCATAGTCAAATGTTATAGGAACAACAAAAATATGTACTGTGGATTCTTGACCATGCAATACCCAAATCATAACATAATCAATTTTTCACATAAAAAATAAGCCTTTTAGAGTAGAAAATTCATATAGATTTACCATTATAATAACACACCCAATCCATAAAGAAAATAATTTTAAAAGAGCAATATTATATTTGATTGAACTCAAAAACTACAATCATTTGAACATGTTTACACAATACTCAAACAAAGTTGAGACTCCTCTACTCTTTTCTCTTTCCTCTTCCTAGTATGTTACATTCTTCTCTATTCCTTTATGTCTTCCTTTTTTCTATTTTTGGGACCTCGTGTAGGGGCACCATGATAACTCATTTTGTAAATAGGGTCTTCTGATAGATTTTAGGATGTTTGAGTCTTTTGTATTAAAAATAAGGTCATAATAGACCATTTTATAATGTAATAAGTCCATTTAGAGGTTATTAGGTGGTTTGTGAGTTAAATTTGCAAAATTGTCAAAACCTGGGAAATGTTGTCATTGTAAAATGTAAAAAAGTGAAAATTGAGGAAACCCAATGGTCATGGGCATTCAAAGGGAAATTAGAACCATTGTTATAGGTTGGTTAATATTTTAAAAGGTTTGTAACCTCGACGCAAGGGGTTGGAGGTTGTAATTGAAGATTGAACAACAATAATTCCCTAGTTTTTCATTTTATTTTTTGTGTTTTTCAATTAATCTTTTGCTATTGTAGAGAATTTCTATGGCTCATATAGTATCTTTTTTATCCAAATTGCACTGAAATTAAGTGGGAATATGAGTTAACATAAATATAGCTCTTATTTGATTCAAATCCATCAAGTTTCTAGGGTTTGGGGACTAATTCATTATCAACGGGTCTATACAGTCAGACTTAAGGGTTTGTAGACATTTAAAATGAACTAATGGCCCATTCCATCAATTGTATCTCATGCAGTTTGGTGGTATGGGTCCAATATGGTAGGGTTAGATGTTAGAGTGATTTTTTAGAGCAAGGGAGGCCATTTGTAGGTTTTGGTATGATGCCCTTATTGTCAAATTTGTGTTTTAGGTGGAAATTGGTTGTTAAGGGTTGGTAATTGTGGAAAACTCTTGGGGTAGTGAATTTTGAAGGTTTCTTAAGCATAGGTAGGGTTATTGGATCATGTTTGATGTATTGATAAGGTTTAAAGAATTTGGGAAGGTGGATCTTAAATAAACCCCCTTTAAAATTGTTAAAAATGAGGGTTTTATGGTTTGGTGAATCAGAGGGCATCTCTCTAGTTAAAAATTATAGATTCTAAGGTTTTATAGGCTGGTAAAGGACTTACCATAGGAATTTTTAGTTGTAGAGATTTTAAGTGGGTGTTGCTTTGTAAAAGCGGGCTAATTGAGCCCCTGTTTAGTGTACAAATCTGATTTAAGAGGTGTTGTTCCAAATTAAGTATACGGAGTTTTGAGATATGTTGAAGTTTTTCCACATGGGTATCTAAAATTCCAATTGGTTGATGGGTTTGAGGTTTCTTCTTAGAGATATGAATGGAAGTCTTTGTTTGATATGCTACAAGGAGTTCGTGGAAGAATTGTGAAGGGTTGTTGTATTGGGGTTTTAAGGATTGTTTTATTTGTGATTGTTAGTTGATTGCCTCCCTAGGTACTCTACATTAGTTGGTATTAGAGCATAGGTCCAATCTTTTGAAGGGAAATAAGGTGTGAAGAAAATTTGACAAGATGCCTCCTAAGGGTAACAATATGCTTAAGAAGATGCAAGAAATGGAAGAGAAGACTGAGACAGAGATTAGGAAGTTGAAGGAACTACAAAATAGATTGGTAGCAAGGATGGAAACTATTGAAATGCGTCAAAAGAGCAGTGTAGTTGTAGGTGATGAAAGTGACTCTAAAGAGGAAGAGGAAGAAGAGTATGAAGATGTGGAAGAAGAATTGGATCTTGAAGAGAAAAATATGGTAAAGCTATCGAAGGTAGTTAAAGGAGATAAAAATAAGGTAAAAATTAATTTTCCTATATACAGAGGTAACCTTAATGATGAAGAATTATTAGATTGGATTGCATCATTGGATAACTACTTTGAATGTGAGGATGTACCTAATGAACAAAAGGTGAAGATGGAAAAAAAAAAATTGAAGGGGCATGTACTATTATGGTGGGATTATGGAAAAACTAAAATGACAAGGAAAGGTAAGAAAAATATTGTTTCTTGGGACAAAATGGTGGCTAAACTGAAAGGTAAATTTTGACCAAGTGATTATGTAATTCAAATGTCTAAGAAGCTTCAAGATTTGAAAGAAAGGAAAATGGATGCCAAAACTTATACTAATGAGTTTTACAAGTTTTGCATAAGAGTAGGTCACATGGATGATGATGTAGAATTTTTTTCTACATATCTCGATGGGATAATGTTCAACATCTAGGATGATTTGAGTTTGCATAATCCAAGGATGATTGAAGAGTGCAACCAAATGACAATAAGGGCTAAAGAAAAACTCAAAAGAAGGAAATACAAACAAATAAGAGGTAGAGGCAGAAATTCAAGAGGAAGAGGTACTTTTACAACTCCAATATAGTCACAAGAAAGTCAAGAAAACTCAAGCAAGGCGCAAGAACAATTTGTTGATCACAGAGTTGGATTTAGAGGTGGAAGATCAAGCTTTAGGGGCAGATTTGGTGCACAAGGAAAATGTTCCAACACATTCACAAGTAGATGCTATCAATGTAACAAATTTGGACATCAAGCATGGCAGTGTAATGAAGGATAAGAATCTAGTTCTCATGGAGGTGAAAGAAGGAATCAGCTGGTGCAAGAGGATGATAGTGAAAGTGTGAAATATCTTAATCAACTTATTGCTCCATAAGTTGGGGAGTCATTGATGGTGAGAAGACAACTCCTAACAACATCCAAGGAGAAGGAGATGACTCAAAGGATACTTTTCAAGACCACTTGTAAATGCAAAGGAAAGGTATGTAAGGTAGTGGTAGATTCAGGGAGCACTAATAATATGGTAGATAAACTAAATTTGGAGAAAATTCCCCATGAAACACCATATAGAGTAGCTTGGTTGAATGATGATCAGTCAATTTTGGCTAGTGAGCAAGCTTTAGTTGAATTCAATATTGGTGGATATAAAGACAAGGTTCTTTGTGATGTTTTACCCATGAGTTGTCATTTATTGATTGGGAGATAATGACAGTTTGATAGACATGTCATTTATGATGGGAGAAATAATACATATCATAGTGAGAAGGATGTGAATGATTTTACATTGACTCCATTGGTTGAAGATGTGAAGGAACAAAGCAAAGTAGCAAAAGTGATAATGTTTGGTAAGGAGGAGTTTGTGAAGATTGGGGAAGACAAAAAGGAAGTGTGTGCAACCACTTCAAGGCTTGAGGATTTGAAGAGTGATGAAATTTGGAAGAAAAGAGTTGATAATTTGGTTTCAAAGTCTTAGTCAGAGAAGTTCAAGGATGAATTCCTTATGAAGACTCAAAATGAGTTAGAAAAACAAGACGACATTGTGATAGGGGTAGTGATTTGTCCATTGAAAGCAAAGGAGGTTAAAGGACAATCAATTTTTTCCAAGGTAGTGGTTTCTAAACCTGATACTACAAAAGCTTGTATGTCTAGTAATACAATGGTATTTGAGGAAGAGAACTTGGGAAAATGAATGAAAGCAATAGGTAATATGAATCAAGGTGAAGGGAAAAAGAAAGTGAATGATTTCAAGAGCATAATAAGGGTAAAGAAAAGAGTGTAAAAGTTGATAATCCAACCTCAAAAATCCCAATGAACACCTATAATAAAATAACCAATCATTAAAGGAGAACAAGAGACACAAGAGTGGTGCTCTTCAAACATGAAGCAAAAATGCATTACCCAAGGAAATTTAACTGAGAAGATTGAATAATTACAAAGAGAACAATCCTTAAGAAAGGAGATCAAAACCCTAAAGTGATAACCCTAGGAAGAGGATTAAAATAGCATGTGACAAGTGTCAAGATCATAATGAATGAGACAACATGACTAATTTAGTAATGCATAAATAAAGATTCCTAAGTTTAACTTAAGTGAAATAAAGTAAAGGTGACTTAATTAATTAATCATCATGATTAAATTAATCAAGTAAACAACCTATTACTTTAACACCCCCCCTCCCCCCCACCTTAAGATGAACTTAGGGAGAAGCTAAAAAAATAAGGACAAAAAATGCATGAAAGCAAAAATGGTTCCCAAAAAACAAGGCCAGATGAGGTTCCCATGTACAAATGTAAAAGATCTCTCACAACAAGAGAAAAGGAGAAAACCTCATGGGAAAATCTCCACTTCAAAAGAGAGAAATACAAGAGAAGGTTTAAGTAGCCTCCAAACAAGAGTGAAGGATGAAGAAGCCTCCAATCAAGAAGAAATTATCCCAAAAGATAGGAACAAAGGATGAACATGGAAAACACCACTGAAGCATGAAGAAGTTGCAAACACTATTATAGAATGACTATTGGAATGTTGAAAGAAGGAATGCAGGATTTTCCATATGGTAAGTGCTCCATCTCACTAAAATGCATGGGTAACTAGCCACTATGCATCCACCTAGTACGGAGGAACAAATACTATATACATAGATCACTCCAACGAGAAACCAAGGAAGCATTAACACCAATAGTAGAAACCTCCCCATAATGTTGAATAGGGAGAGGTATGATAGGTACACTAAAACTGAATGCCTGAAAGTAATGCATGAAGAGGAACCAAGAGCATCTAAAGGTGCAGAAATGAAAGTACAACCAGGTATAAAGGATGTGAAAACAAAAGTCACATAAGCATGAGAAAGGTATGAATGAAAACAAAGGAAAATATCAACCCCCATGACACTTTATATCATAGTACGAGTACAACAAGGTACAAAGTGATGTGCAAGAATCCCAATACTACACATGCAATGCTGAGACACTTTATTTTATTGTGTTTACAAATGATAAATACATGCAATGTGAGGCCATAAGGTCCAAAAAAGACTACAATTGAGAAGAAGGATTTTTGGAAAAAACCAAAAATCAAAATTGGAAACCACCTACACCACTATGAAGAGCTCAGAAACAACTTTCTGACAATACCTTCTTTTCCCATTTTTGACATCGTGCATGCAGAAGTTATGCTGAAAACACTAAAGACAATTCTAAAAAAAAAAGATCTGAATTTGACTAGAAATAATAGTGACCTAAGAAAAAATCTCCAAAAAACACATGCACCACTAGAAAGTATTTTGAATCCTTTTTCTGATGATATCTTGTTTACCCGATTTTGACACTATGGGAAAAAGTTATGGCCTCCGAAAGAAAACAACTCCAAAAGGGAAAAAATAGACAATCATTGCATTAAATTTGACGACCATATGACCATCACAAAAAAACTGTGAGCTTAAATTTGATAGCCAAATGGCCATCGACACATTTGTACAATTTGACTTATTTGAAAAAAACTGTTTTAAAAAAAAAAAAATTAAAATAAACATTTATATATTTATATATATATATAAAACCTTTGATTTAAAAAAAAAAAAATCATAAAAAATGTGGCAACCTTGAAACCACTGTTGGGCGGCTATAAGGCCACTGACAGCTAATGCAGGTGGCAAGTTGTACGGCGCCCGCAAGCCTGCATACGCAGGTACCTGCGGGTTCCCTGTACTAAGGGGCCCGCCCCTCTTTTTTTAAAACTCTTTTGTTTTTTTTGTGATTTTAAAAAATCAAAATAAATTTCATTTATTTTTTTAAAAAAATTGACAAAAATCAAAGTAAAAAAAAAAAAAATTACCAGGCACCTCCTAAATCTAGCAAAAAAGTCCTTTCTTCAAACCCTCACAGATCTGACAAATGGAAGTCAAATTTGATTAAAAAAAATGTCAATCTTGACTATTTCAAAAACTTTGAATTCAATGGAGAGGTTTGATTTGACCTTGGATGCACTAAAAACCTGCTTCAAGGTAAGATCTCACAAGAAAGGAACAAGAAGCTTGCAGATCTAGAGCTCTAATACCATGTAGAAGTTGATAATCCAACCTCATATATCTGAATGAACACCTACAAGAAAACAACTTGTCACCCAAGGAGATGAAGAGACAAAAGAATGGTGCTCTTCAAACATGAAGGAAAAATGCATTACTCAAGAAAATTTACCTGAGAAGATTGAATAATTACAAAATGATCAATCCTTAAGAAAGGAGATCAAAACAATAAAGTGAGAACCCTAGGATGAGGATTAAATTAGGATGTGACAAGTTTCAAGATCATAATGAATGAGAAAACATGACTAATTTAATAATGCATAAATAAAGATTCCTAAGTTTAGCTTAAATGAAATGAAGTAAAGGTGACTTAATTAATTAATCAACATGATTAAATTAATCAAGTAAACAACCTATTACTCTAACAAAGAGTAGTAAAATGAAAAGATGGTAAAGGATTTTTTGTAGATGCAAAGGCAAGATCTACATTAATTTTAGGTGGTGGAAAGGTAGGAGAACATCTGCGATCTGTATAGGATCTAGACTATATGCAGTATTGAATGCTTAATTTTTACAATGATTATTCCAAGTTAATTAGAACAAAATTAACTCATGGAAATAATTACAATAATTAAAATGACAAGGTGATAACAACAAAATGAGGAAAGTGAGAGAAAGAAAGAGAGATGCAAACAAAGTTTGATTTCGGAGTTCGTCACAAATGTGACTACGTCTCTGGGTCCGCTCCAATGGAGTGAGACCGATCCAATTAATCTCCAAAATCAGAATTACAATTGCACCAAAACCATTTCTTCTAGCACTTCGACAGCATAACCATACTCTGATGTACGAAAATGGCTCCAAGAATCTCCTAGAACTCCTCTCTGTATCACCTAGCACCAGTTTCCTTGAAAATTATGAGTACCAAATTCACTCACTCTCTCCTCTTTAAATACATAAAAATTGCTCAAATTGGCCTTTAACCAATTGATTTACAAAATATTCCTTATCTCTCCAAATTACAAATCATATATTTGAAAATCCTCCATATCTCCCAAAAAAAAACAACTTAATCTCCTTTATACACATATAAATCTTTAAAAATATCCCATATAAATCTTCTAAATTAATTTAAGCCCTTCAATTTTATTGTTTGTTTGGGCCTTATCACTTGGGGAGTTTTCATTTAATCCTTTACAAGGATTCTTGTTTGTTTTAATTTCAAATTAGGAGGGTTGGTTTTAATAATAAGGCATTTGGTTTTAGAATATACAACAAAACCAAACTGAGCCATATTTGTTTTGAAACCGTCGAATGGCCTATCGGTGGGCTTACTTTTTAAAGACTCGGTGGTTCCGGGTTCAACTCCCGGTGGTTGAAATTTTAAACAAACTTCTAAATAAACTTTTAACAAAAAGAAATGGTAGCTATATATAGCAAACCACGTAGAGTCTGGTGCAACGGCAAGGAGCTAAGTTTGGAGGTGATAAGTTGGGGGTTTGAATCCCCCAACAACTTTTAAATAAACAAACAAACCAACATCCATTGCGGAGAGGGAGGAAATGTTGTTGCCATGTGTCACACCAGAGCGTGCCACGTGGCAAGCTCCAATACACTGAGACCGGTGATGTGTATTCCAACCGTGATGATGACGTGTAACTGACATGGCCTGCTGACTTAGATGATGACGTGGATGCTGACTGGCTGATGACGTGTGCCGCTGACTGTGTACGGATGGACATGTGTCATGATTCGATTGGTCCATACAATACTGACGTGGAAGCCACATGTCAGATTCTGATTCGGCCATTTCACCATCCATACAGTACGGAATGCTGACGTCTGCATCCGTACGGTCCACCTCAAAAGTCAACTAAAAACTTTAACCAACTGTATCTTGAGCAGACGACGTCAGATTTCGACAAAACGAACATCGTCATAATCATCTCGACGAGCTCTTCGTGATGATGCCAACTTTGACAACTTTTGGCGACATCTTTTTTTTGCTTCTTGGACACCCTCTGATCCCAGTTTGACCCAAGGTTTGATTGGCCATAGCTTGCACAAATTGACTCCTTTTTGCTCCATTCAAGTTACGTTGGAATCAGGACGCCGAGATCTTTCTGATGGTGTAGATTTTGGAGAAAAATGAGACACTTCAATTTTCACTGAAATTATCCACTGGATCAGGCCTCCCCACTGAAGACCTTTTGGACCTCCAAAAGTGACATTTACTTTGACATTAAGTGATGACTTGGCCTCCACACTTGTCCTGTATCTTCGGTACATCTAAATACCTGGCTCACAAGCACAATGAAGACTGCAACAATATTGTTGAACATAGACATTATTCTATCACTTCCATAAGCTTCTACATCAACTGTCGTAGCCACTAACCAACAAAAATTGACTAGCATCAAGCTGAACAATAATACAAAAATGAAAGAGAATAAGTCAATAACACATCGATCCTTTACAACATGAACATTTTTACCCAAGGAACTATCAATGCTTTCAATCATCTTTTTCTCATGCTGTACTGTGGGTGCATCCTGCAACATCTGACCCTGGTTAGCTACTCCAAGTTCAAGTGTAGAATCACCTGTACTGACAGACATAAGAGTTAACTCTTTACTTGCATTAATTACCCTCTTTAACTTTGTGTTTGCAAAGAATGATCAGTCTTAATCTTGTGAGAATGTACAATATACTGAATGCCATCTTTAAACAAGTGATAATGATTCTTTTCCCTGTAGAAAATTGCTTTTCTGTCATAAGATAAGGGCTACCAAGCACTATCCACAGATATCTAGTGGAGCCACATCAAACTGTACTTCATCCAAAACTTACTAGTGATTGCGAATCTTAAGGTGCATTGTTTTGTTACTTGCAACTTATCATTTTCACAAATCCAGCCTAGTGGATAAGGTTTCTTATGTTGTGTAGTTTTTAATCCCAAGTTCCTTACAACACTTTCTGAAATCAGATTAACTTGAGAACCACTATCTATGAGTGCATCAATTTTACTATTCTTAGCAACAACCCTTAAATGAAAAAGCTCATTCCTCTTCACATCTTCATAGAAATCATTAACTGTAGAATTAGAAGCACAACTAGCAACAGAAACACTAGAAATAGGAGCTTTACCTTTTAGACCCATAGCTGTTATCTTAGTCTCATCATCTAAATCTGAACCAAGATCCAAAACAACATTTGTGGCTTTCTCCTTACCCTTCTATTTCTGATTACATTTTTGAGCCCACTTAGGCTTCAGTTCTGGATGCAGCTGCCAACAATGTTCTTCATCATGACCTTTCCTGTCAAAATGAGAGCAAGAAAGCTTCTCATCCTCCTTAACTGTAGCTGCCTTCTTTCCTTTCCCTATCTCTGCAACCTTAGAAGATTTCTTTACATCATTATCAAACTTATCAATAAAAGATCCTTTACCCCTTGACTCTAAGTGTGTAGCTTGAACAGACACTTCATCCAAATTACAAGGGTTCAATACCAAAATAGAATGCCTAAGGTAGGAATGTAGACCTCCTATGTACTTCAACAAAGTGTCCTGGGTATACAAAGGAACATTCAAAGAAATATCCCTTTTCCTAAATTCATGGGTGTACTCTTGGATAGTTTGACCTTTCCCTTGCCTCAACATTTGCCAGTCCATCATTAACTGCTGCATTTGACCTAAGGGATAGAACTGCTTCTTAAGAGCATTAATAAATTATGTCCAAGTTAAACTGACTCTACCATGTTGTGAAACTTTTGCCTTAGTCTTACTCTCCCACCAAGTTAAATTTGTACCTCCTAACCGAAGAGTAGCTAATTGGATCCTATCAACATCATCTAATAGGTTTTGGACTCTACAGTAGACTTCAACTTGCTGAATCCAATCATCCAATTTTTCAGCATTAAGTTCACCACAATACTTTGGCAAATCAAATTTTACGTCCAGTTTGATCTTAGGCTTATACCCACTCTTGAAAGGATTAGAAGAAATAGAATGAGGAGAAGATGGAGAAGAAGGAGAAGGAGAAGAGGGAGGAGAAGAAGAAAAGGGGTGATCTGGTTGCTTGCCACCATCTCCATGTTGTTTCCCTTTCTTGTCTTCACGAGCATCTTGCTTTGATGAACCTTCTTCACGTTCCTTTCATTCTTGTCTCTCCTGAAAAAGAATGTCCACCTTAGCCTTCATCTCAAGGAATTCTCTTCGAAACTCCTGCTCACTGATTTCTTCAGGAACCTCCATTCCAGAAATTGACATCTTCGAAAATGTTCTATGCTTCCCGATCTTAGGATAAAATTCTTCGAGCTTGCCTTCACCCTTCTAAATCCTGGATCTCGTTAGCATTCAAAACAAATAACTGCAATAATAGTCAACTGAGCTCTGATACCAACTTGATCTGTATAGGATCTAGACTATATGCAGTATCGAATGCTTAATTTTTACAATGATTATTCCAAGTTAATTAGAAAAAAATTAACTCATGGAAATAATTACAATAATTAAAATGACAAGGTGATAACAACAGAATGAGGAAAGTGAGAGAAAGAAAGAGAGATGCAAACAGAGTTTGATTTCGGAGTTCGTCACAAACGTGACTACGTCTCCGGGTCCGCTCCAATGGAGTGAGACCGATCCAATTAATCTCCAAAATCAGAATTACAATTGCACCAAAACCATTTCTTCTAGCACTTTGGCAGCATAACCATACTCCGATGTACGAAAATGGCTCCAAGAATCTCCTAGAACTCCTCTCTGTATCACCTAGCACCAGTTTCCTTGAAAATTATGAATACCAAATTCACTCACTCTCTCCTCTTTAAATACATAAAAATTGCTCAAATTGGCCTTTAACCAATTGATTTAGAAAATATTCCTTATCTCTCCAAATTACAAATCATATATTTGAAAATCCTCCATATCTCCCAAAAAAAGCAACTTAATCTCCTTTATACACATATAAATCTTTAAAAATCTCCCATATAAATCTTCTAAATTAATTTAAGCCCTTCAATTTTATTGTTTGTTCAGGCCTTATCACTTGGGGAGTTTTCATTTAATCCTTTAGAAGGATTCTTGTTTGTTTTAATTTCAAATTAGGAGGGTTGGTTTTAATAATAAGGCATTCAGTTTTAGAATATACAACAAAACCAAACCGAGCCATATTTGTTTTGAAACTGTCGAATGGCCTATCGGTGGGCTTACTTTTTAAAGACTCGGTGGTTCCGGGTTCAACTCCCTGCGGTTGAAATTTTAAACAAACTTCTAAATAAACTTTTAACAAAAAGAAACGGCAGCTATATATAGAAAACCACGTAGAGTCTGGTGCAACGACAAGGAGCTAATTTTGGAGGTGATAAGTTGGGGGTTCGAATCCTCCAACAACTTTTAAACAAACAAACAAACCAACATCTGCTGCGGAGAGGGAGGAAATGCAGTTTCCATGTGTCACACCAGAGTGTGCCACATGGCAAGCTCTAATACACCAAGACCACTGACATGTATGCCAACCATGATGATGACGTGTAACTGACATGGCCTGCTAACACAGATGATGACGTGGACGCTGACTGGCTGATGACGTGTGCTGCTGACTATGTACGGATGGACACATGTCATGATTTGATTGGTCCATACAATGCTGACGTGGAAGCCACGTGTCAGATTCTGATTCGGCCATTTCACCATCCATATAGTATGGAATGCTGACGTCAGCATCTATATGGTCCACCTCAAAAGTCAACTAAAAAATTTGACCAACTGTATCTTGAGCATATGACATCAGATTTCGATGAAACAAACACTGTCGGAATCGTCTCGATGAGCTCTTCATGATGATGCCAACTTCAACAACTTTTGACGACATCTTTTTTCACTTCTTGGATGCCCTCTGATCCCAGTTTGACCCAAGGTTTGACTAGCCATAACTTGCACAAACTGACTCCTTTTTGCTTTGTTCGAGTTGCATTGGAATCAGGACGTCGAGTTCTTTCTGATGGTGTAGATTCTGGAGAAAAATGAGACACTTCAATTTTCACTAAAATTATCCACCAGATCAATCTGTCAGGTCAATTTGCAAAAGTGGAGCAATGCTTAGGTTGTAAATAGTTCAAGGGAACAAAGAATGATTCAAACCTGCAGTACCTGATACATTGGAAAGTATCACCACATGAAGGAGCATTTGAAGATCAAGGATATTTTGTTAAGAAGAATGATCTACAACAATACATTTCCAAAGGGACTTGGAATCCTTTTTAGGTGTGGTGTATGGTGCAGGGGCACCATGGTAACTCGTTTTGTAAATAGGGTATTTTGTATTGGAAATAAGGTCATAATAGACCATTTTATAATGTAATAAGTCCATCTAAAGGTTGTTAGGTGGTTTGTGAGTTAAATTTTCAAAATTGTCAAAAATTACAAAATGTTGTCATTATAAAATGCAAAAAAGTGTAAATTGAGGAAGCCTAATGGTCATGGGCATTCAAAGGGCAGTTAGAACTGTTGTTATAGGTTGGTTAATTTTTAAGAAGATCGGTAACCTTGAAGCAAGAGGTTGGAGGTTGTAATTGAAGATTGAACAACAAGAATTCCCTAGTTTTTCATTAAAAATTACATGTTTTTCAATCAATCTTGTTGCTTTGTAGAGAATTTGTATGGCCCGTATAGTGTCTTTTTTATCCAAATTGCATTTAATTTGGTGAGCATGTGAGTTAACATGAATCTAGATTTTGTGTGATTGAAATCCATCAATTTTCAAGGGTTTGGGGACTAATTTTCAATCAACAGGTTTATACAGTCAGACTTAAGGGTTTGTAGACATTTAAAATGGACTAATGGCCCATTTAGTGCAGGGGCACCATGGTTGTTCTCATTTTGTAAATAGGGTCTTTAGATAGATTTTATGATGTGTGATTCTTTTGTATCTGAAATAAGTTCATAATAGACCTTTTTATAATGTAATAAGTCCATGTAGAGGTTATTAGGTAGTTTGATCAAGTTAAATTTGAAAAATTGTCAAAACTTGCAAAATGTTGTCATTGTAAAATGCAAAAAAGTGCAAATTGAGGAAGCCCAATGGTCATGGGCATTCAAATGGAAGCTAGAACCATTTTTATTAGTTGGTTAATGTTTAAAAAGGTTGGTAACCTCGAGGCAAGGGGTTGGAGGTTGTAATTGAAGATTGAATAAGAATTCCTTTATTTTTCATTAAATTTTTTGTGTTTGTCAATCAATCTTGTTGTTGCAGAGAGTTTGTATGGATCATATAGTGTCTTTCTTATCCAAATTGTATTGAAGTCAGTGGGAATATGAGTTAATATCGATTTGAATTTTTTGTGATTGAAATCCATCAATTTTCAATGGTTTGGGGACTAATTTTCTATCAATGGGTATGTACTTTTAGACTTAAGGGTTTGTAGACATTTAAAATGGACTAATGGCCCCTTTAGTGCAAGGGTGCCATGGTAACTCATTTTGTACAAATAGGGTCTTTTGATAGATTTTAGGATGTGTGAGTCTTTTGTATTGTAAATAAGGTCATAATAGACCATTTTATAATGTATTTAGAGGTTATTAGGTGGTTTGTGAGTTAAATTTGTAAAATGGTCATGGGCATTCAAAGGGAAGTTAGAACCATTGTTATAGGTTGGTTAATGTTTAAAAATGTTTGTAACCTCAAGGAAAGGGGTTGGAGGTTGTAATTGAAGATTGAACAACAATAATTCCCTAGTTTTTCATTAAAAATTATGTGTTTTTCAACTAATCTTATTGTTGACAAGAATTTGTATGGCTTGTACAGTGTCTTTTT
Organism: Sequoia sempervirens; assembly: GCA_007258455.2. NCBI lineage: Eukaryota > Viridiplantae > Streptophyta > Pinopsida > Cupressales > Cupressaceae > Sequoia > Sequoia sempervirens. The sequence goes on along the minus strand of VDFB02358134.1, from coordinate 93,396,666 downwards.
GATCCAAATTACATTGAATTTGGTGGGAATATGAGTTAAAATCAATCTAAATTTTGTGTGATTGAAATCCATCAAGTTTCAAGAGTTTTAGGACTAATTTTTTGTCAACGAGTTTGTACTATTAGACTTAAGGGTTTGCAGACATTTAAAATGGAATAATGGCCCATTACCCAATTGTATCTCCTATACCTTGGTGGGATGGGTCTATTATGGTAGGGCTATACATTATAGTGGTTTTTGAGAGTACGGGAGGCTATTTGTGGGTTTTGGTATGATGCCCTAGTTGTCAAATTTATGTGTTTTGGGTGAAAATTGGCGCTTAAAGGATGGTAATTGTGGAAAATCCATGGGGCAAATTTTTTTGAAGGTTTATTAAGTATAGTCAAACATGTTGCATCATGTATGATGTATTGATAAGGTGTAAAGAAGTTGGGAAGGTGGATTTTCATAAACCCCCTTGAAACTTCTCAAAAATAAGGGTTTTATGGTTTGTTGAATTAGAGGGCATTTCTCTGGTTGAAAATTGTGGATTTTGAGGTTTTATAGGCTGGTAAAGGACTTTCCATAGGAATTATTGGTTAGTAGAGAGTTTAAGTGGGTGTTGCTTTGTAAAAGTGGGCTAATTGAGCCCCTATTTAGTGTACCAGTCTAATTTAAGAGGTGTTGTTCCAAAGTAAGTTTATTTGGTTTTGAGATATGTTGAAGTATGTCCAAAAGGGTATTTGAAATACCAATTGGTTGGTGGGTTTGAGGTCTCTTCTAAGAGATATGAATGGAAGTCTTGTTTGATATGCTATAAGGAGTTTGTGGAAGAATTGTGAAAGGTTGTTGTATTGGGGTTTTAAGGATTGTTTTATTTGTGATTATTAGTTGATTTCCTCCCTGATCTACACTAGTTGTTATCAGAGCATAGGTCTAATCTTTTGAAGGGAAAGAATGTGTGAAGAAAAGTGCACAAGATACCTCCTAAGGGTAACAATATGGTCTGGAAGATGCAATAAATGGAAGAGAAGATTGAGATACAGATTAGGAAGTTGAAGGAACTACAAAATAGGTTGGTAGCAAGGCTAACGAATGTTGAAACAGATTAGAAGAGAGGTGCATTTGTAGGTGATGAAAGTGACTCTAAACAGGAAGAGTAAGAAGAGTATGAAGATGTGGAAGAAGAAATGGATCCTTAAGAACAAAGATGGAAAAGCTACTAAAGGAAGTTAAAGGAGATAAACATAAGGTAAAATTTTATTTTCCTATGTGTGGAGGTAACCTTAATGATGAAAAATTGTTAATTGGATTGCAGCATTGGATAACTACTTTGAATATGAGGATGCACCTGATTAATAGAAGGTGAAAATGACAAAAAGAAAATTGAAGCAACATGTACTATTATGGTGGGATTATGAACAAATTGAAAGGAGAAGGAAAGGTAAGAAAAAGATAGTTTCTTCGGATGGAATGGTGGCTAAATTGAAAGGTAAGTTTTTACCAAGTGATTATGCAATTCAATTATCTAAGAAGCTTCAAGTTTTCAAACAAAGGGAAATGGATGTCAAAACTTATACTAATAATTTTTATAAGTTGAACATAAGAGTAGGTTACATGGATGATGATATAGAAAGGTGGCTAAATATCTCAATGGGCTAAGGTTCAACATCTAGGATGAGTTAAGTTTGCACAATCTGAGGACAATTGAAGAGTGTTGCCAAATGATAATAAGGGTTGAAGAGAAACTCAAAAGAAGGAAAGACAAAAAAATAAGTGGTATAGGAAGAGGTACTTTTACAACTCTAAGAGAATCACAAAAAATTCAAGAAAACTCAAGCAAGGTGCAAGAACAAGTTATTGATCATAGAGGTGGATTTAGATGTGGAAGATCAGGCTTTAGGGGAAAATTTGGTGGACAAGGCAGAGGTTCCAACACATTCACAAGTAGATGCTATCAATGTAACAAATTTGGACATCAAGCATGGCAGTGTAATGAAGGACAATCATCTACTTCTCATGGAGGTGAAAGAAGGAATTAGTTGGTGCAAGAGGATTATAGTGAAAGTGTGAATTCTCCTAATCAACTTGCTACTCCAGAAGTTGGGGAGTCATTGATGGTGAGAAGACAACTCCTAATAGAATCCAGGGAAAAGGAGATGACTCAAAGGACATTTTTCAAGACCACCTGTAAATGCAAAGGAAAGGTATGTAAGGTAGTGGTAGATTCAGGGAGCATTTATAATATGGTATCTAGTGAAATGGTAGATAAGCTTAATTTTGAGAAAATTCCTCATGAAACACCATATAGAGTAGATTGGTTGAATGATGATTAGTCAATTTTGGTTAGTGAGCAAGCTTTCGTTGAATTCAATACTGGTGGACATAAATACAAGGTTCTTTGTGATGTTTTACCTATGAGTTGTTGTCATTTATTGCTTGGGAGACAATGTAAATTTGATAGACATGCCATTTATAATGGGAGAAATAATACATATCAGATTGAGAAGGATGGGAATGCTTTTATATTGACTCCATTGGTTGAAGATGTGAAGGAACAAAGAAAAGCAACAAAAGTGATAATGTTTGGCAAGGAGTTTGTGAAGATTGAGGAAGAAAAAAAGGAAAAGTGTGCAACCACTTCAAGGCTTGAGGATTTGAAGAGTGATGCAATGTTGAAGAAAAGAGTTGATAAGTTGGTGTCAAAGTCTAACGGAAAGAAGGTCATGGATGAATTCCTTGTGAAGACTCAAAATGATTTAGAAAAACAAGATGGCATTGTGATAAGGTCATTGATTTGTTCATTGAAAGCAAAGGAGGTTAAAGGACAGTGAACATATTTGATGTTGTGGCTGTGTTTCTTATGTGTGGTTGTCATTGATGTCAACAATATTGGTATTAATGTCTTAGAATTTGTATATGTCATGGATATTGAGAAAATTGTAATGGAATAAGTTGTAGGTTATTAGTGGGGAAGTGAAGTTCAGTCCATCAGCGAGTTCAGTACGTTGATGATCAGAGGTTGTAGATTAAAGGGTTTCTTGTTGAGTATATCTAGTTTATCCACATCAAGTTTCAAAGATCCACATGAAGAATTGTTCATGTTATGAAGATCTATATTCTGACAACTTTTATGTTGCTTCAGTTGGTGTTCCTGAATGAAGGTGTTAAGATTTAAGTAAGTTCATTTGTTGTGGATGCTTCTTTGGTAATTCATGATGTTTGTAGATGTTTCTAGATTGTGGTTTATCTATGTTGCACATCCACATTGATCGTTGTGCTCGCGATTCGATATTTTCTCTTATGTGAATCATGTTTTTCATGTTCTTGGCCAATAGGGTGATGAAGCATGTTGTGGATCTTCGAGGAGTAAGTTTTGAAGGTGGTTCATGTTTAAGAATTTTATTTTGGGTCTTCACTATGTTGTGGATGACCTTGGTTGATTCGCATTAATAATCTTTAATGTTTTGGGCCGACAATTTGTATTCATTTATTATTTTATTAAGGTCGACATGTAGCAATGTAATTTATTGTTGCAGATATATATGAGCGATTTTTTATACCATTTGAATGTAATGGTGTGCGCAAATAATATTATAAATATTTCAAAGGAAAAGCACAGTGTGAAGAAGAGTGAAGAAGAGTGAAGAAGTGTTCATGTGGTTAACCAAAAATCTAATTAGGCAATAGTAGATTCTGTTTTTCTCAGTTCAAATCATGTTGATGTAATCCAAATTTTTTGTAAGATGTGTGTCTTCATTTTTCAATTGAGCACTAAGCCCTAAGCAGTGTGCCTAAATGCATGTGCATTCCCCATTCATATTTATTTATACTTTCAATAGCATATAATCTTGTGGATTGACCTCGACCGTGGTTTTTCCCCTAATAGGGTTTCCACATAAGAAATATTGGTGTTATATGTGTTTCTAGTGTGTTGTTGATTTACGCTTCATGGTTATTAATCAAATATGAGATTAATGTTAATAAGTTGAATAAGTTTGAAATTGTGTGACAACTAATTTACCCCCCCTCTTAGTTGTCTTCCCTTGTGTTTCCAACAATTGGTGTAATAGCAGCTTCCTTGGAAGAATTTTAATAGCTTGAGGTGATCCACAAAGGTGGCATACAAGAAGGATAGTCTGAGATTTGATGGAAAAAATACTCTTTGTGGAAGTCTTGAATCGAGTTCCATCTGAGATGCATTGGTGAACCCTACTAGAGCATTACAAGCAATAGTTATATTATTCCTTTCAATGTTCCTACTACTACTACTAAGAATAGAGATGTTGAGCACAATATCAGGGCTAAGGAAGCATTGTTGAGTGCTTTGACTGATTCTAAGATGACAAATGTTATGGATTTGAAGACTACTTATGAGATTTGGAAAAAAATGGAAACTTTGTATGAAGGTGATGCTAATGTGAAGATTGCTAAGTTACAAAGTATGAAAGGGGAATATGAAATTTTGACAATGGGTGATGGTGAGAACATTACTACTTTCATGCAAAGAGTGAATGAACTTGTGTGTGGTATTAGATGTGTTGGTGGACAGTTGGAAGAATAAAAAATTGTTGCTAAAGTTATTAGATCATTGCCTACTACAAACAAAGTCAAAGCTATTGCTATTGAGGAGCTCTGGACTATAAAAAATGTAACCAGAGACATGTTGATTGGTAAGCTTACTTCTTTTGAGTTGAGTGATTTTGGTGATGCTCTTCCTAAGATATACACTGTATTAAAATCTACTACCTCTGGAAGAGATAAACAAAGATATGATCTAGGTGAAAGTTCATCTAGAAAGGTATTCAAGTATGAGGAGGAAATGAGAGAGATTGAAGAAGAGGAGAGAAAGTTAGAGGAGTTTGACACACTTATTGTCAAGAGAGAAGCCAGAGGAGAAGGTAATTATAAAGTAAAATTTCCCATTAAATGTTTTTCTTGCAATAAGATAGGTCATTTTTCATCAAGGTGTCTGGAAAGAGTCCCTAAGCCAAGACATTAAAAGACTAGATTTCAAAGAAAGTGCTATTATGCTGATGATGAAGGTGTGATGGATGATGAATCTGATAAAGGAAATGGAAGTGATAATGAATGGGTATTTATTGCTATCAAGGAAAATGATCCTACTCCTATTGAATTTATTAGTTGCTCAAATGTGGAGAAAGCTCTAGCGGCCATAGTTGAAGAGAAAAATGAATGGGTGATTGATAGTGGATGCTCTCATCACATAACAGGTGATAAAAGAAAATTTGTGAGCTTGGAAAAGTATGATGATTGTGTTGTAAGATTTGGTGATGACAAATCTAGTGTAATTCGTGTCAGAGAATCCATTTCTCTTGATGGTAAGAATAATATTGATGATGTTCTTTATGTGGAAGGTTTGAAGCATAATCTATTAAGTGTTGGACATATGGTTGAAAAGGGATACAATATTCAATTCAAGAATGGAAAGTGTAGTATATTGGGAAGTTCCAGAAATGTGATTGCTTTGGGTACAAAAATAAAAGGTAACATCTTTCACCTAAATGTTGCTAGTAAAAGTTGTCTAATTGCTCAAGTTGATGAAATTTGTTTGTGGCATAGGAGAATGTGTCATCTAAACTTTGAAAATATTTTAAAGATAAGTTCTACTCAAGAAGTGAGAGATCTTCCTAAGTTGGTAAAGCCTACTAATAATATATGCAAGGAATGCCAGTTAGGGAAGAAAACTAGAATTTCATTTTGGAGCAAACATCATTGTTCAAAAGAAGTGTTAGAACTTGTTCATACTAATTTGTGTGGTCCTTGCAGAATTAGAAGCTTACAAGGAGACATGTATTTCATGTTACTTATTGATGATTACTCTAGATTGATGTGGGTGACTTTCTTAAGGGAGAAATATGAAGCTTTGGAGAAATTCAAGACTTTTAAGGCTATGGTTGAGATAGAGACATGTCTGAACATTAAATGTCTGAGATCAAATAGAGGTAGTAAATTCACTTCTCATGAGTTTAATTATTTTTATGAAGTGATATGATGGATCAAGGAGACAATGACAAGTGATGATAGGGAGCTCAAATGATAAACAAAAGCCAAAAGAATCAAAAGATCGCAATCAATTTTAAACGTCCTTTGCCATAGGATCAAGGGATGGATGGGATTGATGATGTCTGTTAGGAAGGATGCATCCTATTGAGACTGATGATGGATACTAAATGGAAAGACTGATATGACTCAAGATATTCGAAACCGATTTGATCTGATGATACAAGTGGATCTCGTTTGTTAAGAACCAACGAGATAAGGGCATAGCTTGACGACACGACACAAGAGACATGACACAAGATAGGAGACTAACACACCCTAGTGACCTAGAGGGCTTGGGGGCCGATCAAAGAAAGACCTACGTGGAAGCACAGAGCTCTCATAGTTCGATAAAAGGTTGATGACAGGCCATGATGGAGATTTCGATGGATGACCAAGATAGGATGGAGAACAAGAGAAAAGTGGACAATATAGATTGATGATGGATGGAACCCCAGGGGTGGATCAAATGATTGACCTTGCCTATGTGAAAGTGCAAGGGAAACATAGTTCGACAGAAGGCCAAAGAAAAGTGATGGATGAAAGATGATGAGATAACCCTAGATGATGGGACTGATATGATGGGACACAATAGACTTGTTGGATTGGATCGGAGGATGATGATCACGAAGCTCAAGGATGGAATAGTTATCCAAATAATCAAAAGATGAATTGGGAGGATGATATGATAGATAGATGAATGATGAGAAAGGATAGGAGATGGAAAAGATGTGTGAAAAAAAGAAAAAGTGATGACGATAAGATAGATGACATTGGATTGTGTGGGGAAAATCCTATAGCTAGATACCAATGACAAGGGATTATGAGATGGGATGAGGGTAGAGGATGGGGGGAGGAAGATGATTGTTGGGATGGACGATGAGGAACAGGTGGCCAGATGGATTGATGACAAATGATTCTATGATGGAAGGATAAGAAGATAGGGATGGGGTGATGGAGGAACATAAGAACCCAAGATGCATGGAGTGGATGAAGGATGGGGAAAAGGTTACCAGGATGGAAGGAATCATGTCTCCAAGGACTATATCACAAAGGAAGATAAATGCCCCCACTCTAGATATGTCATGTATAATGAGGCATGAGAGATAGAAGATGGGAAAATGAAGGAGATAACTGGAGGAGGATAGGATGGGTGATTTAGGGATCATATGATAGAATATGTGTGCAGGGAATGTATACCAAGAGGTGTCCAATGCATGCATAGATAGGTGCCCCTATTTTTTGATCAAGATCACAAGAAGGATGGAGTGACAGGATAAATGAGATATGCCAAGAAGGATGTGTAAGATAGGCAGGATGGAGAGGATGAATGAAGAGGACGTACAACAAGAAGATGGGTGCATAGCTGGAAGCATAGTAGGAAGCATAGTGGATGGAGGGAATGCATAGCAGGAAACTGCCCCCAAGTGCAGATGGGGATTTACGCATGACGCCTGTTTGCTAGGTTTTCATCATGGTACTTATCCAAGGTGCTTGTTTTCCAAGTTTTCAACATTGGATGAATTATTTCTCTTTACTATTTTATTGTTTGATTTTTTTTATTTTTGTGGATTTTTTTATTTTTTTGATTTTTTGATTTTTTGAACTTTTTGGATTTTTCAACTTTTTGGATAGCATGCGAAAGGAAATGGATAAGGATAGGGAGATGAATAAGTGGTTTTAGAAGACATGCGATAAGGATATAGATGAAGGACTCAAGCATCGAGTTCTATACGAGGTCTTAAGAGCTCATGTTCAAACTGACTATTGGATGTTGGTACAACCTTATTAGGAGAAATGGATTATGCAAAAGGATGAATTAGAGGGATTTGATGGGGAAGATACGGGGGATAATGGATGGGATGTTGGAAATGGTATGGATAGAATGATGGGGTGGATACATGATGGAGAGATGAGTTCAGGACCAACATTGGCACATGTGGTGGTGGATGTGAAAAGATAAGAGGATTAATGGATGGATAATGTGGGGATAATGGAGGAGATGGAAAAGTGAATTTTGGGACATAGGGACCCAAAATAGATTTAGGAGTGGGAGGAAGTGTATGATTTTCTTTTGGATGAGAAACTTTGGATGTTCTTACAGATTTTTCATTTAATGGCATTGCGTCTTTTTTCTTTGGGATCCACACAGTTTTGATCTTTGCTTTAGTGGGCCTTTGTGGCCAATGGGTTTGATTTGGATTGTGGATTTTATTTTTCTTTTCTTCAACATGTCGTATAGAGGGGACATGGGGAGCTTTAGATTCATGTGGATGTTTGGATTTATGCATTTTTATGCTAGCATCCAAAGTGCATTTATTAGCAATGGGATGGGTGTGAGGGGATGGACGATGTGGAGCAATGAAGGTAGGAGTATGGGGATTACGTGGAGATGGAGGATGTTTAGTTATGTGCCTTTGTTGATCTTGATTATGGGATATGCGAGGGGGATTTTTATGATGGATGACATGGATAGGTGTTGGATGGATGAACGGATGAGATGGAGGAGGTGATCTTAGGATATACGAACCCAAGATGAATAGAGTAGATGAAGGACAAGAGATGGTGGATGGAGGGATGTAAGGACCCAAAATGGATGGAGCGGGTGAAGGATGAATATGGACGGTTGTTTTGAGGCGATACGATAGAGGAGGAGGGATTATAGCATATGATTTGGTGGAGCAATGGGAAGAGCCAACATTTCTTTTGGAAAAGGCTCATTGAAGACGTCTAGAGGTTGTACCAATGTGTTTAGATTGTGAGTCTTGGGGAATAGATCCAAGACCTTGCATGTAGATTTGTTCTTTGACTTGGATGGGCTCTCAAATACCTTGCTCATGAAGGCCTAGACCTTTTCCTTGATAGTTCATGTTCTTGAACATTCGATCCATGATACAATTTTTGTTATTCTGAAAACATGATGCGAGTCCATTATTAGGTGGGGGATGATGGGTGGTATATACACTGTGTTTTTCTTCTGCAAGGAGGCCACCATGGAAGAATGTGAGAGTACCAAGGGGATATGCAAGTAGTGTGGGGATAGCATTTTTAGATGATGGGGGATCCTGAGAAGGAGATGATGGGATAGCAGCATTTGGATGGGTGGTATCTAGAGAGGGAGTAGGGGATATGATAGGATCTGATTTTGTGGTAGCAAGCTCATGCAATGGAGACAAAGATGGAGTGGTAGAATATTGAATGTCAAGAGGATCATGGGATGTAATGGATGGGGGACTGTGATCTTGCAGTAGACTAGATGGGATGGTAGGATCTTGATCTGGAGGAGGGGATATGTTGGCATGACTCATCATGTGCGGGAGGCATGATAATGGAGTCATGAGGGACTCTTCAAGTGGGGAAGATGGAAGGATGGAGGATTCAAAATATTCTTGGGAATGGATACTAGGAGTGGAAAAAGTGGATTGGATTTGGGTGTCGTCGATAGGTTCAACGGCTCTCGGAGTAGGGGGTGGGTGTTCGATGGATTTGGTAGATGTGATGGTAGGAGATGGGGACTCAGTGGATTTAGAGGATGTGATGGTATCATCAATGATAGGTGTTGGATGGAGAAGGGTCTCGTCACTAACGACCATGGATGATGGGTTGGGATGTATGGTTCCACGGTACCCAATGTGTGGAGTGGGGGATGTTCCGTTTGTTATAAGTCCTTGGAGAAACTTGAATCACAGCTAGGTTGGGAGATGGCGAGGTGGGGTGGATGAAGGTTTATGGATTAGTGGACTAGGATTAGATGGAAGATTAAGACTGGATGGAGGATTAAGGTAGGGATATGGGCATGGGGAGTTAGGATAGGATGACATGGACGGTGGATCGTTGGTAGAAGATATGGGCGGCGTGTTGTAATAAAGGTATTGGGATGGTGGATTAGGATGGGAAGATGCAGGTGTTGGATTAATATAGGGAGATGCAGATGTTGGATTAGGGTAAGTTGATGGGTGTGTTTGACTAGGATAGGAAGGTGTGAATGTAGGATTAGGCTGAGCGGATTGGTATGGAAGATTAGGGTAGTGGGTACATGTGGATGAAGGATTGAGATAAGAGGATGTGGATGGGGGATCAAGATAGGGGTATTGTGGCAGAAAACTAGGATAAGGGGATGATGTAGATGAAGGATATGATGGATATGATGGACATCCCTTGTCAAAGGTAGCATAAGGAGTGTGATTAGGCATAGATGAAGACATGATGGGATAACTCGATGGGGTGAATGGATTTTGGAATGTGGGTGGAGAAAGCTTATTAGCAATTATAGTGTCAAAGGGATCTATGTCGTATACCTGTTGATCAACAAGACTTTCATTATCATCATTGACATAATTAGGGTTTCCCTTGACTACTATTGATGGAGAATAAGGATTCATAATGATGAAAGGGATGGAGGATGGATAAATATTTTGGATGGAAATGGACTAAAGCTCAAATTGGGATTTAGGGCAAGCTCAGATCGGGATTAGATTAAAGCTCATATTAGGATGATTGGATGATGTGATGGGATTGGTTCTGATGATTGGATTAGATTATCAAAGGATGATTACGACACCGAATTTGCTTTGAGATGGAAGTAGATTGATTGGGTTGAAGGTGATTGGATAAGGATGCAATTGGATTGGATTGGATTGATCGATTAATTGATAAGATTGACTGATGGATCAAATAGGATGATGAGAGGGACTGAAAAACCCCATTCGGAGATTATCCTAGGTGACTTAGGATGTTGATTGATCAGATTAAAGGATAAATGGATGATTGTAGCACGTAATCCACCTTGAGATTGAAGGTGAATTGATTGGGCCAGCGATGATGATTAACTTAGGATAGATGACAATCCTAAGTGGATGTTGATGATGACGATTATATCAGACACTTAGGTTAATTTGGATAATAACCTGAGATGAAGTTCAAGGGATCCGGATGGGGAAAATGATGATTTGATTGGACAAATGTATGATAGAAATGGATGAATGATTACTTGGAATGAGTAAATGGATGATCAAAATGATAGAACAAGAGTTCAGAATGAGGAAAGGAGGTGTGAAATGGATGAATGTTTACTCGAAACGAGTAAACGAATGATCAGAATGATAGAACAAGAGTTCAGAATGAGGAAAGGAGGTGTGAAATGGATGAAGGTTTAATCAGAATGAGTAAACGAATGATCAGAACTACTGCACGAGAGTTCAAAATGATGAAAGTAGGTGTGAAATGGCTGAATGTTTACTCGGAATGAGTAAACGGATGATCAGAACGATAGAATGAGAGTTCAGAATTATGAAAAGATGTGTTGAATGGATGAACGTTTACTTGGAAAGAGTAAACGGATAATCAGAATAATAGAACAAGAGTTCAGAATGATGAAAGGATGTGTTAAATGGATGAATGTTTACTCAGAATGAGTAAACAGATGATTAGAATGATGAAAGGATGTGTTGAATGGATGAATGTTTACTCGAAATGAGTAAATGGATGATCGGAATGATCGAATAAGAGTTCAGAATGATGAAAGGATGTGTTAAATGGATGAACATTTACTTGGAATGAGTAAACAAATGAGAATGGTAGGGTATCCCCCCTCAAGAAGGCATATGAGGAAGAAAAAGGTGCCCCAGTCAACTTCTCAAAAGTAGGGAGTGGTATATATCATCAGAAAGAGCATGAAAAAATGAGAAGAATTGTTTTTGAATGAAGTCAATTGGATAAATGGTGTGGAAATGGCGGCCCCAGGAAGAAAGAGTAGAAGGTCAAATCTGCCACCGGAGAGGTCAGGTCTGCCACCGGGGTCAAGTCTGCCACCAGAGAGGTCAAGTCTGCCACTGGAGGTCAGGTCTGCCACCAGGAGGTCAGGTTTGCCACCAGAGGTTAGGTCCGCCACTAGGAGGTTAGGTCCACCACTGGGAGGTCAGGTCCATCACCGCAGGTTAGGTCTGCCATCGGAGAAAAAGTTGCTCAAAAGTATGAAGTGTTATATGTCATTGGAAAGAGCACGAAAAAATGAGAAGAACTATTTTTGAACAGAGTCAATCGAATAAAGGGTGTGGAAATGGTGGGGCATATATGGTTGCCTGTCAGGGCAAATCCGCCATAGCATGAGGTCAAGTTTGCCATAGCATGTGATCAGGTCCACCACAACATGAGGTTAGATCCACCACCAAAGAAAAAGCTTCTCAAAAGTATAAAGTGTTATATGTCGTTGGAAAGAGCACAAAAAATCAAGAAGTTTGGCGCTTGAACGGAGGAAAACAGGTTTACAGTGTGCAAATGGTGGGGCATATACGTTTGCCTATCAGGGAAAATCCGCCACAGCATGAGGTTAGGTCTGCCACAATATGTGGTCAGGTCCACCATAGCATGAGGTCAGATCTGCCAAAGGATAAGTTTAAGCTTGATTTTTTGATGGATGAGTAAGGAAAAGGACCCAAAATATAGTAGACATTGATAAAAGGATTTGGCTAAACTAAAAATGACTAGTTTTGCATGAGAAAGACAATTCAAATAGCACAACCCTAAGATTAGTAGAAATGGGTATGGCCAACAAATAAGTTCTACTCTAGGATGAACATGGTTTCTAAGGAGTCCTCGATATACACCCGGTACATGAGGCCCAAACTATGAACACCAACCCGTTACAAGCGTGAGTCAGGAACCTTAGCGAGATACTAAAGGCTCGGACCAACTCTTCACGTCATCCCGATGCTTTGCCAATTACAACGTGGTTGGATTGAGGTACAAATTTCACTCTCCTCCCTTTATATACCCCACCAGTACGTGTGGTTGGAATCGTCCCTTGGGGTGATGAAATCTCCAAGCAGGTCCCACTAAGAAAATGGAAATAGGGTGACTCAAAGGACTTGGAAAGCTACGATTTCTCATCACCTAGGATTTCCAAATTGCGCAAGAGGATTGGATACATCAAATAGCCTTCCACAAGCATGCCAAACAAGGTTTGTTGACCCCTCTAATTAAACTATGTGCCTAATTTACCAAAAACAATTGGTAAAAACTTGAAATTTCACCTTCGGGAGGTCAGGTCCACCACCAGAAGGTCAGGTCTACCACCAGAGGGTCAGGTCTGCCACTGAAGGGTCAGGTCTGCCACCGGAGGGTCAAGTCCACCACCAGAAGGTCAGGTCCGCCACCAAAGGGTCAGGTCTACCATTGGAGGGTTAGGTCTATCACTGGAAGGTCAAGTCTGCCACCAGAAGGTCAGGTCCACCACCGGAGGGTCAGGTCCGCCACCGGAGGCTCAGGTCCACCACCGGAGAGGTCAAGTCCACCACTCTATAACCTGAACCTGCAAAAATGCAAAAACAACAAATGTGAATGAAAAAGACCTATTTGTGGGTCCCACCAGGCTTGCCAGAAATGTGATAGGTCAAATATAAGCGTTAGAAAATGAGAAACAAACTAAAGAGTGCAAATAAACACCAAAACAACCTACACCTCAAGATTAGCCTAAGTTGGAATCAACACAAGATAAAAACAACAAATGGAACTTTATACCTTGTGTTGAATCGATCCTTTAGTTGGCCCTTCGATATTTGATGTGTATGCTCCTTGGATGGAAAGATATGCAAACTAGATGATGATATGAGGATGGATGGAGATGGATAAAAGCATGAAAATGGCTAAGTGTAGATTGAGAAATAAAATTGCAAGAGTTTGGCTAGCAAAATAATCTCTCCAAAATGAGAGAAAAGAGGGGGTATTTATAGAGATTTTGGAAATCTCTAGGGAAATGGATGGCCAAGATTAAGCCACCAATGATCAAGATGTAGGGCCAAGGTGAGTTTAGAACTCACAAGCCTTCACATCTTGACATGTGGCATGTGATATAGCCCTAAAAGGTGAAGTAGACATGAGGTAGAAGGATAGTACATGACATGGAGGGGGTACAAAGTACCTTGGGATTGGACAAGATCTCCTCATAAAGGAGGTACTTGTCCCCATGTGGGTGAGAGGACATGTGAGGAATTAAAAATTCTTCAAATATCCTCATGGGGGGAGGGGAAAAAATAAAAAATAAAGAGAGGACATGTGGGAAGAAGTGAAGGAATTAAAAATTCATTTTGAGTGCATTGGGGGATTAAAAAGTGAATTAAAAATTCACATTGGGGAAGTGAATTAAAAATTCACATGGGGAAGTAGTGCCTTGTCCAAAAGGGGAAGGCCTTTAATAAGGTTGACCAAGGACACATGTCATAAAGGACATGGGGAAGAGAAAAAGAATTTAATATTCCTTGAAAGATGAGAGTGGAATTAAAAATTCATCAAAGGACTTTGGGAAGACAAAAGGAATTAAAAATTCCTTGGGGGATGGGAAGAGTTGACTAAAGGGGGTGATTAGACAAGTTGATGAGGGGTTAGAGGAAAGTTAGGTGGATAAGAAAGATTAGAGGCCAACTTGCAAAAGTTGGAGGATGTGACACCTCCTAATCAAGGATTAGGCATGTACACATCCTAATGATGAGATTAGAAGAAGGATTAGGATAAGACAAAAATGATGGAGGATGTGACATAAAGGGAATTATATAAATGTAATATTTATTTAATTTATTTGATGAAAGGGGAAGGTATATAATTATTTAACTAGATACCTTAGGGATTAGAAGAACTTTAGAGTGACTAATCAAATAATATTGATATTACTTAATTAATGCGGATAAGGGGAAGCTTGATGAAAAAGGATGAATTTGAATAAATTAAGTGTCCAAATTTAGGTGTCTACACTATTATATTTTCTTTTTTTACTAGCACATCCTCCTCTATACCTTCCTCTTTCTATTTTTGTATGTTATCCTTTTATCCCTCTTCTATCTTCTATATTTTTATCCCTATATTACTTTGTTTGCATCTCTCTTATTATTTTCTACTTCTCTATTCTCTTATGTTATTTTTCTCTTTGTTCTTCTTCTCCAAAATTCTAAAGCTTGGGAACTTCGTTTCCCAAAATTCTTGGCATCTAAATTTTGGTGCAACATTCAAAAATCTTGAAATAAAAACTCACAACTCATTTTAAGTTCAAAAATCCTTCTTAAACTTGTTCTCCTTAGTTTTCCTTGATGTTGTTCACTAAATTTATGTCCAAGTAGTTAGGTACATCTCCAAATGACAAAAATAATCAAAATTTAAATTTATACATATATATGGTGGAAAGTGAAGGAAATAGATAAAAATGTGACTAAATAAGATGCCCCTATGTCCAATTACTAGGGTAAAAAATTTTGTGAGCCTCTACTCATCAAGTAAAACTCTATGTCTTGTAGGTTAATCATCATATTGTTGTCATTCAATAACTTTGTCATCATCAGTTACTAGAAAGATTCCAACTCTATTGGAATTAACCTTGTGACATCCCCCACTAGTCTATCCTTCAATTTCATGAAATCCTTGTTATATTTCTTTCCCCTTTTCCTTACAACCAACCTAGAATCTAAAATACATTCAATCTCCTCTCATTTTCTCCTCAACAACTTCTCCTTCAATTTTTTTGTTAGTGTTTTGTGATTTTCTTATTGTTATGATATCTCTCCCTCATAGTAATTATACAAATTAAAAACATTAAAAATTGGAGAGATTTCCAAACCTATAGGTAGCTCTAATTTATAAGCATTTGGTGAAAACTTCTTGTCATTTTTCATGGTCCAATACTCTTCCACTTGAGCTTGTTATAGGTGTGGTTGGTAAATCTTTCCTTTAAAAGGTATTCTAATAAGTTATATCTCCCATTTCAAAATTACTTTCTCTTTATATTGTTGATTGCTCTAACTAGTTTTTTATTTTAATAAATTCTTTATCATTGATCCTTGAGATATATGCATAGTCATTGTCCCTTGAATATTAGTCTATCTTGTGTAATCTTATCAATCCATAATGTCCCATCCATTCTAGTAGGCTCCATACATGTTGTCCATGATCTTTAAAGTATAGATAATCTTTATATAACTCTTTCATAGCATCAAACATAAATACTTTAGCTCTCATTTTGGTTAGGAGTGCCATACTCTTATTTAATGCATTTGTTAATTTATTTGAACTTCCACTTCTATTCTTGAGAACAAAATTACACCCTTGTAGGAATTCTACCCACTTCATGTGTCATTGGTTAAGATTGGTTTAACTATCAAAAAATTGCAAAGCATAATTATCTATGTAAATAATAAACTCCTTTGGAAGAAAATAAGAATTAAACATTTTTGGAGGATACACTATGACATAGAATCCTTGATCTTAAACAAAATACCTCTTCTTTGCATCATTAAGTTTTTCACTAAAATATGCACAATAGGTCTACCCTCTTGGCTAAGAACCATTGATATGGTTGTCCTATTCGTATCACAATCCACTTGAAACAATTTTGCAATATTTGGTAATGTTAATACTAGTTGCTCAGTGAGCTTCTTCAAAAGCTAAAAAAAATTATTTGTTGATGTTGTCCAACTAATCTTCCTTTTGTATCCCCTTATGGTTTGACTATTGCAAGTATCAATAGTTGGTTTTGTCATTGATGTCAACAAGCTTGTGTGATGTAATTGGTGTCAATTATATGAGAAGAATTTTGTTCCAAGGATGTGCAGTTGGTAGTGAGTTGGTGTTGTCTCTAATAGTGCTTTAATTAGTTGCATTATGCTATCATTAGTAAGATACTAATGTCAACCTCTAGTTTTTGTTTGATAAGATTCTATCTATGGATGTATGGTTGAGTTTATTTGATGAGGAATTGGTCAAGATGATGAGGATGTTTTTTTGGTTCTTGTTTTCCAAGTGCTTTTAAGAAAATTTGAATAAAAGATGAAATAGTGTGTTGCTGTGGTTTTTTGTGTTATAGAGTAGTGTTCAGGTTTTTCTCTACATTCCATCTATGTTGAAGATCTTCTTGTGTGGTTTAAACATGTTGATTAGAGAGGTTATATCCAAAATTGTGTGTGCTAGATCATTGTGTAAAGGAAGTTATCTTCACCAGTGTGTGGATTGTGTACTATAGAGGTGTTTGGGAGAAATTTTATTGCTCTATAATTATTTGTAGAGTGGCATCAGGTCATGCAGGCCTGGAAGTTTGTTGATATTATCATTATCTTTTTTTAGTTGAAGATGTTTGTGGTTTGGTGCTTCACAAGTTAGTATCTTGATTTATAGTGTATGGTAGAATTATCGAAGTGTACTAGGTTAATTTTTTTTTTCATGAGTTATCTTTAGATCAAAGGAAGTGTTTACTTAGAATATTAATGGTGTCTACATGGGTATGACTGACCATGGGTGTTTACACTAATTTTGGATCTTTTTTGGTGTTTGTGGAAGTATAGTGTGTTGTGTATGATGGATTTAGGTCCTAGCTAAGGTTCAAATTGTGGTTTTCCTTCATTCCTTTCCCATGGGAATGTCTTGGTTCTGACCTAAATTGAATTTTCACGATTGAAGTGAATATCCTTCTTTGGAGAATTTTTTCAAGGTTGAAGATGGTATAAATAAGAGTTGAGTTGTTGTGGGATGATGAGATAGATGTGTATGTTGTATGTAATGTGAATTACAAAGTTGTAAGGTGAAAATTTTTCAATTTCAATGTGAGCTTTCATGTGTTAGATTAATAACTGTAGTGAGTAGAAGGTGTCTACAGTTATTTATTCATAGGGTATGTGCAGGATCATGATGGGCCAAAAACTGGAAATATTATGGGTATTTGTAGGGTATGTGCCTGACAACCTTTTTTTAACCAAAAATTGATAAAATGAAAAGGGTTTTTAGAGGAGATTCTTAGCTTTCCAACAATATAAATTATGCTTTAATTTGAATTTAAAAAATAATTATTATTCATTTTCTATTAGAATTATGACTAAAGTCCACATCGATAAGCTGATTGAAAAATATTTATAACTTTCAAATGGTATCACATTTTTTGAATCTGAAACATAAATCACATTATATGCTTCACATACTATAGGATTAAAAAAAGAAAAATTAAATTTCATGAAGTTTTGACCAAGTTAAGATGGTCAGACATATAAGTTTTTATATTTTTTTAAAGTTGTAATAAATAATTCATAATTAATTATTTACTTGGGAAAAAATTACAAAAAAATATGCATCACATCCATACATGAGTCCTCTACTTATATATAAAATATTATAAAAAAATATTATCATTTTATTATTGTTAGGTTGGTTAGACAAACACCTACTTCTTATTTTTTTCCCTGAAATCTAAGTACTGCCATTGAAATTTCAAATTTTCACCAAATACATTTTTTTCATTTTTAAATAAACCTAGTAATTTAGAAACTAAATTCAATTTTCTACAGATTCTATTCTTACATATTTTTTAAATAATATAGATAACTTATTCAAATTTTTACGTCAAGTTGCCTAACACCGATTTTTCTGAATTTTTTGCCACTTAAAGAATTGTTTTTTCCATTATGATCCTGCACATACCCCATACCGCAAAGGTGTTGGTGATGTTGTAGTGGATTTCTATGTTGCATTGATATGGATTTATCATTGGAACATTCTCCTCTATCTTCTTTTCTATTATGGCAGTGAACCTTTGGAAATGTGTCTTTCTTTCTTCTTGGTAGTGTTCCCTTTGTAATTGGTGGTCATATTACTTTATATTGTGAGATAATCCTCGCCATGATTTTTCTCATCTTGGGTTTTCCAAGTAAATCTGTTGTTTCATTGTGCATGGTGCTGCTTTGATTTTGTTTTTCTTATCGGATTTCATAATAAATAATTCTAATAGATTAAGGGTTAATTGAATTAATGTGGATCTGAATGTTTGTGAGGATTTTGAAGTTTTAAGGTACAATTGATTTATCCTCCTCTTAGTTGTCTTGTGTACTCAACTTTTTTTTATCAAAGTAAGGTTCCTTGAAAGAAATCTTAACCACTTGAGGTAGATCTAGGATGGTGGACAAGAAAGATGTTCCTATGTTTGATGGATTAGATTATGCATTTTGGAAGAAAAGGATGGAAGGTTTTCTAGTTTCTCTTGGATTTGAAATCTAGAAGTCCATTGAGACCATATATACTATTCCTTAAAATAGTTCAAGTACTACCAATGAGATCAAGGACTATGAAAGTAATGGTAAAGCAAGGTATTCTCTCTTAAGTGGTCTTGCTAAATTTGAATTACTAAAAGTTATGAATCAAAAAAATGCTAGAGAAATTTTGCTAAAGCTAGAAAGAATTTATGAAGGAGATGATAAGGTTAAACAAGCTAAGATGTAGAATATTAAGATCATTTTTGAGACCTTATGAATGCCTGGAGATGAAAATATCACAAGCTACTTGTACAAGGTGAATGAAATTGTCAATGGGATCGTCATCAAATGCTCTAGAGCATTTTCCTAGCAAAAGTCGCCATTTGTTGTGTAGTTTTCACACACACACCCCGTTGAAAGCAGGGAACCTCTTTTGCTTTGGTTTTGGTGTCTTGTCCCTTTCATTTTGAGGTGTTATCTTGTTTTTGGCATGTGCTTAAATGTTTATTTTGATTTCCTATGTCATTTCCTTAAGTTATTCATTAAAAATCTTAAGCTCTGGGTGAATTTTAGGTTTTCATTGAAGTCTGGGACTTTCCATCTCAGTTGGATTTTCCTAGATCCTGCTCGAACTCCAGTTGGACACTATAGTTTAGAGATTTTCAGTCTTCACGGATTTCCGTGTAGGCCATATTTTTTCATATTCTGTCTTGATGTCAGATTCCCAGGTTTTATGACTATTTTGTCGATTGCATTTAATGTCTTTGTACAAGCTTTGAATGATGTATTTAACCACTCTTTGAGGTATTTTGCACTATTATGCTGATTGCTTTTCGTCATTTGAGCTGAGGAGTGCATTCTTGCGAGTGCTTGGTTGGATTTGAGGCATTGATTTTGAATCATTCAATTTGCAGGTGCTTTCTTTAGGGTATTGTCATTGTGCTCTTTGCTATGCGCCATTCGATTCACATTTACTATTTATGAGGTCAATTTTTGCTACGTCGATGGTATGTTTTCGATTTCCTTGCTTTGAATTGAGGATAATGAATAGCATTTTTATGTTATAAATATTTTGGGGCTCAAATTCCTGAATATTTAATCACTTCATGGCTAGGGTTGCATAACATTGATTAATTTATGGTCTCCCAAGTAATTTCCAAGTTTGTTTATTTATTTGCATTTTGGTGAACTTGCTTGAGAATCATGATTTTCCCCTAGTAAGGAATTGACAGTTGAAATACCTGAATCATAAACTTTCCTGTGTGTTATTGGTAGATGTATAGGGTTTGAAACCTACAGAAATACCATTCCACCTTATTTCACCTTAAAACAGGCCTAGAATGCAAAGGAAATCTATGGAAGGTCCATGCCTAACTTGTCCCAAGCTTAAATCTTTGAAATTCATGATTAATCTGGTGTTCTAAGCAAAATCATGATTTACACCGATGTTCGGGTTTTTTCCTCAGCCTAGGATTTTTTGTTCCCTCAAGACAATCCGTCTCTGGTGGATTTTCCCAATTTCCTTTGCTTTTCTAGAATCTGCTATTGCTTTCGGAGTTTCATATATTCCATGGATTTTTGTTGACCCCGGATTTTCCTGATCTCCTTCATTTTCCTGATTTCCTTTGAGTTCCCAGAATCTGCCTGCTTTCGGAGTTTTACCTTATCCACAGATTTTTGTCGACTCCAAATTTTCCCAAGGTCTTTGGTCCCTTGTTTTCTCCATATTTGCAAAGAGTCTTCCCCTTCACAGAAATCTGTCTCTGGTGGATTTTCTAAAAATTTGGTGAAATGTAAGGAAATATGGAGTAGCGTGATGTGTTAGGGATTTTATTGCATTTCATGATTAATTCATGCTATCTTATGATCTCCTATGTGGTTTATTGATTGATAATGATTAGGTTTAATTGTTAGTAGGTGTTTCATAATTATTCTACTGGAATCCATCTGGTCTGGAATTTCCAAGAATTCCTCTCTGACTCAGATTTTGCGGATGGTCCTGAAACATGAAATTCATCAAGATCATTTTGTATGAGTTTTAATAACACCTTGATTGTATGAGGTTCATTCTAATGGTGTTTTGATGGATTAACATTTCTTTCCTGTGAGTTTTACTATGATTTTCGTGTTGAGTGCAGGCTGAATCTAGCAAGACAATGGAGGGATCCTCAGTATTTGAATTAGAAAGGATCAAAATGAACATCAAGAGCAAGATTCCTGAGAGTAAAATTACATCAATATGGTTTGAAGTGACTGATACAAATGTCAGATTGTGGGATTACAAAGTATTTAAAGGAAGAATGGTAGCAGAGGATCCTCCTTTGGTGGCTAGAAGGATGATGGAATCAGGCTTGTCACATGTAGCTAGTTTCCCTTCCATGGTGTAGTGTTATGAGTTGGTCCTTGAGTGTGCTAGACACTATGATCAGGACACAAAGAGAATAATTGGTCCTCAAGGGAGAGTTGTAGCAAATCTCAACCCTGTTTCCATTGCCTAAACTTTTGATATGCTAGAAAAATCTCATGTGGTGGCATTCAACATGAAGGAAACTCAGGAGTTCTATAATGAACAGATTGTGAAGTCATAATAGCTTATTAATTCCTGGCTACAGAAGCCCAAGTCTCAATATTCCAATCTGCCCAAGTAGTTATTCAGAGCAAAGTTCAAGAAGGAATACTATGATGCCATCACATTAATCAGCAGGGTGGTTGGATTCAAGAATGCAGACATGTTTGAAAATTGGATGTGCCATGTGATTGTGAGGATGGAGCAAGAGAAGACTGACTACCATTGGGTAGGATTCATTAGCAGAGTAATTCATGAGCAGTTGTCCAATATGTTGCAAACAAAGACCTTCACAATGATCTCATATTTGGTCTACGCACTTGCAAGATTCCACCCCTACAAAGGATTGATTACAAGGGGCACCTTTGGATAGGATATCATATATGAGGTTTACCCTCAATTGCATCTAGGAAGCTCGATCTATAGGAGGGTGAATGATGCATTCACCATGCTTATCACCAAATTACTTTAGGGTGCAGAGTATGTAAGGATTTCAGATCAAGCAAAAGAACTCATAAAGAAATATGGGGCATGGTTTATTCATTTCCCAACTTTCTCCTACATTAAGATTGATGGCTGCCAGAGGGCCCTATACAGACTTCCAAGATACCCTATTGATCATATCATACTTTTGGAAATAAATAGACAAATCTGTGACTTTGATGCCATTATCAAGAGAGACAAGCATAAGAATAGTTTTGGTGGAGATTTCCCATTAAGGATTGGCACTGCAGAGGCTTGTCCTTCCTTTGGTTCTACCTAGGCTTCAGAAGAAGAAATAAGTACTCTTGGCCTATCTTTCCATTCCAAGAGGTCTAGATTTGATATTACAGGAAAAGCTCAAAATAGGGCCAATAGAGAATATAGCCATAAGGTTGATTGGAGGACTACTAGGCCAATTGTAGTGATGAATTTGAGGTCAGAAAGAAGAAGTTTTCTCGCCTTCTAGTTGAGTTAGTCCATTTATACAATGTGAAGGAAGTGCCTGATCAACTCGAGGATGATGGAAACCTTATTCAAGATCATGCTTATGAGGCAATAAAAGATAGGCCAATTGGTGATGTGGATTGGCTAGATGAAGAAAAGATAGAGCTAAAACAACTAATGGACCCAGTCACCAAATTCACTGGAATGTGGCTAAGGTATAATTATGGGAGTTGGAAAGTGTAGGTGTATAGTGCACCTATGAGCTGATGGGGGATTTGGATCCTCATTCCACTTCGAAGGAATCAACTGAACAGGATCCTAAGGGAAAAGATAAGTTGGATTCTCCTTTTAAGATCAATATAAAAGGTTTCCAAGAGGAGGTCCAAGAGATAGAAAAATAGAGAAAGTCAATAGCTAAGAAGAGGACAAAGACTAAGAGGTCTGAGTAGAAAGAAACAAAAAGGAAAGGTCCTTAAGTTGATGTTCCAGTTCCCAAAAGGAGAAGAGTCGTAAGGCTTCCATAGAAGGCAAGGTCCAAGGTAGGAGAAGAGGAAGCTACTTTGCCGGTGGTAAATGTAGAAAGCTCAGAAGAGAAGGCCAAGGTGTATACAAGGAGGTCTAGGACTCCTTCTCCCAAGGATAGTGTGCCAAAAGTAGATTTCCCTCTAGTTTTTTTTCATTAGGAGTGGCATGATGATGTTCCTTCCACTCATGAAGCTCAAAGTGAACCAGGAGAATCCAAAGAAGTTGAGGATCATCTAGATACTAAAGGGGAGGAATTTCATGAAGGTGACCTTTATGGTGCAGAGGTAGAAATTGATAAGGTAGTGAAGTCTCCTTTGGTTGCATGTGCAGATTCGCCTGTTAGAACTGAAGAGGTCCCTCCAAGAGGAGAAGAGGCTAAGAAGATTCCATCCCCTAAGCATAAGGAAGAACATGTTGAAGAAAAGGAAAGCAAGATGAATGAAACTCCTGAGAAGTAGGGTTTGAGTTAAGAGGGACCTAAAGATCAGCATGAGGTGAAACAGATTGAAGTGTGATTGGAATCCACTATCCCTGATTGGTTGGACAAGGAGATAAGGAGAAAACAAGTTGTTGTGGAAGACACTCCACTGAATTGGGATGAGCTGCTAGCCAAGATTGGAAAAGATAAAGGTAAAAAGAAGGCTAGGGTGATTTCAAGTATTGAAAGGGATGAAGCTCATAATAGAGTTGTTCACATTGCCACCCCTACTTCAGATAAGAATAGAGATGATGTAGCTGGAAAGGATTATAATGTTCAGACTTTCAATCTAGGGCCTACATCCATTGAGCAGGATATTGAAGACTATCAGGGTTCTAGTGCTGTTATCTTGGGTAGATTGAGGAAGGAAATAAAGACCAAGCAGGAGTTAAAGAAGGAAATGAAAATCTCAGGAAATGCTTCAAAGATTTGATGAAACCCCTATAGTCTATTAACCCTTCTACTTCTACTGCAAAGCCTTTACCTCAAGAAACCATCATCGAGCTTGAAAAGATGAAGGCTTCCACTCTTGCCACTGCAAATTGGCCGCAAGGGGTTTCAACCAAAGGAAATGTGGCCAGTAAGGATATTTTGTCAACAAGGAAAGATGCTATAAGGGTGGTTGATTCGTTTAAAGAAGTGTTAGCTCAGGACAAAGAAGATACAGATCTCCTACTGCAGAAAACCAAAATCATCATGGAGTACACTAGGGATAAGCTGGTAAGTGATAAAATTCTCTCTTCCTCTAGAGCTGCTGAACCTTGGGAGTGGTTCGAAGCATTGTTGATTAGGCAAAAGGTTTTGAAAAAGATTTACAAACAGAGGAGGCAGATTGATGATAGCCTAGCTGGCGTGTATAATGGATCCATTACCTTTTTTGAGATTATGACAGGGAGAAGGAAGATTGCTCCCAAATATTTGAGTTTGGAACAGTTGAGGAAGTGGTGGCATTATTTTTATCCCCCAATTAATGATGATTCTATTTCTGAACACCTAGTAGATGATGTGGCCACATACATTGTTGTCATTAACAAATACCTAACATATAAGGTGGATTGGGATAAGTCAGTAAAACAGTCAAGGGAAGAAACTGCATCAATTGAGAGATGACTTAGGGTTTTCCCTTTACCACCTGTGGCCAACTTGGATAGGGTGCTTTTATAGGTTCATGAAATGTTGGATTAGAATAAGGAAAAAGGGGAAGGAAGTTAATGATTAGCTACATCAAGATTTGTGCTTCCCTATTATTTTGGCATGCATTGGTCCGAGTTGCATTAGAGATCCCAGGCTGACCTAGATGAAGTTCATGCATTTAATGCACATTTTATTTCATTTTGAATTTGTCTTGCCCAACTTGTTGTGCCTAATTATAATTGTAAAATTCAATCTAGGCCGACATGTTTTGTGGGGTTCTATAAATATGGCATTTTTCCTATTTGTAAGGGTTAAGAATTTTTAGATATAGACAAATAGAGAGCTAGTTAGAGCAAATTAGGAGAGCACGAGTTAGCAAGTAGTTATTCTGGAGAAAATATTGTAATAGAAAGCTAGAATTGTTGCTACAGTGGATAATTTGATGCAAGTAATGACATTGTGATTTGGTGCCATACTTGTGTTCTTTTGTCTTACATGGTTCTTGTTATTCTATCTTTAGAATTGCTTTGAGAAAAGTTGATATTTAGATTAGATTTGATTCAATGATGTTTATGATTTGATATTTGAAGTGTTGCAGCAATCCCTAGTCCATACATTTCACAACCAACTGAATGTTATTTGCTTTAAAAATTTAGCCTAGACTTTATATTTATTGTGCTTAGTTTAATTGTGAGGGTTTATTAATTTCAATTTCAATAGGGTTGTTTGAATGAATGTTCATGATTTGAAAATCTTAACACCTTAGAAGATTGCACTGTTTCTATGAGATTGCAGATTCATCTGGGTTAAGTAGGAACTAGTTTTGAGGGATTGGTCCATTTCAAGTGTTTGGTTATTTACATTATTAATATTAGGTTTAATATTAAGTTTAGAAATCTCTTTGGAACCCTTATCTTTTGTTATTTCTTTGATTATTGGGTTAAATTTAGGATTGAAGTATCATCACAATGTTAGATCTAATAAATTGAGATTCACTATTTTGCTTGTAGTAAGGTCCCTTTGTGATTACCAACATTTTCACATTTATCACTAAGTTGTTCATGTATTGTCAAGACCTGACATTAGAGACCTTGGGGTTATCTATTGAGGCTTGCTAATCGAGATTTACATTTCAAGAGAGATAGGATATTGTATTCTGTCTGAGTTGTGTTGTGCAGAAAGCATCATCAAAAAATTGGCGCTAGAAGGAGGTCCTGAATAAGCAAGCTGGATTGATTTTTGAATGCAATCTCTCCTAAAAAAATTAGAAGAAGAACTAGATCTGCTCCATGAGAGGATGAATTTCAGGAATTACCAGACCCTACTAGGTCTAGAAGGACCAATAGAAGGGGAGAATCATCATCATCTCATCCACCTCTATCATCTCCATTAGCCCCATCTTTGTCAGGTTCATCTGAGTCTGAGGACATTCCCATTCCACAACCTCAGCTAGTCATAAATCATCCATTACCACCCCCACCTCCACCAATGGCTTTCCTAGCAACCAACCCATATCCATTGAGTTTTTTCGTTTACAATTGTTATAAGATCAACACTTATAAAAATTATTTAGAACCACAAAATGAACCCAGAACAAAGTTGACAAACTATTTTAATTTTAAAATGAAATTTAAGTAAAGATCTATTTCTAGCCAATAATGGCATATTGTGATGGTTACATTGTGGCATTGTGGTTCTTGTCACCAAAGTTCAAACTCCTATTGAAGTATTATTTTGCACATTTTATTGCCTTGCCAATTCATATCTCTAATCCCAATTTAAAACATAGGTCCATTTCTAATACTATGATAATTAAAATTTAAAATCACCATAAAAATATTCATCTTCATCATTATGTATTGTGTTGAATTATCACTTCCACAACTTTAAATTAATTAATTTGAATTAATTTATACTCATATACAATATAACCTAAGACCAAACACCAATTAATTTTTTTAATAGAAGTCACTCCATTATTAAATAAAAGAACAACATCACATTCACTACTTTGGTCAGATGAGTCCCTATGAAAGGAAAGAATATGTAAGGAGTCTCCCCAATGCAAATTGCATGGAATAGAAGGAAAAAAGAAGCCAAAATGTATAGAAACTAAAATGCACCATGGCAGAAAATTAGGTGTCTCGACACAAGTCTTCCAGTACATACAGGGCTTGTCCATTTCTTACTAGCAATTTTGCACAAAAATGAGGCTCCACTATTTTCTTTTTTTTTATTGAAATAATGCAAAATACATAGAATGAAATGCAGTTATAAATGGTAGAGAAACCTATCAGACTTAATGGTCAAAACATAACCACCAATAGTAGCAACAAAACATAAACAACCAAAGACTAAACAAAAAAGATTACACAAAAATCAAAAGATTCCACCAAAAAGAAACATTCCAGTTGTAGCAAACTAGAACAACAATAATGCTATACAAGAACAGCCAAAGCGGACTGAAGAGCAGCAACATAAACATTGTCAAACTATAGTAGTATGGAGATGTTGGTTCACTTGAAGTTTGATTTTCTAAAACTGGACCTTTAACTCAAGATTATTCTCGGATTCTGTCTTGGAAGCCATTAACACATGTACCAGCCAAACAACTGAGACTCCACTACTTGTGTCAGATGAATCCTTGAAAAAGGATAGAACATGTAAGGAAAGGAGTCTCCCCTGCACATACCAAGTCTGCAACCTTATTACTCTACAAGGAAATGTAAGGAATATTAATACTATTTTGCAATCATCAGTCATGAGCCTTCACATCATTAGTTTAATTAGAGTGCAAATTGCATGTGACTTGTCTGCATGTTCAAAGTATGGGCGACCAAGGATTGAGTCTGACATGGAATGGGTTGTCTACATTGCTTCACCACCCTAGGTGGTCCAAGAGAAGTTTTGTAGCCCACCCAAACATTTAGAAGGTGAGTATGTGCCAAAGGAATGATTTTTTTTTGTAAGATAGCAATTCAACTCTTAATGATTTAAATATTGAAAATGAGATCCTCAAAACCCAGTGTATTTTATATTATGGAAAGTTTGAGGTTTGATAGACATCCTTGTTGTGCAATTCTCACACACATGCCCCACCGGAGATCGGGAACCTCTTTTTGCTTTTGCATATCTACATCTTGGCTTGGTCAAATTTTGGTTTTTCTCTTCTTGGGAGGTTATTTTGGGATAAAGTCTAGGCTGGGTTTAATGAGGACAATATTTTGAGGCTCTAGGGGAAATTTATCTATCTTGGAATTTGAAAATGGAGATTTTGAAGTGATTTTTTAATGTTATATGTAAATTTTTTTGCACCTCTTGATAGAGGATGAAAAATTAGGTAGGGTTGCTTTTTGAACTTTTTGAAAATTCCTTCTAGAAAAAAAGTCATGAGGTTTAGGGGATTTCGACCCTGTAGGGAATCTAGGAAATTCCATCCCCGAAGGATTTTCCTGAAATTCCTTGACCCCTCAAAATTCCTTAAAACTAAAATGGAAAAAATGGAAAAAAAAAAATAGATTTTTTTTCCAAAATGGAAATTTTCTCAAAATGCATTTTTTGAAAAATGGAAATTTGTTCATTGAAATTTTTAAATGTTCCCAAAAATGAAATTCTTGAGATGGATAAAAAAAAATTGAAAATAAAAGTTTCCAAAAATGGAAAAATTTATGAAAATGGAAAGTTGCTATATAATGATGATATCTATTTTTCACATGTGAGCTACTAATGATGATATCTATTTTTCAGGATTAATTAAATATTAAAAGGGGAACTTGCATATATGGATTCATCCCAAAAGGGAAATATGGAAGAGTTCAATTCAAATTTTAAAAGTGGGGCTTGCATGAGAATCCGTGCCCAAATTGTCTACAGCTAGGAGTTTCTGGAAGACATGTGAAGCTGATTTCATCATCCAATCAAAATTTTCATTAATGACAAGCTAGCATAATATTGTTTTCTCATTGTTCCATGATGTAACTGCTTTTATGCAATTGGATGATGATGTACCATAATCTCCCAAATTAAATGTAACAGTTGGATGCTTCTAGAGGTGCAATTTGTGCCATTGTATTGAATTAAATCCCGGCCATTGATTCAAAATGTAATTTTATATAAAAGGCCAATGGCTTCTCATTTGTAAAGGGGGTGAGACTAGATTAGAAGCCAAAATTGGCTAAGTTAGGAGTTAGATTACGCAAGATAGTAGTTGTAGGAGAGGAAAGAGACTAGAAATTGTTATCTAATGTTGGAGAAGTTAATGCATTTATATTTTTGATTTGGCAGGCTTTGTGTTACACTTTGACAGTTTATGGTTTCTTATTCTCAGTTCTCAATGTTAGATGTTAGATTTCAGTTCTTTTGCAATAATGGTAAAATGTTAATAATGTTGATCGATCCCCAGTCCATACTTATAGCAATTTGTTGATTGTAATTTGTTGTGTAAAGTTAGTCTGGGCCTTATTTTGTGCTAAGTTCAACTATGGATGCTTCTTTACATTGCGCCAGTTATTGGGTATGTGGATGAATATTCATAGTCTAAAAATCTTTAGTTTCCTTAGAAGATTGCACCATTTTTGCAGAGTTGTGGGCTTGTCCTTGATCAAGCAGAGATTGGTTTTGTTGGAGATCTATCCATTTGCAACATTCATCATTATTGTGATTGATCTTAGGAGCTATTTTAGAGTTGAATCTCTCTTAACCCTTATCTCTTTTGTTGTTTATTTTGAATCTAGGTTAGTTTTAGGATTAAAAGCATCACCATATTGTTGCATCTGATGAAAGTATGCTTTGAACATTGTTCATTTGTAAGGACCCTTGTAATTACTAGCATTTTCACATATTATCTGAGCTTTTTATGCATTGTCAAGACCTGACATTAGAGACCTTGGGGTTATCTCTTGAGGCTTGCTGATAGAGATTTTTCTTTCAAGAGAGATAGGATTTCCATATTTTGTCTGAGTTGTTGTGCAGAAAACACCATCAACAATCCCAAGAAAGTATTTCATGCATAACACTTGACAAATATTTCAAGGTCTAGAAATTCTCTATTTGTGAGAAGTTAATATTTCTAGGCCTTTTCTTTTTATTGCACATTGTGTTATATAGTCTACTAGTCATTTTTATGTAATAATCATGAAGCATGTCATAGTAGAGTTAGCATTTATCTCTCTCCTACATGGCTTCAACACTTAGTTAACTAAGGATGTGACTTCCCCATTGAGAGTTTGTTCTTTTGAACTTTAATAATTTCATTCTTTATATTTGGTGATGTTTATGCCTCAAATGGCAATGCACAAGAATTTTAATTGATTTATATGACCTATGATAAATGTGTTACTTTTCCTATAAGCTAGACACTTAGAAAAAGAAAGGCCTAATACTATGTGTGCCAAAATTGAGGCTTTAATCCCAATATTTGCTTCCATCATGATCATACCAAATACAGATTATATTTTTCTCCAAACCAAAACTACGTCTCCCCCTTAAGACTGATTTATCCATTATGAAACCAAGTTGTTCCACTTCCTAATCCTACATTCTAAAACAAAACCAAAACCCTACTTTACAATACCACAAAATTGCATACACAAATATTGCACAATACACAACATACTTGGGGTAAGATAGTTTACTTGATTCATTCAAATGGAGAATTATATCGATGTACTCAAACTCACCATCTCTTAGATCATCCTTCATGTATCCAAGTTGGGAAAAATTGATAATTCTAGAGACCCTTACAACAATGAGAACATCAGCCCTAAAGGAACCTAGTGACTCTCCCTAAATAATTCATATCTCCTTAAATATAGTGTTTCCTTCATGCCATTTTAGAACCTCAAAAACCATATTCAAATGATGTATAGGTATTATTCTTATATCTAATGGTCAATCCATTTCTAGCTTGCCTCGCCACTAAGAAGTTCTCTATCCATGAAAATAAACTTCTTACAACATGTCAAGTATCTAGGTCATCCAAAACTTGTGACTCACACAGTTCCTCATGCTCAACTCTCTCCAAAAATTCAACCTTTTTCCATAAGGCTCCATATCGTCCCAATTTTCCAAGTCTAATGCAAACCATGTTCAAATGATGTATAGTTATTGGTGTTACATTTTATGCTCACTCCATTTCTATCTTGTCTCACAACTAAGAATTTATCTATGATCCATGAAAATAATCTTCTTGCAACATGTGAAGTATCTATCCCATCCACAAATTTGAACTTACACTATCCCTCATTGTCAACTCTCTCCAAGAACTCAATATTTTTTCTTGAAAGAATTCAAACTGTCCCAATTTTCCAAGTCTAATGCAACCTAGTGCATCTAGGTTTAGGCCTCTTTTCAAGAACAACTTGTAGACACCTAAAATTAACTGTAGTGTATAAAATTGTAAACCTTTACAATTTCACACTAGTTTTGGGTCTCCTAATCAATTGGACTTAATTAAGCTTCTAATTTCCAAAATTATGCATTCCAAATCCTTATTATTCTCATCTTTTGAAAGGAAAACCTTCATTAAATTATTACTAACATTAATTAAAGTACCTTGTAAATTGTGTATTCTAGAGTTATGTCTCATGACCCATTCACCCAAGGGCCAATGCCTCCTCCTTAAGTGCTAGGACCAAATTTTTAATATGTTTTTAGTGGAATTTTAATGATTCAAATTCAAGTTTCAAATGTCAGCTTATGGAATCTAAATTTTGGGAAATTAGATAAACAACTATATATATAAGGTTTTTTTTATCAATTTAAATCTAACAAAAGAGAACACACTTTATGATAGAAATCCTTTAACAAATATTGTGGTCAAGAGCATTGAAGAGAATATTTATCAATCATGTACAACCATAATCAAGATCATATCATCATGCCAAAAGTTCATGTCATGTTTTAGAGCTAACATTGTGATGTAGGTCTCAAGCATTCAAGCATCAAATAAAAAAATCAATCAAGACAATTCATGCAAGATCTAGAGCTTAGAGAGATGTGTTAGACTTCAGTCCTCTAAAGGAAACCATTAAGGGTTTGGTGAGCTGTGACATAGCATTATTTATTTATCAATTCCTTCCATTTATCAATATCTCATTATCAAGGTTTAATTACCAACACGAGGTTTCACTAAGGTGAACCCCTATTCACCCAAAAAAAAAAATTCTTCTCTCTTTCTATGTGTAGCTTTACAGTTGAAGAAGGATTGAGAATTGATGAAATGATAAATTTTGTAAAGTTGTCAAAGTTTTTAGCATTATTTTCAAGCAACGAAATCTCAAATTCAAAATTTATTTCTATATTTTTGATAGTAAAACTTGGTGAAATTAGAAGATTATATTCTGGATCTAAGGACTTTAAAATCACATTTTTGGACCCCTATACAGAGACCCATTCACCCTAGGGTGAATCTTTCCTTCAACAAAGTTCAAAACCCACTTTTGATCACAAGTACACACCATTATGCCCTTCTCATATCTACTTGCAAACTATTGTTTCCATTTTTGATATCATAATATTCTATAGTTTAGTTATTAGGTCATACAATTAATTTTTTTAATAAATTTAAATTTATCTCCCAGAACAACCAATCAATCATTTATGTCATAAGAAAATAGACGACCTTCCTAATAGGGTTGACCCACCTTAAGGTTGAAATTCAGCCCTATCATTGGGAGATCTATTTTTCTAATGAGATTAGGAAAAGTTGGAGTGTTTAAGATCATATCTACACATTCATATACATAATTACACCCCCCCACCATTTTTCTATGTTTCATTTTGGTGAACTCAACATTCTTACACTATAAGCTATCTAAAATTTGAAGTCCTTTACACCCTAAATATAGGATTGGCATTAGTTTTTTTGCATCTCATGTAGGGTTTCAAAATTGTATCTTACGTCATGTAAAATTACATATTGCATCATTTCAAATCTCAAAACTCCGAAAACATTGCACAAATGTTGTATTCATTTTACATAATAGTCTACATATTAGCATCTTTCAACCATTTACATTAGAAAATTCAAACAAAACTGCATCTAAAAGTGTGTCATTTTGCTTGTTGTTTGTCATCAAATTGCATTTGTGTCTAATCATAAAATTCTACAAAATTGTAACTGAAAGTATCTTTTTGCAACCTAAAACAGAGACTTAGAAATAAACTCAAAATCTTAAACTTGAATTTTTCAAACCTCTATGCAAAGACCCATTCGCCCTAGGGAAAATATTTCCTTGTACAAGTCATTTTCCAATTTTTTGGGCATAAATCTATCTCTATTTGCTTTATTTCTTACTGTTTGTAGATCTCAGTTTTGGTTTTTTGGAATTGTAATTTTTTGTAATTGTTTACATTCAAGTCAATTGGTCAAAAAAAATGCATTATTCAAAAGTAAAATTTGCATCATTTTCAGATTTTTGCACTCTAAAATAAGAAAACCCTTGTACATCAAATCTAAAACTTTGCATCTAAATTTATTTGTGCATCATGAAATATGTATGGGTAACACATCAATGTCCTCAAAATGTTTGGTTGATGTCTCAATTTTTATTTTTAGTGACAATCCTAATGCAATTGGTAATACTCATGAAACTTCACCTCCTAATGAATTTCCAAGTGAGGTGGACATCTTATGATAAGATGAAGATAGCATGAAAAAATTCATATAAGACTCCTTATGTAACCTTGAGAATAATGCATCCTTATATCCATCCATGAAAACACCTCTTATTATCCCATCACTTGATATGGTCAACCTTCTACATCTTGAAATTGAAGCACAAAACAAGCCTCAACCATAAATCATGAAAGAACTTGTTAACAAAGACAATCTTGATACTCTTTTATCATATGCCCATCAAGTTACCAACACACATATCAACTTAGAAGAGATTTATCATCAAGGATTCAAAATATTAAGTAAACAAGGTGTTGCAAATATTTTGGCATCCTAATCCTTTATAGCGCTTCTAGGGTTTTTCACCTAAAAGGAGAAAGAAGGGCCAAAATGGGCAATGTTACATTCAAATTCAATGCAATATGGATGAAATATGGATGTAATATTCCTAGATGCAATGTTTTAATGAAAGAAATTGATAAAGTTTATTGATTATTTATGTAAAACTATTCAAATGCATGTTGTTTGAAAACACATTGTGATATGCAAAAAACACCTAGAAATGAATGCAAATTGTACCAAAAATGGATGAAACTAAAAGTGTGCTCTTGGGATCTTGATGGAAACTGGAAATGACTTCTAGAATGTTTTTGATCCTAATTTGAGGCTTGGTGGGAATCATTTGCCATTATGGGAAAATCGGTCCCAGTTCTGTAAAATTGTTCCAAAGCTCATTTAAAACAAATGGGTATCTAAAAATACAGAAAAACCAAAATTAGTCCTAGAAGTGGGACTCATTCACAATGCATGGAAAATGAGTCCACTTTTAAATTTTTTAAGATTCAAAGGTGGAAATAGGAGCCTTCAGTCTGCACTTTCTGAGCTTCTCCAGGTGTCTAATTCTAAAACTATCAAATTCGGGCCTAAAGGTGACTTTTTCTTGATATTTTTCCTTATCCAATGATGATATGACTTGAAAAAAATTTAAATGCAATCTTCAATTATTCCTAAGCCTCCAATGTGTCTAAATTTGCAAACACACAAGATACAAAAAAGAAATGTTGGATGTTAAGGCATGGGCGTTTTCCTTGGTCAAAACCCTTTTAGGAAATGTAACCAAAATGAGAAAAGAATGTAATGAAGCATGTAAAAATGGACTTATTACCTTTCCATGAAGATTGAACTTGAATTTCTACAACAATACATGAAGAATCTTCCCTTGTATGTCATAGGAAGTTATATTGATGACTTGCAACGATGAAACCCTCACTTGGTTGACTTGAGGGAGAAGATATATGATGAATGAATGATAAGAGATGTGTGAATGAGTTAAGAGATGTAACTTAGGGTTGAGAGAATTTATTTTATAGGAAATTCACCTTATTTTCTCATAAATTGGATCCCCAAGGCTGACATGAAGAAAAATTAAACTTAAAACCTAATTTTTCCCACTCAAAAGTCAAAAATGGCCCAAATGGGACTCATTCAGCACCTTGGGAAATCCAGTCCCACCTCATAGGGATTCATTTGCCACAAATGGCGAATTAGTCCCAGAGGGGTCCATTTTCGAGTTGGGTTGTTGGGGAATGCATAAATTAGGTTTATATGATGACTTTGTCAGTTATTTCAGCAAATTATGCCTCAAGATGCACAATATGGAGTCATAGGGGCCTATTTGTGATGATACAAAGGTAAATTGGGGCTTCAGACACAAAATTCAATGTGAAAGTGTGATTAAATAATCATTACAACATTAAAATGAGGTCCACATAGCCTATAAAGGCATAACATACAATGTGAATGTGTAGGAAACATTACAACACTAGATTAACATTAAGTTTATTTTGCAACCAGTTTCATTAAATACATTTTATAATGTTGAATTAAGGGAAAATGGGTTCATTAAGTCTAGAGAGGTGTGAAATTATTTTACAACACCCTTATAATACATCATTGAAAGGGTCCAAGACCTAGTGTAGATGTGAAAAACACTTGTCAACACCAATTTAAGGCCTTATAAAGCCTAATTTATCATCAATTATTCCCCAAATCAAGCAATTTTCCTTTTTTCTATGGTATACAAGGATGTGACATAACCAATAAACATGAAATCCATCAATTGCTAGAAAAAAAAGCAATCAAAAGACACCAAGGGCTTAGGATATCAAGATTCTCCTACCCACGCTACCTCTCCTATTGGGAAAGGTTTTCTCTTCTAAAAAATTATTTCGAAACACAAATTAAGGACTCATGATCATGATCAAGTTACCTTAGATCCTCCATCTCCATCTCAACAAGTTTATCAATCAAGTAAGAAACCCAAGACCTATAAACTCAAGAAATTATCATTCTTATAAAGAATAGTAAAGATTGAATGAAAATTGGATCAACTTCTTAGTCTAGGATTGATTACACTACCACCTATCAAAGAGGTTAAAGATGGAAAAATTACAAAAATATCTTATTATGCATATCATAGAACTCTTGGGGATCTTAATGATTATTTTTGTGCTTTATATAGATTGATACATGAAAATGATATTATTGATGTACTTGACTAGAATGCATGCACTTTTCACATTGCTATGTGATAGTTGTAGAATCATAGCATGCTCACTATTACATGTATTACATTTCATGCAAAATCATTTCTGTATTGCAAGGAGCACATTCTCATCCCCTATCTTAGCTCATCCTTGTCCTTTATTTAGGGGAAAGGGGTTGGATATACTTTTCATAGTATGACACTCGTTGTTGCACCTTTAGCTAGTTATCCACGTTTTTCATATGATGAACAAGATTGGGATGCATAAAATTTTCTTTAGGTTGGATTGCATGTAGCATAATATATTTGTTCTTTCCATCCCCTTTGTTTGATTGTATGTGTGTAATTTGATAGCCCATATCCTATTTCTTGGCATGTCTTTATGTTTGTCAACCTACTTTGGATGAACCTTGTTACTTCATTCGTGTAAGGATTCAAAGGAAATGAATTTGTTGTGGAATTCTTCTATTTTTATATACATTTTTCTATCTATTGTAACCATTATCTTTTCATTTTTCTTGTGTTTTCCTTTTGGGAATGATGCAAGGAGTTGAGATATTTAGGTCTCTTCCATATTGACCCAAAATCTTTCCTTTGTTTTTTCTCTCTATTTGTCATTCCTCCTTTGTGTTCATTTTTCTATGAGTATTTGGGAAATGCTGATGGTTCCAATCTCGATTATATCACTGTAACAAAGACATACACTCACCTCAAATCTGTGGATCCCTTAGATATTATCTTAGGATTGCATGTGGGGGAAACCTCCTTTTGATGATGTAGCTCTATTTGGAAACATAATTTTGAGAAAGGGATTTCATAATAAGATATCATGTATTGGCCTTTATTAATATCTACTTTAAAGTAATTGTTCACAACATGGTGTTTAGCAATTTCTTTAAAGTGGGGGGAATTCAACATCCTACATATTGCTTGCATAATGACATGACCTCCTTCAAAATGTGGTATTCTTAGTTCATGTGATGTTTCTTATTTTTGGTGACATTAGAGTTGATGTATTTCAAGAGCGTGACCTTTCTTGGAATATGGCATTCCTCTTAGTAGTAATGTTATGGCTTGCATTCCCTAAGGTTTGAATAATTCATCCCTTGTCTTCATGATGCCAACTATGATGTTACCTAAGGTGAGACCTTTCATGTATCAATAAAAATCCCTATGATTATCCTAACGTAAAACCAAGTTCATGACCATTGAGCATAACATGACTTGCATGCTATTTGTGCCTTGTTTTGAGTGTCT
Source organism: Sequoia sempervirens (assembly GCA_007258455.2). Taxonomy (NCBI): domain Eukaryota; kingdom Viridiplantae; phylum Streptophyta; class Pinopsida; order Cupressales; family Cupressaceae; genus Sequoia; species Sequoia sempervirens. The sequence continues at coordinate 93,359,583 of VDFB02358134.1, read as the reverse complement.
AGTATAATGCAGCTTGCTATCCTTCGAAAAACCTATAACCATTTAGTATGGAACCTTATCAAAGCTCTCAAAGAGTATAGGTTTTCCTATGGTTAATGTATGGGAGCCTATAGACCTAGGATGACCTGCCCATGGGTATGTGTAGGATCATGATAGGCCAAAAAGTGGTGATATGTAAGTGATATGATGGCCCATGTGGCTAACAACTTTTTTAACCCAAAAATTGATGAAATGAAAAGGGTTTTTTAAGGAGATTCTCACCTTTCCACCAATATAAATTATGCTTTACTTTGACTTTAATTAATAATTATTATTAATTTTCTATTTAAATTATGACTAAACTCCTAATTGATAGGCTGATTAAAAAACATCTATAGCTTTCAAACGGTGTCACATTTTTTTATTAAAAAAAAAAAGAATTTCATGACGTTTTGACCAAGTTAAGGTGGTCAAACATACAAGTTTTTATATTTTTTAAAGTTTTAATAAAAAATCATGATTAATTATTTACTTGGAAAAAAATTACAAAAAATAATGCATCACATCAAGACATGAGTCCTCTACTTATATCTAAAATCTTGTAAAAATATTATCATTTTATTGTGGCTAGGGTGGTCGGACAAACACCTACTTCTTTTTTTTCCCTAAAATTTAAGTACTACTACATTGAAATTTCAAATTTTCACCAAATAGTTTTTTCTTTTTTTAAAATCAACCTAGTAGTTTAGAAACTACATTCAATTTGCTATAGATTCTATTCTTACATATTTTTGAAATAATATAGATAACTTATTCAATTTTTTACGTCAAGTTGCGTAACTCTGATTTTTCTAAATTTTTTGCCACTTAAGGGCCTATTTTTTCCATGATGATCCTGCACGTACCCTTAATTTAATAAAAGAAACCATAAAATTCTATGTTTATCTACCCCATTTTTGCAGGTTCACACCTTGTATACCTAGTGTTTCTCACTCCTTAGGTTCACCTAGTGTATATCAAACTACACTAGCCATTGGGAGCATATTTTTGGACACACAATCAAGGTTTGATCCATACCTTTTGGACAAAGATTCAAATCTTGATCCATCTATTTTCCCTCTTCGCATTAATTTTGATATTATATGATGTTGTATCTTATGTCATTGCTGAATATTTGTTTCTCATTGTACCTTTGTTGGTTTTCTATGGGAAATTAGATCTTGGGGGCTTGATCATCCTCCTTGACCCTTCTCATCTTATCTTTCTAACAATTGTACAATTAGACCTCTCTTGACTTATTTTTTTACTTTACTTTGAGTTTGAGTATGGGCTCATACTCTCACTAAATTGGGGGCTAAATGTATTGTAGAAAATTATATACCTTTGCTATTTCACACTATGTTTGGTTCCCCTAATTAATTGGACTTAACTAACTTCTAATTTTCCAAATTATGCATACCAAAGCCTTATTATTCCCATTTTTCAAAAGGGAAAATTGTTTTAAATGATTACGAACATTGATTTAAATACATTGGAAATTGTGTTTCCTAGATTTAGGTCTCAAGTCCCATTCATGCAAGAGTGAAGGGTTCCTCCTTAAGTGCCAAGACTTGATTTTTAATATTTTTGGGTGATCTTTTAATGATTCAAATTCAATTTTCAAATATTGGCTTGTGGAATCTAATTTTTGGGAAACTTGATAAACACCTATAAATACAAGGTCCTTTTATCAATCAAATCTAACAAAAGAAAAAAAATATTATTAGAGAAATCCTATAAAAAATATTATTGTCAAGACCATGGAAGAGAAAATTTATCAATCATCTACAATAGTAATCAAGATCATATCATGTCCAAGTTCATGCATGTTCCTGTCATGTTTTCGAGCTAACATTATGATGTAGGTTTCAATCTTTCAAGCAAGCATTCAAGCATCAAATCAAGTAATCAATCAATCCAATTAGTGCAAGATCCAAACCTTAGAGAGATGTGTTTGAATTTCATCCTCTAAGGGAAGCCATTAAGGGTTTGGTCATTTGTGGCATAGCATTGGTTTTGACTAAGGTAAACCCCTATTCACCCAAAAAAAAACATTTTTATTCTCTCTTTGTATGAGTAGATTTATAGGTGAAGAAGGATTGGAGATTGATCAAAGGAGAAATTTTGTAAAGTTGTCAAAGTTATCAACATTGTTGCCAAGCCAAAAAAAATCAAATTTAAAATTTATTTATGACTTTCCAATAGTCAAACCTGAAGAAATTAGAAGCTTGGATCTAGGATCTAAGGATAGTAAAATTAGATTTGGGACCCCTGTATAGAGACCTATTTTCCCTAGGGAAAATCTATCCTTTAATAGAGTTCAAAACCCACTTTCAATCACATGTACACACCATTCTTCCCTTCACAGATCTTCCTATAAACTACTATTTTTTTAATTTTTTTTATCATAATATTCTACATTTCAAGCATTAGTTCATACAATTTAGTTTGCTAATGCATGTAAATTTATCTTTGAAAATAGCCAATCAGTCATTTTATTCATAAGAATACAAAAAAAAATCCTAATAGGGTTGACTCACCTTGAGGTTGAAATTCAATCCTATCCTTGGGATATCTCTTTTTCTAATGATATTAGGAAAAGTGGGAGTGTGTTATATCATTCCATAATCATATACACACTTGAACCATAGATTTTTGGCACAAATGCACTTCTCTAGCTCTTCTAGGGTTTTTCACCTAAAAGGAGAGAGGTAGGGAAAAAAATGCTAAGGGGTTCATTCAAATTATGTTCTATGTGATGTGATCTAAGCTAAATGAAGTGAACTAAATGTAAGTAACTGATCTATATGATGGTTATGAATGCAAAACTAAGGTTTAAGCTATGCTAAAGCACACACTGTGATATGCAAACAATAAACTAAGAGATGAATAAATGCAAAATAGAAAGAGAAAGGTTGAATCAGAGTGCACATGGGAAATATTTGAGGAATCTTGAATAGTCTGAATGCTATCTAAGATTATTGAAAATCAACAGTGGGACTCATTCACCCAGGGTGGAAATTTAGTCCTGCTATTGGTGAAAAACTATTCGAAGCAAGTTTTTGACTATCACAATCCAAAATCTGAAAAAACCTAGATTTTTAGTCTTAAGGTGGGACTCATTTTCCACTAGTGGTGAATCAGTCCTCTCCCAAAATTTTGAGAAATTAGGAGACAACTCTGCAACACTAGATTTGGAAATGTCTAATTTTGAGGTTGTCAAAGTCAATTTTGTAGGAAACACATAGAAAACCTTCTCCAACCTTGAAATAGAGTTGATTTGACTTGAAGCACCTAGTTGACTTGTTGAACAATCTACAATCACCTAAATTCTTAATAAATCTGCATTCCTAGGTCTGCAAACACACATGCAAGAGGGGGGAAATGGTTGAGGGTTAGAAAATAGGGGTTTGCCTTGGTCAAACCCCACTTTGGCAATCAAACCCTTAATGAAATAAAGAAATGCAAGAGAATGATAAAAAAATAACATACAAATGATATCAACTTACCAAACCCTTGTTGATGAAAATATGAATTTGTGTTAATGGATGCTCCAAAATGCTTGAATAATGCTTGATTTAATGTTGTAAGATGCTTGAATGTTTGAATGAATGGGGGTTGAAATGGATGTAAAAAATAATATTTATACAATCTTGTGCCTTAGTAACCTATTAATACCTCATCACAGGTCGACATCAAGTGATTTTGAATAAAAAACTAAAAGGAAATTTTAAAATTTTGAATTTGGAGCTAACGGGGACTCATTCACCACCCATGGCAAATGGGTGTTAGGAATTATCTTGTATTTAATGTTGTTTTTTAGGTTTACATTAAAAAATGCACTTAATTAAGCTTTATAAGGGCATAAAATGGTCAAATAAAGCATAAGAAAGGGATAAATAGTGAAGTTATGCCTAGAAAAACATGAAATCTTGTTACAAGACTTTACAACACTTCAATATAGGACTTGATTAATGATGAAAAGGTGATTTTTAGGTAAGTTTTAATGAATATAGTCTAGAAGAGTGTAGAAATTCTTTAGAACACTTCACAAGACCTTCACAAGACATCATTATTTTAATTTTAGTACCTAAATATGCATGTTCAATCCATGTTACATCATAAGATCAAAGAAAAATGGACCAAACATCATGAAACAAGACCTAAACTGCCATGAAAATGACAAGGGGCCATTTTTCTATGACACAACACTTTCCCCATTTTTTTGTATGTTTCATTAACCAATTTTCTTTGGTCAATTTATCCTTATTTCAACTAATTTCTACCAGTTGTATTAATACAATAATGTTCATTATTTAATTAATATCCCTTGTCTTTCATCTATTTTTCAAATAATATCCTTAGATTATTAATTTAATGAATTTACCTATATTATACCATAGCATTGTTAGGGTTAGAAGGCAGATATCTAACAGTTAAATGCATATTTGATCAATAAAATAGAGAAATAAAAAACATACAAAATTATAGTAGAAACAAGAAAACATAGAGAATTTAACGTGGTTCACCCAATCTAGGCTACATCTACAAAACCACAACCATCCAATGATTTTATTATCTAGTGCAAAACATATTACAATCTCATGAATAATCACCTTTTTCTACATATTGTAATCCACATCCCAACCCCTTATAACAAGATTTTTAGAAGCTTCCAAAATTAGGGTTTTACAAAGTCAATTTTTTTCTTTTTCGGTGATTTTTCCTTTTTTGGTGACGACACTAAAAAAATGGGGAAAATAGCATGATGCATGTTGAGGTGTATAGTATAGCATGATTAGTCGCCACATACCAACAAGCATCATATTCATCCATTAACTTGAACAAATACCCTTATTTATTTAATTTAATTCCCAAATCCCTTTTTTACTCCAATTATGAATTAAAATTAATAATTTAATTCATATTTTCCTCTTAACTCATGTCACATCCTCCAACCTTTTTTACTAACCCCTAATTCTCACCTAATTTTCTCCTTAATCATGTGCACACACTTAATCTTTGATTAAGTAGGCTAACCTACTCCAAATATGCACACAATATTTCCCCTCACACTAAACCTTAAATGATCTCCCTTTTTGGAAAAGACCCTTGTAGTTATGGGCATTGGTATTTTCCTCGAAATCATAAAAGGAAGTTGCAATTCCTTTCTTTTCCTCTTGGAGTGAGAAGACTTGAGTTTTGTTTATGAGGCACCTTACACAAGGTACCTCATAGTACCCTTATCTCTCTCAACTCATCTCATTGTGCAACTTGGCACAATATCATGAGTTGATAGATCACCTCTCATATAAACCCTTGATCCCATGATGTAATTCTAGCCCTTCATCCATCTTCCTCCAAACCTATATAATCCAACACTTAGCCATTTTTCAAAACCTCACTCACTTTTATTAATGGATCTTCATTGAAAGTGCAAATGTCAAAGTGGATGAATAATTTTATCAAAGCACTAATGGGCAAGAAGATTTTTGGAATGATGAGTCTACCTGCACAAAGGTAGAAGAAGTTGTTGAAAAGGAGGAAGCTCAAGAGAAAGTCTCAAATACTCATTCCATGCAAGTTCAAAGAAATCATTCAGATGATAAAATCATCGGAGATAAGAATGAAGGAGTCCCAACAAGAAGAATATTTGCTAAATAAAATGAACACGTTAATTTTTCTCTATTTTCAAGAATAGAGCCAAAAAAATTTGTTGAAGCCAACAAAGAAGAAGGATGGATTCAAGCTATGGAAGAAGAGATAAATCAAATTGAAAAGAATCAAACTTGGGAATCAGTTCCATGGCATGAAGATTAGAATGTAATTGGAATAAAAAGAGTGTTCAAGAACAAACTAAATGAAGATGGAGAAGTTGTGAAAAATAAAGAAATATTGATTTCTAAAAGGGTATTCACAAGTGGAAGGAATTGAATTTGAGGAAACATTTTCTTCAGTAGCAAGAATGAAGGCCATTTAATTTTTTTTTTCATTTGTTGCATATAGGAAATTCAAAATGTTTCTCTACATAAGATAACACAATACATAGAAGTGGTAGGGAGTGATGGAGGGAGAGGCATGTAGAGAGGGATAGGTGAGATATAGAGAATTGGAGAGAGATAGATATAGAGTGGAGGAGGGAGTGTGGGAGGGAGATGGGAGGAAGGGAGACATAAATACATATAGGTTAGATAAGTAGAAGTAGAGAAGAATGGTGAGATAGAGAGGAGAGAGAGTGAGAAATAGAGAGGGCTTAGGGAGATAGAGAGTAGAGAGGGAAGGAGAGAGGGAGGGAGAGGTATGGAAGGAGAGAGTGGGAAGTGAGAGAAAGGTGAGATAAAGAGAAATAGAGAGAGATAGTGGTAGGGAGTGATGGAGAGAGAGCTGGGTAGAGAGAGTGAGAGGGGGAATATATAGATGTAGAGAGAGGAGAGAGGGAGGGAGAGGGAGAGAGGGAGAGAGAGAGAGCTAAATAGAGAGAAACAAAGAGAGAGTGATGTAGGGAGAGGTAGGTTAGATAGGGAGAAGGGTGATAAAGATATGTAGAGAGGGAAAGAGAGGTACAGAGAGAGGAGAGATACAAATAAGTAGAGAGGGAATGAGGGAGGGAGAGAGAGAGAGGTGAGATAGAGAGGTGTAGAGAGAGTGGTAGGAAATTATTGATGGAGAGGTAGGTAGAGAGAGGGAGGTGAGAGAGAGGTGTAGTAAAGATAAATAGAGAGAGTGGTAGTGAGTAATGGATGGAGAGGTAGGTAGAGAGAGGGAGAGGAGAGATAGAGATAACTAGAGAGAGAGGGAGAGGTAGGGAGGGAGAGGAGGGAGAGTTAGGGAAGGAGAGATAGAGGTGATATAGAGAGAATTAGAGAGAGAGAGAGAGATGTGGGAGGCAAAGAGAGATGGATAAGTAGTGAGGTAGTTATTGAGCTCAAGGGAGAGAGAGTTAGATAAAGGGATGGAGATAGTGAGAGAGAGAGTTATAGAGTGTAAGGGATAAATAGTGAGTGAGATAAAGAGATATATAAAAATGATACATATTGTTGATTACTAAAATTTCAATTCCTAATTACTAAAATTTGACTATCTAAAAAATTATAAGATCTTCCAAAAACTAGAATTTGCATTATAACTCCTAGAGATCTCAAACCACTCTCAAACATCTTGAGACTATATACATGAAAAATAACTTAATGTATATGTCAACTTAAATTTTTATTTCATGTATATATTTTCAATAAAACATAAGGTTAAGAATGAGAAAAAAAAAGAGAAAGAAAATTTTTTAGTGCATCTAATAAAACATGCTATCATGTTATTTTTCATCGACAAAACACAAGTGCATTATAATGCACTCACATTTTGTCTTTCTTTGGGAATCACCAAGCCTTTGGCTTGTATTTTCTTCCCAACAACCAAAACATGGTTTTTCATATTCTACAAAATTTTGCATAATCTTGTTCATACTCCTCATCAAGTTTGAACACATTTTAAGGTCGAGTAGAAAACACATAGGTAATGTTAAGCTCTCTCTTAGTTATTTAACAATGTAATCTTTTCACATTTTACTATGTTAAGTCTTTCATCTTTAATTTATTTTTTTGGTGTGTTTGTTTTTTGTCAAAAAACCAATATTTTTTTTTAACTAGATTCCATTATACATATATTTGAAAAAAATAATTTTGACTATTATTAAAAAATTATAGGGGTAGCATGGTCAATTTTTTTTTAGGATGTATCCACTTTGAAAATTAGTAAAAAATAATATACTCATTTAAAATTATCAAAAAAATCAAGCATAAAAGTTTTGTATGTTGTTAGCTAATTTCTCATTGAATAAATTTTAAAAATACCAATAAAAAGTTAGCATTTTAGGGGAGCCACAATAGACATTGTGTTATATTTTTGTGAAAAAATAGGACCAATTTGTGTGGCTCCCTTTTTTCAACCCTATAGTCTTTATCATTTTAAAATAAAACTAGTTGTTTAGAAAGTATATTTGGAGCACCAAAACCCTTGTTTTTGTTGCATCTTAAAACTTTGAGTGTAACAATCCTCAATTTCTCATCGAACATCAATATTTCCTAATTTCCAAAAAATGTGGCCACTTGAGACTCCTTTTTTCCCCTCATCTTTGTGCACTTATCCAACATGTAAGTTTTAACCAATCTAGGTAAAAATTCAAAGATGCATTTCATGATTTTGGCTAACTAAAAACATATTTTTCCTATCAAAATTGTTTGGCCCATTAGGATCCTACAGAACCCATATGTTTTATGTGTTGTGGATTAATTTTAATATAGAATGGTTAATTAAATTAACATATGCTTGCTATGGATTAACAAGTTGTAGTATTCACTATATTTCTTTACTTTAAATTATTTTTGATAGTTCTTATAGCCAAAATTTCTTTGTGACAATTCATGTAGCCAAAATTGCTTTGTGACAGTTCCTGTGGCCAAAATTGATTTGTGATAGTTATTTTTTCTAGAGTTTTAGCCTTTCTTTTCAATTTAAACTATTGTTAGAAATATTTATATAAGGTAATTTTAATATTTAGAATTTGTTTCTTAAATTAGGTTACATTGGATCAAGCTCCTCTTATTACCCTCAACCCTTGAGCAAGTTGTTGCTATGCATTTCACAAAGTTTATATCCTTGGATTGAAATAGGGTGAATTGAACCATAGAATTAATATCAAACCATCATCCAAAAATAACAAGAAAATAATATTCCAATTTATCCCAACAATTAGCATTTTTTTTATCTAATTTCTACTTAGGTTGGAGAAACTCTCACTAGCTAATGTAGATTATGGCTTGGTCTTCTATTTCTTCTTACCTTATCCCTTGGATGACTAGGCGATCAATGCATAAGTCTTGGAACTAGAAAGTGAGTTCAATTATGTTGACTTAACCTATCAAACCATTTGATTAGAAAAGATCTCAAATAAAGGAAAGGTGAATATATCTCCCAATATATCCATAGTGGAACAAAAATTTGAAGAGAACACAAAAAAGGGTCCTTCAATCTTAGATATGATAAAAATACAAAAAAAATGAACCATAGAACATCATGGAAAAAATAGGCCCTTAAGTGGCAAAAAATTCAAAAAAAAAAGAGTTAGGAAACTTGACATAAAAATTTCAATAAGTTATCTATATTATTTCAAAAATATGTAAGAATAGAATTTGTAGCAAATTGAATGTAGTTTCTAAACTACTAGGTTTATTAAATAAAAAACTCTATTTGGTGAAAATTTGAAATTTCAATGTAGTAGGACTTAAATTTCAAAGAAAAAATAAGAAGTAGGTCTCTGTCTAACCACCCTAACCACAATAAAATGATAATATTTTCTTATAATATTTTAGATATAATTAGAGGAGTCATTTCCCAATGTGATGCATATTTTTTGGTAATTTTTTTCCAAGTAAATAATTAATTATGATTTTTTTATTACAAATATAAAAATATATAAAAAATCATATGTCTGACCACCTTAGCTTGGTCAAAACTTCATGAAATTCATTTTTTTTTCATACTATAGTATGTGAAGTATCAAATGTGACACATGTTTCAGATTCAAAAAATGTGATACCTGTTACCTGATTTTTAGCTTTCAGTTGAAATCAGGTAACCATAGTGTTGTTCTTTTCATGTTGTTTAAACACTTAAAGATAAACCATAAAACTGGTAGTTTCAATATGCATGGAGTGATTGTCAAAGTAAACCAAATTACATTTTTTTCCATTTCAATGGTGCATTACAACAAATTTGAAAGAGATCCATGTATTCAAATGTAATTTCTTTTATTGATAATCATTAAGGTATATGTCCCTCACAAGCCAAGGGAATAGCTCTCTTATTCAAATGAAAATATGAAACAACTTGTAGATGAATAAGTAGAATAAAACAAAAGAGAATGTGCATGTAAGAATGGAACCAATCATTGCCTATGAATGACTGGTTACAAGTTGCCTGTTGCCATGTTGCTACTGCCTCGAACTGCTTGTGTCCCTCCCAACTCCATAGCACTCCTCACCATACATCTAAAGAAAACATGGTGTTAGAGCGAGGCTCTAAGAAATGAATGATTCAATCCTTGCATACACACCTACTTATGCATGTATAAACTAATCCATAAGTGCATTAAACCAAAACATTCAACATATGCATTTATTTTCTAACTGTTTTCTTAATGTGCAGATTTAGGACAAGTATGATTATTGTTTCATTATCAGATCAAATGCGACATGTGGGGTAAATGTGGCTCCCACAAGGGTAGAGCTCATCATGCTTTGAAAGAAAAGGAAATTAAGCAACTTGATCAAATATTTATCTCTTATCAATGCATTAAATCAATATGGAATCATACCAGATGATCAACTTTCATTATCAAATTCAAAAGATGCATCATACTGTGCTGATATTTCTTTCAATCTTCTTAAGTGGACCCTTGATCCATTTTATCAAAGGAAGTGTCTTCATAGATGCATCAAGTTTAATTATGCATCTATTTAATAATGAGGAAGCATTTCAAATTGTTGTCAAGCCGCTCTCACCACAACCCTATTGGGCAGTCACTCGTCACATAGGAAAGTGTGATGTTAGGTCACCCTCATATGTGATAGGTGGTTGTCAAAGAAAGTTAGAATGAGGAGACTATGCATGTTTATCACATATAACAAAAGCAAGAGTAATGGTTGAATCAGGGTCATGCAAGTACAAGGACAACACCTTTGCAAGAGCTACAGGAGGCAAGGGGGATTAATAGTGCTCATTCATAGGTATATTGTGAAGATGAATTCAAAGTGAAGGTCATTGTCATTTGGAAAGGGGAAGTTCACAATGATCTCATGTAATAGGACATCAATAATGATATATGAGGTTGGGAGGAAAAGGTTCTAAGGTTTGAATGTAATACCCCCCATAGTGCATACCTTGAGACAAAATAATCAAATATACAATGCATCATGATGATGTACTAGTTCAAAATTATCTAATTGTATGAAGAGCATGAACATTAAGTGCAACAATAAACAGAGGTATAGGTTCACAAAATGGAATAACTAGTGATCCATGAACATATTAGACAAATACATTATACAAATATCATAGTCATAAAGGGAAGCTTCAAGCATCTAAAGAACTCAATGAGAATAATGCATTACAACCATAAGATGAGTTTAATATAGGACCTTTCTCCAATCAGCATGAATCAAGGTAAATAAGGGACAACTTTGGAGCCAAAAAATATATCTGAATGATGCACAAAGAGTAAAAGGAAAGTATAGTGGTTTGTGTCCTACATGCTAAGAATGACAATAAATGTAGTGAAAAAGACTAGGGAACACATTTCTTTGCATCAGAGCCCTCTTATTCCATGATGTACTCCTATAGTTTGAGTTTTCAATCCAAGCTATCAAGCAACCACTCTTTGATATTGTCAAGTCACTCTCAATTGTGGCAACATTTGTACGTTGTATATCTAGTTTGATTCAGTAGGTATATGAATTTGTGATGGAATTTATTTAGAGGCTAAGGGAACTAAATTTGGGATAATCTCAACCAATGACAATATCAATTGTGACAGCCAGATGAAAAGAGTATTCACATACAGAAAGATGGAGATCCTAGTACTGTTGAATCACAAACAAGGGACATTAAAGCCTCTGTGAAAATAGTATTCATCGATGACAATCCCTTCATCGTGATCATCCTTGTATTCATAAATGGCATTTCTTATGGAAATAATCTCATGTTGAGATAGTAAACCATGTCTATTTTATAGGGTAGTCTATTACTTTGAAGGTCAGAATGAGTGAGAATTCAGTTCACCAAGTAAGATGATATGCTTTTATTGTTCTTGATAGTTGCTAGTCACATAAATTATAAAATGATGGTCGAAAATGGAAACTGCTTCTGTTGATCTCTAATCTGCCCTACTTATCAAGTACAATGGTCAATGCTCACTATGTCAAATATAGATAGAAGGTCAAGCAATGATGATAAGTCAATGGTACTATGGTTGTTAGCTACTATCTTATGAAGATGTTGATATATAGAGATACAAAAAGGGTTAAGGATGAGTTATCAGCTGGAGGTGTCATTAAATCATTTTCCAAACCATTTTTCCTCATAGGGAAATGTTTTATTGTGGAGCAGTGGATAGATGTAGCCCTTGTTCCAACTGTCCACCTCTCGAGGAGTCTCATTCAATTTAAAAGTCATCAGCTATAGGAAAAGCTTTGACAAGGGTAAAAATTTGCATCAATGAGATTAGAATTCCATAAGAATTTGTGATTAGAATGTAGTGTCCTTGACAATAAAAAATGTAGTTATGGAGCCCATCTAGGTCAAATACAATTGATAGAAACAAGGAAATCTCAAGAGAGTTGACAATCCATACCTGCACAGTCATAAAGGAAAATGAATGAACACAAGATGAGATCATCTAGTGAAGACAATGATGGTATTTCCTATAAGGGATTTAAAGGATTAGATCATAAGCACATTCACAAGGACCACCAAATTCATGATTTAAATGAGGATTTAAAGGGACAGTTCATTATTTTCATAGGGGTTGAATATGTGCATTGACAAGCCATCATGAAGAGATAGGATGCAAACTATAGTCCACAGTGGCAGGGAGCCAAAGAGAAGCATATAGGTGGTCTGCTCCTTAGATCATAGAGCTATGGGAAGCATAGTGATAGGATAATTTCATCAAAGCATAATACAATCAACATGTATCTAGGGCAATAACTTACAACAATTAAAGAAGGAAATAAGGTAGTTTATAGTCAGCATTGTATCAGGGACAATGACATGAAATGTGTAAGCCTGAGAATAATAACCTTGGAGCTTATCAGAGGATCAATTCAATAGAATTTTGAATCCCTTTCAAAACCTTTAAACTACACAAGAAGATAGTGAGACATGTAAGTATCTGAGGTGGAGGAAGAATATGGAAGCATTGGTAATGCATTACTTCATCTATAGAAGAAAAATGAACAAATTTTCAATATAATTTTTGAACTTGAGAGCCAACAAAATGAATATCAACAAACTGAAAGACAAATGGAGAGATTATAAAAGAAAGTATTCTACAGAAGTGAAGTACATAACAAAAAATGGTAGTATGAAAAGTTTTAAAAGTAACCACAAAAAAGAAAATCCATTTATGCATTATGGTAGGCCATGGTGTGGAGTGGCCTTTTTCTTGCAAATATAAAAAACCAACTTGGGGTTTTGATCAAATGGAGCAACATTGCTTTCTTTTACCAGAAAGATAAAATGATCTTGCAAAAATCATCTATATTTCACAACAAATCTGAGCCTGTACAAAAATTCAGTGACCCATTTGGGTTCTTTACAATCAGTTAAGGATTTCAACAAAATGAATGCTACAGGAAACCCAAGTAGGGGTTTTTTATCAAAATGAAAGAAAAAGACAAAAAATCACAAATGCAAGAGGGCCCAGTTTACATGATGAGGACTAGGCCACATTCCAATTTTCTTTTTCTTTTTTCCAAAAGCCCATCTGGGTTATTAATTTTGTCAGGATTTATGAAAAAGAAGAAGGAAAGTCAAAAGATTATAGGAGGGTTTTTTAGAAATGAACATGAAGAACAAATTTTTCTATTCATGGCTATGGCTAGTTAGCCTTTTGTAAGTCTAGAAAACAATAGAAAAAACACTGAGTCTATTCAAGTTTCCAGATAATGAAGGTTCTAAACAATTCCACAGAGATAGAAGAAAAATGAGACATTTAAAATATTTTATTTGAGCTCTTCTTGCTCACTATCTAGAGGAAAAGACAATATGCAAGGCCGACTAGGAGCTTACCTAAGCTCAAACACTAGGATGCACAAAGTTGTGCCGTTTAAAGCTTCCTCTTAAGCTCCATTAACTTCCCATGGCGGTTGTAAGCAAGGAGAATAAGCATAGAGAAAGATGCAACAGAGAAAGTCCATCAAATTATGTTCATTACCATGACCTGTAAGTCAAGAAGTGGCCTCTAAGTCAAAAGCTGCAAGCTTATGTCAGGCAAAAAATGTTTACCTGAGATCCTGTGATGTTTTCATGAAGAGAAATGTTACAAAATGACTGAGAACCTGTGAGAAGACATCATTTTTCCCATGTTCTCCAAACCCTCATGGCAACAGAGAGACATCCTCTAGATTCTTCCAAGCAACCAAATAATGGTGTTTTTCCATTATTCGGGTATTATCATTAGGGTTTGAACATCTTCTTTGCATTTTGATGGTATTGTTTTTTATCCTTTATTTTAAAATCAACACACGAAATTTTATGCGGTCAATGACCAATGTTATTGCCTTAGGTATTTTTTATGCCCTTGTTTTTGTTCCCCATTCTTTAAAAGGCTTTGCTAAGTCTTCACTATGACATGTGTTATCACTTAGGCATTTTATGCCTTAGGGATTTCTTCCCTTATTTGACTTATGTTGAAATGTGTACTGACAATGTGTTGCCATGAGACCCTAAAGTGATTCCTTGTCTTTCCAAGAGTCTTGGAGGTCGACCATATTAGCCAAGTAATATTGATACTATGTGCCTTTGTAAACCATGTGATTATGACATGTGTGGGAAGAATGTAGAATATGGGTGGTAAGTTGATAGCCAAAGTGCCTTTGAAGCTTTTGAAAGATTTTTCCAGAGCATTTGATGTTACATTTTATTCCATATCTAAACATATCATGTAAGTGATTTTAAAATCAATTTTATTGTGCCTTTTAATGCTAATGTAACACAGAAAAATGGTGGGCCCCTTTTGATTTGGACCTAATTGTAAAGTGATTTGCTAATTGATGTTGTATAAATCACTTAACAAATTGCTATATTTAATGCTTGAAAAGCCATGTGTTTTTAGAAACACATATTACATGATGGGGAATGTGGTCAAATGTTGAAATAGGACTAATGATGATTTACAAACATGTGGGAAGTGTGTGATGTTGTTTGGACTATTTTTAGTGGGGAATGAGGCCATTTGGAGATACTATGGTCAGACTTTTGGGATGGCTATTGGGTTAGCTTGTTTTTTCTCCATTTAGAGGGCATTTCAGAGACTTCTAGAATGTTCTTTTGGGGCCATTTTTGTTTTATCTGAGGATAATCTTCTAGAAGCACATTTGTTGGAGGTTTTGGTGGGTGTTGGTTAAGTATGTTTATTTTTGAACATTTTAGGAGTTCTTTCTTTTTCAACAGGAGGATAGCTACTCTCTTGCAGTTATTTTTTCATGAAGCTGCATTGTAACTCAGACAGACCTAATATATAGTAATCACTTTTAATTAATAGATTGGAGCATTGTTACCTTTCCTCTTCATGTTTTGTGGTGTGTTATTAATGGTTGATCAGTTTGTTTGTGAAAGTTCATTTTCCTTACAAGTTGTCCCATGTTTCATGCATCCATTTGACGGAAAATATATATTTACAGGTTATAAACTGTGTTGTTTAGTAGTGTTATTGATTCTAAAATATGTCTTTTCCTTTTAAGAGCATTGATATAGACCTCTCTATAAATTATTGATGTGAACTGCATTGGATAGGGATTTGTGTGAGTTAGCTTTGAAATATTAATTTTAGTGTGCAAGGCTATGAGCAAGTCTAAATTGTTTTGTTGTATCACTTTAGTCTCTTTCCAACATTAGGTTTATTTTTTGCAACTCTTACCCTTATCTTAGAAATTCAATAGTTAGGTGATATCAAACGAGGAAGCCAACCCACAATCCGAAGGTATGTTTTCAGATAGGTTACCCACAACCTTAAAGCATTCCAATGTTGGTCCAAATCTGCTAAGTACAATTATAAAAGCTTAGCAAATAAGGAGCAGATTTGGTGTCCTAACAGTTTTGGCATGCCCAGTGGGACAAAATAGTAATTTCAAACTAGAAAAACACATATGTTTACTTGTTTTGATATTCTACCAACAATATTTTTATACTTTTAAATGTCACACCAGCATATCTTACGGCTATGAATGTGAAAATAAATGGTAGATCAGTGTTGTGACAACTTATGAAATGAATTCAAACAAGGGGAAGTTTTTTCCCATTAGAATATTTGTAGCTTTCACCACCCCGTAGGAGAGGTAGACCAACAAGGAAGGTTGTTTTTTCAAGAAAAATAGTTTCAAGTCCACTAGCAATGAGAGTTTTCAGCTCAGTAAGACAACTAAGCTTGGTGCCAAACATGGTTGTTCCAAGAAACTAGGTTTTTGTGCCATTCAATGGTGGCAGTCCACTTCAATTAGCCCAACATGATGATATTCCAATGGCTACTCTCAAAAGTGTAACATATTTTTTAGGTGAAGATCAAACTACACCAGTTGAGCATATTAAGGACATCTCAAATTTGTGCTCAGTGCATCATATAACACCAGAAAATGTTGCCTTGAGGCTATTAGTGGCATCATTCAGAGGTAAAGCACTCCAATGGTTTAGGAGTTTGGCTGTCAATTCCATCTGAACATGGGATGAATTAGGAGAGGTACTTGTTGTGTAGTTTTTCTGCACACACGCCTCGCTAGAAGCAGGGACCCTCTTTCGGTTTGGTTTTTGTGTTTTGGCCCCTTTTATTTTGTGGTTTTGTCTTACTTTAGGTAGATGCTTAGAAGTCTATTTTTGTTGCCTAAGTGTTTCCTGGATCTTTCTTGAACTCCGGCTAGATTTTTCTATTCGGGAATTTTGGCTCTTCGCGGATTTTCGCGAGGACCGGATTCTCCCAGATTCTGCCCTGGTGTTGTTTTCTTGGATTCCCTTCTCTGGCTATCTTGTTTGTGGCATTAATGGCTTCATACATACTTTGAAGGATAGATTTTGCTTGATTTCTGAGATCTTTTGTGCCATTATGTTCATTATTTGCCATCATTTGAGCTAAGAAGTGCTTTCCTGTGATTTATTGACTTCATTTTGAGGCATTTGACTCTGGCTTGATTAATTTGGTGGTGGTTTCTTGTGTGTTCTTGTCGATTTCGGTTGTAGGCTCTTGTTACTGTTGGGATCAATCCCCGCTCTATAATGGTATGTGCCTAATCGCTTTGCTTTGAATTGAATTGAATTATGAATGACATGTTGGTATTGTGAATCTTGTGGGATTTAAATTCTGGTGTATGTGATTATTCCATGCTAAGGTTATTTAGTATTCCCCCCTTTGTCATCTCCTAGGTGAGTCTTGAGTTCAGCTACCCATTTGCATTTCGATGCATTTTTCCTAGGAATAATTAGTAAACCCTAGTGGTGACTCAACACTAGAGGCAATTAAATTCTAAGCTTGACTGTGTGCTAATGGCGGATGGTGAGGTATGAAACCTAGGGCGTGGTCATGTCTAGTTATCCCATTTTAAAATTGACCCGAAATTCTGAGAAAATCCATGAAAGGTCCATCCCTAGCTTACCCTAGTTTTAACTCTTTGAAATCCTCGAGTGGGTCAGTCCCTGGGTGAAATTGTGTCTCAGTGTCACAGTTTGGGACTCCCCATCTCTTATGGATTCCCTTTGCTATAACCATTTTCTTTTGCTAGAACGTCATGTCAATCACCTTGGGGTTTATCGAAGTAGTCTTCCTTTTTTCATGTCGGGTCGCCATGATATTTTCGTCCTTGCACCGATAGGATCTTGTATACCCATCAATCGGCGAAACCTTTCACTTTCACCAAGAATTCACCCAGCAAGGAAATCTTTTACCGACGTGTTTTTTCACCTTCCTTTAAGCAAGACCAGTCCCGGTCGCCAAGAAGTCTCAATGGGATCTATGAGCTCTACTGATATTCACTTTTTGCCAGGACATCCATCCTTTGGCAAGACCTCCTGCTGATCATGTTTGCTTTCCCCACACTACTTTCCTTTCAGTGTGACATCTATTTTTTGTTGAGACCTTTCCATGAGGTTCTAGCTCCTATCAATGCTTTCTCTTCACTGTGACTTTCACAATTCGCTGGGACTTTATAGTGAGCCCCCCACTTTCATCGAGTCCTCTACTTCGGCGGGACTCCTTACATTCACCAGGATGTTGTAGCAAAGCCTTCTATTTTTAGTGAGCCCAGACCCTTTTGTTGAAACCTCTCGTTGAATGTAAACCCAACCCCGGTTGGTGGAACATTGCCATTTCGCTGGGACCTCCCACCGAAAGCTTGAAGTCATACTGAGGTATCCTACTTAGGCCCGCCGATCGGTGAGACATGTAACCTTCACTGAGACCTTACCCTGACCATCCCTGGCTCATTCCGATATGTTGGATATGACCCTTTTTTTCCAAGACATTATATCAAAACATTTGACTCTTGGCAAAACCTATTCTGATTGCAACCTTCGACGTAACTCCCAGAAGTCACCGAGACTTCTCGGCAAGCTCATAACTTTTGCCAAAGCTTTCATTCCAAGAATTCTCCTTAGGTTCAGAACTTTGTGCTACCCACGAATGTCTGCCAGGTCTGGATTTCTCTGAAATCCACTATTTCCTGGATTGCCCGAATCCCCATTTGGCTTGTTTTCCGCGGAAATCCATCCCTCACAGATTTCCCTAAAATCTGATGGATTGCAAAGAAATGTTGAATAACATGACATGTTGATGATTTTCAATCTATTTTTTGGTTTATTCATGCTATGTTTGGATCTCTCACATTGTCTATTGATGAAAAATGATCAAATTCAAAGATTAAGTAGGTGTTTCTTGATCATTTTGTTGGAATCCAAGCAAACTGGAATTTCCCAAAATTTCTTTCTGGCCCAGATTCCGTGGGTGGCCTTGAAACCCAAAATTTGTTGTAGACATTTTATAGGAATTTTAATGACACCTTGACTATATAAGATACATTCTAGTGGCATTTACTATGTTTTCATGTTGAGTACAGGCTGAATCAAGCAAGGCGCCAGCTGGTTCCTCATTGTCTGATGTAGAGAGGATCAAACTGGACATTAAGAGCAAGGTCCCTGAGAGTAAGATCACTTATGTCTGGTCAGAAGTTACTGATACCAACGTTGACCTCTGGGACTATGAATAATTTAAAGCAAGAAAGGCAATTGAAGATCTTCCTTTGGTGACCAGGAGAATGAAAGAGTCAAGCTTGTCCCATGTGGCCGGTTTCCTTTCAATGGTGCAATGCTATGAGCTGGTCCTTGAGTGCGCTAGGCACTATGATTAGGGTACACAGAGGATTATTGGGCCACAAGGGAGAATTATTGCAAATATTAACCTAGTCTTCATTGCCTAGACCTTCGATATGCCAGATAGATCTCATGTAGTGGGATTCTCCATTGAGGCAACTCAGGACTTCTACGATGACCAGACCGTCAAGTCTCAACAATTCATCAATTCTTGGTTGGATAAGCCCAAGTCACACCATGCCAAACTACCCAAGCAGCTGTTTAGAGAAAAATTCAAGAAGGAATACTATGATTCCATCACATTTATTAGCAGGGTGGTCAGATTGAAGAGTGCTGGTACATTTGAGAATTGGATGTGCCATGCCATTGTAAGGATGGAGCAAGAGAAAATTGACTACCATTGGGCAGGGGTCATTAGCCAAGTGATTCACAAGCAATTATCTAATGTGTTATAGACAAAGACCTTCACGATGACCTCTTATTTGGTTTATGCACTTGCTAGGTTCCACCCCTATAGAGGATTGGATACAAGGGGCACCTTTGGGTAGGATATTATCTATGAGGTTTTCCCTCAGTTGCATTGGGGAGGTTTGAATTATAGGAGAGAAAATGATGCATTTACCATGCATATCACCAGAATGCTTCAGGAGGTAGAGCATGTCAGAATTTCAGATCAAGCTAAGAAAATTATTAGGAGATATGGAGCTTGGTTTATCCAATTTCCAACCTTCTCCTACATTTGGATTGATGGCTGCCAGAGAGCCCCATATAGACTTCCAAGGTATCCCACTAACCACATCATATTGTTGGAAGTAACGAGGCAGATTTATGATTTTGATGCCATTGTCAAGAAGGACAAGCATAGAACTAGATTTGGTGGAGATTTTCCACTAAGAATTGGCACTGGAGAGGTGTGTCCTTCCATTGGTTCTACCCAAACTTCAGAGGAAGAGATGAGTACTCTTGGCCTGTCTCTCCATTCCAGGAGATCCAGATTTGACATCACAGGAGAGGCTCAAAAGAAGGCCAACAGGGAATATAGCCACAAAGTAAATTTGGAGGACTACTAGGCTAATTGTAGTGATGAGTATGAGGTCAGAAAGAGGAAATTCTCTCAGCTTCTAGTTGAGTCAGTTCGATTATATAATGTAAGAGCAGTTCCTGACCAATTGGAGGATGATGAAAACTTGATCCAGGATCATGCCTATGAGGCCATAAAGGACAAGCCAATTGGTGATGTAGATTGGTTGAAGGAGGAACAAACAAAGCTAAAACAATTGATGGATCATGTTCTCAAGTTTACCAAGATGTGGCTCAAGCACACTTTGTGGGAGTTGGAGAATAAAGGAGTGAAGTGCACTTATGACCTAATGGGATATTTGGATCCCCATTCTACTTCTGAAGGATCTGCCGAGTAGGATCCTAAAGGCAAAGGTAAACTAGATTCCCCTGTCCAAACTAAATCTAAAGGTGTACAAGAAACAAAGGTACAGGGAGTAGAAAAATAGAGGAGGCCAAAGGCCAAGAAGATGATGAGGACTTGGAAGTCCGAGTAGAGTCTTAAGGCCAATACTCTTGTGCCCAAAAATAAAAGAATTGTAAAATTGTTGGAGAAAGCTAGCTCCAAGGTTGGGGAAAAGGTTGCCCCAATAGTAATAGACGTTGAAAGCTCAAAGGAGAGGGCCAAAGTGTATACAAGGAAGTCTAGGACTCCTTCTCCAAGGGACGGTGGGCCTGGAACTGACCTACCCCTAGTGGTTCCTCATGAGGAGCAGCATGGTGATGTTCCTCCCACTCATGAAACCCAAGGTGAACCAGGTGAGACAAAGGATGTTGATGATCATCTAGATACTGAGGGTGAGGAATTCCATGAGGGAGAACTCTATAGTGTAGAGGTAGAAGTGGAGAAAAAAATTCGATCTCCCTTGGTTACATATGTAGGGTCATCAGTTAGGAATGAGGTAGTTGAATATCCTCCAAGGGAGGAAGAAGCAAAAAAGGTTCCCTCTCCTACACATGAAGAGGAGCATGTTGAAGAGGCATAAAGCAAGGTAGATGGGATTCTTGAGGAACAAAATTTGAATGAGGAGGTACCTAAAGGTCAACAAGATGAACAGAAACAAGATGAGGCACAATTGGAGTCTGATGTCCCTTAGTGGCTTGACAAGGAAATAAAAAGAAAATAGGTGGTTGTGGAGGATATTCCACCAAATTTGGATGCATTGCTAGCCAAAATTGGAAGGGATAAAGGTAAGAAAAAGGCTAGGGTGATCTCAAGAATTGAAAGAGATGAGGCACATAACAAGGTTGTTCATGTTGCTACCCTTGTTCCAAGAAAAAACATAGATGATGTGGCTGGAAATGATTATAATATACAAAATTTGAATCTTGGGCCTACATCAGTTGAGCAGGATATTGAAGATTATAAGGGCACCAGTGTAGTTCTTGTGGATAGGTTGAGAAGGGAAGTAAAAACCAAGCAGGAGCTAAAGAGAGAAAATGAGAATCTCAAGAAATGCCTAGAAGAGTTAATGAAGCCATTACAATCAATCAATCACTCTTTCTCTACCACTAATCCTCTACCTCAGGAGACCATAACTCAGCTTGAGAAGATGAAAGCTTCCACCCTTGCCACTGTGAATTTGTTGAAAGGGGTGCAAATCAAGGGTGATGAGGCTATCAAGGAGATTTTATCAACTGGGAAGCATGCTGCCATGACAATTGAATGGTTGAAATAGCTAATGGCACATGATAAAGAGGACACTGACCTCCTCCTACAGAAAACCAGAACCCTAATGGAGTACGTACCTGGGATAAGTTGGTGAGCGATGGAATTCTTCCCTCTTCCAGGGCTGTCGAGCCATGGGAATGGTTTGAAACACTACAAATCAGGCAGAAGGTGTTGAGAAAAATTTACAAGTAGAGAAAGTACATTGATGACACCCTAGCTGGCATCTATGATGGCTCCATTGCCATTTTTGAAATCATGATGGGTAGAAGGAAGATCGCACCCAAGTACTTGAGCCTAGAATAGTTGAGAGAATGGTGGCATGACATGTATGCACCACTGGATGATGGTTCTATTTCTGAGCACCAACTGGATGATGTGGCCACCTACCTCACAGTTATGGATAAGCATGTGACATACAAGGTAGAGTGGGATAGGTTGGTCAAACACTCAAGGGAGGAGATTGCGTCCATTGAGAGGTGACTTAGGGTTCTACGAGTACCACCTATAGTTGACCTAGATGGAGCATTTTTGAAGCTACAGGAAGAGTCAGATCAGTGCAAGGATAGTAGAGAAAAGAGTTGATGGTGGGTGACGGCGTGATTTGTGCTTCCCATTATTTTCATGCATGTTGACTGGGTTGCATCATGGATCTTGAGCTGACCTCGATGGGACACACATTTATTACCGGTTTGACCCATTTCGACAACCCTCTTGGTTGGGTGGTTGTGTAGAGTTATTGCTATGAAACCCTTGCCCACTCGACAATTTTTTCTGGAGTTTCTATATATTGGGCATTTGGCCTCTTTGTAAAGGGTTAGAAAAAGTGAGAAGATTGGATAGTTAGAGAAAGAATATTTAGAAGTTAGCTAGTTAAAGATAGAGTAAGTTAGAAAATAGCCATAATCAAATATTGTAACAGAAAACTAGACTTGTTGCTACAGTGGATGATTCAAATATAAGTAATGTCATTGTGATTTGGTGCCATACTGGTATTCTCTTGTCTTGCATGGATTTTTTTGTTTTCTCATCTTTAAAATTGCTTTGAGAGGGTCAGCAATTAGATTAAATTTGATTCAATAATGTTGGTAGTTTGATACTCGAATGTTGCAGCAATCCTTCACTCCATACTTTTCGCAACCAACTGATTGTTAGTTGCTTTGCAAAGTTAGCCTGGACTCTATATTCATTGTGCTTAGTTCAATCATGAATATCATTCATTTTAACTGTGATAGGGTTATTTGAATGTATGTTTATGGTTTGAAAATATTAAGAGCCTTAGAAGATTGCACTGTTTCTACAAGATTGCAAATTTATCTGGGTCAAGTTGAAATCAGTTTTGAGGGATTTGTCCATTTTGAGCGTTGGTTACTTTCATTGTTAACCTTAGGAATAATATTGGATTTAGAAATCTCTTTAAAACCCTCACTCTTTTGCTATTTCTTTGATTATCGGGTTAAAGTTAGGATTGAAGTGTCACCAGTTTGTTAAATCTGACAAAATTGATTCAATAGCTTGCTTGTAGTAAGGTCCCATTGTGATTACCAACAATTTCACATTTATCACTGAGTTGTTTATGCATCATCAAGACCTGACATGAATACCTTGAGGTTATCTCTTGAGGCTTGCTGATAGAGATTTACCTTTTAAGAGAGATAGAATATTGCATCTTGTCTGTGTTGTTGTTGTTGTGCATAAATAGTGATCAACAATACTTTGTAAGTAGTTTGAAGACAAGTATGATAACTTGTCATATGTGGATCAGCTGACTCACATTAAATGGGCTCCTCACGAACAGATGACAGATTTCAATTTATGTTTCCAAAGAACGTGGGACAGAATTCCAAGCATTGCAAGGCCTCCAGTTGAGTATGCATTTCTCTATTTTTTGAGAGCTTTAAAGAATGAGGTTGTTGTTTTAATACACTCTATGGATAGAAACACCTTGCCAATAGCTTATGCAATAGCTGTGAGAGCAAAAAACAACATAATACAAGCTGGAAGGATTGCCCCTAGGCCTCCTATGACATTTTTTCCTGATATTCAGCCTCCTACAACTTTTCCACCACCTCAATTAGCCCCTTTACTAGTTGTTTTTAACACATAAATTGTTTCCCAAGGACCATCTCAGGAGCTACATGAAATTAAAAGCAACCAATAGAAGATTGAAAATTTACTTCAGACCTTTGGCAATGAACTTGTAACCCTTAAAAAGCTGCAATTTCAAGGTTTCAAGCCTTGGTGGTCTCAAAATCAAGGTCAAGGACAACAATTTCAGACTAATAAATAACCATATCAAGGAAATTTTCAAGGTGCATGAAAAAATCTAAATCTGAGGCCATTTCAACCATATAATCTAGTTCCAATCAGTGCAGCCAGAGATATGGTACCAACTCAAAATAACCTTGCAACAAAATATGACTGGTGCTATTCTTGCAAACAGGCCCATAATCAAACTACATGTTTGAATGGTGTGATGAATCAAGCATTGATGGTTCATAATGTCTCAAGTGTGTAGGATGTGCCTAATGGTGAATCATTCCAACAGCAGGAGCTCCCTGCAAGTGACACAACTCTCTTGAATTGGAAAGGAGAAGAGTTTTGCAGAGTAAACAATGATAGCTCTCCAATAGAAGCCAACACCCAAGCCAAAAAGAGAGCCCTCGAGATTGGAAAAGCAGCAAACAAAGACAAGGAAGTTGTTGGA
Organism: Sequoia sempervirens; assembly: GCA_007258455.2. NCBI lineage: Eukaryota > Viridiplantae > Streptophyta > Pinopsida > Cupressales > Cupressaceae > Sequoia > Sequoia sempervirens. The sequence continues at coordinate 93,335,008 of VDFB02358134.1, read as the reverse complement.
CTTTCCAATCCTCATATATCACACATTTTGTAGAGAAATTCACAAGGCATCAGTGGTGGACAGCTTGGGAATCAATCCCAACTAGCCCACTTGCAGATAGATCATGTTACTGTAAAGACTCATCAAAAGGTAAACGTTGTCACACCTTTCAACATTATTGAGTCCATGAAAAAGATAAATGTGAGTATGTCAATGTGGGATTCCCTGTCTATTCCTGGTCAAAAGGACTTGTTGCAATCTACCTTAGCTGAAGTAGGAATTTCAAATGATATACCAGCAGGTCAACCGAAGGTTGTCCTGACCAATACACCTCAAGACAGTAGTAAATAGCCAAGTAAGGATGTCAAACCACCCCCATTTTATGTGTCCTTGATAATAGGAGATAAACTAATTCACAATTGCATGGTGGATTTAGGGGAAAGTAGTTCGATTATGCCCAAATAGATTGTTGATAAGTTAGGATTAAAGTATCAGCCTCTTGAGAAGGGATTTGTACAATTAGATGGGACAACCATTAATACTATAGGTGTTATCAAAGGTTTAAGCCTTACCCTACATGCTTGTCTCAATTTCTCCATTACCCAAGACATCTATGTTATTGACTTACCTCTGCATTTTACTTTATGTTTGTCAAGGGATTTCACTACCAATATAGGAGGTTATTTATCATCAGATTGGTCTCATATGGTGTTCAGAACAAGATATGGGACTAAGGTAGTCATCAAATATAAGAAACTTGCTAAGGATCACATTGAACCATATGTTCCAAGTGCGGTTAATGCTAATTGTGCTATTTTTAGTGATGATGAAATTGTTGTTGCTCAAGAGCTACAAGTAGAAAGGATACTAGATCCACTACTAAGTGAGTGGGCAATAGAGAATATTATTGATAGCCCAAATGATAACATTGAGGAAATTGGTTTGGGTGTCTATGTGCTGCATGAACCTAATTTAGTGATTCCAAACCTCGAAAAGGAGATGGGACAACAATCAAATCAGCAAGGCAGAGTATGGAAGATGTTCTTCGATGGTTCTCTAATCAAGAATGGTGTTGGTGGGGGTACAATGTTTGTGTCCCCATAGGGTGACAAATACTACTCTACTTTCAGATTTTCTTTCTCTTGTACTAACAACACTAATGAATACGAAGGTCTGGTTCAAGGCTTGGAATGGGCATGAAAGTGAGGAATTGGCTGCTTGCAAGTGCATGGTGAAAGTGAATTGATTGTCAATTAGGTGAGAGATCTGCATGTCACTAAGAATGATGTTTTAAAATCCTACAAACATAGGGTGTGGGATATGATAGAAGAGTTTGACACTTTCAATCTAATTTCTATTCCTAGGGATCAAAATAAGCATGTTGATAGATTGTCTACCATAGGTACTCAAGTTGATATTCCAAGTGAAATTAGGAAGGAAAAGTTGTAGCCATATGTTAAAATAGTTATTAGACCTTCTATTTTGGATAATAATGTTCATTGGCAAGTCTTTAAAAGTGATGAATAGGTTTTGAGCTTCATACTGCAAGAAGATGAATTTGTAGCAGTCAACCAAGAGAAGCATAAATAACAATATGATGATCAGATCATCCAATTGAAGTCCAACAAACTTCCCAAGGGTCTAGTCACCTTGGAATCCATTTTCAACATAGATGAATACATTAAAAAGAGTAAAACTAGCATGCAGGTCAAAAAAGAACACTATGAGGAGCTTGAAATCTTCAAAGGTAAGCTCCTTAAAGTTGGAAAAAATTGTTCACCTGCAGATAAGCAAGCTTTTATTTCCCTCTGTCAAGATTTCCAAGATGTATTTGCATGGGAATATTCTAATTTGAAAGGCTTTGATCCCCAAAATCCCAACATACTATAGAGCTTGAGCCAAACTCAAAACCTATTAGGCAGAAACATATGCCTTTAAACCCAAAACTTGAGCCTCTTATGGTCAAAGAGTTGACCAAATTGATTGAGGGAGACATCATTTTTCCAATCAAACACACCTCATGGGTCTCTAACCTTGTCCCGGTTAGAAATAAAAATGGTGAAATTAGGTTATGTGTTGACTTTAGAGACCTCAATAAAGCCTTGCTAAAGGATCATTATCTGATGCCCTCAATGGAGTAGATTTTGCAAATTGTAACTGGTTTGGAAATATTCTCATTACTTGATGGTTATTCAGGTTATAACCAATTTTTAGTCAAAGAAGAGGATCAGTACAAGACTACCTTCACCACAAAATGGGGCACCATGGCTTATAAAAGGACTCCTTTTGGCCTGTCCAATGTTGGTGCCACATTTCAGAGGGCAATGGACAAGGCATTTAAAGGTTTGATTCACAAACTAGTACTTATTTACCTTGATGATATAACTATGTTTTCAAAGAAGGTTGATGAACACCTTGCACATCTGAAACAAGTATTTGAGAGGTGTAGGGAGTATAGTATATCCCTCAACCCCAAGAAATGTATCTTTGTTGTCCATGAAGGAAAGCTTTTAGGACATATTGTGTCAAAATAGGGGATCACCATTGATCTAGAAAGTATAAGTGCCATTTTGGATCTTCCCTTTCCTAGCCATAAAAAGGGGCTACAAAGTTTTCTTTGCAGAATCAATTTCGTCAAAAGGTTTATTCCTGACATTGCCAATCTGTTGAAACCACTAACTGCAATGTTAAAAAGGAATGCCAGTTTTAGCTGGACCAAGAAGGACAAGAATAGTTTTGAAGTCATAAAGGAAGCTTTATCAGCAGCCCCTACTTTGGTAAACCCAAAGTTCTCAAAAGACTTCATTTTATATGCTTTTAGAAGCATTGATATAATTTCTGCAATATTGGTACAATAGAATGACGCTAGCCTAGAACGACCAATTACCTTTTTTAGCCAATGATTAGAGGAGTATGAACAAAGATATACTTTGTAGAGAAACATGTATTGGCTGCCATCAGAAGCTTGAAGAAGTTCAAACCCCTGATTTCTAATAGCAGGGTACATTTAATGGTTGCTCACCCAAGTGTGAAGGAATTTTTGCTAAGCAGGGATCTAAATGATAAGAAGGTAGGCTAGATTACAAAGGTTATGGAGTATGATGTTGACATCAAGATAAAAAGGCTCGTTAGGGGTAAAGGGCTGTGTAAACAGCTAGCTACGAAGGATAAAAATGAAGGAAATGCAGAAATAGAGGTAGTTCTAGTTGCTAATAATGGGCTTGAAGCAGAAGTACAACAAATGCAGGTTGGGTGCAAGATATGACTCAATTTTTGCAAACTAGTGAGTGTCCAACAAGTCTAGATAGAGCCAAAAAAAGGTATTTCAAACTACAGTCTATTCCTTATGTTCTAATTGGCAACATTCTTTTTAGAAAGGACATTAATGGCATCCTTCTGAGATGCATTGATCAACATTAAGTTAATAAAGTACTTCATGAGTTCCATGATGGAACTGTAGGGGGTCATTTTTCCCCAAGAACAACTACATGGAAAATCATGAGAGTTGGCTATTATTGGCCAAACTTGTTTAAAGATTCCCATGCTTGGGCTAGGAAGTGTGTAAAATGTTCCATTTTTGTAGGAAAAGAGAGGCTGCCAGCTTTACCATTGCAACCTATTCAAGTAGAACAACCCTTCATGAGATGGGGCATTGATTTCATGGGTGCCATCAACCCACCTTCAAGTGCAGGTCACAAGTGGGTACTTACTGCAACTAATTATTTCACACGATGGACTAAAGCAGTGGCTTTGAAGCAAGCCAATGAAAGTGTTGTTTAAAATTTTTATGATGATTTGGTAACCAGATTTGGGGTACCTGAATCATCCATTTTTGATAATGCTTTGGAATTTTTTGGGTTAAGAGTAAGTGACTGGGCTGTAAAAAATTGCATCCATTTGAATACCTCATCAAATTATTACCCTCAAGGTAATGGTTTGGCTGAGTCAACCAATAAAAACCTGATCAGGATCATCAAAAGGATTTTGGAAGATAACCAAAGAACTTGGCATAGCAAGTTAAAATTTTCCTTGTGGGAAGATAGGATAACTCCAAAGAAGTCCATTGGAACCTCCCCTTATGTACTGGTATATGGTAAAGAGGCAAGGCTTCCTTTATCAGTTGAGCTTACAGCTCTTGATATAATGAACCAACTTGAAATGTTTGAAGAGGAGGATCCAATGGTTGTCTAATATGAACAACTAATGGATTTAGATGAAACCAAAGGTAGAGCCATGAAAACAATGGAGCTACATCAACTAAAAACCAAGAGGGTGTTTGATAAATGAGCAACACCCAGGGTGTTCAAAGAGGGAGATGTAGTTCTGAAATGTGATGAATTGAAGAGAAGGCCTACAAAGCATACCAAGTTTGATAGCATACAAAGTGGCCTGTTTATCATTATAGAGTGCAAAGAGCACAAGGATTTTCAACTGTCATCAATGGATGGAGAAGCTCTTCCTATCCCAAACAATGGTATACACCTCAAACTCTGTTGTGAGGTGTGATCTAAAATTGCTCTTATACATATTAGAGTAGATTTTGTTTCCTATAAGTGATGATGCACATTAGTTAGGTTTTCTAGTTCTCCCTAAGTGTTGTTCTACATAGTTAGGTGGTAGTTTTCCTTCTACATTGTTGTTTTCCTTGGTTTTCAAAGTGTTTCTTGCTGGTGTTACAAGTTACAACTATTTGCAATGTTGTTTTCAAGTAGTGTTGGTTTTCTAAGTGACCCCATGCCCAATGGATAACACAAGAGGAAGTTGGTCTCATGTTTAGCAAGAAAACATATAGAAGATGTCACCACAAATGTTACCTAATTTTTAGCTTTCAACTTAAATTAGGTAACCATAGTGTTGTTCTTTTCATGTTGTTTAAACATTTAAAGATAAATCATAAAACTGCTAGTTTCAATATGCATGAAGGAGTGATTGTCAAAGTAAATCAGATTACATTTTTTTCCATTTCAATGGTGCATTACAACAAATGTGAAAGAGATTCATGTATTCAAATGTAATTTCCTTTATTGATCATTAAGGTATATGTCACTCACAAGCCAAGGGAATAGTTGTCTTATTGAAATGAAAATATGAAACAACTTATAGATGAATAAGTAGAATGAAAAAAAAGAGAATGTGCATGTAAGAATGGAACCAGTCATTGCCTGTGAATGACTAGTTACAAGTTTCCCATTGTTATGTTATTGTTGCCCCAAACCACTTGTGTCCCTCCTAGCTCCATAGCACTCCTCACCCTGCATATGAAGAAAACATGGTGTTAGAGCGAGGCTCTAAGCAAAGAATGATTCAATCCTTGAATACACACCTACTTATGCATGTATAAACTGATCCATAAGTGCATTAAACCAAAACATTCAACATATGCATTTATTTTCTATCTGTTTGCTTCATGTGAAGATTTAGGACAAGTCTGATTATTGTTTCATTATCAGATCAAATGCAACATGTGGGGTAAATGTGGCTCCCACAAGGGTAGAGCTTAGCATGCTTTGAAAGAAAAGGAAATTAAGCAACTTGATCAAAAATTTATCTCTTATCAATGCATTAAATCAATATGGAATCATTCCAGTTGATCAACTTTCATTATCATATTCAAAAGATGCATCCTACTATTCTGATATTTCTTTCAATTTTCTTAAGTCGATCCTTGATCCATTTTATCAAAGGAAGTGTCTTCATAGATGCATCAAGTTCAATTATGAATCTATTTAATAATGAGGAAGCATTTCAAATTGTTGTCAAGCCCCTCACCCCAACCCTATTGGGTAGTCACTCGTCACATAGGAAAGTGAGTTATTAGGTCACCCACATACGTGACAGGTGGCTATCAAATAAAGTTAGAATGAGGAGACTATACATGTTTATCACATATAATAGCAGTAGGAGTAATGGTTGAATCAGGGTCATACAAGTACAAGGACAACTTTGCAAGAGCTATAAGAGGCAAGGGGTATTAATAGTGTTCATTCATAGGTATACTGTGAAGATGAATTCAAAGTGAAGGTCATTGTCATTTGGAAAGGGGCAGTTCACAATGATATCATGCAATAGGACAACAACAATGATATGAGGTGGGGAGGAAAAGGTTCTAATGTCTTTATGTAATACCCCCCATAGTGCATACCTTGAGACAAAATGATCAAATATACAATGCCTCATGATGATGTACTAGTTCAAAATTATCTAAGTGTATGAAGAGCATGAACATTAATTACAACAATAAACAAAGGTATAGGTTCACAAAATGGAATAAACAGTGATCCATGAAAATCTTAGATAGATACATCATAAAAATATCACAGTCATAAAGGGAAGCTTCAAGCATCTAAAGAACTCAATGAGAATAATGCATTACAGCCATAATATGAGTTTAATATAGGACCTTTCTCCAATCAGCATGAATCAAGGTAAATGAGGGACAACTTTGGAGCAAAAAAAAAACATATGAATGATGCACAAATAGTAAAAGGAAAGTACAGTGATTTGTGTCCTAGATGTTGAGAATGACAATAAATGTAGTGAAAAATATTAGGGAACACATTGCTTTGCAGCAGATCCCTCTTATTCCACAATGTACTTCTATAGTTTGAGTTTTCAACACAAGCTATCAAGTAGCCACCATTTGATATTGTTAAGTCACTCTCAATTGTGGTGGCATTTGTATGTTGTACATCTAGTCTTATTCAACAGGTATATCAATTTGTAATGGAATTTCTTCAGAGGCTAAGGGAACAAAATCTAGGATAATCTTGACCAATGACAATATCAATTGTGATGGCCAGATGCAAAGAGTATTCACATATAGAAAGATGGAGATCCTGCTACTATTGAATCACAAACAAGGGACATCAAAGCCTCTGTCAAAATAGCATTCATCGATGGCAATCCTTTCATTGTGACCATCCATGCATTCATAAATGGCATTTCTTATGGAAATAATCTCATGTTGAGATAGTAAACCATGTCTAGTTGATAGGGCAGTCTATTACTTTGAAGGTCAGAATGAGTGAGAATTTAGTTCACCAAGTCAGATGCTATGCTTTTATTGTTCTTGACAGTTGCTAGTCACATAAATAATGAATGATGGTTGAAAATGGCAACTGCTTATATTGAGCTCTAATCTTCCCTATTCATTAAGTATAGTGGTCGATGCTCATTGTGTCAAACACAGATAGAAGGTCAAAAAACTATCATAATTCAATGGAACTATGGTTGTTAGCTACTAGCTTATGAAGATTTTGAAAGATGGAGATGTAGAAAGGGTTAAGGATGAGTTATCAAGTGGAGGTGTCATTAAAAAATGAAAGATGTATAGAGCCTGTGAATTACACCCGACTGTATAATGCCATTAAATCATTTTCCAAACCATTTTTCCTCATAGGGTAGTGTTTTATTGTGGAGAAATGGATAGGTATAGCTCTTGTTCCAACTGTCCACCTCTCAGGGAGTCTCATTCAATTTAAAAGTCATCAGCTACAAGAAAAGCTTTGGCAAGGGTAAACATTTGCATCAATGAGATTAGAATTCCATAAGAATTTGTGATCATAAGGTAGTGGCTTTATTATTAAAGTTTATTCATGTTCAGTGCAAGATGGCAACCGGTGTAGTGTCCTTGACAATCCAAAATGCAGTTATGGAGCCCATCCAGGCTAAATACAAGTGATAGAAACAAGGAAAATTCAAGAGAGATGACAATCCATACCTGCATAGTCATAAAGGAAAATGAATGAACACATGATGAGATTATCTAGTGAAGACAATCATGGTATTTCCTGTAAGGGATTTAAAGGAGCAGATCATAAGCACATTCACAAGGACCACCAAATTCATGATTTCAAGGAAGATTTAAAGGGACAGTTCATTATTTTCATATAGGTTGAATATGTGCACTGACAATCCATCATGAAGAGACATGACCCAAACTATAGTCCACAGTGGTGGGGAGCAAGAGAGAAGCATATAGGTGTTCTACTCGTTAGATCATAGAGCTATGGGAAGCACAGTGATAGGATAATTCCATCAAAGCATAATATAGTCAATATGTATCTGGGGCAATAACTTACAACAATGAATGAAGGAAATAAGGTAGTTTATAGTCAGCATTGTATTTGGGATAATGACATGAAATGTGTAAGCCTAAGAACAATAACCTTGGAGCTTATCGGAGGATCAATTCAATAGAATTTTGAAGCCCTTTCAAAACCTTTAAACTACACAAGAAGATGGTGAGACATGTAAGTATCTGAGGTGGAGGAAGAATATGGAAGCATTGGTAATGCATTACTTCATCTACAAAAGAAAAATGAACAACTTTTCAGCATAATTTTTAAACTTGAGAGCCAACAAAATGAATATCAACAAACTAAAAAGGAAAATGCAGAGATTATAAAAGAAAGCATTCTACAAAAGTGAAGTACATAATAGAAAATGGCAGTATGAATTTTTTTTAAAGTAACCACAAAAATGAAAACCCATTTATGCATTATGGCAGGCCGTGGTGTGGAGTGGCATTTTTCTTGGAAATATAAAAAACCCACTTGGTGTTTTCATAAAATGTAGCAACATTGCTTTCTTTTACCAGAAAGATAAAATGATCTTGCAAAAATCATCTATATTTCACAACAAATCTGAGCCTGTACAAAAATTCAGTGACCCATTTGGGTTCTTTACAAACAGTTAAGGAGTTCAACAAAATGAATGCTATAGGAAATCGAAGCAGGTTTTTTTTCTCAAAATGCAAGAAAAAGACAGAAAATCACAAATGCAAGAGGACCTAGTTTACATGATGAGGGTCGAGCCACATTCTGGTTTTCTTTTTATTTTTTTCCAGAAGCCCTTCTAGGTTATTAATTTTGTCAAGATTTATGAAAAAGAAGGAAAGTCAAAAGATTATAGGAGGGTTTTTTTAGAAATGAACATGAAGGACACATTTATCTATTCATGGCCATGGCCAGTGAACCTTTTGTAAGTTTGGAAAACAACAGAAAAAACACAGATTCTATTTAAGTTTGTAGATAATGAAGCTTCTAAACAATTCCATAGAGACAAAAGCAAAATGAGACATTTGAAAGCTTTTGTTTGAGTTTTTCTTGCTCAATATCTGGAGGAAAAGACAATATGCAAGGCCGGTTGGGAACTTACCTAAGCTCAAACACTAGGATGCGCAAAGTTGTTCCATTTAAAGCTTCCTCTTAAGCCCCATTAACTTCCCATGGCAGCTGCAAGCAAGGAGAATAAACACAATGAAAGATGCAACATAGAAAGTCCATCAAATTCTATTCATGGCCACGACCTGTAAGTCAAGAAGTGGCCTCTAAGTCAAAAGATGCAAGCTTATGTCAAGCAAAAAATGTTTACCTGAGATCCTATGATTTTTTCATGAAGAGAAATGTCACAAAATGACTGAGAACCCATGAGAAGACATCATTTTTCCCATGTTCTCCAAACCCTCATGGTGGTAGAGCGACATCCTCCAGATTCTTCCAAGTGACCAAATGATGGTGTTTTTCCATTATTCGGGTATTATCATTAGGGCTTGACCCTCTTCTTTACATTTCAATGGGATGTTTTTAATCCCTTCTTTTAAAATCAACACATGAAATGTTATGGGGCTGATGACCAATGTTATTGCCTTAGGCATTTTTTATGCTTTTATTTCTTTTCCCCATTCTTTAAAAAGCTTTGCTAAGTCTTCACTATGACATGTGTTATCACTTAGGCATTTTATGCCTTAGGGATTTATTCACTTATTTGACTTATGTTGAAATGTGTATTGACAATGTGTTTCCATGAGACCCTCAAGTGATGCCTTGTCTTGCCAACATCATGTGACTTGCATTATTCTTTCCAAGAGTCTTGGAGGTCAGCCTTATTAGCCAAGTAATATTGATACTACGTGCCTTTGTAAACCATGTGATTATGACATGTGTGGGAAGAATACAAAATATGGGTGGTAAGTTGATAGCCAAAGTCTTTTGAAAGCTTTTTCCATAACATTTGATGTTACATTTTATTCCATATCTGAAAATATCATGTAAGTGATTTTAAAATCAATTTTATTGATCCTTTTAATGCTAATGTAACATAGAAAAATGGTGGGCCCCTTTTTATTTGGACGTAATTGTAAAGTGATTTGTTAATTGATGTTTTATAAGTCACTTAACAAATCACTATATTTAATGCTTGAAAAGCCATGTGTTTTCAAAAACACACATATTGCATGATGGGGAATGTGGTCAAATGTTGAAATAGGACCAATGATGATTTGCAGAGGTGTGGGAAGTGTGTGATGTTCTTTGGACTATTTTTAGTGGGAATGGGGCCAGCTGGAGATATTTTGGTCACACTTTTTGGATGGCTATTGGGTTAGCTTGTTTTTTCTCCATGTAGAGGGCATTTTAGAGACTTCTAGAAGGTTCTTTTGGGGCCATTTCTATTTTATCTGAGGATAATCTTCTAGAAGCACGTGTGTTGGATGTTTTGGTGGGTGTTGGTTAAGTATGTTGATTTTTGAACATTTTAGGAGTTCTTTCTTTTTTAGTAGGAGGATAGGTACTCTCTCAGAGTTATTTTTTCATGAAGCTGCATTGTAACTTAGACAAACCTAATATATAGTAAGCACTTTGATTTAATAGATTGGAGCATTGTTACCTTTCCTCTTCATGTTTTGTAGTGTCTTATTAATGGTTGATCAGTCTATTTGTGAAAAGTCATTTTCCTTAAAAGTTGTCCCATGTTTCATGTATCCATTTGATAGAAAATGTATGTTTACAGGTTATAAATTGTGTTGTTTAGTAAAGTTATTGATTGTGAAATCTGTCCTTTCCTTTTAAGAACACTGTTATAGACCTCTTTATAAATTATTGATGTGAACTACATTGGATAAGGATTTGTGTGAGTTAGCTTTGAAATACTAATTTGAGTGTGCAAGGCTATTAGCAGGTCTAAATTGTTTCGGTGTAGCACTTTAGTCTCTTTCCAGCATTAGGTTTATTTTATGCAACTCTTAGGTCCTTATCTTAGAAATTCAATAGTTAGGTGATATCAAAATGGGAAGCTGACCCACAATCTAGAGGTATTCCTTTAGATAGGTTACCCACAACCTAAAAGCATTCCAATGTTGGTCCAAATCTACTAAGTGCAATTGGAAAAGCTTAGAAAACATGGTACAGATAATTTGGTGTCCTAACAACACCGTTTCAAAGCTATAGATGTTTTTCAATCAACCTATCAATCAAGACTTTAGTTGTACTTCAAATAGAAAATGAATATTAATTATTTATTAAATTAAAAGTAAAGCATAGTTTATATTAGTGGAAAGCTAAGAATCTCCTTTAGAAACCTTTTTCATTTCATTAATTTTGGGTAAAAAAAAGGTCGTCAGCCACATACCCTACACATACCCATCATATCGCCACTTTTTGGCCCATCATGATCTTGCACATACCCTTGTCATCTTCTTCATTTCCACAAACTTGTAAGAGTGATCTTAATGAATTGAAGGAGTTGCAAGTCTAACCAATCAATTCCAAAACTAAAATATTTCAAAATTTCTTAGGAAAGTTATGTTCAAGCTTATTTTATGAGATAATTTTTATCTTGGTCATGGACATTGATTTATAAATAATTAATCAAACCTAAGTAGTTGATTATCCTTAGATTGAAGCTAGGTTATCTTTTTCCTTTTTATAGTTTTTATGAAAATAGAAATTATTTTCCAAATTAATTATATAGATCCCTTCCTACCTCATTTCATCAATCTTCTAATCCATATCCCTCTTTTATCCTTAGCATTTTGTGTCATTTCCCACCCCAAACTTCCCCTAGCCATTTCAAAAATCTCAAGCAAAATTCAAGTATTTTAATTTAAACCCTTAATCACCACTCTTAATTATTTAAAATACAAGAACCAAAATCCTTCATATTGCATGCTTTCTTACTATTCTTGATTCAAATTTGAGTATTTTACTATAAACCCTTCATCACCACTCTTATTTCTTTATAATACTAAACCTTAAAACCCTTTGATTTCATCTATTTTTTTCCATCCAATTCCCATTTTGGTCTTTATATATGTTTCTTTCCCACCCTATGTGAGTGTAAGGCCTCTTTTACCACTATTTAAAGGTCTTAAACATAAACATATTATTATTCAATTAAGTATTCTCAAGACTAAGGTTTACACATACCACACTAGTCAAATTGTAGACCCATAAAGTAATTTTAACTAATAAAACTCAAGTATTTTCCTCATCCTTCTTGCCATCCATACTTTCCTTATATGTTACCATAGTCACTAAAAATTGAACATTAAATTTTAATGGCTATAGAGTGATTATTCAATTTCACCTTGCAATTCATTACTTGACATTGTTTTACATTATATTTTTTATGTCAATCCATGTTTGAACATACAAAATGGATTTAAACTAAGGTAGAATCCCCTCTAACCCTTTTGTTATAGAGTCCCACAAAGATATTTGTATTTATAGGTTTATTTATAAAGACTAAGTATACATTTAGATAAATTTGTAGAAGGAAACTACCTTTCAATTTATTTTTTGTTTGAGGTGCACCTAAATTTCTAGGAGCTTATCTAATAATGATAAGTTCATCCTAGGAAAGAAAGGGCAATATATTGGTCTCTTGAAGTAAAATACACTAACTCTTGTCGGTAGCTATTTATATATTTCAAACCCTAAAACAACTCATTTTCACTCAAAATTAGTATAAGAGGTCCATAATTTAGTTATATAGATCCACCCAAGTTAATAAATCAATAATTTGATAAGTTAAATCACTTTGATTTTGTGTTTCAATCTCACTTTTTGTTAAAAATAGTACTATAATTTTGTTGAAGGTTTTATATAATTTGTATCGAGGTAAAGTTTAAAAATATTAGTTTACATATTTTTGTATCTACAATCATCCATCCTAATTCCAACTCTTCATAATTTCATTTCCTAGATGAACCCACCCTATTTTTCCATCTTATTTTCTTCATTTCCATTGCATGCATTGATGTATTTTAAGACATATTTTAGGTTTTTCTATTGATTAGATATCCTAAATTGGTTAATAATATGTGAGAATATTTGGATACTTAAGATAATCTATTACTTGGCTTCTTGTAGAGTTTCAAGTCCCTAATAACTCATTAGATATGGCTTCCCTCTAGACATTTCCTTCCCAGTGGTTGTTAGGATAGAATATTGCCTTCTTGGAAGTCATTTTAACATCTAGTAGTATTGTGCTTTCCCAATATTGCTTCAAAATTTTACAAGAAATTGTAGATATAGATTCTCAATAGCTTTCATAACTTGGCACCTTAGCAATATAATTTTGAGTTTTCAAGTGTTGTATTAATCTAGTTATGGAAGCTTCATTTATAATTTGATCATATCATTCATTAGTGGTTGTTAATCAAGATTTGTTTGGTTCTAAATGTTTCCAAGTACCTATGCTTACATCTATTTTACCTTGACATAACCTTGATTTGTATTTAGTTTACACTTATTTACACATAACAACACATACAATAGAAACATTTCAAAATTTATCTTTTCATTTCTTTCATCACCTAATGCTAAAATAGATGGTAAACACATCAACTTAAGATACATAATTATAGGTGATACAATAGGAATAAGAAAAAACTAAAGTGTAAGTTACCATATCTAACAACTTTATCCTATGGTCACCACATAGGGTAGAAAACCATACTATTTTTTTTGTATAGGTGGAAACTTTCTAACCTTATTCTCCCCTACTTTTCATAACCATTTATAGTAAAATTATGTTTTTCACTATAAATTTTGTTGCATGATGTACGCTGCTCATTCCACAAATTTTCTCTATTTTGTAAGTTCCCATGTAGCATGCATGTTAAGGGATGAACACACATGATGATATGTATGAGGGTTAATTACCTTCTATGGACCTAATATAATTTTTATGTCTAAATGTTTACTTTAAATGCATGTTTGTTAGTGTTCATTTATTTTAAGACACATGATCATGTTAGGGTGACCACATGCACCTCAAAGTGGGGGGGAAATGTATTGATAAATTTTTATGTATACTCATACTAATTTGTACTTATATTTGGTCCCATTTTGAGAGAATCTCTTAATGCAATTACATATTGACAAAGAACACAATAATCTCGTGTTACATTGGGATAATTTTTTTATCCTTTACCCATCCTCGTTTACAGACATTCCTAATTACGTCTATAGCTTATCCATTTGAACTGAATTTTCTCACATTCTTTCCATTTATTGTATCCCCATTGTCTATACGTTTATTCATTGCATCAACATTATCTTTCCCTTATATTAGGTCAATTTTACAATTACAAGATTGATATTACACCTATGGATATAGCCTTTGAATTTTAAAATGTAAATTCAAATTTTATTGACAATCACACATTTCATTCCTACCATGGGCCAACTTGCTATGTATATTTCACGTGATCATTGTTATATAGTGGTATTTAAAGGCATTCATGTTTGGAAAGTATTTGACATCCTTAAATAATCAAATATCAAGAACAAATAATTTGCATTTAAGGAACATACACGTGAATCAAAGAAAGATGAAGAATTTGACAAATTAGAAGATAGAAGTGTGTAGTATTCTAGATTATGTTTGAAAGTTATAAGATCCACACTTATAAAAATGATTTAGACCCACAAAATCAACCCACAACAAAGTTGAAAAACTATTTTAATTATGAAAAGAAAGTTATGTTGAGATCTATTTCTACCTAATAATGATATAGTGTGATGGTTAAGTCGTGATGCTGTGATTCTTGTCACCAATGTTCAAACCCTTATTGAAGTGCTATTTTGAATGTTCTATAACCTCACCGATTCATAACTCTAACCCCAATTTAAAAAATAGATCCATTATCTATTGTATTGAATAATTAAAAAGCACACTATTCTCTACTTTAGTAATATGAGTCCGTGCAAAAGGAAATAAAATGTATCATGGAGTCTCCCCAAAGGAAATTGCGTAGAAAAGAAGGCAAAAAAGAGGCCAAAACGTACGAAAAGTAAAACGCACCATGGCAGAAAATTAGTTGTCGAGACACATCATGGCAGAAAATTAGGTGTCTTGACATAGGTCTTCCTGTACATACAGGGCTTGTCCGTTTCCTCCACGCCATTTCACACGAAAATGACACCCACTAGTAAAAATGTATGGAAAGGAGACTCCACTACTTGTGTCGGATGAATCCCTGCAAAAGGAAAGAAAATGTAAGGAAAGGGGTCTCCAAAAGATGATGCGTACATACCAAGTCTGCAACTTCATTACTCATCACGCACTCGGAATATTAAGACTGTTTTGCAGTCATCAGTCATGAGCATTCACATCGCAGTTTACTTGGAGCGCAAAATGCATGTGACTTGTCTGCATCTTTTTCTTTTTTAATATTATCAATGCAAAATAAGTTATAAAGAATAATACAGTCAAAGGACAGCTGTCACAAACTAAAACAGGCTTACATCGAGCTGAGACTACACTAGACAACACTAATGACAAGCTGCCAACAACGAAATAAGACTAGACATGGCAACATCAATGAACAAAACAAGACTTGTCTGCATCTTCATTTTTGTAGCCAAGTGATATGTTACGAGCCATTATGAATGTTCACATTGAATTCCATTCAGCTTAAAGTTGTGCTTATTGTAGATAGCACTCCATATTGGAAATTATATCAATGTAATAGAATCCACCTATATCAAAAAAAAGGTAAAGGTCCTTTTTAAGTCCACGATACCATGAGTATATGGGACTCCTCGTACTCCCCCAAATATGAGGGAGGCACCTAACTCGTGCTCCACAATACGAGGCCCTCGTACTTCCCCAATATGGGGGAGGCACCTAACTCGTGCTCCACAATACGAGGTGTACATACCCTACCCCCTGCAGGATTTGAACTTGTGACCTCCCTGTCAAGAGCACAAGTTCTCCACCATTAGGCCCACTCAGGCTGTACTTGAATTTTCTTTTTACTCTCTCAAAATAATATCAACTTATTATTGATAATTAAATTTTATTAATGAATTCTTCATTACAAATGGAAAAGAAAAAGTTGCATCTACATCTTGTTTCCCTTCTAACATCACTTTCCTATATTTATCGTAGCTTGCCTTCTAGGCTGCCACATCTACTAGTATTTTGTATCCATTTCAAATGGACTCAACCTCTTGTAACTCCCCAATCACTGCTACAATTGAAAAGACAATGGCTCCTTCACTCAAGTGTACCCAAAATTTTGTCCCCATGGTGCTCTATGAGATACACCCATTGAAACACCTATAGTTGTGGTTCTTCCGATTCTAAAATTTGATAATGCATGTTGCTAGTTTAATTATACTTTAATAGAGATTTTGTGGGGAGGGTTCCCCCTTGAAAGCATGCTCAAAGTATGGGTGACCAAGGATTGAGTTTGACATGAAATTCATCTTAATGTTATTTAAAAGTTCACCATGGTTTCCCTTTACTACTTGTTTCTACACCATAGACTAGAGAATTTTTCATTTCCAATAAGAAATCTCTCCATATTCCCTATCTAGCATGTCATTTGAGTGTTAGGTCTTTTCAACATTAATAATTTTATTCTTTTATAGTTGGTAATGTTTATGCCTCAAATGGTAATGTTCAATAATTTTAATTGATTTATATGGCCTATGATAAATGTGGTGCTTTTCCTACGAGATAGACACCTAGCAAAGAGAGGCCTAGTACTATGTGTACCAAAAATGTGTCTTTTAATCCCAATCTGGGCTCCCACCATGATCATACTGAATGAGGATGATATTTTTCTCCAAAACCAAACTTCATCTCCCCCTTAAGACCAATTTATCCATTATGAAACCAAGTTGTTCTACATCCTAATTCTACATTCTACAACACAGCCAAAACCATACTTTGCAATACCACAAAGTCACATACAATAATATCGCACAATACACAACATACTTGGGGTAAGATAATTTACTTGATTCATTCAAATGGAGAATTACATCCATGTCCTCAAACTCACCATCTCTTAGCTCATCCTTCATGTACCCAAGTTGGGAACAATAAATAATTCTTGGGACACTTACAACAATGAGAACATCACCCCTAAAGGAGCCCAGTGAATCTTCTTAAAGAATTCATAAATCCTTGACTATAATGCTTCCTTCATGCCATTTTAGAAGCTCATAAACCATATTCAAATGATGTATAACTATTGTGCTTACATCTAATGCTCTATCCATTTCTAGCTTACCTCACCACTAATAATTTCTCTATCTATGAAAATAACTTTCTTCCAACATGTCAAGAATCTAGCTCATCCACAATTTTGGACCCAGACAATTCCTCATCCTCAACTCTCTCCAAAAACTCAAGCTGTTCTACAAGACTCCATACCATCCCAATTTTCTAGGTCTAATGCAAACCTCATTCAAATGATGTATAGGTATTGTGCTTACATTTGATGCTCACTCCATTTCTTTCTTGTCTCACAACCTAGTTTCTACTTCTATTTTAAATAGAGACAACACAACAATAAAACTAGGAAAATTTGTGTGTCCTCAAAATACAAGTATAAATTAATGAAATTCAAAAGCATATTGCTTATGTGCATAATACTTCATATAGATAGAACCCTTAGCTCCTATGTATTGATAAGAAAAATAAAAAAATTCCAACAAGATAACTTATTTATTATCAAATGAATAAAATATATATTATTAAACCATGGTTTTAAATGTTTGACATGGTCAAACCTCATGAGTTTAAAATTTATCTAATACTTGACTTGTATAAAATATTAAATTTTATTTGATTAAATGAGTTTATGTACATTGAAATTTATCTAGGATGCCAAAGGTGAATATGAAATCCATTCTTGTGCAAAAGATTGTAAGGAATATTAGTTTGAAAAATTATTCTAGTTCAAATCACTAATTTTAATACATTCATGATATTGTGACTATCACATGATAATTGTAAATATGAAATTAGCATACCCATGCCACTTTCCATTTAATTTTGGGTCTATATTGATGGAATAACATAATACAATTATGTTATTAACAAGTGACACACTATTGTGCTATGTGTGTATTATAATTTAACTCTTTTATCCACTCATTCCACTTTCATTTACATTTATTTTTTTAGATTTCATGTATTATCACCCTATACTTCAATGTACATATTCTTAATTTTAATATTTCTATAAACCCATCCCAAATTAATTCTATAAATCTTAGGTTCAATTCCAAGGGGCTAGGAATTCATCACAAATTTACATTTTTAAAATTCAAATTCTAAATTTTAAGCTTATTTTCAATATTTGTTATAAGCCAACTTGGCATATAATTGTGAAATTTATTGATATTTAAGCATTCTAATTGTTTTATAATTAATTTTTGAAATTAGGAATTAAATGAAGTAAATCTTAAGTTAACCCCATAATTTAAATCTAGGTTATTTATGGGATTATAAGGTGTATTTAGTTAATTATCCTAAACTAGTGTAAAAGGGATATTATTTGCTCATATTTCTAGTGACTTTGACAAAAAAATAATATTTTTTAACATTTCTCTTTGATTATGGTCTTTTATTTTTATTTTTTTTATTACATATCTTCTCCCCATAGGTGTTTAACTCATAGTAGTGGATATAGCCTCCCATTTTGTTAAAATGAGGGAGTGTATTCAAGTAAAGCATCCTAAGGATTTGCGTTCCTCAAAATCCTTTTTGGAAAATGACCTTTCTTACTTCTTTAAATTTTAACATGGAGTCATTTGAAGTTGCTCAAATAGAAAAGGAACTCAATTCTTTGTAACAACGTGCCAAGAGGATAATCTAATACTTAAAAACCGAATGTTTGTTATCAACTAGGATCTTGAGAAGGAGACTTAGATTTTTTGGCTAAGGAATCCTTGAATTCGCACCCCCTCTCAATCAAAACTTTGAATAATAGTCATGAGGAAAATAAGAATGTATGTATTACCCTTATCTCATATATATCTAATATAGGTTATCACTATCTATATATTATTATGAAAGGTATTTTGTATGCAGGGCATGATAATAATGGGTGAATGTACCAAATTGGGGTGAAAAAAGAAGAAAAATGATAAAATTTAACTACAACATGCTCATATTACACTAAATATCAATTCCTTATGGAATGGTAAACACTAAGCTATAATATGAACGTGTTATATAATGTGCTTACTAATGGATTCATAAAAAACTATTATTATTGACATGGTTAATGTATACACCTAAAAATGGTCTAGATAATCTAGTTAATTAAATATGATTTATTTGATTAATTGGCGCCTTTAATTCCTCTACTATTAAATAAATATAAATATGTATTTATATAGTTCACGTTTAATTCTTCTATCTTTATTATATTATTTCCTCTTAATTAAATAAACATATTTAATACTCTATTTTATTTAATTATCATTATCAAATTCTTCTATAATTATCTTCTATGTTAATTACATCATTTCATCTAAATTAAATAAACAAGTTCACATACTTTGATTTATTTAATTATCATATTTCTTCCATATTTATTTAATAAACATAGACTTCTATAGTTTGTTTTACTAAATTAAATATCTTTTTTTCCTAAATTGAATAAATCTAAATATTCAATTGAAATATATTCTATAGCTAATCATATTCACCTACCAAATTAGATATGAAACATCTAATTAATTAAACTTAAATCTTCATAGGAAAATTTGGAGACAAACTTGTAGGCAAACTTCTTCATCTTCTTCCATTGATTCTTCCTACCCTCTGGCTAAATGTTTTTGTGGGGAGGAACAATCTCCATAATCGGCTTAGGTTTCTTCATCCTTCACCATTCAATTATTCAGGTCAAATCTAGTCCTTTGCTTTGCTGCCCCTTCACAAATATGTTTTCGGGAATCTATAAATACAACCTCTTTTCATAGGAAATGGATCCCAAATTTGTGCAAACTTACTTTGTATAAATATCAATTAAGCAATCAAGCATCTTAACAATAACAATTATCATTTAGCAATAGAAATAACAAACATTTTAGAATAGAATCAATATCATGGCTCTTCATTTAGTTGCATCAAAGTTTATTGTAACTTATTTTCATCAAGTTTTATGTTAATTTAGATTACAATAGCTTCATCATTATCATTTAATAATCATCATATAGGATTATATTTTTGCATTTAGCAACATCTACTTCTCTAGACTGGCATTTTAATAGTCATAATGCTTACAAAATCTGAGAGCCCTGTGAATTAATAAATCTTTGGAGATAGAGAGCAATACAATGCTTTTAGAAGATTCTTTCTTTTAACAAGTTTAATTGTTTTTTGAATCTTTGATATAATTTCTTATTAATTTTGTTGATTATTATTTACTCACATTTTTATCACCACACATAAATTGGCGCCCATCGTGGGGCCCAAAACCCCCATTTTTAACATCTTTTTTTGAAAATTACACTTGCAAGCTTTTGACATGTTTTCTTTTAGAGTGATCAAGATATTTTATGGTGCATACGATAGATAATTTAGCACATCCAAGCACTATTTCAACGCATCCACCGAATACTTTAGCTCATTCGACGATTGTTCTAGCACATCCAAAGTTTATGTTTCACCAGACATGGAGTTTCTTTTGGCGTATAGATCTATTCTTTTAGTGCATCCATCAATTTCTTTATCACATAGATCTATTATTCTAGTGCATTGACATGTTTTGGCACATCTAACCACTATTGTGGCACATCTATTTACTTTTACAAAACTTTAAAAACATGAATTCTAATCATTAGTTTATGTGATCCAAGTGAAAAGTACACTTGTCAAAGACAAATTGGGAGACAAACATATGCCGGTCAAAGACAAAATTTACAAAAAATAGTAATGGTGTTTGCAGGGTTTCAATTTCAATATATTCTTCTTTTCCTTTAGTTAAAATAGTGAATCTAGATTAATTAATCAACTATTTTGAACCCCATGTTTACTATGTTTCAAAAGCAATAGGCCTATGCTTTCCTCTTAACTGGGTGATCAAAATGCTAGACTTGCTATCTTTCTTTATTAAATCCTTTAGAAGGCATGTCGTAGTGGGACAATGTACTCACCCTATAGGAACAACCTAAGTGGGAACAATAAAAGCCAAGTTTTCCAACCCACTATATTCAAAAGTGAATCTACAGAAACCCACATTTAATGGAAGTTTGCAAGATAACCATCCCCAAAATCTTTTCTAAAGATTGGGAGGTCTCCTGAGCGAGTTTATCATTTATCGCTTTGAACAAATACCCTATCTACAAACTTTAAGTTAGTATCTCACTATATAATTTTTTGAACACTTTTTATATCATGGTACAAGGGGAGGGAAGAATTTTCCCCCAAGACACTCACCAGATAACTATCAGAGGCCCTGGCCAAAAGTAGAGGATTTGACTTTGGTTAAGACTCAGGAAAGGAAAAAACACGGGTGCCCTCTAGGGGCTGATAGGGCTATGGGATGCAATAATCTAAGTGACCTACTTGAGATAGAAAAGTGCTTGAACTATTTTTTTGTGTCAAAACCTATGGAAATTGATAGAATTGGACTAGATTCGAGAACACTCACTACATGTTTAATACGTAGAATTAGAAACAACTATTTACAATCAGGATTTTGTGTGTGAAGTAATTTTTTGAAGGTATCATCCAAGTAGATCACAAATTCCAAAATTTTCAAGCAAAACACATATCCAAAATACTCACTATTCAAAAAATTACAACCTAGAGTTAGTTTTTTTTACTAAGAAAAACTAGAACAAACAGACAATACTATGAACATACTAAAAACTTCTAGTTTAACGCATACAAAGTCTATTTTAGTGCATTCACCTAGTCTTTTAGCACATCTATTTTCCAAACAGTGCATAGAACCATTGTTTTAGCACATCTGCATAGTTTGTCACCATAATTTACCAATATCTTGGTGCATTCACTATCTGTTTTAGAGCATATACCCTGTTTGTCAGTGCATTCATTATATCTTTTAGTGCATACACACTCTATTTAGCACATCTACCCTCTGTTATAGTGCATCCATAGAACAAGAAAATAGAGAGCTATTTGAAACCCCTATCGGACTGTTGACATCAGAAGTTGGGTTTTTGTCAGAACAAAAACATTTTCATAGTCTAGATAGTGTCTTAAACTTTGAAAAATAGGACCTTAGAAGTCAAACTTTATCAAATTAAACTAAGATCTTGCAACCTTAAAGTGTCTAATTCATTAAACACAAATTTTGGATTATTACATTTTCATTATCAAGATTTTATCATCCTATAATCATGAAACGAAACACAATAATCATATTTTTAACTTCATCTCATCAATATAATTTATCATTATATTCAACTTAAGTTAATGCCATTGGCACTCATCCAAACGAAAAGATCAAAGTTTAGTAAAAATAAAAAACACCTGTCTGCAAATTTTGACAATATTACAAAGATAGAAACTTAGAGAAAAAGAAATTGAAACACCAAATATCATGGCTGAAGAAAATCCCTTTCATAGATTCCACCAAAATGACACTAATGAAATAATTCAAGAGGATATTCAAACTACTTGTAACAAGATCCTAATTTCCATAAATTTATGGAAAAAGTTTTGGAACAAGATATGGAAAAATAATTTTTGATGCTAGTTGAATTAGGTGCAAAACTTCCAAAGTACTTTGACATTAATCGACTAAAAGAAGCACCTAAAACAACTAAAACTGAACCACAAAACACACAAAGCACAGATAAAGTGAATGCCCTAACACATCAAATGCAAAACTTGCAACAACTTCAAGATATGCAAAAAGGAACCATGAAAAGGTACTCATTACATGACATCTGTCTTTATCCTTTTGATCCAAGTGTGGACATGATACCATTTCCTAGACATTGTGAATTCCCAAAATACAACAAGTACAATGGTAAAACAGATCCAATTGATCATGTGAGGGAATTTAGAACCATGAGTTTAGAATTTCCACAAGAGGACACTTATCTAGTGAGGTTATTTCCAAGGAGTTTAGGAGGTCAATGCATGGAATGGTTTTCTAAACTACAACCAGGAATTTGATCTTTTGAAGAACTAGTCAAGGGTATGTGCAGGATCATGATGGGCCAAAAAGTGGTGATATGATGGGTATGTGTAGGGTATATGGCTGACGACTTCTTTTTTACCTAAAATTGATGAAACGAAAAGGGTTTTTAAAGGAGATTCTCAACTTTCCACCAATATAAATTATGATTCATTTTCTATTTGAATTATGACTAAAGTCTCGATTGATAGGCTGATTGGAAAACATCTATAGCTTTCAAATGATATCACATTTTTTGAATCTAAAACATGTGTCACATTCTATGTTTCACATACTATAGGATTAAAAAAAACCTGAATTTCATGAATTTTTGACCAAGTTAAGGTGGTTAGACATACAAGTTTTTATATTTTTAAAAAGTTGTAATAAAAAAATCATAATTAATTATTTACTTGGAAAATAATTACAAAAAAAATATGCATCACATTGAGACATGAGTCCTCTATTTATATCTAAAATCTTATAAATTTTTTTTATCATTTTATTGTGGTTAGGGTGGTCAGACAGACACCTACTTCTTATTTTTTCCCTGAAATTTAAGTACTACTACATTGAAATTTCAAATTTTCACTAAATAGATATTTAAAAATAAATAAACTTAGTAGTTTAGAAACTACATTTAAATTGCTACATATTCTACTCTTACATATTTTTGAAATAATATACATAACTTATTCAATTTTTTACATCAAATCGCCTAGCTCTTATTTTTTTGAATTTTTTGCCACTTAAGGGCCTATTTTTTCCATGATGATCCTGCACATACCCTCAATAGGCTTATCTCACAATTTTCCTTCAATATTCAACATGAGGTAACAATAAAAGACCTTTACAACATTAAACAAAAGAAAGGTGAAAAATTCCTCTCATTTCTACAACGATGGCAAAGGCTATTTGCTAGATATCCTTGTTATATACCTAAAGAGGAAAAGATGGAACTATTCATTGACAACTTAACTGATGACACGAGCTATAGGCGTGAACTATGATGTCAACCTACATTTGAGAAAGTGATTGAAAATGGGCTCAAGATCGAAGAAGCCTTGTTCGAAAGAGGGGTAATAAAACATTACATGAAGGATCAAACAATACAAATTCCTCAAATCACTATGGTAACAATGATAAACCTAAGTTTTGGAAAAAGAATAGAAATACTAGAAACAATGATGCTACAAATGAAACATAAAAAATGAAACTAGTATTTAATTTGACAAAAACTACTACAAAGACCAATCAAAACAATGACCAAAACATCAATCATAATGTCAGTCAAAACAATAATCTGAATGATGGAGAATCTAAACCACAATCATATCAAAGACCATCAAATTGACAAAGATTCATGCACCATTGGGACAAACAATAGAATCAGCAATGAGAGAACTTATTGCAAATGAACTTATCACCTTACCCAAAGCAAGAAATTGGGAACCAAAAGTAAAACCATCTTCGTGGAATGATGTTGACTATTGTAACTTTCATAAAAATAAAAGACATAAAACAAATGATTGTATGTAGTTGAAACATGTAGTACAAGATTTGATTGACATCAAGAAAGTATTCATAGAAGGAAATCAAACAAACAATGATCACAGTGTGTTTAAAAAT
The DNA here is from genome assembly GCA_007258455.2 of Sequoia sempervirens. Classification (NCBI taxonomy): domain Eukaryota; kingdom Viridiplantae; phylum Streptophyta; class Pinopsida; order Cupressales; family Cupressaceae; genus Sequoia; species Sequoia sempervirens. Next base: position 93,310,212 of record VDFB02358134.1, on the reverse strand, counting down.
CTTTTACCAAATTATGAAAAGGGAGAATCTTCTTCTGCAAATAGTAAAGGTAAAAATGAAAACTACATTTATGATAACACTATTCATTGGATCTTTGTAGTTTAGAATAATGATGTTGCTGACAATTGAATTGATAATATTGAAATCAATGACATCATACCCATAGATATGATCCTAAACATGGATACATCTTACAATCAGATCAATGTCATAAAAATCAATGAAAATCAAGATTATCAACCAGTCAACGTGACAACAAGGGGGTAATCCAAGGTAATATTGAAAGGAGTTTCATCTAAAACCATTGCTACCCCTTCAAATCAATAAAACATAGTCTATCAACTACAAAAAATACCAACACATATATCAATATTGGAACTCCTTAAAACCTCACCATCTCATAAGGAGGTTTTGGAACAAGCTCTTGTGGCCACAACAATACCCAATAATCTAGATGTTTCTCAATTCTAGGCTATGGTGGAACACTTAACCATGCCTCACTGCCTATCATTTTTCGAACAAGATGACATGTCACTTATTCATCCACACAATTCTTCCCTTCATATTGAAGTCTTAATCCACAAAAACTGAGTAAAACGTGTCTTAATAGATGGTGGAGTTGGTTTAAACATTTACACTTTAAAATTGATCCATGCACTAGGTTATTCTCATAATGCTATTGACGCCAGAAGGAAGATCACAATAAAAGCCTATGACAAAGAAGAAAGATCCTCCAAGGGATTAATCATGTTCCCTATTCAAGTGGTACCAATTGTTAAGAATATAGTTTTCCAAGTGTTAGAAAAAGAGATGACATATAATATACTCTTGGGACGTTCGTGGATTCATGAAATGTAGGAAATGCCTTCGACCTATCATCAGTGATTAAATTTTCCTTTTAATGGACAAGAAGTCACTATTTTAGCTAATTACAATAATCCCAAACTTGTAACTTGCTTAAAACAACTCAAGACACTTTTGTGCCCCATAATGGGGAAGCAAACACTTCTAGTTCATCCAACGATGAAAGGAAACTAAATGTGGTATCTAAATGGATTGAGAAAAAGGACCAGTCAAAAGAGACAAGTGTTGTTGATTCCACTCCATCAAACAATGAACTCAACTAGATTCTCTATCACAACAGTTCAAAGACAAGATCCAGTTAAAAGACAAGGGCATGGGAGAAATTCCATTGAGCAATCTTTATGTTTTTCACAATTGTTGCCATCTCCAAGAACATATGGACAACCATCAACATCAACACATCAATCATCACAACCTACCATAGTTTTAGATGATAGATTTGTAAAGGAAGGTACTCTCGACAAAGAATCTAAAGATAAGGTCATTCAAAATGGGCTCTACAAAGATGAGGAAGCCTCTACATCAAAAAAAATTAGCATAAAGACATATCAATATGGAAAAGGAAAAGCAATATTAGAGAAAATGGGATATGAAGGACAAGGACCTATTGTAGAACCCATTCAACCTCTCACACTTCAGTCAAAAGACAAAACAGGATTACGCTACACAAGGCAAACAAAAGAAGAAATAACTCATAGAGTTGTTGAAAGAATCCTTCAAATGTGGGATAGTTTTGAGATAGATTCTAATAAGTATGAGTGGGATTATTTATTAGAAACATCATGCAAGGGCATAAAAATTGATGTCATAAAAGAGTCTGCACCCACACATAAGGAGGGACAAAGCTTAGGGACTAGACCTCTTGTATTTGGATCACAAAATATGGATGTCTCAAGTGAGGATAGACAAATATCGAGTGAGATAGATGACTTGGAGGAGAGTAATATCATAGGATTTAACATTACCACTAAATTTTTTGACAACATTGCTATCAGAACCTTTACTGTCATTGACCTTAGCCAATTATATGACTTTTACCCTTAATGCATCCTGAACTTGTTGACTGGGAACCAACTAAACCTATCAATGTACCTATCTTTGTGAATGATGATGCTATCATAAATTTCCTTTGTTGTGACAAACATGACACAAGTTCTAATCATAAATCTCATAACAACACTTTGAGGTAGGAGGGTTTCAAATCTTCTAGTTGCAAAATTGAAAACAAAAATAATGGATCTAATGGTCAAAACCATTTAATGGTAGCATTAGATCTAGAAAAAGTAAAAATAAAGAACGCATCTAACGGTGAAAACCACTATGAGGCACCAAAGGATGGAATATTTGACACCCTTCCAAAACACTATCATGAAAGATCATCAATGTTGGTGGAGCCTACACAGTCCATCAATCTTGGCACAACAGAAAAGGCAAAAACTCTACATCTAACAACATCTATGATTGAACAAGAAAAGAAACAATTTTTCAAGTTTTTTGAGGACAAAAGCCTTAACTTTTCTTGGTCATACTTTGATATGCCAAGTTTAGATCCAGATCTTCTCTAAATGCATCACTTATCTCTACCATCTGGGATAAAACCTATGAAACAAAAACTAAGGAAAATGCATCCGCATATCACCTTGATGGTAAAGGAAAAGCTGAAAAAGTTGTTAGATGTAGGATTCATTAGATCTATTGACTATGTTGAGTGGATTTCTAATATTGTACCTATTTCTAAATCAAATAACATTATCAAAATATGTACCGACTTTAGAGATCTCAATAAGGAATGTCCAAAGGATGATTTTCCTTTGCCAAACATTGACATTATTGTTGACTTAACAACATGACATGCCATGTTATCACTAATGGATGGCTTCTCAGGGTATAACCAAATCAAAATAGCACTAGAGGATTAGGAGAAAATAACATTCACATGTCCATGGGGAATATTCTACTGAAATGTCATGCCCTTTGGGTTGAAAAATACAGGTGTCACATATCAACATGCAATTACCACCATTTTCCATGACGTGATGCATACTTTTATGGAAGATTACGTGGATGATATATTAGAAAAATTATATACCAAAGATGGACATCTAGAGATTCTAGGCAAAATCTTCACAAGGCTAGAGAAGTTCAATGTCAGATTCCTAAGAAATGTGTGTTCAGTGTTACATCGACAAAGCTTATAGGTTACATAGTTTTAGAAAAGGCCCATTGAAGTGGATCCTACCAAGGTCAAGGAAATAATGGAAATGCCACCACTGAAGAATATCAGTCAACTACGATCTCTACAAGGAAGGCTACAATCAATTAGGTGGTTTATCTCCCAATTAGTAGATAAAAGTCATCCCTTCAATCATTTGCTACATAAGAATATCTCTTTCAAATGGGATCAAGGATGTGAAACAACTTTCAATCAAATAAAGAAATATCTGATGTCACCTCCCATATTGATGCCACCTACAAAAAATAGACCCTTACTACTATACATTGCAACAACTGACATTTCTTTAGGAGCTCTATTAGCACATGAAGAGCTTAAAGAAAGGAAATAGGTTATCTATTATATCAACATGACTCTGAATGGTTATGAGATAAATTACACCTTCATCGAGAAATCTTGTTTGGTAGTGGCATTTGCTACCTAGTAGTTGCGACATTATATGTTAACCCACATTGTCAGACTAATAGCTAAGATTGAGAGCCATTAAAGTATTTTCTTAGCAAGGCAGCCTTAATAGGAAGACTAGCCAAGTGGGTCATGATTTTGAGTGAGTTTGATATCCAATATGTGGATAGAAGGGCCATCAAGGGTCAAGTGATAGTAGATCAGTTAGTTGAAGCTCTATTACCAGATGATCATCCAATGAACATTGAGTTTCCTGATGCAAGCATTCTTACTGTGTCAACACAAAAATGGAGGCTTTATTTTGATTGGTCATATACACAATGTGGGTTTGGTGTGGGAATTTTGTTTGTTACACCTTAAGGACATACCATCCCAAAGTCATATAGACTCATGTTTCCATGTACAAATAATGTAGCTAAGTATGAGGTGTTAATTATATAGGCATCAAGTGGCAGTTGAATGGAAGATCACAGAGCTATAAGTATATGGAGATTCACAACTAGTCATTTATCAAGTAAATGATGAATATCAAACCAAAGATGAGAAGTTAATTCCATATAAGAAATTGTGGATGATCTCAAAAAGTACTTTGTGGATATCAAGTTTGAACAGATTCCAAGGGTAGAAAACAAAGCTTCTAATGCTATGGAAACAATTGCTTCTCTCTTACAATTGCTAGAAAAGAAAGGTTGTTATGAGTTTATGGTGGAACAAGTGTCTAACCCTACTTATGATAATCGATATTTTCAAACCCTATGCCAGTTAGTTGACATTGAATCCTCCATTTATGGAAATACTTATGCTTACCTAAAAGACAATATCCTTCTCTCGATCTTTCTAGAAACCATAAACACAACTTCATTCACCAATCCACACGAAATGCCTTAATTGTTGACATACTTTACTATCAAGGTCTAGATGATACTCTTCTTCAGTGTCTAGAACATAATGAGTTTGAGATAGCTTTACATGAGGTTCATAAAGGTATTTGTGGAACTCATTCAAGTGGACTAACCTTAGTGAAGAAACTCTATTTGGGGTATTATTGGCTGAACATGGAGAAGGAGTCCTTTCAATTTGTCAAGAAGTGAAAAAAATGTCAAATACATGGTAATCTAATCCATTCACTAGTGCAAGAATTGCAACCATTCACTTCAACATGGCCTTTTTGTCAGTGGGGACTAGACCTAGTAGGAAATATTAATCTGTCTTCATCTATTGGACAAAAATTTATAATCACAACAATAGAGTATTTTATAAAGTGGATACAAGAAGTTCCCTTAACAACAATCACTAGAAAACATATTTCTTCCTTCATGTTGAATTACCTCATTTGTAGGTATAAAATTCCTTAGTCCATTGTCACAAACAATGGTCAGCCTTTTAAGAATTAGGATGTACAGGAACTATGTGAGAAGTTTCATATCCAACATCATTTTTCAACACCCTAGTATCTTGAAGGAAAGGGATAGGCAGAGGCCTCAAATAAAACTATTTTGAAAATCCTGAAGAAGATTGCCAACTATGTTGGATGTGATTAGCATGTTCAATTAAATCCTTCTCTTTGGGAATACTAAACCAGCATCAGGACACCTATGGGAGCTACACCATATGCCTTGGTATATGGATCAGAGGCCATACTACCCATTAAGTTTGAGATTCCATCACTCCATGTGTCACTGAAAGGAATTATTCTAGATGAGGGTTATAGAGTATCTAGACTTCAAGAGCTGGAACTGTTGGATGAGCATTGTCAACAAGCTGTGAACCATTTGAAGGCATATCAACAGAGGATATCCAAAATCTACAATCACAAGGTAAATCCTAGAGTCTTTTAGGTTGGTGACTTGGTCCTAAAGGAAAACCCTAGAAATTAATAAGATAGAGAAAAGAAAGGGAAGTTTGAACCTAATTGGCTAGGTCCCTTTGTAGTCATATTAGTCTATGGATCTTGAGCCTATTGGTTGTCTACACCTGAAGGGGATCTATTCAATGAACCTATCAATAGTATCCATCTCAGGAAATTCTATACTTGAATCATCTAGTGGATGGTTGAAATAGTCACCTTGATGAAAACTTGGCAAACAAGCATCTTGGTGATGGAAAATAACAAAAAAAAAAATCAAAACAAGAGAAAATAACAAAAAAATTCAGAAAAATAGAATACAAAAAAAAATTAGAAAAGGAGAAAAGACAAAAAAATTATAAAATCTAAAAAATTGCAATAAAGACCCATATTGAAAACCTGAAAATAGGCGCTACTTGTGATTTAAACTAGATTTTCCATCTATTACATGCATGACTTGGTCATTCACTTTTGTCATCATCTTTCTACCTATCATTTGAAAAGAGAACATCATGTACATATCTTGGAAAAGTGGTCGTGTCACACCCTAGCTTGGGGGCAAAATATTGAACTCAGTAGGAGCAATAAACTTGAGCTTAAACAAATAGACAAACAACAATATGACAACGCAAAAAACACAATGATCATTGGGAAACTCAACAAGGAACATACATCAAACATTAGATCACTTCACAAAATCAACCATCCACATCAAGATAGTTGAAATCAAACCGACCCAAACAACTCTAGATGGATAATACTTCTTTGAATTATGATTTTATCACTTTAGATTGAATGTTCGAATGTTGTAATTTGATTATTGTTATCATTTCTTTGGAAAAATTTAATGATCTACTGAACTAGAGAAGCTAGGAAGGAGAATGGTACTTTTCTTTTTCTGTTGTCTGTGAATTGGTCATTATTATTGTGTGAATTTTTGTGAGACGTGCTCTACAAAGTATCACTAATGGCATTTCAAATTCACATAGTAAAATGATTTTCGCTTATCTTTTTACACAAGAAACACTCAAGTCATCTCAGTTTAATTATACCTAAATGCTTGTGTTAACTTGTTGTAGGCATCCAAATTTGACCACTCCTACATGGTCAAACTCATCTACTTTATTCATCTATTTCATCAATATTAATTAAATGATTTATTTAATTAATATTTCACCTTCTGCCTAAGGTCCCTAAAGTATTTACTTCAACAATTAAATACTTTTCCTTACACCTTTTCCTCTCTAAATTAAATAAACATATCAATTTATTTAATTTAGTCATTTGACCTTTTTTGAATAAAATCAATTTTAAATTCTTCCTTTTTCTCTCTCCTTGTCACATCCTCCACAATCCTCTTCTAATATGCACTCCTTAATTAGGATTAATGTCACATCCTCCATAATATTTCACTTGCTTCTAATCCCTCATTAATTTCCTTAATCATGTATTTGCACAAGCTTAGTATAATCCCTTTGCTACATTTAGCATATCTTTTTTGGTCAACCTTCACATTTTCCACATTTGACATTGACCCTCTTCCCCATGTGAATTTTTAATTCACATTTATTCATCCAAGATTTCTCTTTTCCCCATGTGATTTTTTAATTCACATTTATCCTTCCAAGACTCATGCAAGTTCTAGAACCTTTGACTTGTCACATTAAATGTGTCCAAGTCTTCTAGAACATTGGACTTGTCACATCTCTCACATGTGTCCAAGTCTTCTAGAATCTTTGACTTGTCACATAACTCATATTTTTCAGGATCCTACCTTATTGGGAACCTTGTCTTATCCACCAAATTCTTCTAATCAATTTAGATTTACTTCTCCAGATACTTTCCTCTTCCCCATGGATATTTTTAAGGAATTCTAAAATTCCTCAAGTGTCACTTTCATTCTCACTTGGGGACAAGAAGTTCCTTTTTGAGGAAATCTTCTCATCCCCCAAGGTACTTTCAAAGTACATTTCCTTCTTCCACATCATTTATCCTTATTCCACATCACTTGTACCTCTTTCCATCTCATCATACCCTTGGACACCTCACCCTCTACATGTCAATATGTGAGAGCTTGTGAATCCTCAACTCACCATAGCCCTCCATCTTGGCCATGGTGGATCAATCCTAACCCTTGAATTCTCTAGAGAATTCAACTTCTTCTATATATACCCCCCCTCTTCTAATGCATGGTAACACCTTAAGCATTCTAGCACCCTTATGCTATAAAAATTGTGAGCCATCCAAGCCATCATTAAGCATTGAATTCAAGTCATTTTACATACTCATCTTCATTTTCACCATCATACCACACCTAGTCTAGATCTCACCTCATCTTGCATCCACCCTTTTATCAAGCTACATCAAGGGTCAACCAAGGAGATTAGCACAAAAAGTATAATCATTGTCATTTTTATCTTTTCTTTGGTGCTTTTCCTTAGGCTAATCATTGAGAACGTCTTGTAGTTTTCATTTTGCATTCTTATTTAGTTTTGCACATTTAGATTAAGGGAAAACTCTTGCATCCACACTTGCAATATTAAAAATCATGAAAGTAGTACTCAGGTCATCATTGGTCTAAATTATACCATTGATGCTTGTAGTCACTTTCAACATTTTAAAAGATTAGTTATGATAAAAAGCACAAATAAATGGGCTGTTAAGATGCCAATGATTGAATATAGATTAGCATGGTAAATTAGATTGCATTCATGTTAGTTTTGCATCTTCAGAGTATTTGTTACAAAGATTGGTGAATAATTCAAAAACGATGTTATCTTTTCTAATTAATGGATTGAGTATACTTGACATTAACAAAAACATCATCATTATCATATAATGCATAAACATTTTCATTCCATACATTAGAAAACACTATTATATCATTTCATCATTCATACATTTGATCAAATAATTTGCATTTATCACATCATTTTCTTAATTTATGCATCACATCATACAAATTGCATGAGAAAATTATCAAAAACAAATCTCTATGTATTTACATTTTCATTCATCCATTCATCATATCATATATCATATATTTGAAGTACCATTATATTCATCATTCATTCATCCATTTATTATATCATATATATGCATTTAAAATATCCAAAAAATAAAAAGTGCATCATATCTCATTTACATCATTATTCATGCATCATATAAAAATCATATCCAAAAATCATACATATAGATGCATTTTCATATCATTTACATATATCCATCATCATACAAATATCATCATGCATCCATACATCATCATTATTTGAATAATCACATTTAACCATCATAGATAAAACTTCATCAAATTATAACATGTCATCTTGATCATAAATTGCATCTATAACATCATAATATAAATCATCACATGGCATATAGAAATAGATAATTAAATGCAATCATCAGAGAACCATATAGACTCATATAAATCAATAAAATTTGCTCCATACCATATAGATCTCAAAATCATAATGTCTAGTATACAATGATGTATGAAATGTAAAGATACACAACATAAAAAAAGGATTGTGAATCAACAGAATCAGAGTATACATAATGTCTCAAAATACATCAGAAAGTATAATTATAAAGCTATGTGTTGCTAGCTCTAGATGATGCAGGCATCTTTGGACTAGTCCCTCCACCACTAGACGTACTAGGATCTCTAGGGTCTCTCGAAAGAGGTTGTGTCACACCCCTACTCATAGTCCTCAAATGAGACCCGCCTAATCGACTCTGTTCTTAGAGGGAACTGCATCATGGTAATGTCCTCTATAATAATTTTTCTCTCTACCTACACAGAGGACCTCCCTCCTCTAATTAGCTGCATAGGTACCATTAGATATTCTTTGCAATCTCTTGGTTCTCAACTGTGCCTTCTCTGCAGTCTGCTTGGTTGCATCTCTCTCTATTGTCAATGAGGCTATCTGTGCCTAGACAAGTAATAACTGCGCCTATCCCTGGGAGAGAGCTTGTGCATTAGACTAGGCCTATGTCTACATCTGCGTCTATGTCTACACCAATAAACCCTAAGTAGCCTAAACTAGCTGACCCTATAAGGTTTGTACCTGCACTTACATAAACTCGCAATTTGAGTTTGTTGATGTTGGGAAGGTATCCTAATTTGAACACACTACTCTGCAGAAGCTATCAGTGATCGCCTCTTATGAGGCACCATGATGTCTTTGACATCCAATGCTAGAACTAATCCACTAGCTCCACCTGATCCACCTCCTTCATCACCATCTTCTCCATCATCTCCACCCTTGTCTCCACCATCTCCATATCCATCCTCATCATCACTACTCTCATCCTCATCACTACTATCTATATCATCCACTACATCCTCCACACCCTCCTCTCTCCTTCATCAAGGACCATGTGCAACAACAACCTCCTCCTCACCAACTATCAACACTAGCTCATTCGGAATGGAGATCCATGGAAAGGGGTGTAAAACAAGATACTATCCATACTCCTTAGTAACTGGAGCCTCAAAAATCTCAAGAAAGATATCCCAGGTAACCACTTGTAGACTCTAATATGCCTATACTACAACATCATATGATAGACATAGTCCCCACTCAGTAGCATCTATTTGACAACATCCATAATGAGCAACACCCTCGGGCATGCCTTTTACTCTGTCATACTATCTTAGGACCCTCCACAATAGAATTCTCTTGATAAAAAAACATGTCCTCCCAATCAAAAAAATGGATTGACATAAATATGTCATCTCTATATCATCATCCTCCCACTACTCACAATCCAGATATAGTTGCCATTTGACTACCTCTACATCATCTAGAACTCTCGTCTAATGCTCTAACTTGCCCAATCTAGGTTGAGCAAGTTGTCCTACATATCTATGAACATATGGAATCAACACAGGTCGTTGTTTCACCTGAACTGGATGGGTAACAACTATATGCTCTCACACCCACACCTAGAGTAAAGTAAATGTGGAAGCCAAACTAGCCCCTCCAAGGTAGAATACTTGATGCAAATTGTGACATAAGTGGGTGATCATACACATACCCCATGCATATCTGGTACCATGATGAATCATACTCTCTAAGATTTGACCCCACCCAACTAAAAGTCTCTTTGACCTATGATCAAGACAAAGGAGTCCTCCAATGAAACCAACAATTACTAATGGTAAGGTAGCATATGAATCAAAAATCTCTCATCAGGGAATCTCATAACCACTAGCATGCTCATCCTCAAAAACTTAATGCAATGCCTCAATCTCGTACTGCTCCTGTGCATCATAAACAACCAACTCTGCAACAAAAGGTATCTGTAAGAGCCACCATACATCCTCAGGAGTCACTGTCATCTCTCCAGTAGGAAAATGAAAGGTATAATGCTCACTATGCCATCTCTCAACTAAGGTTGTCAATAGTCACTGATTAATCCTAATCTGGGGCATATTTAGAAGAGAAGACAATCTACATCTTGTAATAAGATAAATCTTAGGCTGTGTCAAATGAGGAATCAAATATAAAGTCCTCAGAAATCACTCTCGTATCTATAAGCTGGTCAAAGACTACTATCATCACAAAATACTAAAATTCAGAAATCTTTGTCAATTCATCAAACACCAATCAGCCTATCAAATCTAATCAGCTCTGGTGAGACTTTGCTAAAATCTCATTAGCAACTATCAAATCAATCTTGTTGATCATGAGGTCAATCATCAAATTTATAAATGAACCTCACCTATCATGAAATTTATTGGTCAATCTATCAATCAACCTCACCTATCATGAGGTCAATTAATCAACTCAACCTCCCCTATCATGAGGTTTATCAATCAAACTATAATTATTCCTCACCTATCATGAGGATAATTATTGTTAATCAATCTTCAAACCTCGCTTATCATGAGGTTGATCATCATCTAAACTATTAGGATCATCAATCAAATCAAATCAAATGGTTGACGTGATAAAAAATCATCAACATTAGGGAGTTAATAACCATTTTCATCATTCTAGATTTGATGTGCTAAAATAGGCGATCAATGCGCCAGAAAAGTCAAAGCACCATTACAACTCATCAACATGCCAAAACAAGCAGTCAATGTGCTAATTTGGACTAAGCGCTATTTAAGGACATCTATGTGCTAATTCAAACAACCGATGCACCAAAACATTCTATGCACCATTTTAGGTAGTTAACGCGCTAATTTAGGGGGTCAACGCACAATACCAATTTATGCACTAAACTAACCCATTGAAACACTAAAATAGTTAACCTATGTGCTAATCCTTTCAATGCACCAAAATAGAAGTTCGATGTGCTACTTCAGTGTGTGAGTGCACTAAAAGAATGAAAAACATTTAAAATTGAAATAAATGCATGAAAAATAAAAAATGTGAAAAAAGAGGAGGTTCACAGGCACATACCGGAGGTCTGCAGACAATCGTACGGTTGTGTCAACACACACACTTGAAACAATGAGTGTGGTAGGGGATTGACATTTTTGCTCCAAATGGCTCCAAATCACTCTCTCAAATTTCAAAACTCAATATGCACAAATGAATTTAAATCAACCTTTTTAGCTTTTTAACAGAGTGATTAAGGGGGATTTTTTATGGGATTTATTTATTTTATTTCATGGAGGCTTAATTCAAATTTAATCATAGGGGCATCTTTCACACTGTTTTTTGGGAGATAAATTATTTCATCATCAAATATTTTTCAAATCATTAGAAAATCATAAAAAATAAAAATAATTTGAAAAAATATAAAAAATCAAAAGATCATCAATTTATCTCCTGAGGGGGCTTATATCCATCATCACAACAAAATCCACGTCTGGAGCATTCTAGAGAATTTTTGTCGGTACTAGCAGCAACAACAAAATTTTCTTTGAAGTAATGCATAAACACATCACTTGAAAGAGGGGCAAAATGTATACACCTAAAAATGGTCTAGATAATCTAATTAATTAAATACAATTTATTTTATTAATTGACACCTTTAATTCCTCTACTATTAAATAAATAGAAATATTTATTTATATAGTTCACATTTAATTCTTATATCTTTAATATATTATTTCCTCTTAATTAAATAAACAAATTTAATACTTTGTTTTATTTAATTATCATTATCAAATTCTTTTATAATTATCATCTATCTTAATTACATCATTTCATCTAAATTAAATAAACAAGTTCACATACATTGATTTATTTAATTATCATATTTCTTCCATATTTATTTAATAAAAATAGACTTCTATGGTTTTTTTTATTAAATTAAGGGTATGTGCATGATCATCATGGAAAAAACAAGCCTTTAAGTGGCAAAAAATTTAGAAAAATCAGAGTTAGGCAACTTGACATAAAAAATTGAATAAGTTATCTATATTATTTCAAAAATATGTAAGAATAGAATCTATAGAAAATTGAATGTAGTTTCAAAACTACTAAGTTTATTTTTTATTTTTAAAATCTATTTGGTGGAAATTTGAAATTTCAATGTAGTAGTACTTAAATTTCAAGGAAAAAATAAGTAGGCATCTATGTGACCCACCTAACCACAATAAAATGATAATACGTTTTTATAAGATTTTAGATATAAGTAGAAGAATCATGTTTCAATGTGATGCATATTTTTTTGTAATTTTTTTCCAAGTAAATAATTAATTACGGATTTTTTATTACAACTTTTAAAAAATATAAAAAATTGTATGTCTTACCACCTTAACTTGGTCAAAACTTCATGAAATTCATTTTTTTTAATCCTATAGTATACGAAGCATAGAATGTGATGCATGTTTTAGATTCAAAAAATTTGATACCATTTGAAAGCTATACATTTTTTTCAATGAGCATATCAATCAAGACTTAAGTCATAATTCAAATAGAAAATGAATAATAATTATTTATTAAATTTAAAGTAAAGCATAATTTATGTTGGTGGAAATCTAAAAATTTCCTTTAAAAACCCTTTTCATTTCATCAATTTTGGGTAAAAAAAAGTTGTTAGCCACATGGGCCATCATATCAGTTACATATCGCCACTTTTTGGCCCATCATGATCCTACACATACACTTAAATATCTTCTTTGCCTAAATTGAATAAATCTAAATATTTAATTGAAATATACTCTATAGATAATCATATTCACCTACCAAATTAAATATGAAACATCTAATTAATTCAACTTAAATCTTCATGGGAAATTTTGGAGACAAATTGGAGACAAATTTGTAGAAAACCTTCTTCATCTTCTTCCATTGATTCTTCCTATCCTCTGGTTGATTTTTTTTGTGGTAAGGAACAATCTCCATAATCAACTCAGGCTTCTTCATCCTTCACCATACAATTCTTCAAATCAAATCCAAACCTTTTCTTTGCTGCCCCTTCACAAATATGCTACCGGGAATCTATAAATACAACCTCTTTTCACAGGAAATGGATCCCAACTTTGTGCAAACTTACTCTGCAGAAATAGCAATTAAGAAATCAAGCATCTTAGCAATAGAAATTGTCATTTAGCAATAGAAATAGCAAGCATTTTAGAAGAGAATCAATATCATGGCTCTTCATTTAGCTACATCATAGTTTACTGTAGCTTCTTTTCATCAAGTTTTATGTCAATTTAGATTATAGTAGCTTCATCATTATCATTTGGCAATCATCATATAGGATTAGATTCTTGCATTTAGTAGCATCTCATTCTATAGGTTGACATTTTAGCATTCATAATGCTTACAAAATATGATAGCCCTATGACTTAATAAATCTTTGGAGATAGAGAGCAATATGACGCTTTCAGTAGATTATTGTTTTTAACTAGTTTAATTGTTGTTTGAATCTTTGATATAATGTCTTATTTATTGTGTTGATTATCATTTACTCACATTTTTATCATCACATAGTTAAATCTTTCATCAAAGGTAAAATATGATTTTTATTTTAATATCTCTATGAATTACCATGTTATGCCTAGTATTTCCTTCCAATGCCAAATCATAGGAGAGGTAAGTGTTTAATATTTTTATTTTATTCACTAATTAATTTTTAGATATTTGTAAATTTTAATATTTTAAAATTACTTAAATTTTTTTGTAAGCTAGCCAAATAATTTTAAGGTCTATAAATCTTGTGTTTAAATATTTAATCCAAAATTAGCCAAAAACCTAGAATTTATTATAGTAGCAATCATAACTTGAAATATAATATATAAAATCTAAATTAAATGGTCACAAATACATTATAATATTCTAATATAGAAACAAAAATACCATGGAAAATCACCCTCAAAAGAAGCTACAATTATTGAATGCACAAGACAACTCAGAGAGTGGGGTGAATTAGTTGTATATTAAAACATCAAAACCCTCATTAATATTTGGGTCTACATTAATCCTTAAAAATTTTACATTATTTAAACCCTTATCAAGCATTAGAAAAATATAAACATGAGAGACAATAATGCAAACACATCCAAAAACATGAGAACAGTAAATTTATGTGAAAAACCCAAGAAGGGAAAAACCACGATGAGGATTAGCTCACAATATAAAGTAATTACAACACTAAATACAATAGGATAACTTTTGGAGGGCTCAATTCCATAATAGAAAGACAAAGAAAGAAAATTGTTACAATGAGAAATCTATCTTAGAGCAATACAAATGAACCACCACAACAACTCTGCACCATCCACAACCTCCAGCTCACTACTTTTAGAAACTTTTGATACTTTACAAATGTAGATCCTTTTGCTCACTACCTTGGAGTCATAAGAATTAAGCTTATAATTTAGATTTACGCACCTAATTAAACTCACATCTCAACACATCCTTTCACACCACACTTCTCCAACAATTCATCACACATATATACCATCCTCAATCATGAAAATAATTTGCAAGTCTAGCTATGCACCTCAAATGTGTAATTTAAAATTAGGTTGGAACCAAAACATTTCCATGGTGGAGAGGAATGAAATCAGACCACATCAAACATTAATGAAAGTAGACCACATAAAACATTAACTCAAACCTAAAACCAAATATACATGTCACTCCATGCTTTCACAAACATCGAAGCATATCCTCAATTATTGTAAACACCCAAGGTCAACCAAACCTATGTTAACACCATTAAAATTTTAAGTAGACACTTCCTTTGATACAAAGATGAATCTTAAACCACAAACAACACTTAAACATAGTCTAAAATATTCCATCAGCACCCTAAAATCCAACAAATCTTTTACAACAACTTTCAGCTAAAGAACATACTCATCTTGTTAACCCAGTTAACCTTCCACATACTATAACACCTAAATCCAACCTTGTGGAGCACTAAGACACAAAAAACTCATATTGAGATAGATATTATAAATATAAGCACACTCTCAGATCAACAAGACCTGAAACCAAAATATGAAGAAATGTGGATAAAAACCATTTATCCCAGAAAAAATTTCTTTAATAGTTCACACATTGGTGAACACAACTTTCTCTATACAATGATCTAGAACAAGAAACTTTGGATATAACACCTATGAATATATTTGATCAACATATCCAAACTACACAAGAAGGTATTCATCCATGAAGAAATGTAGAGCAAAACACTAAACACTACTTTTCCACACTAGACACTCTTCACTACACTATTTCCTCTTTTATTCAAATTTTCTCAAAAGCACATGGAAACCAAGCACCACAAACACCAAATCAACATAAAAAAACTCCTCTTATCATCTCAAGATTGAATATCTAGATTCATATGCTTATGAAAAAAACATTAGAGATTAACATCACTGATACTACTAATGAAAACATAATACAACTAATCAAAGCATCTCCATTGTTTGACATTAATGCAACAAGAAAGATCTATTGAAATAAATGAAAACAAAAGCTTTCATCAATCTCCCACTTTTTCATTAATGGAAACACATGAAAAAGCTATCAAAACCAAAGAAAATAACAAATATGATCACCAACTCATATACCGCACAATAGTGCACTCTTCTCCCCCTTACACAAGCATCAACTCCTTCCAACAGTTTCTCTTTTATAAGAATTTTCTCTCACTTTCTTCATATATATTTTTTCAATTAACTCTCTCTCCCCCTTTGACATCAATGGAAAAGGGAAACATGTATATATTCTTTTCTTTGCTTTCCATTTGACATCAATCACAAATTTATCTACTCTACAACTACCATTTCTTTTATTGTACTTTTTTTTCTTCACACCTTCTCTACACACAACATACTGTAACAACCAAAAATTATTGCACATATCATTTGAGATAGATGACAAAGGAAAAAACCTCAATGATAACAATTACTCCCCCTGACTACAACAACCACAATGCCACTACCTAATCCCCTTAAGAATTACAACCACCAAAATCAATCAAGAACAAGGAATGAATCTTGAGGTATATTGGACTAGTGAATATCCTTATGCATCTAGTTGAAAGAAGGGGGGCCGATAACCTTGTTACCTAATTTTTGCTTCCAACTAAAATCAGGTAACTTATTTTTTCTTTTGTGAAACTCACATTTACACATTAAAAGATACATCTTTTATCTACTAAATTTCATTTATGTACATAAAGGAGATTGTCAAAATAGATTGCATTTTTCCAGTTTCGCAATTACATACAAATAAGAAGTAGAACCAACATGTATTGAAAATGCAATCTTTATTGATGATCATAAGCATATAATGTCCCTCACAAGCCAAGGGACTGGCTATTCTAATGCTTTTAAAGAAAATACTATACACCTATCTAGATAAACATAAATGAAATTGCACATAAAATGAAAAGGGACTTATCATTGCTTGGTGGAATGATAAATCATGTTGGCTTGGTCCTGCATCATCTCGGTCTTCCCCAATGGCCTACTTCCATTTGAAACTCTTCTCGCTGCTCCTAGGTTTCTTGCATTTGAAAAAAGAGCGTCGTGAGAGAAATGAAAGGTCATTGGTCAAAATATGTGTAAAAAATTCATAAACATGTAATTAGATGTACATAAGCATTAAAATAGACAACATACCATAAGTGTATAGGAAAATAAGAAAAGAGTGATCAAACACACCTATGATATGCTTGTTTATCTAATTGTTTGTTCCTTTTGCAGATTTATTACAAGTCTTGTTATTGTTTTCATTCAACTAATTATAACATGTGGATTAAAATGTGGCTCCCACAAGGGTAGTGCCCAACATGCTTCCCTTTGATGTTTAAGAGGGATAGGAAATTGAGTAACTTGATCAATTCAATGATAAACATATTATTGCTGCATTAATTCAACATGGAATCACACCATTTGATCAACTTTCATTATCAGATTCAAAAGATGCAACACATAATGTGAATTGTCAAGAAAGTCACACTTCATCTTTACACAATGAATCAATCAATAGGCTGCCATCATGTAAAAAGGAAGGTGTATTTTGTTGGATATGTCTTTCAACCTTCTTAAGTGGATCCACAATCCATTTTATTAAAGAAGTAAATAATTTTTGTGATGCATTAAGTTCAATTATGCATCTATTAAAATAATGAATGAGACATCAAGTCATGCCTAAAACCATCATGAGTTGTATGGGGCAGCAAGAGGGAATAAAGATACTCATGAATTGTTGCATGAAAGACTCTCAAAAGCTTGGTGGTCACAAAGGTTAGGGCTCTATAGGATGCATTTTAGGATGGAATTTTATGTAAAGGATAGTCTTTGTTAATGATATGGATAGTCTTCATGAGCTCTAGAAGACAATTCTGAGAAAAGGTTTTCCTTATAAGGAATAATGATATAATGGTAGGGGAAACTAACTATAAGTAGAAAGAGTTTTTTGTTGGTGCCAACAGTTGATAGTATTTAAGGGTAGAACATAGAGAAATCTCTAAATATAGTCCAAGGGATGAGGTGATAAGGTAGTTTTTGTGTTGGGTCACAAGGTTTGTCAAAATTCCAAATTCCTCTGTGATGTTTAGAATCATGCATTCTTGTCTTTTAGTTCTATTCTATTTCTACAATATATTGTCTCTTTGTGTGTACTACCCTTCATGATAGTCCTTGAAAGTTAAGCAAAAAGATAAATAGATGATAGTGTGGGAGAGAAACATATGTGATAAAAATTTTACTTGTCATCGATCATCATAATATTAGGTTTATTTCCTTGCTAATATCAAGGAAAGATAGAAATCAATAGCTTGATATGACATGTTTCCCTATCAAGAAACAACACCGTCAAAGCACAATCAACAAGCCATTCATCTACAAAGGGAAGGCATGCAATCATGATGTGATTTTTGAAGCTACCTTAAGTTGTTTGAGTAAATGCAATATGATTTCCTTTTTTAAGACATTTTAATTTATTTTATGTTGCTTTATGTTTGAGTAAGATGCAACATGGTTATGATCTCTTGGTTGAGATGATAGGTTGTATGGGATGCAACATTTTTTGAATCTTGATCCCAATATCAATGTGTTTTGAAGGAGATATTAACTTTAACACTGGTGATACATGCTCACAAATTCATAGGAAAAATAGGTGTCATGTATCATTGAGAAATGCTATCAAGGATAATAGAGCATGTGCCATGAAGTTCATAACAATCACAGAGCATAATCAAAACACAAAAAATGGACAATGCGATTTAATGAGTAACCACAATGCATGCTACATCTCATGAAAACACAACAACAATGAATGTATTCTATAGGGCATCAAGGGTTCTAAGGTTAAAATACAATACCCCTACAGTGCACACTTTCTATCAAACAATCAATACACAATGCCTCATGATGTTGTATAGGTCACAATGATCTTAATGCATGAAGAGCATGAACATTAAAGTACAACAATAAATAGAGATAGAAGTCCAAAAACTATAAAGGATGACAATATTAAATGATGTCAATATTATGAAGAGAGGAACACCATTGGAATGCATGTATTCAAGGAAATACATGATAACTACCAAGCAATCAGGACAATCCATACAATCAAGTTTATTTTCATGTCACAAGAGACAACAATAAGGTAAATTCTTTGTTGACTACACAAACACTCTTGTATGACCTTTCTTCAATGTGGTTTCCATGCACATTGCAAGACATTGCCAAGAACTAGTTGTAAAGTGATGTAAAAGCACAATAAATATCATTAAGGGGTAGTAAAGAGGTTCAGATAGAAGTTAAAAATCATATCTCAAATTGGAGAGGAAACGCTTAGTCAAAACAACAAAGTACGGTAATGAGGAAGATCGTTGATGTCACAACTTACCTCATTTAATCAATTATATATCGAACTGGGTGTGTCTTAGAGGTATATGCGATAAGGATGGTTGTCACAAAATTTTGGTGGGCTTTACACTATAAACAATGACTTCAAGTTTCAATTTGGCTCCTTTAGGAGCTTTCAGGAGCTTTCAAGAGCTCTTCAGGAGCTCTCATGAGCTGAACTACAACGACTAATTCCTAAGGATTAATTCTATCTTATTTTCTAAACTAACATTTCATTGACTTAGTTTTGAATTCATTGGAATTTTTTGGGACTGATTCATGGAGAAGACTAACATCTACTCTAATTATTAATTTAAAATATGAAACCCAAATTAATTCTAATGTGCTTTTTTAAAAGAAATCTATCTTAAGATTTTCTGGAAATTAAATACTATTTTAAGAATAGAAATGAATTGTAAATAAATGACAATTAATCTAGAAAATATAAACAACATTTGATCTAGAAAGCATAAACTCTAATTTCCATGAACAAATTTTCAACAAACTATAATTCCCTCTTTTCATAAGTTTCCATCATTTCTTCTAATTAATCTCAACAAATAAGTACCAAACTTAATTATTTCAAACAACATCTAAATCTGATTAATCTAATAAACCTTGCAATGATTCTAACAATTTAATCTATCCATGATAAACTAAAAGTGATTCAAATAGAGTAACTACCCAAATTTATCATTAAAAAGTTGAAAACTATTTAACAACTTATCATTCCATAATTAACATCCAACACTTCAGATTTAGTATCAATAATCAGAAATAACATAACTTAGTATAATACCAACACAAGATCGATCCCAAAGGGTGAGTGGGCCCCGCTCTTCCTCAGGTAATATCTCTTAACATAGAGCTTTGAGTTAACTTATTTCTTTCATTCAAATTGATCAAAATGGAACACAGAACAAAATATTGCCATCAATTACAAAATTTTGATTGAAAATTATCTAACTCCTATTTAAAACTGAAACATGGATATTTATAACATATCCTTATTGAATTTACAACATGGTGATTAACTACCAAGATTCAAGGTGCCTAACTAAATATCAAAACAAAACTAAAGTAGAACTGAAACAAAATTAAAGTAGGACATAGAGAAATATGCCATATTAGAACTAGAAGTAGAAGTTCTGCAACCAACTACAAAGAAGCCAATTTGGACTTGAGTGATTTATCATCTAGTAGGGCACATCAATGGCATGATAATTTCCCTTTATTAAATAGAGAGTTTAACCACATCATCAATCTTTAAAATACCCTTTTCAAAACCCTTAAGAAAAGGATAGCAATTTATTGTAGTAAAAGATCAACACAACATAATTATCTCATTAATATCACCATAAGGTAATGCATTTAATTATAAACCACTAATTTAGCTAAACATAAAGCAAAGTAAGTAAATATGTTAATCTATAATCTACCGCTAGTCATGCTAATTAACAAAAATAACAAGACTTTTAACATGAAATGATTGAAATAAAAGTATTCTGAGCCTCTCATCATTTTCTTCCCCACTTTTTTTGGACCATGTCGTCATGGTTCCTCATCAAGGATTATGGTGGTCTCCTTTTCCTTGTTTAGTGACTCTATCCAAATGCAGTAGTTGAACACTCCTTCCCTATACTAGTGTGGCAATTTTCTATTGAGTGAAAATCCATGGTTTTGCCTCAACTTTTCAAACCATGGTATTAACACTCCCTAAGGTATATTGGTTGATTCTTTGAGATTTTGGGCTGGCATAATGATAATAAACATTCTAAATCTCATGCCAACCCAAAATTCTCTTTGTTGTTCAATCAAAGTAATCACATGTCTGATTCTTATCAAACTCCACTTGATATTGTTTGGACTTATTGGTTCTCTTCTTCTGACTAACTTAGGAATGTGTTGACACCTTTCCTCACAGGATTGTATTGCTAATGGTTGAAGTGTTCCCTCAATATTCTGGAATGTAGAAATACTATTAAGCAAGTTTTATACATAAAGAGGATCTATGTGATTGAGCCTTACCACTGATCTTACTGCTTTGATATATTTCTCTACATGAGGCATTTTGAGCCTCATTGGTAAGCCATACCTTCTCTATGCTTCCTTATATTTGTCCATTCTACTTGACCATTCTATTTAATTTTACATTAAAGAAACAAATGATGTGATTTGTAGCTCACCAACATAAATATTTAACATAGAGTCATCATTATCCCCCATTAAAAATCCATGCTCGAAAAACTTGTACATTTGACTTTGGATGTCAGGGTGGCTATGAAAGTAATCCTACAAAAAATATTTATCATTGTGATAATCATACTCCTTCCTAAGATTAATTGATTAAGCTTCCATTCAAGAAACCTTTCTCTAAGAAATAGAGCATACACCCCTACCGATCTTCTCATGGAAAGTATCATAGAACTTATTTCTGTTGTTTTCTGAAGTTTTTTTTCAATCTCATTTTTTTCTTCCATTAACTGTTGTATCTACTCTTTCAACCTTTTATTTTCCTCCTTGAATTTCAAAGCCGCCAGGGAGAGATATCTAGCCTAGGTCAAAGGAGGAACATCTAATGGAATGGAAGGGATATCAAAGGGAATGGAAGGTAGGGAAAGATAGTGTTGTGGGGTTGCAGAAGTGGAGGCTTCTTGTGAATAAAACCACATAGATTGTTGTTTTAATTTTCTTCCTTTTGCTGCAATTCTTCTTTTAATTTTGAAATTTCTTCAACATTTGCTAATGCCTGTATAGTATCTTGTTGCAGGGTATCCTCAGTTTTATTCAATTTCTCTCTATATCTTGCTTCATTTTATTCAATTTTCCTTTCCATTTCCTAAGTTTTGTTGAAGGATTGTTGCAACTCTTCTTCTTTTCTTCTCAATTTCTCTTCAAGTAATTGCATATTTTTCCTTTCTTGTTCTAACTTCTAAATGGGACATTTTCATAGCCCTCTAAAATTCCTTAGTTTCTAACTCTTCTTCATTCAACTTCTCATGGGATTCTTCTTCTTCAATCAATGGTTCTTTCCCTTTCCTTTGCTTCTGAATCACCTTAGTATGTTGATGTGCCTCCATTCTCATTTCATCAAGTCTATTGAGTTGAAAAATTCTACTCTTCTTAGATTCAAGTAAATCAATTCCAATTTCTACTATTGTTCTCAATGTTTTTAATTCAAATTCTATTGGCATGACTTGTTATTTTCCATACAAAATTTCATATGCGGAAAACCCAGTTGTTGTTTTCCACATGGTGTTATAGGCCCATACTGCTTCATTCAGCCTATCTATCTAGGGGGTGTTGTCATAATAGTGGTTTACAATTCCTGAGAGGAACGAATTTTAGCTGAAATCACATATTTTTAGAAAACATAATGATTTAAGCCTTAAAAAGTTCCATTTTAAGGATTCTAATTGAAAAGGGTTTGATCAAATCACCTTAGATCAAACCCCCTTGGATAGAACCTCGCTAGTTTTAAACCATACCTATAAATGCATCTCCTTTACACCTATCAAAATGCTGATAAAAAATCACTTTTCATTTATCTTTTGGGGGATCAAATGAATTCATTTAAAATTTATTTGAAATGATTATGGTATTCCTCAGAACAAGCTATCCAATGAATATAATTTTAATATGTTTTGGTTTTGTTATGTATTTGTTTTTAAGTTTTATTAAACATAGGTTTTCATCGAAAATGAATTTCTTTGTTCTTCACATGTGGAAAAATAGAAGATTATCAAAAAAAAAATTATATTGTCATACATTATACGAATTATAATTTGTTTGACTTTGAAACTTGATTAAGGAAAAATATTCAATAAAAATTATCTAACCAAGTGGAAGCTAGATATCAGAGTTACAAATCTAAATTTGAAAGAATTAGAATTTTATCCTTCATGGAAAAAAAACCTTTTTAAAATGTTGTTTTAAAAAAATTAATTTTCATGGGAGATAGAAAAAGAAGTGCAATTTGATTCCAAAAATTTTGAAAAAAATATTTTTAGAATCTACAGACAAAATTTGATGAGACTCTAGTTTGCACCATCTTCAAATTCCTCACAGTTTAGTCACTATAGGTGCCCGAATGTGAAGATTTAGTTAAAAATAATAATTTCAGTGTCCAGTTTGGCCAAAAATTGTAAACCATTATTATGGGATCACCCTAGGTTTTTTTCCTTAAAGAAACTATTTTTATCAGAATATTCTTTAACTCCCTATTTGTGTCCTCCACTTGTCCAATCACCTGAGGGTGATATGGTGAAGATTTTCTATGAGTTATTTGGTATCTCCTCAAAAATGCTTGCATCATTGCTGATACAAACTATGGTCCTTGGTTTGAAACAATCTCTCTCGATGCATCAAATCTTTGGAAAATTTGCAACTTTGTCTTCTCTTGATGCTGGTAATTCTTTCACCTTAGCCGATTTTGTTGCATAATCAGTACAAACAAGGATGCATTATTTCCCTTTTGAAGGTGGATCTACTAGTCCCACAAAATCAATGCTCCATTTTTCAAATGGTTCTAGA
This sequence comes from Sequoia sempervirens, assembly GCA_007258455.2. NCBI lineage: Eukaryota > Viridiplantae > Streptophyta > Pinopsida > Cupressales > Cupressaceae > Sequoia > Sequoia sempervirens. Next base: position 93,286,041 of record VDFB02358134.1, on the reverse strand, counting down.
GCTAGATTTGTGGCTGAAACGACATCTCCATGATTGTTGTGGGTCTTCCCATCCTTTGACACTCATCACAGTGTTTGACAAAGAATGAAACATCCTTTGTCATTGATGGCCAAAAGTAGCTAGCTCCTAAGATCTTGTGAATTGTTCTCACAACTGAATAGTGTCCTTCTTCAGGCTCATGATGATAGGCATGTACTACATCATATACATCTAACTCAATTACACATATGTGTAAAAAATGGACAGGGCACAATTTAAATAAAAGATCATTAATCCATTGAAATTTGGAACTTTCATGAATTAACCTCTTTTTTTGTTTATGACTAAATTGACTTGGGCACTTCCCTGTTACAAGGTAATTTTCCAAATAAGAAAACCATGGTGGATGAATTGATATAGAAAATAAATGTTCATCAAGAAATGTATCATCCACTGGTTCTTGATTATCCTACAAAACAATTATGGAAAGAAATTTAGCAACAACACTGTATTTTCTAGGCTTATCATTGATAGTTACATCAAATTCTTGTAATAATAGTAACCATCTGATAATGTGCCCACCTACTACATCCTTATTCATCAAATATCTAATTGCAGCATGGTCTGTATGTACATAAAATTTGTAAGGTCTATAATATAATGCCTGAATTTGTTTATTGCATATACTACAACTAAAAGTTCCTTTTATGTTGTGTAGTTTCTTTCAGTAGGATTTAAGTTTTTGCTAGCATAATAGATTGCATGCATGGCATCATTGTCATATTTTTATCCTAATACTACTCTAATAGCCAAATTAGATTCATCTGCATGAATGTTGAAAGGTTCTCCCAAAAATGGTCCTTTGATAATGGGAGAAGTTGTTAGAGATATCTTAATTGTCTCAAAGGATTTTTGACAATCCTTAGTCCATACAAAGTCCTCTTTCTTGAGCAGTGTAAATGATGGTCCTGCAATTTTAGTAAATCCTTCTATAAATATTTTGTAATACCTAGCATGCCCAAGAAAACTTATTACACTAGTTTGGTTCTTAGGGATCTCAATGTTCTGTATGATCTCAACTTTCTTAGGATCAACCTTTATCCCATCTTTTGAGATGTGATGTCCCAAAAAAATTTCCTATGTCATCATAATGGAACCTTTTTCATGATTGAGTGATAACCTATGATCATCTAAAGTGTTGTAAGAACTTTTCAAAGTTTTTTAATGCTTCATCAAATGTTTTAGCATGGAATGTAAAGTCATGCATATAAATCTCTACATAGGAAGTGGTGAAATCTACAAATATTGCAAGTATTGCTCTTTGGAATGTGGTTGGCACATTACATAGTCCAAATGGTAAGACTATATATGTGTACATACCCCAAGGATAGGTAAAGGTATTTTTGTATTGATCTTTAGGGGCTACTTGGATTTGGTTATATCCACTGAAGCCATCAAGAAATGAGAAGTAGTTGTTGCCTGCTAGGTTATCTAGTACTTACTCTATGAATGGAAATGGGAAATGGCCATTCTTTGTGGCTTTATTCAATTATTGATAGTCTATGTATACTCACTATTTACCATTATTCTTGAGGACTATAACCAGTGGAGAGACCCACTGACTATTAGAGATTGGGTATATTAATCCTACATTAAGTAGCTTCTCAATTTATTTTCTAACAATGTCATGAAGAATAGGATTGATATGCCTTTTTCCTTGTCTTATTGGTTTGACATCCTCTATGTAAATATGATGATGATAGATTGAAGGATGAATTCCTCTCATATCAGTATACTCCCAAGAAAATGCTTCAGTGTGTTTTTCTAGATTTTCTTGCAATTCTTTTTCTTGTGTTGGGGATAAAGATGAATTAATATTGAGAGGTTTATCTCCAGTTACTGTAATCTCTTTGGTTTCTTTTGTGGAATCAATGGATTTCTCAACAAGTGTGTTTAGAGGACAAGAGTGGTGCTCATGTAATGTTGTTTGAAAATCTTCTTTCTCAATTTCTGACATGAAATCTTGATCCTTAGACTCTTGAACATGTTCAACTATGGTTATCATGGATAGCTCCATAATACCTTCACCCTCTGATTCTAAGTCTTCATCCACCCAAAGTTGAGTGTCTATTTGAATTGATGGTTGTGCAAGTGGATAGAGTGACCATTATTTTTTCTTTTGACCATTTGATATGATCATGCTTCCTGATCTACAATCAATTAAGGCAATAGTAGTATCCAAACATGGTCTACCTAAGATGATTGGATATCTAAAATCTTTCTTCCTAGATTTAAGAACCAAAACGTCAATTGGGTAGTCCCATGTGTCAATGGTGACCATGATCTCTTCTATAATACCTTCTAGCTTTGTAGTGGATTGGTTAGCCAACTGTAGAACAATTGTTGTTGGCTAGATTGTTGTCATCCCTAGCATTTCAACCATATTAGATGTAATAAATTTTATGGCAGCTCCTAAATCAATTAGGACATTGTTTACCTCTATGTAATTTATACTAAAGGAAATCATAGGACTTCTAAGATCATTATACTTTTGAGGAAGCAATCGTCCTGATAGTACATCAGTCAGTTTTGTCCCTACCTATATTTTGGGAGGTAGCTTCTTCTTTTTCCCAGGTGTTTTCATGCAAAGGGGTTTGACTAACTGGTTTATCTCTATTATGTCCTTAATCACTTGCAATAATGGTATTTCAATTTTTATTTTCTTCAACTCGTGAAGAAGTTGAGAATCAACAACATTCATATAACCAGGTTAAGAGTTTTCAAGAGTGAGTTTTTCCTCCTTTAATCTCTCAAGGTAAGGTTCTTGTTTGATGTTTTTGTTCTCCTCAAATTATTTTGTTTCCTTTGAAATGTCAATTTCTTCCCCACCTTCTTGAGATTTTTTTTGCTGGTTTAGATTGAACTCTTTAATTTCTTAATTGAATATCATTTGCATCAATTATGTTCAAATTAGGGGGGCTCACATCATTACGGGTATTTCTTGGATTAGCAACTGGTTGAATTGGTAATTGAGGCTGATTCATTTGGTCAGTAGTGGCATTAGGAGCATTTATTGCTAGGGTTGTTTGTTACCATGGACATTTTTTCCATGGGTTTTTCCATGGTTGGAACTACATCTGATTTTGTTGGCATGATGGCTGATTTGACTGCCATTGTGGCTACTTATTAGCTTGCCATTTTGGTTGGTTCCATTGGGGATTCATCCATTCAGGTTTTCCCAAATATGTAGATGGTGGTTGTGGCTGATATTGGGGGGTCTATTGGTTCTAGTTCTACCAAGGATTTTGATTCTAGTTTGATTGAGAATCGTACTATCATTTATTTCCATTATACCCTATGTTGTGAGGTCTTTGGCTAACATAATTAAGCTCTTCTTCGACCACTGGTGGTTTCTTTAGATTTCTTTTTATCCCAACCACCAGATTACAAGAACTTCTTACATGTGTTTTCTCACAAATCTCACAGATTTCAACTTTATTCAATGGACATTCTCTTAAAAGGTGTTTTCCCCTACACTTGGAGCAATAAATAGACAATGGTTTTGTAGTCTTATTATATCCTTGCATTTTGAGATGAAGAAGTAAGTCAGTCTTCATGTTTTCTAATTCCTCCATTACTTCTGACACATCAGTGGTATAAGCCTTGTTTCTTATAGAATTTCTAGTCCCTACCCTAGTTCTAGAGTAGTTTCTACATATCTTAACAATATCATCCAAGGAAAGCTTATTAATGTCTCCCTTTCCCATAAGATTCAAGGACTCTCTTGATTCATCATCAATTCCTCTAAGGAATATTGTTTTGCTAATTTCACCATCCAGTCCATTAGTACACCTTTGATGAACAAACTAGAACCTATCAGCATAGTCTTCTAAACTTTCATCCTCCATTTGCCTTATTCAAAATAATTCCTCCTTCCTATCTCTTACTCTATAGTAGTCTTGATATTTATCCAAAAATTTAGTCTCCATTTGCTACCAAGTTGCAATTGTTCCTGCACCTAATCCCACGAACCATCATAAAGGTGATTCTTTCAATGTAGATGAAAATAATTTCAACTTATGATTATCATTTGTATAATCATAGTTCTGGCATAATACTTTTAACTCAAAAAGGAATTGATCAAGATCTTTAGATGTCTTTCATCTAAAGGTAGGTAAAACCGATGGTGAGATATTTTTCATAGGAGCTTCACCAATTTTTCTTTCAAGATTGATAGGATAAGAGAAGGTCCTATTTGCTGGTGGATGTATTGGTTGTTCACCAATTTCTTCTTCTTGAAATGGATCTCTATTTCCTTCTTGATTATCTATTTTTTGTTCTAGATTATCTTCTTGATTTTTGATCTAGTATTGTTGAATATCTTCCTGATCAAAATCAATATTTATTTGAAAATTAATGTTTTGTGGAAGAAACCTCCCTAGATGGTCTCCATTTCATCTCATCCACAATTTAGGTGTAGTACCCCTTCTTTTATGCTTATGTTTTCTATTGTTGTGTTTTCACACTGATAGACTATGATACTTTGTTTGGATATTTTGATCACTAGTTTTGAGCGACAGTGGATTTATTCTGTGACATGATGATACATTGTATTGCGATATTTGATTTTTGATATGATTGGATAGAGTGTAGATGTTTTACTTCTGATGATTATTTCCATGTATATGTTTATGATGGACTAACAGTTATTTATTTCGTCAGTATGATGTGATGTGTATTGGTGTGGAGAACAAAATTGCATCACTCACTTACGAGTGCCCTGTGATATCCGTGATTTTCTCTGCACGGTGTGCCTATACAATGGATTATATATATATGCATGTTATTGCTTGGTTGCAGGATTGCAGGTACATGACACCGACTCCACCTGGGTACTCAGGTCTGAGTGTGTCAAGACTCAATGGAAATGTTGATTGGGAGGTAGTAGTTAGGTTCACCCTAGTCTAGTCTTTAACCCGGTCACTATACATTGTCAGTTTTAGTTTGAGTCATTGGTTGTCTTGCATTCTTTTGTTTGGTTAAGTGCTTGAAAGGAAAAATGTTAATTTAAATAATAGTTTATTATGTTTTATTTACTGTTATTGAAAATTAAATTATTATTTTTTAAATGTTGAAGAAATTAGTTGATTGTTATTTAATTAATTAATTAGCTTGTTTGGTTAAATGGTTTGATCTTAAAAGATTAAATTATTTAATTAAATTAATTAATTAATTAAATTATTTTTTTTTTAAATTGTGTGTGAATGGATTCAATATTTAAATTAAATAATTTGTGGAAATAGCATGCTTTAATTATTAAATATATTTGCTTTTGAAAATTGTAAATTTTAAAATAAATTAAATTAATTAATTAAAATGCATCTAATTTGAATTAGGCAAGATTGCCGAGAAGTGGTTGAGAAGATATTTTGCACTTCTCGACATGTGTGCCAGTGTATTTATTGATTATTGTTGAGGAAATTTGTTTACAGAGGTTACATAATTTTTCTTTATGGGAAAAATATCTGAGCTTTGCAAACTTTCTTTGTTTGTGCTATTTTGGAAATATTGTATATTTGTGGAAAATTTCTTGGATTGTATTCTAGTTGCTATTTGGGTTTTGGTTCTTGGGAAGGATTTGGAAGCTACAGGCAATAGAGGACATAGAGGTTCTCTTCACCAGTTAGTTTTCAAAAGCAAGGGAACACAGGTATTCTCCTTGTAAATTTTCATTTTATTGTGTTTAAATGAAATGTCTGAGAAAAGAAAATTATTTGTTATTAAAACCTCTATATTTCATGGAAAACTATTTACTGTTAATTTCTAAAAGGGTTTATGGATTTCTTAAATAAAAACCTATGTAGATTTTATTTTTGAAAGCTATCCTTTCTATTGAATAAAAAAAAAATAGTGAAGGGAAATTATTATTTAAAAAGGAAAAGTAGATTTTGAAATCAAATGGAAAAAAATACTGTACGTGTATTCTTTGAAACCCTGAAGAAATTTGATTTTTTTCCCCAATTTCCCTAGTGAAACCTGTAGAAGTTTATTATTTTCTTCTCTGTTAAAACAAAACCCTGTTGAAATTTAATATATATATTAATATATATATATATATATTTATTTGTATGTACTCATCTCATTTATAAATTGGATTGCAAATTTTTATTTCTTTAAGTTTGTTGCCGTACAGGTGAATTAAATAATTTTTATGTAATTTCTGAATTCGTAATTTGCAGTATAGGCAAAATTTCATATAATGAAATTTAAAAAATAAAATTAAACAGTATTGGGGGAGGGTTGAAACCCTCCCATACCCTGCTATGTTGGGCACAGCCTCCATGGCTGCGCACAACAGTCGTTGGCTGTTGGGCATAGCCCTGGAATGGGCCGCGCCCTCCCCAATATAGAGAGTTGTGCACTGGGTGTTGTGCACCTTTGTGTTTACATTTATTTTATATGTTAAATATTGGAATTTTATTTGCTGAGTTTTAAATTCATATGGATTAAATTAATTTCAATTTGTTTAAAACATAAATATATATAATATATATAAATAAAATATGTGTTATATATATTATATATTATTAATAATAATATATATAGTATATATAATATATATATGTATATATATTATTTAATTATATTTAATTAAATAAATTTTATAATGCATATTTATTTTAGTATGAAATTAGAAATTATTCTGTATATAAATATGTGATAGTAATAATATCAATTAAATTTATAACTGAAAGATTGAAAAAGGGAATTTAATAGATATTGATAAGTGTAGTTGTAAAAGTTTAAATTAGTATTAAATGATATTTCTTTAGTCATTTGAGAAAAGAATTACAATTTAATTGTTATAATTTTTATGTTAATTCTTTTGAATGACTGGATTTAGTAAATCTGAAAATTAGACGTTTATAATTCCTGATTTGTTATTTCAAAATTGTGTTTTCTTTTGTTGGGTAAATGGGGATTTTTATGTGTTATTAAGTCTTCCAGACCGTTTGTAAATGTGGGGATTGTGATTATTAAAATTAAATTCTTGAGATAGCTAAGGTTGTATACATGGTGTTTGTGTGGTGTTTAGACACCTAAATTTAAGAACATAGTTATTGTTGTTTGGTTTGAAAAGTGTTGAATTTCTTGTTGTATTTCTATACACCTTGTCAACCTTAGTCAAGAAAACTTAGTCTACCTTTGTTACGTTTAGGGGAGTGGCTTTTTGTAAGGGCCGACGCACGAAGTGGTGTCAGGGTAACTTACAAAGAGTTAGTAAGTCAGTGATAACTAAATAACACAGTAGTTAGATTAAAATTCTTAACAAGATGTTTATGCCTCGCTTATGACTCTTGAGCTACTTCAATTTTGAGTATAAGATGAGAAGGCTTGGAATGGAAAATCGGTGTCTTGTTTCATCAAAGACATTAGATTCCACAATGATTTACAATGGGGCCGAGTTTCATAAGAGGTTACCAGGGTAACCCAAGGTTGGAGGCCGGAACCTAGGAAGAAACACCAATGTAACCTTTGCAATATTGTGATGACACTCCACCTAGAATAACAGTTAACCTTGTGTATGTAATACATTCAATTGTCTAAAATTTGGAAGCAATGTAACCATCAGTTAGTGTGTACTAGTGTCTAGGGTTAGTACATTATGACTAGGTAACCATATTACTATCTCCTAGCACGGGGGGTGGACCTACGGTTACCACATGGTCGGGTGGAACGTGCACCATACTCCGTTGGGTCCCTAATTTTGATCATTGCATCGAGAGCTTCATGGATGGAAAGCTCGCACTTGGAAATTTGTGTGTACTTCATTTTATATTGTAATTCATGTATTTCAAAACATCCCTCAATTGTATATGAGGTGAAAATTGTAAATGTAAATGTAATTATTATTGAACTACCTCATCAGATGGACGAGTATTGTATTATTTTATCAAATGCAATGTATGAAACAAGTATGTACTTTATATTATCTTGAATGTAATTCAATTTTATGCAATGTTTATTTTTATGATAATGTTAATGAAATATTTGTAATACGAAATACTAAAGTCATCTATGGAAACTCAAGTATTGTAACATCGCATAGCTGAATGAATGTATGCAACTAATCAACTTAATAATTATACTTAAAAAAAAAAAAAAAAAATTATTTCACCTTTATACACAATTGCAACATTCCTTAGGTTATTATGACGTGGCATTACATTAGTTCTATCTTTCTTATCAACACTAAGGCTTCACACTTCATAGCCAAATCTTTTAATCACCGGTAACATCGCCAAAAATGGTGGGCAAGGTTCTTGATGTCACAACTTCCTCATTTAATTAATTATTTATCAAATCGAGTGTGTCTCAAAGCTATATGCGATAAGGATGGTTTTCATGGACTTTTTGGGGGGTTTTCAATGTAAACAATGACTTCAGGTAATGATTTGGCTCCTTCAGGAGCTTTCAAGAGTTCTCAGGAGCTGAACTACAACAACTAATTCCTATGGATTAATTCTATGTTATTTCCTAAACTAAAGTTTTGTTGACTTAGTTCTGACTTCATTGGACTTGGTTGGGACTGATTCGTGGAGAAGACTAACATCTACTTTAATTCTTAATTTAAAATATGAAACCAAAATTAATTCTAATGTGCATTTTTAAAAGAAATCTTTCTTAAGATTTGCTGGAAATTAAATACTATTTTAAGAACATAAATGAATTGTAAATAAAGGAAAATTAATCTAGAAAATATAAACAATGATTGATCTAGAAAGCATAAACACTAATTTCCATGAACATATTTTCAACAAACTGCAATTCCATCTTTTCATAAGTTTCCATCATTTCTTCTAATTAATCTCAACAAATAAGTACCAAACTCAATTATTTTGAACATCTAAATTTGATTAATATAATAAACCTCTTAATGATTCTAACAATTTAATCTAACCATGGTAAACTAAAAGCAATTTGAATAAAGTAACTATCTAGATTTATCATTAAAAAGCTGAAAAATGATTTAACAACTTGTCATTCCATAATTAACATCTAGCACTTCAGATTTAATATCAATAAATAGAAATAACATAACTCAGTATAATACCAACACAAGATCAATCCCAAAGGTTGAGCAGGCACTGCTCTTCCTTAGGTAATATCTCTTAACATAGAGCTTTGAGTTAACTTCTTTCTTTCATTCAAATTGATCAAAATGGAACACAGAACAAAATATTTTCGTCAATTACAAAATTCCAATTGAAAATTATCTAAGTCCTATTTAAAACTGAAACATGGATATTTATAGCATATCCTTATTGAATTTACAACATGGCGATTAACTACCAAGATTCAAGGTGCCTAACTAAATATCAAAACAAAACTAAAGGAGAAATAAAATAGGATTAAAGCAAGAGATAGAAAAATATGCCAGATTGTCACTAGAAGTAGAAGTTCAACAACCAACTACAAAGAAGCCAATTTGGACTTGAGTGATTTATCATCTAGTAGGGTCGATCAATGACATGATAATTTCCCCTAATTAAATAGAGAGTTTAACCACCTCATGAGTCTTTAAAATACCCTATTCAAAACCCTTAAGAAAAGGATAGAAATTTATGGTACTAAAAGATCAACAAAAAAATATTATCTCATTAATATCACCATAAAGTAACACATTTAATCATAAACCATTACTTCAAATATATCCACTAATTTAGCTAAACATAAAGAAAAGTAAGTAAATATGTTAATCTATAATCTAAGCCTCTCATCATATGGAACCTCCAAAAAATTTAACAAAAAGAAGAGAAGAGGTGGTGGTGTTGTTGTAGAAGCCTCAACAAATGGTAATGAATCAAACTAGTGGCATGAAGTCTCCAACAAGCTTTCTACTAAAGGAGAATGATAAACAGATAATGAAGAGGATAAATTCAAGTCATTTTTCAAGGTATCTAGGAAAACATTTGAGTATATATGCTCTTTGATGAGATTTGACTTGGAAGCTAGGTCATCATCATCAAGTATAATTGATACTAAAGGGAGAGTGGTAAAACTTAAAAAACAAGGAGCAATTGCTTTGAGAGGGTTTGCTTCAGGTGAGTCATAGCTTAGAGTAGGGGAATCATTTGATGTGGGGCAATCAATAGTCTCTTAACTGAAAATGAAGTTTGTAGAAGCTATGGAAGAATGAGGTAGGAATCACTTGAAGTGGCCTCATTTGAATGAAATGGAGGAAATTAAGACCCATTTTGAAAAGATGGAAGGGCTTCCCAACTATTGTGGAGCCATTGATACTACCTACATTGTTATGAATTTTCCTTCAGGAGAAACTTCAAGTGTCTGGAATGACCTTGAGGAAAACTATAGTATGATTATGTAGGTAATTGTGGAACACAATATGAGGTTTCATGCTATTCTAACTGGATGGCCTAATAGCATCAATGATTATGACATCTTGAAAAAATTGGGGTTTTTCTAATTATGTGCAAATGGTCAGAGGTTTAATGGTCCCATGAAAGAGTTGGAGGATGGCAGAATTATAAGAGAGTATGCATTGGGTGATGAGGGTTATCCTTTATTACAATGGATTCTCACCCCTTACCAAGATAAAGATCTTTCTCCCATAAAAATGAAATTCAATGCAAAGCATAACAACAAAAGATTGCTTGTAGAGAAGGCACTAACACTACTAAAAGAAACATGGAGAATGATAGATGAGGTTTTGAACTCGAGTAAACGTTATACCATACATAAAATACATTAAAAATGCCAAATTATTTCTTCATGGCCATGGCTTGAAGAAATATTTTTTTCTTGAAAATGAGACACACATCTAGAAAGCCCACATCATTTTGCAAGAACTTGAAATTTACATAGGAAATTGTCAAATTTCTACAAGCATATGCATGGGAGAAACAATTATTCACAATTTCTCCACATTTCGAGCTCAATTTAACCATTTTCCTATAGTAAATGAAATCAAAATGACTATAACTTCTCTCAAAAGACGTACCATGAATTTTTCTTTGATATTTTGCTTGCAAATTTGCTGAAAATTCCCCTCGGATCACTCAAAAGGATGCTCCAAAATGAAAACCCTATCACGATCAAGTGAGAATTCTCCAGAAAGCTCGAGCAAAAAAAAAAAAGAATGTAACTTTTGTAATTTTTCCCATTGTTTTGTTTTAGGGTTTCTAACCTAAAATTCCAACTTAGGGTATTTTTTTGCCTTGTGATTAAACATTTGCATCAAAACTAATACATTTGTCTAGGAAAGCGAAAAATAACTTATGTATTTTTTCTTTTGTCCAAAGGAATGTCTTATGCTTTATTTGCATCAAGTTGAAATGTAAAAATGCATTATTAAGTGATGAATTTTAAATCACTTATTCAATAATGTATACAATGAAAGATAAAGCATGTGTTTTCAAAGAGTAAGTGAGGGAGTATGTTTGGGCCCAAGTTTTTATTTTTGTATTTTATTTTCAAATGTAAAACATTTAATTAAATGGTGTAATTAGAAGCCATTTAATTAAATTTTATTTTAAATGCAAAATGAAAAAGCATGTACTTTTAAGATCTAGTCAAAGGAGGTTTAGTTGAGTCCTATACTTTGCAAACACACTAAAATTATGGGTCAAAACAATTTGAACAACATATGGAGAATTTGAAATATTGACCAACATGTGGGATTGGTGTGTGGGTCATCTTTGACTTTTTTTGAGGAAATGGGACCATTTTGGAGGCATTTTTTCAGGCTTTTGGTATGGTTGGGTCAGAGCTTTACTTTTCTACATTTTGGAGGAGTTTTGGAAGGTTCTTTTTGGCCTTTATTCTGCATTTGATCAGAGGTTCTAGAAGGACTTGTGTGAATAGTTGTTTCAAAAATTGCTTAAGTATCTTCAAACTATGGTTGGAAAGGGAGTTCTTTCTTTCTTTTTGCAGGAATTGTAGCTTACTTTGGAGGTTTTTTCAGGAAAAAGACAACATTGTGGCTCAATATGTATAGTAGTATGTGACACCATTTTTATTAATGAAATTTAGTTTTTACCTTCTTTGAAGCTATCTCATTGTGTGCAGTGTGGTGATTGATGTATGTTCTTGTGAGTTCTGGTAACTCCTTCAATGTTTGTCTCATTTTAGCACCTTTAGGTAGGATAAATATATATTGATGTAGGTTGTAAGCTATGTGGTGGTTCAAATAGTCTTTTAGTTGTGAAAGCTTTCCTTTCCTTCAAAATTTTTAAGAGAAACAAACCTCCTTACAAAATACTTATGCATTGATATGTTAAAATATATGAGTTGTGTTAGGTTAAGTTGAGCTTTTGATGAGATTGTGTGTTAAAGAAGTTGTATAGGTTTGAGAAATCATTAGGTACATCACCATAGGGGTTTAGTTTTCTTTCCATGTTTCTTTCTCTCCTTTTTCTAGTAAGGAATAGTTTAGGTCACATCAAAAGGGGAGCCATCCCATAATCTAGAGGTCTACTTTGACAATAGGATACCCATAGCCTAAAAGTAGTCCCACGTTAGTCCAAATTTTTTGAGTTCTTTTACAACTTAGTAGAGGGGTGCAAATTTGGAGCTCTAACAGTTTTGGCACACCCATTGGGATAGTGAACTGCTTCTTAGTTCATTTTAAATATTTTATTGTTATTTTTTGGTATGTATAGCAATAGTTTCTACATTTGGAGGAATTTTTTCAACACACCTGGTGAATCTAGAAGAATAACAACTGGTTTCAGGCAGACAAAGTGCTAGTACATACTTATTTTTAGAAAAATCATACCTAGCTTTCTTTCTTTAAAAGAAATTTCAATGAATTTCTAACTTCTATGAATGCTCCAATATGTCTAGATTTCATGGAGACATGTTCTATCATCCTTCATTTCATGAAAATTCTGCTCATATACCTAATTATTAGCCATATCAAAATGAGCATGTAGTTGTTTTTAGTCTAAGTACCTTTGCTATAGGAGATTACAAATATTCTCCACATGTTTGCCACCCACCCACTCCTACTTAGTTTTCACATCATCCTATATATTTCTGAAAACAATCTCAGCAAAATCATCATAATGTCGACCAACATGTTTATCCACATGCCCATTCTCAAAGGGTTAACAACATGAGTATCGAAGATATAATTTCTAATTTTTAAAGACAGATGTGTTAGAGATTGAAAGATGGTAGGAGGTTGACATGCATCGGGAGGAGTTGGCTTACTAGGCATACAATCAAGAGCAAGAGATGGAGGTTTAAAGAATACAGTTTGAGGAACACCTTACAAGAGAGATAGTTGTTAAAGAGGAGCAAATGAAATTTCCATCTGCTCAGGTGCAAAGTAGTCAAACTTATTCATATTATCAATTCCAACAAAGGTATGAAACCTAGACAACCCCTTCCATTCCTAGTTTCACCTCAAATATTCCTACAATGTTGAATCATCCTATGAATGAAGAGGTTTCCAAGTACAAGTTCCCTAGTTTTAAATAAGAGAAACCTTTTGAGCTCTTTAGTGAACCTACCAATCAGCTTTCTGCCCATAAGTTTCCAAGTTGGAAAGGCCCATATGCTCTACTCTATGAGGTTCTAGCATCTACTATAAAAGAGAAGGAAAGGGCCACAAATGCGAATCTGTTGCATTTAGCTATGGAGGAATACAAGCTATAGCAGCAAAAAGGTTGAATAAGAGAAGTTTTCCCAAGATGTATCTTACAATGTTTTAGCTAATGATCCTCCTAATGTTGTCAAAGATGGTCAAAATATTTCTAGAGGACAATAGGGTGAAAAGGTGAAAATGGCTAATGACAAGGAGTAGTTCATGGTTTGGAATAATGAGTTACTTTATTTTATTCAACATCATGAAGAAGGTGTGAGTCTAATCAACCCAACTGCAGTTTCAAAACAACAAGAAGCCATCAAACAATGTGGTGATTTGTTGATTGATGACCATCAATGTGATAATCAGGCCTTAGACCATGTAGAGGAGCATAAATATGAACTTGACACCATTTACAGAGGGATGAGCTTCGATAGCTTTGAGCATGCTATGCATGAGAAATGTGATGTTGAGCTTTATGAGGAGGTGTGCATATATATAATTGAACAATTTTGTTCAAATTTGGGTAATGAGGAAATAGATTTGTTAAAGGTTGACAATCTTGTATGACTATAACAAGTTCCCAAGTATGAATGAATGCTAAAGCAATAGGAATAATGTGGTCTTGATAAAGAAACTCCTCATGAACCTGAATTGAAAGGTCTTAGCTGGCTGAAGGAGCTTCCTTTCTACTACACAACAGGGCTTGAAGCTAATTTATTAGCTGAAAGTTTTTTTCAAGAAGCTATTTCATCATTTGAAAATTTACCTTCCTTCATTGAGGAAGAAAAGCCTAATTTTAAGTGTGCTTCTTTAAGTGATGATGATTATTTTGATCTTGAACTAGTTGTTCCTAAGAACCTTCCAACAATTAATAGTCTTGATAAGTTATTAGCTAGCTTGGTGGAAGAGGATTTTTATTAATGATGGAGGAAGAATCAACATGGAAAATCATTTTGCAAGGTGAAGTGACGAAGTAGGACAACCATGAAAAGTAGGAAGAAAGAGAAGCAACCAAAAATGGCAGTTTAAAGTTTGTTCATTCTAGGGGCTACCCAATTAGATATTTAGCCAGTTCAGAGGCCACTGAAGCACCAAAGGTCATTCTTTCACCCAAGTACGAGAATGCAATTAGAGAAGAAGCTTATTTTGGAGTTGTAGCTAAAAGTAATTAGATTCAGCTTGCTTGTCCAATTCAAGACAACAATAGGTATGATCATTTTCAAAATGCAAGTGAGCTTATTTGCATCTTTCATGAAACATTGCAACAATCTTTTGAATATCTGCATGTGTTTCACGTTCTTTCAACATTACATAACCATGTAATGCATTAGTTGTTGATCAAGAGGGTGAGTTATTTTGCAAAGCTAATCAATGGCTTTGTTTGACTTAGCCTTGTTGTTGGTTATAGTAGGTTAGAATAAGTTTTAATTCAGTTTTAGTTTTCAATTCCCTAAGTGTTTTCCAACATAGTTAGGTAGCTTGCTTTGTTTTCTAGTGTGTTTTGAATAAGTTTCAAAGTGTCTCATGGTGGTTTGGTGAGTTAGGACAACATACAATGTTGTTTTTAAGTTGTCATATTTTAGATGACTTAGTACCCAACGGATAAGCTTCAAGCAACTGGTCACAATGTCTAGCAGGAAAACATATAGTAAATGTCGCTAAAAATGTTATCTAATTTTTTCTTCCAACTAAAATCAAGTAACTTATTGTTTCTTTTGTGTTTACATTTAAACATTAAAAGATACATCTTTTTTTGCTAAATTTCATTTATCTGCATAAAGGAGATTGTCAAAATAGATTGTATTTTTCTAGTTTTACAATTACATACAAATAAGAAGTAGAACCAACATGTATTGCAAATGTAATCTTTATTGATGATCATAAGCATATGAGTCCCTCACAAGCTAAGGGACTGGCTATTCTAATGCTTATAAAGAAAATACTATACACCTATAGATAAATAGAAAGGAAATTACACATAAAATGAAAAGGGACCTGTGATTGCCTAGTGGAATGATGAATCTTGTTGGCTTGGTCCTGCATCATCTCAGTATTCCACATTTCCTTGCTTCTATTTGATTCTCTCCTTGCTTCTCCTAGGTTTCTTGCATTTTAAAAAAGAGTGCTATGAGAGAAATGAAAGGTCACTAGTCAAAATATGTGCAAAACATCCATAAACATGTAATCAAATGTCCATAAGAATTAAAATAGATAGTATACCATAAGTGTATAAGAAAACAAGAAAAGAGTCACCAAACACACCTATGATATGCTTATTTATCTAACTGGTTTGTTCCTTGTGTAGATTTAGGACAAGTCTTGTTACTATTTTGATTCAACTAATTACATGTGGAGTAAAATGTGGCTCCCATGAGGGTAGAGCCCAACATGCTACCCTTTGATAATTTAAGAGGGATAAGAAATTGAGCAACTTGATCAAATCAATGATAAACATATTATTGATGCATTAAGTCAATATGGGATCACACTAGTTGATCAACTTTCAATATTAGATTTAAAAGATGTAGCACATAATGTGAATTGTCAATAAAGTAACACTTCATATTTTCATAATGAATCAATCAATAGGCTTCCATCATGTCAAAAGAAAGGTAGTACATTAATTCATGCCTAAAACCATCATGAGTCGTATAGGGCAGCAAGAAGGAACAAAGATAATCATGCATTGTTTCATGAAAGACACTCAAAATATTGACGGTCACAAAGATTAGGGCTCTGTAGGATGCATTTGAGGATGGCTTTTTATGTAAAGGATAGTCTTTGTTAATGATATGGACAGTCTTCATGAGCTCTAGAAGACAATTATGAGAAAAAGTTTTCCTTATAGGGAACGATGATATAATGGTAGGGGCAGCTAACTATAAGTAGAAAGAGGTTTTTGTTGGTGCCAATAGATGATAGTGTTTAAGGAAAGAACATAGAGAAATGTATAAAGATAGTCCAAGGGATTAGGTGATAAGGTAGTTTTTGTTTTGGGTCACAAGGTTTGTCAAAATTCCAAATTCCTTTGTGATGTTCAAAATCATGCATTCTTGTCTTTTAGGTCTATTCCATTTCTGCCATATATTGTCTCTTTGTGTGTACTACCCTTCATGATAGTCCTTGAAATTTTAGTAACAAGATACATAGATGATAGTGTGGGAGAGAAACATATGTCATTAAAAATTTACTTTTCATCTATCATCATAATATTAGGTTTACTGCCCTGCTAATATCAATGAAAGATGGAAATCAATAGCTTGATAGGACATGTTTCCCTATCAAGACACAACACTATCAAAACACAATTAGAAATACATGAATCTATGAAGGGAAGTCATGCAATCATGATGGAAGTTTTGAAGCTACCTTGAGTTGTTTGAGAAAATACAATTTGATTTCCTTTTTTCAGACATTGTTATTGATTTTATGTTGCTTTATATTTGAGTAAGATGCAACATGGTTATGATCTCTTGGTTGAGATGATAGGTTGTATGGGATGCAACATCTTTTGAATGTTGATCCCAATATCAATTTGTTTTCAAGGAGATAGTGATTTTAACACTGGTGATACATGCTCACAAATTCATAGGAAAAATAAGTGTCATGTATCATGGAGAAATGCTATCAAGGATAATAGAGCATGTGCCATGAAGTTGATAACAATCATAGAGCGTAATCAACACACAAACAATGGACAATGTCATTTAATGAGTAACCACAATGCATGCTACATCTCATGAAAAGACAACAACAATTTATGTGTGTTATAGGGCAGAAAGGGTGCTAAGGTTAGAATACAATACCCCTACAGTGCACACTTTGTGTCAAACAATCAATACACAATGCCTCATTATGATGTATAGGTCACAATGATCTTAATGCATGAAGAGAATGAGCATTAAAGTACAACAATAAACATAGATAGAAGTCCACAAAATAGAATAGAACATCAAAAATAAGTGAGCCATAAGCTCTAAAGGATGATAGTATTAAATTATGTCAATATTATGAAGAGAGGAACACCATTGGAATGCATGTATTCAAGGAAATGCATGGTAACTACCAAGCAATCAAGATAGTCCATAAGAGCTAGTGTATTTTCATTTCACAAGAGACAACAATAAGGTAAATCCTTTATTGACTACACAAACGCTCTTATCTAACCTTTCTTCAATGTGGTTTCCATGCACAATACCAAATGTTTCCAAGAACTAGTTGTAAAGTGATGTAAAAGCACAATTAATGTCATTAATGGGTAGTAAAGAGCTTCAGATAGAAGCTGAAAATCATATCTCAAATTGGAGAGGCAAGGCTTAATCAAAACAACAAAGTATGAAACCTCCAAATAAATTTTAATATAAAGATGAGAAGAGATGGTGGTGTTGCTGCAAAAGCATCAACAAATGGTAATGAATCAAAATGGTGGCATGAACTCTCCAACAATCTCTCTACTAAAGGAGAATTATGTACAGATAATGAAGAGTTGAAATTCAAGTCATTTTTCAAGGTATCTAGGAAAACATTTGAGTATATCTAGTCTTTGGTGAGATCTTACTTGGAAGCTAGGTCATCATCATCAGGTATAATTGATACTGGAGGGAGAGTTGTAACAATTAAAAAACAAGTACATATTTCTTTGAGAGGGTTGGCTTCAGGTGAGTCGCAACTCAGTGTAGGGGGAATCATTTGATATGGGGGGAAATCAACAGTCTCTCAATTGACAATGAAGTTTGTAGAAGTTATGGAAGAATGAGGCAGGCATCACTTGAAGTGGCCCCATTTGAATGAAATGGAGGAAATTAAGACCCATTTTGAAAAGGTGGAATGGCTTCTCAACTATTGTGGAGCCATTGATACTACCCACATTGTTATGAATTTTCCTTCAGGAGAAACTTCAAGTGTCTGGCATGACCTTGATGAAAACTATAGTATGATTATGTCAGTAATTGTGGACCACAATATGAGGTTTTTTGATATTCTAACTAGATGGTCTGGTAGCATCAATGATTATGGCATCTTGAAAATTTTGAAGTTTTCCCAATTATGTGCAAATGGTCAGAAGTTGAATGGTCCCATGAAAGAGTTGGAGGATGGTAGTCAAATAAGAGAGTACACATTATGTGATGAGGGTTATCCTTTACTACCATGGATTCTCACCCCTTACCAAGGTAAATATCGTTCTCCTATAAAAATGCAATTGAATACAAAGAACAACAACACAAGATTGGTTGTAGAGTGGGCACTAACATTGATCAAAGAAACATGGAGAATGCTAGATGAGGTTTTGAACTCAAGTAAAACTTATACCATACATAAAATGCATTAAAAACCCCAAATTATTTCTTCATGGCCATGGCTTGAAGAAATATTTTTTCTTCATAAAATGCAAGGATGGTATTACAAGAGGCCACGACCTACCATACAAAAAAGGTTTTCCTTTTTTTCTTGAAAATGACACACATCCAGAAAGCCCACATCATTTTGCAAGAACTTGAAATTTACACAGGAAATTGTCAAATTTCTACAAGCATATGCGTGGGAGAAACAATTATTCACAAGTTCTCCATATTTCAAGCTCAATTTAACCATTTTCCTACAGTAAATGAAATGAAAATGACTAAAACTACTCTCAAAAGATGTACCATGAGTTTTTCTTTGATATTTTGCTTGCAAATTTGCTGAAAATTCCCCTCGGATCACTCAAAGAGATGCTCCAAAATGAAAACCCTATCACGGTCAAGTGAGAATTCTCCAGAAAGAGCGAGCAAAAAAAAAAAGAATGTAACTTTTGTAATTTTTCCCATTGTTTTGTTTTAGGGTTTCTACCATATAATGCCAACTAACTTAGGGTGTTTTTTCCTTGTGATTAAACATTTGCATCAAAACTAATACATTTTTCTACAAAAGATAAAAATGAATTATGTATTTTTTCTTTTGTCCAAAGAAATGTCTTATGCTTTATTTGCATCAAGTTGAAATGTAAAAAATGCATTATTAAGTGATGAATTTTAAATCACTTATTCAATAATGTATACAATGCAAGATAAAGCATGTGTTTTCAAAGAGTAAGTGAGGGGTTATGTTTGAGTCCAAGTTTTCATTTTTGCATTTTATTTTCAAATGTAAAACATTTAATTAAATGGTGTAATTATAAGCCATTTAATTAAATGTTATTTTAAATGCAAAATGAAAAGGCATGTACTATTAAGATCTAGTCAAAGGAGGTTTAGTTGAGTCCTATGCTTTGCAAACACACTAAAAATATGGGTCAGAACAATTTGAACAACATATGGAGAATTTGAAATATTGACCAACATGTGGGATTGGTGTGTGGATCATCTTTGACTTTTTTGGAGGAAATGGGACCATTTTGGAGGCATTTTTTCATGCTTTTGGTATGGTTGGGTCAGAGCTTTACTTTTCTACATTTTGGAGGAGTTTTGGAAGGTTCTTTTTTGGCCTTTATTCTACATCCGATCAGAGGTTCTAGGACTCATGTGAATAGTTGTTTCAAAAATTGCTTATGTATCTTCAAACTAAGTTTGGAAAGGGAGTTCTTTCTTTCTTTTTGCAAGCATTATAGCTTACTTTGGAGATTTTTTCAGGAAAAAGACAACATTGTGGCTCAATATCACACATGTATAGTAGTATGTGACACCATTTTTATTAATGAAATTTAGTTTTTACCTTCTTTGAAGCTATCTCATTGTGTGCAGTGTGGTGATTGATGAATGTTCTTGTGAGTTATGGTAACTCCTTTAATGCTTGTCTCATTTTAGAACCTTTAGGTAGGATAAATATATATTGATGTAGGTTGTAAGCTATGTGGTGGTTCAAATAGTCTTTTAGTGTGAAGTATTTCCTTTCCTTTAGAAATGTTAAGAGAACCAAACCTCCTTACAAAATACTTATGCATTGATATGTCAAAATATCTGAGTTATGTTAAGTTAAGCTGAGCTTTTGATGAGATTGTGTGTTAAAGAAGTTGTATAGGTATGAGAAATCATTAGGTTCATCATCATAGGGGTTTATTTTTCTTTCCATGTTTCTTTCTCCCCTTGTCCCAACAAGTTATAGTTTAGGTGACATCAAAAGGGGATCCTGCCCATAATTTTGAGGTTTACTTTCACAATAAGATACCCACAACTTGAAAGTAGTCCCATGTTAGTTCAAATTTTCTGAGTTCTTTCACAACTTGGTAGAGGGGTGCAAATTTGGAGCTCTAAAAAAACCCTAACTTCATTTGAATATACTCAAAATTATCCTTCGGAAGAGCCTTAGTAAAGATACCAACAACTTGATGCTTAATAGGCACATACTCCAACTTCACTTCATTATTTATAACCTTCTCTCTCAAAAAGTTATACTGGATTGAAATATTCTTTTTCCTTGAATGAATTACAAGAATATTTAAACATTTTATAGCATGTGTATACTCATAAAATATAGAAATTGATTTATCATATATCACTTTGATATCCTTCAAATTTTTTTTCATCTACATAGCCTACCCAATCTGTATATGTGTAAACACTTCAAGAGAAATAATATCCTACAGCTACCACATGTGAGTCTTTGGGATCTTCTTGAAATCTATCCACAAGATAAACTACATGCATAATATCTAGTCTAGTAGCAGTTAAATTTAACAGTTCTTCAATCATTGATTTGTACTTACTTTTATCATCCTTAGGAGATTCTTCATTCTTACACAGTTTGTAACAAGTAACCATGGGAGTACATACCGATTTAGAGTCCAAATTTCTTCAAAATTTCCTTGACATTATTTGATGATGAAATCAATATTCCTTTCTTTTCCTAATTGATTTGAAGTCCAAGGAAGAAATTCATCTCCCCAAACATAGATATATCATTTGAACTCTTTCTACATCTCTTCTGTGAATATCTTGCACATACTTTCTTTTCCTCCAAAGATTATATCATCAACATACACAACCAAAATCAATATTTGATATTTTTTAACTTTTCAAAAATAAATATTACTTGTGGTACCTTTATTGAATCCTTGCTACAATAGGTACCTATCCAATCTTGCATAAAAATCTCTAGGACCTTGCTTCAGTCCATACAATGATTTCTTTAATCTATAAACCATATTAGGGTTATCTGATAATTGAAATCCTTCTAGTTGTTCAATATAAACTTATTCCAACTCACCATTCAAGAATGAAAAATTTGAATCCATCTGATAAACTTTGAAATCATTATGTGTTGTAAAATCCAAAAACATCCTAATAGCTTCCATCCTTACCACCGGAGCAAATATATCTTCAAATTTTGTTCCTTCCTCTTGTGAGTAGCCTTTACACACAAGTCTTTCATTGTTTCTTACCACTTCTCCACTCTCATTCAACTTGTTTTGAAATACCCACTTAGTTCCAATCACATTCTTCTTCATTGGTCTTAGGACAAGTTCCCAATTCTTGTTCTTCTCAATCTACATCAGTTTTTCTTCCATAGCCATAATAAAAAATTTACCTGTGTAATTCAATTTCTATTTTAGGTTCAACTTTGGAAAATAAACATAGGCTTACTTTTTCTTCTGTCATAGTAGCTTTTCTTCTTGTCAACAAACCTCTACTCTTGTCACCAATGATCTGATCTTTTGAATGATTTTTTTGCACCTAATTAGGGGTCTTAGGGATCCTTTCTAAAGCTTCTTCCTCTTCAATCTACAATTATTTTTCCATTTCTTCTTCTTTTTTGTCTTATCTACAAAAGGACTCATTTGATTCATATCCATCTATCATCACTAGAATTTTATGTAAGTCCTCATTAACTTTGACACTTGCACTTTTAACATTGTTTTTAAGCCTCTTGCTGTAGCACCGATAACCATTGCTTCTTGTAGAATATCCAAGGAAGATTCCTTCATCAGATCTTAGATCAAACTTTCTTATGTTTTCTTCATACTGTCTGATATAAAATTTTCTTCCAAATAATTTGAAATATTTCACAAAAGGGTTCTTCCATTCCACAACTCATAGGGATTCTTTGAACTGTGTGTCCTTTCTTGCATGCTCTATTAAGTATATGCACTACAGTATGAATTGCTTATCTCTATTAGAAATTTGATAGATTTTCTTTCATCATCATTGCCCAAGTGCTACTTCCTAAACAATCATATTCTTTCTTTCCACAACTCTATTCTACAGAGGAGTATTAGGAGTTCACAAATTCCTCTTTATTCCATGATCTTCACAAAAAAATATTTAACTTATTGGAGGTAAACTCTCCACCTCTGTCAAATCTTATACATTTGATTTTCATATTCATTTAATTCTCTACCATAGATTTGAATTCCTTAAATTATCTAGAGATTTTGATTTTTATTTGAGAAAAGTAACCTAAGTCATTCTAGAGTAATCATTAATTAATAGCATGAAATACCTATCACCTTGAATTTTTTTTATTCTGGTAGGTTTATAAAGATTTGTATGCACCAACTCCAGAGGAACGATAGTAGATTATTCTTTAACTTTAAAACTCTTTTTAGATTTCTTCCCAATCTAACATTCCTTGTAGACAACATTGATATGATTTGTAATCTTCGATAGATCTCTCACAACTTAAATTTATATAATCGTCACTAGGCTATCAAATATGATGTGACATAGTTTCTATTCCATATCCAACATTCATTAATCTGAGTCATAAAGCACTAACCATTAGCATCATTAAGCTGATAAAAATTTCTATTTTTCCTTCTTCCTACTACACCCAAAGGTCTAGAGCCTTTTCTAAACTCACAGCCATTGTCTTGAAACACAAGGTTATATCATTTGCTACACATTTTTCCTACATTTAGTAATTTTTTTAGTGGCTAATATTTTCCAATTGACTAATAGTTGAAATTTAGGAATACAAAATTGGCTAATAGTTTGAGCTAAAATGTGATTTGAATCATGACCTTTTTACAAATTTTTATTATACTTATTTAAATTTCCAAAGAATTTATTTTATTAGAAAATTTATCTTGAAAATTTGTGATAATATTCAATACATGATAAGATCAGATTCACCTAAATTTTATAAATTATAGTAGAAATCTATATTAATTCATCAATAGTATATTATAATTATTAGTTGCCTTAAGACCATATTTCTAATCTTTAGTTTCCACCACTTATTTATAATGTAATCTAATGGCCCTTGTTGATTTCCACTAGGTAAAATATACCCATGATCTATAATTTTCATGGGGCCCACAATTTCAAGTCTTATGAGCATTATAGATTATGGCTACATTTTACTTCACATAGTACGAGGGTTGTTAGATCAATGATCTAAAAGAAATTTCAAGCTCCATGAGAATTACACACTGTGGGTACATTTTACCTTAAAGAATACAATGAGGGTCATTATATTATATTTTAAAACAATGGTAGCAAGTAAATATTATATCCTACCCCTTAAACCCATGGATAATTTCTACCCTTGGGCCCCTAGTTTTTCATGAGAATTATTTTTTGATTGGATGGATTTTCCATCATAATTAATACATTTTCCTATTATTTTTAGAATTCACCAAAAAATTATACAAATTTTTAGTGATGTTAAAATCACCAATTAAACGAACCCTAACGATGTGGAGGGCTCTCCTAGTGCTGCTCACAATGGTGCTCTTCTACATAGGAATTTGGGATGGTTTTCCCTTCACAAAAACCCAAGAAATTCCGTCTGGTAATATCTCGCGTATCCACGCTCAAAGCATGGTGGCGCGTTGGGGTGGGTGGGGGGTGTGGCTATTCATTTCTTCTGGCTTGAGCCGTGTGCTCCTTCTCGTGTTGAGTTCTAGCCCAGCGAGTTGGAGGATGGTTTTGGTGTAGTGACTAAGGTCTCTTTTATGGGTGCTAGAATAGGTGAACCCCTATCACGTTTGCTCTGAGTTTTGTCAGGATTTTTTATAGGAAAACCCTACTCAACCTAGATCTCTGATTCTCTCTGCTCCCTCTCGTCTACCAAAGAAGGATAATATTCCTCATGCTGGTGCTGGTTGTTTCTCTTTAGGGGATTCGCTTGTCTCCTTTGCTGAGGAGCCAGTGGATTTTAGTATCTATGATGACAGTATTGGTGCTGTCTCAGAGGATTTAGGCGCTCACTTGGTTGTTTTGAGATGTCTACACAAGTGACCTTCGATGACCTCTATTCTTGAATGGATCAAGGAAACCTGGAGAAATTTGTCTCTTCCCTCTGTTGAAGCTTTGGACTTTGGTTTTTTTTGGTTACCTTTTGTTCTGTGGAGGATTGCAATTTTTTTTGCAGGAAAGACCTTGGTTTCTAGGGCATTCTGGCCTCTTTATTTTGCCTTGGTCGCCTTTTTTTGATCCTGCCACCGCTAAGATTTCTCTTATTCCTATTTGGATTAGGCTCTACAATCTTCCTCTGGTTCTTCGTAATTTGGATATGCTTAGCAATATGCTCAATCAGGTTGGGTCTTTTATCAAGATTGATCCAGATGGGGTTGCTTCAGATTGTAGATTTTACAGGGTGTGTGCATGGGTGGATATCTCTAAACCCCTTTCTCATTCTATTCGGATCCATTCTTCGCATGGTGTCTGGACTCAGTTTCTAAATTATGAAGGCTTACCCTTCCGCTGCTTCCAATGCAATATGCTAGGTCACAGGATTGAAGCTTGTTCCCTCAAGCATTCTGTCGGGGCGAGGAATGTTAGCTTGAAAAAGTGGATCAAAAAGGGCAGTTCTCCTAACTCTGAGTTCATTTGGAGGAATCATGGTAAGTTCTTTGATACTTCCATGGTGACGGAGCCGGTTATGGAGTAGCAAGAAGCACCCACATCTTCGATTGTGGATCAACAAGCTGGTCTTTCTTCTCTTCCTTTTGTCCCTGCTCATGAGAGCCCCTCTGTCTCTCCTTCTGGGTCAGATGAAGATGGCTTAGACTCTGATGGCACTTTCCCTTTTATGGAGGACTTGGATGGGCAACATCGGGACTTTTATGATGATTTCTCTTTAGACCCTCCCAAGAAATTTGGGATCTCTCAGTTTTTAAGTGGCAAATCTAAACCTAACTGTGGTTTAAAGAGGAAGGTAGGGAGGAAGTCTGCTACTGAGAAGCTTCGCACTAAAGGGTTAGAAGCAGTGGAAGCGGGTTCGCAGCGGACTCTGGAGGGGATTCTCTTCCGAAAATAATTTTTGGCCCTTCTTTTTCTGAGTCTTTGTGCTCTGGTTTTTCTCTTTCTAGGTTCCTTTGTAGCTGTGCTGAATTTTGTTTTAGTCTTTCTTCTTCATATGTCTCTTATTTTTCTTTCTTTCTTCTTCTGAAGTATTTTATAGCTTGTTGTTCCTTCTCTACTTCTTGGCAGCCTTTTGTAATTGTTTATCTTTCAATAAAGGGAGTGGGCCCCTATCCCCACAACTTATGTATCAAAAAGAAAAATCACCAATTAAATTAATAATTTTTTTGAAAAAAGGAAAGATTGACCAATAGAAATTAATATATTTTCTTTAAAAAGTTAAAGATTCTCTATGATTTTATATCATTTTCTTGAGGTGGGTTTCATAAATTTATCACTGCCTACACTCAAAAGGCTATGCCATATACCTTTAACATAAAGAGCATACTTTGTATTATGCTTTCCATCAAAACTATTTGAACCTTTTTTCACATTTCTTAGCAGATGTAGATCATCACCAAACTTAACTAAACCACCTTCAATCTTCTCAAGTTTAACAAAATTACTCTTATCACCTATCATGTGTGATGTAGGTAGTCCCCTTACAAAACCCTACACACACAACTAAACAAGAGAGATAAACAAAAAATGTAGAAAAAATAGACTTTCTTTCTATTATCTTGATGATGTGAAATGACAATACTTAGAAAATAACATACTACAACCACATGGGCCTTCTCATTATAGAAATATGAAAGCTAAAAAGTATGATCTGCACTATTGGAGCTCTCCTTTGTAATCCCTATTGTCCCTCATTATCCAAGAAGTGCAACTACCTTAGATTATTCTAGAGCATGTAACCCCATTTTGGTGCTAGAAAGTCAACCATCTATTTCCTACTCTAGAAGATTTTTTATATAGATCTATATATTTACAACTTCTTGAGGTCATAACTTTCAATTCAGCCATTATATTTTCAATTGTAATATATCATTGGAAAGATTGTGAAGAGATCTACAACCATCATTTACAAAACTTGTAAGATTAGGGATTTTGCACCCTACTTTAGGTGTCTAAAGGGTCTAATATCTTCGAAATAGTATAATATTTTGAGATGATTCACTCAAAAAAAGTCTTATTTTCTAATTTCATTACTTGGGTCAATTTTTCATGTCCATAGGAACCCAAAGAGGCTAACTTATTAGAAATAGCAGGTGACTATTTTTGGTTGTTTCAAACTTCTAACTATCCCAATGATCTAGTTGTTCTTCTCCTCTCTAGTATGAAAAGAAGTCATCATTTCTCCTTCATTGTTATGAATTTCTTCTAAAGAACTTTCCTTCATACATCTCTTAAAGTTAGCAGAATTAGTTGCAACATTTAGAGCCATGAAAAAGAATTCATCATCCTCATCATCTGAATAATTGGATTCATCATCATATATACTAGTGTCTTCTTTAACATAATAACTTCTCTTAATTGATTTACCTTTATTCTTCTTATATTTATATTTTGAAGCTTTGAAACCACATCTTGATGCATAATGACCAAATTTTTCCATAGTTAAAAAATTTGAAAGGTAAATTACCTATGTATTTTCCAATCCCCTTTTTTAGTTTCCTCACAAAATATTTTTCTTACTCATCAAATTCATCTAGGTCAGATTTCTCACCCTTATCTACTTTGTCAACTTTAAAAGAAGTCTCCCTTTTTGAATCACTTGGACCAAACTCTCTTAATTCAAAATTAGTTAAAGCACCAAACAATTGTGTTGTAAGTATGAAATTGTTATTATTGATGTCAACAGGAAGTCTAATAACTATTTTTGTCACTGATTTCAACTATGTGTTAAGTTAGATTGTTGCATGATGAAGATGTGGAGGATATTGAGAAAATTGTGAAAAAAAGGATAATAGAATGTTGCAAATTTTGCATGTCTAGTTGAGATATTGAGGAAGTATTGTTAGTACATGGAGCTATCTTTTTGTTGCAATGTTTGAGGATGAGTTGGAGTGAAGTAATGAGATAAGATGATGTCTTTGGTACTTAGTTTCCAAGTGCTTTTTAGAAAATTTGATAAACAAAGAAAACAGTGTTGTCGAAGTGTTCAAAATATGATATGAGATGTGCTCAACATTTCTTCTATTTTTATGCTATTCTTGTGTGGATCTGGTATGTTGTTGAAGGTTGTTAAAGGTTTCTATATACAAAATTTTGGTTTTTGGATCATTGTATAGAATGAGATATTTTCACTTGTGTGTGAACTAAATTTTCAGTGATGTTCTCTATGATTTGTGAGAATTGTCTTTGCTTTGTGTTTCTCTATAGTTTTGCTTCAGTGTGTGGATTTGGGAAGTTGCTTACATTTTTTGTATCTTTCATATTTCAAGGTTTCACTTGATTTGGTATAGTATAGTGTGTGTTTCATGTGTCAATGTGCAAATAAGGTTTAATATTTATTCTGAGTTGAAGTATTTGCATGATGCAAGCTTGGGTGAAGTGTTTGATGAGTCTAAGGTTGGTTTGAAGATTATTCAAGATCGTGTTCAAGTGATTTTTTTTGTCTTGAATTTTTGGATTGATTAAAGGAAGTGTGTACTTAATGTTTAGGGTGTTGAGCACATGTATTGGCTGATGTTGTGTTAACACATGTGAGGCTTGTGAAAGTGTTTTGAGGTGTGTTGGGATATATTTGGGATCTATTATGGAAATTTTGATGATAATGGATTCTTTTTCTATGCTATAAAAGAAGAATCTAGTTTTTCTAACTTTGAAAGTTATGCAAAGGAAAGTGTTTTAGAGAAGAAGGATAAGGTTGAAGGTACTTTGGTTTCTACTTTTTGTGTTAACGAACACAAGAATTGATGGGTTGTTTATAGTGGTTTCTCTAATCACATGACTGGAGACAAAAGTAATTTTGTTAAACTTAAAAATTATTATGGTGTATTAGTTAAATTTGGAGATGATTCAAGAGCTAAGATTTGTGGAATAGGTTCAATCAGTTTTGATGGAAGGCATAATAGTGATAATGTTTAGGGTATGTGCAAGACCATCATGGAAAAAACATGCCATTAAGTGGAAAAAATTCAAAAAAATTAGAGTTAGACAACTTGACGAAAAATTTGAATAAGTTATCTATATTATTTCAAAAATATGTAAGAATAGAATCTGTAGCAAATTGAATGTAGTTTCTAAACTACTATGTTTATTTTTATTTTTAAATCTATTTGGTGAAAATTTGAAATTTCAATGTAGTAGTACTTAAATTTTAGGGAAAAATATAAAGTAGGTGTTTTTCTGACCACTCTAACCACAATAAAATGATACTATTTTTTTTATAATATTTTAGACATAAGTAGAGGACTCATGTCCAGAAGTGATGCATATATTTTTGTAATTTTTTCCAAGTAAATAATTAATTATGATTTTTCTATTAAAATTTAAAAAATATAAAAACTCATATGTCTGACCCCCTTAACTTGGTCAAAACTTCATGAAATTGAATTTTTCTTTTTTTAATATTATAGTATGTGAAGCATTGAATGTGATGCATGTTTTGGATTCCAAAATATGATTCCATTTGAAAGCTATGGATGTTTTTCAATTAGCCTATCAATCAGAACCTTAGTCATAATTCAAATAGAAAATGAATAATAATTATTTATTAAATTCAAAGTAAAGAATAATTTATATTGGTGGAAAGTTGAGAATCTCTTTTAAAAACCCTTTTCATTTCTCTCAAAACATTTCTCATCTCAAGTTCCCTTTTCCCTTCACAAAACCCTGATTCCAAAGCACTTAGACTGAAAACAAGGCACCAAACCACTTATTGATCCCTCAAACATTTTGAACAACAAAAAAACAACTAATTCAACCCAATTCCCAACCTTAACATTCCAAATATGAAAACTTCTCAAAACAAACCCTTTAAACAACAAACTAGGTTGTTTGACGGCATATACACAAACCAATACTAAACTCTAGGACCATTATATTTTGTAGATGCTTCAAACCTATTCCAATACATCTACACACACCAAATAAATCTTCTCACACACTTTCAAGACATTTTAATATCAACCGATGGCTTATTTTCACAAGTCTTCCCTTAATGCTAGTAGACTACCACCTTAGAACTATCAAATACAACTTTGAATGTAGAACCCTTATAAAAAATGTAACAATATTTTTGAGTACCATTTTTATGGCTTTAAAACACAATATGAAACCAATATAAGTTGCTTTGGGAAAACATATTCAATACAAGACTGTCCACGTCCTATTTAGGCCTAATTACACTTTAATTAATCAAGGGCTTATTGGATTCATTAACTCCAAAAAAAAAATTTCTAAACCAATGCTTCAAAAACTTGCTAACTGACTTGTACAATCTTATTAATCCATCAAAAGTCCACTTCAAGAATTATTTTTATAAACCCTAGACTCTAACCTCCATCTTTCACTCACAATGCACTATATTAATAGGACAATTAATAAAACAAAGCCCACAAACTTTAAATTCACCAATCCCTATCTAAAATGGGATAAAAATACACCCAAGCACCCTTTCAAAGCACAATTACACAAATAGGATTCATATTCCACTATCAAACTTTTGAAAAACATCACTATGCACTATTTCCTAGATTTTTACACATTTACTAGTCTAAGGGCATCAAAGAATCTACCTCAAACCTCATCCTCACACTCTACAACCTGGATATATTTTAAAATGCACATCAATATTTCATACCATGAAGAATTATCAAATTTCACTAGTTAAAAAGGGAGTATCACACTTTTGTAATCTCACTATTTACCCTAACAGAGGGTTTTGAAAGTTTATTGAAAAATTGCAATAAATTATTCAATTCTACGCCAATCTACATGAAACAAAGTTAGGATGGAAGGTAAATGAAATATATGACACTTACCACCAATTAGAAACCATTTATTTCCCATGCAGGGCCGTACAAGAATAGAAAATAGTGAAATTTTGAAGAAAATGTTTAAAAATAGAGTTTTCC
This sequence comes from Sequoia sempervirens, assembly GCA_007258455.2. Classification (NCBI taxonomy): domain Eukaryota; kingdom Viridiplantae; phylum Streptophyta; class Pinopsida; order Cupressales; family Cupressaceae; genus Sequoia; species Sequoia sempervirens. The sequence continues at coordinate 93,255,259 of VDFB02358134.1, read as the reverse complement.
AATGATTTGATTCATTTATTCAATCACCCCACACCTCTCCAAATGTACAAAAGTCCTTTTAAAGGCATTACATCAAGAATATTTAGTTTCTAACTACCTTCAATGACTGAAATCAAAACATGACCTTTCAACTTCCAATGTTGCTTTTTAGCAATTTTGCAACTTTGTGACAATTTTTACATTTATTCAAATTTTGACATCAAACTTAAAACTTGACCTCCTAAGGACTTTAATACATGGAAAATAAACCTTGAGTAATATTGAAACATCAAAACCGATCATCCTTCAAAATTTACTTCATGGAAACATGATATTTCCAAGGTGCTCCTACACCAATTCTCCACCTCTGTCAGAGCTGGGTATGTGCAGGATCATGATGGGCCAAAAATTGGCAATATGATATGTATGTGGCTGAAAAATATATTTTACCCAAAATTGATGAAACGAGAAGGGTTTTTAAAGGAGATTCTCAAATTTCCACCAATGAAGAATCATCATGGAAAAAATAGGCCCTTAAGTGGCAAAAAAATCGTGTCAAAGTTAGGCATTGATGTGTAATTTGAATAAGTTATTTATTATTTCAAAACTATAGATAGGTTTGAATGGCTTTAAACTACTAGGTTTTTTTGCTGCGGCCTTAGTTTTATGAGAAATTTGAAATTTCAATGCGCTGGTATTTAAATTTCGGAAAATAGAATGAAAACATTTCAATCATTTAATAAATGATAATACTTTTTCTTAAGATTTAGGTAGTATAGGACTCATACTCATAGATGCATATTTTTTTGTAATCTTTTTTTCTAAATTAATTATGACTTTTTTATTACAACTTTCTTTTAAAACATTAAAAACATATGTCGAATATTCTAATCCTTGCTCAAACTCATGAAATTCAATTTTCCTTTTAATCCCATAGCATGTGAAGTATAGAATATGATACTTATGTTTTGGATTCAAAAAAGTGATACCGTTTGAAAGGTATAGATGTTTTTCAATTAGCCTATAAATTAGGACTTTAGTTGGAATTTGAATAGAAAATGAATAATAATTACTTATTAAATGCAAAGTAAAGCATAATTTATATTGGTGGAAAGTTGAGAATCTCCTTTAAAAAACCTTTTCATTTCATCAATTTTGGGTAAAAAAAAAAGTTGTCAGCCACATACCCATCATACTGCCACTTTTTGGCCCATCATGATCCTGCACATACCATTATCGCGGAATTTAATGGGCAATTATTCATTTTATATTCAAATTAAGACAAAGTCCCATTCATAGACTGATTGAAAACATCTATAGCTTTCTTGTAAACGGTATCACATTTTTTTGAATCAAAAAACATGCTGTCATATTCTATGCTTGCATACTATTGGATTAAAAAAAAAGAAAAAATGAATTTGAAGGAAGTTTTCGGTCAAGTTGTTGGTCGAAAAGCGAGAGTTTTTTGTATTTTTAAAAATTTGTAATAAAAAAATCACATAATTAATTATTTATCTCTAAAAAAAAATAAAAAAAAAAATATTTTATCACATCAGTGACGCGGAACTACTTATATCTAAAAATATAAAAAATACTATCATTTTATTGTGGTTAGGGTGGTCGAAACACCTACTTATTCTTTTTTCCTTGAAATTTAAGTGGCACTATTGCATTGAAATTTCAAATTGTCACGAAATATATTTCTTTTTTTTTGTAAACAAACCTGTAGTTTAGAAACTATAATCAATTTTATATAGATTCTATTCTTACATATTTTTGAAATAATATAGATAACCTATTCAATTTTTTATGTCAAGTTGCCTAACTCTAATTTTTTTGATTTTTTTGCCACTTAAGGGCCTATTTTTTCCATGATGATCCTGCACATACCCAATTCAAAAAATTTATTTTTACATCCATTTCATTCTTAACCATAGCTTTAAATACCTCGAATTTATCTAATGCATCATATTTCTCTCTAAGAAAAGTAACCCATGTCATTCTTAGAGTAATCATGAATCAAAAGCATACAATACCTATAATCTTTTACACTTCTTAACCTTGTAAGACCACAAATATCTCTATGAATTAATTTCAGTAGTCCAGTAGTAGATTGTTAATTTCCTTTGAAACTAATCCTTACTTTATTTCCAAGCTAATAATCCTTGTAAACAACATTGATAGGATTTATGATTCTTGGTAGATATATTACTACATGAACTGAACTGATTCTCACCAAATTATCAAAATTCATGAGACACATGCTTTGGTGCCATAACCAACTATTATTAATTTGAGATACAAAGCAATGACCATCAACACCCTTAAGCTAATAGATGTTCCCATTTATCCTTTTACCAGTAGCAATCACAGTTCTAGACCCTTTTATGATCTCACATGTTTCATCCTTAAACATGAGATTATATCCTTTGCTAAACATTTTTCTAACACTCAAAATATTATGCCTTAAACCCTTAACATAGTAAAGGGTATGTATAGGACCATGATGGGCCAAAAAATTGGTGATATGATGGGTATTTGTAGGGAATGTGGCTGATGAATTTTTTTTAACCTAAAATTGAGTTTTTCAAATGAGTTTGTGAGAGTGATTTCTTCCTCTAGCATTGCATCAAAGTGGTATCAGAGCACAAAAGGTGCTGGGTAGAGAGTTGGTTTATGGTTTTGTGGCTTTTTTTTGTGTGGGATTAAGAAGAACCTAGTTGTTTCCAAGAGAAGGTAGAGATAGTTGAGAGAAGTTGAAGCAAGGAGAAGATTTCTTGAGGAGAAAATATGGATGTGTTGAAGAGGCATTTAGAAGCAAAGGAAGAAAGAAAATAAGAAAAAGGGACAAGAAAATTTTGGCAGAGAGTTAGAAGCAATAAAGCAAGAGTTGAGAAGATTGGATAAAGAGTCTCCAGAGCCCAGCGTGATGAAAGATGCGCCAAACCACGTTACTCATCAGGCGAAAAGGAAAGCTTGACCTGGGTCCATTATTGATCAACGTTGAAGAAATAATCACAAGAAAGTTAGTAGAAAGGAAGACAAAAGAAGAGGGATGGCGAGCCGAAGAGTAAATGAAGAATCTAAGATGAATAAGAACTAGTGATGGAGAAACATACTTCAGAGGACAGAAGATATGGAGTTGGAGATGATTGAATTTGAAGTGATGATTAAGGAAGAATTGGTCTTGGAGATTTGCAAAGAGTTGAGAAAAGATGGAGGTATTGTGATCAATTTAATGTATCATTTTTTATTGTACTAATTTTGTGGATAGGAAAAAAAAAATTGTGGATACGGAAAAATTTGAAGATCAAAGGAAAAAGGGAGGAACAAGATACCGAGATGCACCAAAGCATAATGAATCTTAGATTTCAATTGGTAAGATAGAGGGACTGATTGCAATGGAAAAAAAAATGGAAACCTAAAAGGAAGATGAACCTGCTTAGATCTTTTTCAAGATGAATCAATGACAAAAGGCATACCACGATGCAATTTTAGGACAACTTCAACTTTTAAGTGGACTTGAAATTCATTTGGCTAGGAGAATGGTGCAGGGGCACCTTGGAAATATCATGTTTCCATGAAGTAAATTTTGAAGGATGATCAATTTTGACTTTTCAATATTGCTCAAGGGTCATTTTCCATGTATTAAAGTCCTTATGGGGTCAATTTTTAAGTTTGATGTCGAAATTTGATTAAATGTAAAAGTTGTCACAAAGTTGCAAAATTGCTAAAAAGAAAAATTGGAAGGTGAAAGGTCATGTTTTGATTTAGGTCATTGAAGGTAGTTAGAAACTCAAGCTTCATGATGAAATTCCTTTAAAATGTCTTTTGTACGTTTGGATATGTGTGGGGTGATTGAATAAATGAATTACATCATTGGAAAACTTTATTTTTATACATTTTCTTTAGAATTTAGATTGTAATGGTGATGTTTCTATTTGTAATAAGCTTGAAGATGTTCAAGAGTGCTAATGTGTTGTTCATCGAGCATCTCAAATTGGTGTAATCTTTGTTTTCTATAGTGTGTATCATCAAAAATTCCTTGAAGAGAAATTATTAGTGTGGGAATTTCTAACTCCAATGGCATTATTGCTTCACTACCATAGAATAGATTATAAGGTGTGGTCCCTGTGGAGGATCAAACACTTGTGCAATAAGCCTGAAGTGCATAGTGTAATTGTTTGTGCCAATCCCTATGATGTTTATTAATAGTTTTCTTTAAATTTTGTTTAAGTAATTTATTAGTTTATTCAACTTGACCATTAAATTGTGGGTAATAAGGTGTTGAAAAATGATGTTGGATATTAAAGGTCTCCAAGAATTTCTTTACATCATTATTCTTTTAAATGGTGTACCATTATCAGATACTAACATAGAAGGGAGTCCAAAGAGAGTGATAATATGTTCTAGGATGAAATGACATATTACCTCAATTGTTGTAGATTATAGAGGAATGGTCTCTACCCTTTTTGTGAAATAATCAATTGTAGTGATGATAAAGGTATGTCCAATAGAAGGAGGTGAAAATTTTCCTATAATGTCTAATCCCCAAACTGCAAAGGGCCATATTGGAAGTTGAGATTGAATTTAACTAGTAGGAGCATGATGCAAATTTCTTTGTTCCTAAAATTTATGACATTTTTGAACATGATCAAAGCAATCATGTTCCATGTTGCACTAGTAATACTCGATACAAATAATTTTTTGAACTAATGTTTTCCTCCAAAATGCCCACCACAAGCACCTTCATGGGATTGGTGAAGTGATAGAGGTATCCTAGATTTTTTTAAGCATCAAAGTAGGAGACCATTGAATGACCTTCGATACAACACATCGACAAGAATTATATATTTACATGCAAGTTTTCATAAACAAGCACACAGGTTTTTGCTTGTTGGCCCGGGAAAGGTCTCATTTTTCAAATAGTAGAATATGGTATCATACCATTGACTCGAGTTTTTCTCATTTTTCATTAAAGATTCTTCTGCTCTTTCATCAATCGAAGGTTCATCATAGGGTGAATAGTGAATGTGAAATTTTTTAAAGGATCTTTAGGGGATATAAGAGAGGAAACACTTGCCATTGTGTCCATAAGCCGATTATCTTTTTGTGGGACATTATTAGTGGTAAATGTCTGAAAAATTCTCTAACAAGTGCATGATAAGATCCTTGTATTTCGATAATTTTTCATACTTTTCTTGATATGTTCCATTTATTTTTTTAATTACTAATTGCAAGTCACCAAAGATCTTAATATCTTTGGCACCCATTATTAAACTAGCATGCAACCTAGCAATTAATGCCTCATACTCAGTTGTGTTATTCGTACATAGGAAATTCAAGCAATATGACAAGGGAATAGGATTTTTGACTGGTGGAACTAGTATAACCCCAACGCTAGAGCCTGTTATACACTTGGATCCATCAAAATATAATTCCCATGTAGGGACATCTATTGTTGGCTCATTATCATCAGGAAAAGAGTCATTGCTAGGTAATGCTAGAGGAGGAGCATCAGCTAAGTGTTCGGTTAAGTCTTGGCCTTTGATTACTTTTTATGAAAAAAACTTAAGGTCAAACTCAGTCAACAACATTGCCCATTTAGCTAGGTGTCTTGATAAGTTTTTTTTAATAAAAAGATGTTTGAGAGGATCAAATTTTGTCATGACTTGTATTTCTGCATTTCATAAATAATGTCACAAATTACTAGTAGCAAATAGAAGAGCTAAACATTATTTTTTGATTGGCGTGTATCACATTACATAATTGATTAAAGTTCAACAAATGTAATAAATAGGATGCTATTTTCCATTGTCATCTTGTTGAGCCAATAGTGCTACAAGAGCATGGGAAGATGTGGCTATGTAAAGGATGAACGATTTGTTTGGCATAGAGGTTTGTAAAATGGATGGAGTTGCAAGGTATTCCTTCAAACTCTCAAAGGCCTATTTACAATCCTCATTCCAATCAAAATGGATACCTTCTTGAGGATATGTGTGAAAGGTAATGTTCAATCAGCTAAGAAGGCAAGAAAATGATGGATGGCTTGAATTATTCCTTGTAACATGCACAATTGAGAAATGTTTCTATGAGGTGGCATGCTTATTATAACATCAATTTTCTTTGTGTCAACCTTAATGCCTCTGTAAGATATGATAAACCCTAAAAATTTTCCACTATCTACTCCAAAGACACACTTTTTTAGATTTAGGTGCATGTTGTCTTTACACATCCGTTCAAGGATTTGTTGAAGGAAATTCACATTTTCTTGTCTTGTTAAGGATTTTGAGATGATGTCATCAACATAATCTTCCAAGATTTTGTGTATGTAATCATGAAATATTAATATCATCTCTTTAATAAGTTGCACCTGCATTCTTTAATCCAAAAGGCATCATAACCCAACAAAATGTTCCCCAAATGGATGTAAATGTTGTCTTATATTGATCTTGTGAGTTGATGAAGATTTGATTATAACCGAAAAATCCATCCATGAACGACAACAAAGCATGTAATGCAGTGGAATCCACTATCATTTTGATATTAGGAAGGGCAAAATCATCTTTTAAAAAGGATTTATTCAAGTCACAAAAATCTATACATATCCTAATACGATTATTAGGTTTAACAACTGTGACATTGTTTGAGATCTAAGGAGAATAATCAATAGTTCGAATGAAACCTGCATCAAGGAGTTTTTCAATTTCTCCTTTAACATGCAAAGCTATCTTAGGTTTCATTTTTTGTATCTTTTGGCGAAAAGGCTTAGCATTTTCAGCAAGAACAATGTTATGTGTTAATATCTTTGGATCTATTCCTAGAATATCTAAATATTTCCAAGAATTTTTTTTAGGAAAATCATGAAGCAAGGTTATAGTATCCTCTTTTTCTTCATCATCAAGGCACTTCCCAATCTTAATGACCTTTTCTTTATCATCTATTTCCATTGGTATATCTGTTGTATCTCCTAAGGGGAGTGCATTTGATTTAGGAAATTTAGGATCATATGGTTCCATGCTTGCATGCAGCTTATCACTTATGTCATTTTTCTAGGTGTTAATCATAGCACATGTAACCTAATTCTTGGGCAGAGTAGAGGATTTCATATCATAAAATCCTAATAGTTGTTTCAAATCTTCATCACTTTCAACATACTCCCATGATGATGGTAAATCCATATCAAGGAATTTAGGATGTTTTGGTGTGATATTGATTTTTGGTTTACATGTGATGGTGTTGATGTTGAGTGATGGTTGTTGAATTGTTTTTTTATCTTATAAAAAGAATATCCCAAACCAGTTTTTGTCTCTTGTGTATTAGGTTCTATAGGAACACAAATTTCTTGTTCATTTTTTCCACATCCTTTGCCATTGCATCCCAATTGTTTCACAAGATCATAACCTCGTCCATAAAGTATTTCCATTTATTTTAGGTTGGGTGGTTTTTGATAATCTATCTCATCAAAATTTGTTGTGTATGTTGTATTTTCATCCAAAGTAGAAGAGGTAGATGCTTGGGAAGATTCTTCCAAATTCTAAGTTGACATAAACGTGGGTTGTTCTTGTTTTTCATCCTCTTTTCATGTAATTATGTATTCATCCATTAATGAAGGTGTGAATTCTAATGTATCCCAATCATCACCTAGCAATTTAGATGTAGGTTCTTCTTCTTGTTTGCTAGTCTCAAAGGGTTCTATATGAGATGTTGGAATTAATGTGTTTAGAGGATTGGTTGTTCATTTTTCAAGTTGTAAGCAACTTTCAAGCTCAAGGCCCTATTCCAACTTGATAAAATTTTTTGTTATAGACATATTTCATTATTCGATGAAGGGTCAAAGGCACCACATGCACATCATCAATCCATGGTCTTCCCAAAAGAAGATTGTACAAAAGATCATAGGGCATGGCATGAATAGGAGTTTTGAAAGTAGCCATTTCGACTATAATAGGTAAAGTAATTACACTCAGTGGAACTTACTTTGTGATATTGGAAAATCCTCTAATAGATAAGGAATCAGGTTTGATTTTTGATTTATCCACATGTAACCAATCTAGGATCTTTACACTGCACACATTAAGGGAGGATCCATTTTCAACAAGGGTTCTTTTGATGCCTATTCAATTGAATTGAGAAATTATCATAAAGGCATCATTTTGTTTACTTAATTCTAATGGAGGGAGCTCATGTTGATGAAAGGTAATGCCTACATTAATTGCATCCATTCCTTGTATAAGAGCTACCACATCATTTGCATTTGTACTAGGTGGAACCACTATTTGTTGCAATTCCATTTGGAGCATAGAGTGATAGTTTGGTTAATTCTAAAGAAGGTCCCAAAGGTATATCTTTGTGGGAGTTCTCTTAATTTTCTCAACAAAATCATACTCCCTTAATGAAGGAGCACTAGTCATTATAGAATTGGGCAAAGATAAGTAGGTTGGGGTTGGTTGTGGTAGTTACAGGTTATTTCTAGTGGAATGTGTGTGAGTAACAACATCATGATTCAGTGGGTAAAGGGTAAACCTAGGTTTAGGTTGAGGTTGAGGTTTATGTGAAGGTGGGTAAAGGGCAAGTTGAGGTTGAATTACATTAACATCTTTTATTTTAGGTTTCTCACAATGAACCTTAGTGGATGGATTTTGTGAGATGAATTCCTTAAGGGCTTCATCTAACATGTCAAATTGATCACTACTAAAAGGTTTGGGAGATAAGTTATCATTGATTGGTTTGGGTTTGTCATCACAAGCCTTAGTGGATGAACTCAGTGAGATGAAGCCCTATAGAGCTTCATCTAACTTATCCAAGTCATCGCTACTAAAAGGTTTGGATGATATAGTTTTTCTAACGTGATTCATATTTTTTATTGTTTCATTTGATGTTTTGAGGTTTTTGTTTGTATTTTATAATGAATCTAATCTAAATGAATTAAGAACTAATGCTAAAAATGAAAATTGTAAAAATCTAATGCTATCCATAATTGCCATTAAAGTAAATAATGCTAATACTAATGATTTGAATGTAACAAAAAATAACTAAACATACAAAGGAAAGGAACTGAAACAAATAGTAACTTAAGAAACTAGAAACAAATTTTTGAAAACATTGATGCAAAATGTGTACTGGGGCTAAGTCGCACTAGGTGAAAAATTAGTCCTAGTAGGAGAAATTTTTTTTTTTCTAAATTTTCTAATGGACGACAATGTTTTTTGTACTGTACCATGCAAATCTAAATTGCAGATGCAAAATTTCACTATTGTGCAAGGAAATGAGATGCAACAATGAGATCTTAAATGAGCTTTTCACTAATGCAAGTTTGAAAACCCTAGATGAAAAAAAATGAAAAACCTACTGCAATGTTAATGCAAGATATTCCTAGTATGTAAATGCAATTGATATCAAAAGTAAAATTTCCTAAAGTTGGGTTCACCAAAATGTGGAAAAATATTTTGGCTCCCTAATGCTTTCTTGCACTTCTAGGGTTTTTCACCTAGAAAGAGAAAGATGTGACAAAATAGGCAATGTCTACTCTCAAAATCAATGCAAGAATGGATGGAAAATGCATAGATGCAATGTTCAAATGCAGGAAACTAATAAAAGAAATAACATATTAGTGCAAAACTAATGAAATACATTTTTTTTTAAAACACATTCTCATATGTAGAAAGATAGATTAAATGCAATATAGAACAAGATAGAAAGGATAAATAGAAAGAGTGCACCTAGAAACTAATAGAGGCTAGAATGAATCTTGCAAATGTCTCTAGAATTCTAGAAATTCTAATTTTCTAGCCAACTGGGACACTTACGTCAAGCTGGGCAACTTAGGCCCAAATCAAGGAAACTGCTCAGGAACCTATTTCTTCCAAATGGGTATCCAGAACTACAAAAACCTCTAACAAACTAGTACAGTGGGACTAAGTCACCACTATTGGTGATTGAGTCTACCTTTACTTTTTTGAAAATTTGAAAGTGGAAATAGAAGCCCTCAGTCTGCACTCTATTTTCTGATGGAAACTTGGATCGAAACCTATGAAAATAACTATAAAAAAGAGTATAAATTGGTTTCTAATGGAGGATTTTCCTTGGTCAAACCCCTAGTTGGTATTTAAACCTTGAAAGAGATGATAAATTTTTTATAAAACCGTTGCCCTAAGTGTGTCTAAGACTAGGAAGTCTGAAAATAAGATGTAACACTATTCTAACATGAAAGAATAAGATGCATAAATGAAACTAGAAAGATGCAAGACACATTCCAAGAGACCCTAATCACTTTAGAAATGAATTTTAATGACATGTAAACCTTCATTAGGCTGAAAAAAGAGAGAAAATGGAAGATGGAATAACTTTGAAAACAAGAACTTAGGTTTGATTTGATGGCTAGTTGCATCTCCTCAACCTAGATTTCTCTATGATTCTCCATAGGCATCCATGATCAACCCTTTGCAATGTGAGATCATAGAAAAAAAATGAGCTTGAAGACCTACAAAATCCTTAAATTTATGCCCTAAAGCTTCAACTTTGTTGTAGATAGATTAATAAATCTTCTTGTGAATGATATTCAATACTCGACTCTTGAATTTGCTTATTGAAAATGACTTAATGTTGTGAAAAATGACCTAAAAACATATATTTATAGGAAAAAATACATAATTATTCATTATTTTTTCATCATATGCTAACATCCATTAGAAATTTGAATTAATTTGGTGATTTTCCCACTAAAAAGTGAAAAATCCCTTAAAAGGGACCAAGTCGCCACCTTGGGCGACGTAGTCCCATCAGGCATTTTTGAGGTGGGTTTTCTAGAATTTGAATTATTTGAATGTTTTTTGTTGGGTTTTGTATGATTTATGAGTGAATAGGCCTTAATGTCCAAAACAATGAGTCTTAGGGACCTATAAATGTAGTTTTTAAGGGGTGATTGATGCAAAGGTGTCTAAAATATGACTAAATTAGACCACATATTGTACTATCTCCAAAGGAGTACAATTTTTGTATCCATAGTTCTATCACAGGAACTCCCACCTTTAGAAGTACAAAAGAAAGAATATCCTCTAATGATTATAGTTAATATTAATAATATCAACATTAGACACACTCCCATTGGTGTTGGTTTGTCACAAAATGTAAGTAGCATTGATCTATTGCCTAAAATTAATATTGATTTGTCTTCTATTAATGCTTCTTCTATTGATATTCTTGGGTTCGATAACGTTAGTCGAAAATCCTTAAGCACAATTGTCTTACCTTTAAGGTTGGGACCTATTACTATACCCACCCTTGTTTATGTTATATAAAAAAAGTTACCATATAACCTTCTTCTTGGTAGACCATGGATTCATGATATGGGTGCAATCCTGTCTACCTTACATAAATCTCTTAAGTTCATTTGCAATAATCCAGTAGTCACAATCAAAACCAACCCTAATGCTATGCACTTATGTGAGATGGTAGGTGTTGATCAGGTTTCAATTGTGCCTACTCTTATTCCTTCAGTGTCTTTCAATGTGTTGATGTTTACTCCTAAAGTACCTACTATAAAGGATACTCTTGAGATAGATGTCCCTGAAGAAGATCCTTTTGAAGCAAGAAATATTAATTCCACTCCTTCCACATCTTCTCAAGAAAATTCATGGCTTGGTGATGATTGGGGTTATCTAGACTTTATGAATTCCTTTTGTGGGGAACATAAAGTTGACCCAATCCACTTAGTCCTTCCAATAACATCATCCATAGCTGTTGTCAAATATGATCACTCTTCTATATCACCAAATAAGGTAAGTGAAAATTGTAATGTTCTTAGTGTTGATCCTCCTTTTGAGGAAGATGATCACACTTATTTTAAGGAGGTTAATGTTGGTAGTCCTGTTAGGGAAGATGATGGAAATATCGTAGAGAAGTATGATCCCCTTTGTCAGAATAACACTCTCCCTGTAGATCCTCCATTGTCTACTATCTTTGCATCTTCTTCTTGTGAGCAGTCAAAATTTTCTCCACAAGAGAAAGGTTTTCTTCATGCTTCTCATCCTCTATCTAAGAGAGAGTGTATCATTTTGAGACTTATCAAATCCCACTTGATTACTCATCCTCCTCCTACAAGTAAGAAATCTCATGAACATGATAAAGAAAAACATTCTTTTTGTGCATACCATCAAGTGTATGGCCATTCCACTAGTGAATGTAAGGCCTTGAAGGATAAAATACAAAAAATAATCAATTCAAGTGTCATCAAACTCCCATTTGATATATGCACCCACCTTTTATTCACATGACAAGTGATATCAAGGATTACCTCTATCTTGTATGCTCTCCTCCCATGTATGTTGGGGGTAGAAATAACTCATTTTGGAGATGTGTGTCCTTTAAGACCCTCTCTCCTATCTCACACCTTTCAATTGAAGTGTCCCTTGAGTGGACCCCTTTCTCTATTGAAGGGTTCCCAAGGGACCCCCTTTGAAATTGTGTATCTCCAATGAGTTCTATGGCATTTATCTTTGGGATAGCTTGACTAGACCTTGATTTTAAAACAATGTGTCCCTTGTGTGGATCCCTCTTCTTTTGAAGGGTTCCCGAGGGACCCCTTTAAAAGCCTTTCCCTTTTTTGACCATCTACATGACTGTACACTTACTTCCCTGTGTGGTTGCTTTTGGACATGTTTTGTATGTGGGTAAACATGTTGCTTTGTAGGTGTACATGTAAAGTTTCTTTCTAATGCAACTTTGTGGAGTCTTCTTCATCCAGGCTTCCTCCATGTGAGAGATCTTGGAGGACACCTTCCTTCCAAGTTTGCATGCCTATAGGGCACTATCTTTGGGATTCCTCCATGTGAGAGATATTAGGGGTTGCTCCCTTGTAGGCTATAGGTCTGTTAAGGCAATTTTTCTAGGTTTCCTTCATGTGAGAGATCTTGGAGGAAACCTTTCTTGCAGGTCTATGGGTTTGTAAGGCCCTTTTTCTAGGTTTCCTTCATGTGAGAGATGTTGGAGCACACCTTCCTTGCATGTTTGTGGGCCGATAAGGTGCTTTTTTGGGGATTCCTCCATGTGAGAGGTCTTGGGGGATACCTTCTTGTAGGTTTGTGGGGCGCATACTTCATAGGGATTCCTTCATGTGAGAGATCTTGGGGGTTGCCTCCTTATAGGTATGCGGGTCTATGATACACTTTCATCCTGGGATATTTTCCCATCATTCATCTATGGTCCTTTGATGCACTTAATTTAAACCTCCTCAAGAGTGAGTACTTGTGGAGCCATCTCTCTTGGAATTTTCATTCCTCCTTTCTCTCTCTTGAGCCTTTTCACTTCTCTTCTCTTCTTAATCGTGTGTATACCAGATCGAAGACTTGCATCTTCTTCATCCTATGTATATTCCATTCCTCTCTTCATTTTAGATTTATTCTATATTTTATTGTTTGGGGATGATGCATAGTATTGAGACAACCTATTACATCGAGGTGTCTTTCACTTTGCTAACTCAAATCCTTTAGTTTTTTGTGTGCTAACATTGTTGCTTGGTGCAGGTTTTTCTTGTTTGATGCATTTGTTTTGCATTTCTTCACACTAGGGGAATGCTTCCATGGTTTGAAGAGTTATCTACTTCCTCTACAATATCCTTTTGAAAAAATGATGCTATTTATGTATAGTAGATATCCTTTAGTGTGTATATTAGTGTAAATTCATATGCCCTCTAAAATGGAGGAAAAATGTAATGTCGTAAAATTGCACACCCCTCGAAATTTCACATAGATTATTTCAATTACATTAGTGTCCAGTCCCTTAGCATTTCTATAGGCTCAATTTATTCCTTGCATCAGCATTTTTCCCCTTTTATGATGCTTGAAACACCTTTTTAGTAGCTATGTTCACACATTAGCTTTACATCAAACTTTGTCCTTTTCCTGTGCTTGTCATTTTGTAGCATGATGTGTCTAGACACTAGTGTGTCGTGTAGACTTTTGTGAGCCATGCTAGTGTCTTGCAATGTTTCAACATTAAACAAATAACCATTTCCATGCATTTTTTCCACTTGTCACCTTTTTTGGTTGGTGGTAACGGCTCAAGATGCTTTGCAACCACCCAAGAAGCTTCTTTTCACTTCTCTTCTCTCCTTAAAAGTGATCTCTTCAATTCATTTTGGGTCTTCCTCTACTTCTAACTTCTCTCTAGCTTTGGATCTAACCTTCTACTTTCCATCTTTTGATTGGACAACTTCACACAACTTTTTACAACAACTTCAAACACTCTCAAGCTCTCTTAGCAACACCCTTTGCAACACTCTTGGATTTTGTAGCTATCTTTCTCTCCCTCTTTGTAGCTCCTTTGGCTCTTGTAGCTTCATCTCCCTTATTTCATTCTTGTGAGAATCCTGGTATTCCAAATCCCCTATATATTACATCTTAGCAATTAGAGTAAAAGTAGCCACTTTGCCATTTCTATGATATTCTCACTTTTTGGTTTGTACGAGATGGCAGTGCACCTCTAGGATGCTAGCACACTATTCTATCACCCATATTCTACAATTCTTTCCTCTGGTTGAGAGCTTGTTAGTTTGTTTAGAGAATCCTTCATGACTTGCTCTTTCTGATTCTAGAACTATCGCATTGTTCCTTGAGGTAGTTTAGGGAAATTCGCTCTGTGAGGCTCTCTGAATGAAGAGAACTTGTGAGTAACAAATCCCCCTTCTCTACAAACTCAATACCCTCTACCCTCAACCCTAATCCCTCAACCCTTAAACCCTAAAACCCAAGAAAAATGTCTACCCTAATCCATGAACCCTCAAACCTTAATCCCTCAACCCTCCACCCTCTACCCTCTACCCTAACCCCTCAACCTTTAAACCTTAATCCATCAAACCCTATACCTTCTAACCTATACATTAGACCCTAAACCATAATCCCTCAATCTTATACACTCAATCGTCCACCCTCAACCTTAAACCCTCTACCCTCTACCTTATACATGAAACCATCAACCATTAATCCATTAACCCTCAACCCTTGAACCCTAAATAATCAACCCCTATACCCTCTACCCTCTACATTGGAACCTCAACCTAATCCTTCAACTACATACCCTCAAACCTATACCCTAAACCTTCTACCCTCATCTATAAACCCTCAACCCTAAACCCTTAAACCTTCTACCCTTTACCCTCCACCCTCAACCCTAATCACTTAACCGTCAACCCTTGAACCCTAATACCCTAAACCATCAACCCTATACGTCCTCTACCCTAATCGCTCAACCCTATACCCTCAATCCCTATCCACTTTTCTCTATCTATACATCTCACCTCTCTCTCCCTCCCTCTCTCCTACCTTCTCCCTCTTTCTAGGTACCTCTCACTCAATCAATCCCCAAAACCCTCTCTCACTCCCTCTATCTATCTCTCTTTATCTCCCTCCCTCAACCTCTCCATCACTTCCTCTCTCTCCCTCTCTCTCAGGTCTCTCCCTCACACTCCCTCTATCTCAGGTCTTTCCTTCCCTGCACCCTACCTAGGTAACTCTCTCTATCCTCCCCTCTCTCTATCTACCCTTCCACCCTACCTAGATAAGTCCCTCACTCCACCCCCCTCTCTCTCTCCCTATCTCAAGTCACTCCCTCCCACACCCTTTCCCTCTAGTCTCTCACCTCACACTCCCTCTCTCACTACTCTCTCTCAACTCCCTCCACTCTCTCTCTCTCCCTCTCACCCCTCTAACACTCTCAAGTCTCTCCCTTTGGCACCCTACCTACATAACTATCTTTCTCTCCCCTCTCTCTCTCTCTTTCTCTCTCCTCTTTTTCTCTCTCCCTCTCTCTCTCCCCCTCTCTATTCCCTCTCTCTCTATCTCCATCTATCCCTCCCCCCTACCTAGATAAGTCCCTATCACTCCATTCCATTCTCTCACACTCCCTCTCTCTTCCACTCCCTCTTCCTCTCTCAAGACTCTCTCACTACCACTCTACCTCTCTCTCTCTAAGGTCTCTCCCTCCCTCTCTCCCTCACATCTTACATAGACAACTCTCTCTCTTTGTCTGTCGTAAAATTCCCCCTCCCTCTAAAGACATACATAAATACATACATATAAGCATAATACATATGTACATATGATCCTACATACATACAAGCATGCATACATACATACATATATACATACATGACATACAAGCATACATGTACACACAAACATACAAATATATAAACATCCATTTAATAGAGTAGCATTTAACATAAAGCAATATATAATGCAAGCATGTTATACTATTTTTGCATTATATATTGCTAGACATGTCTCACACAAACAGAAAAAACAATGTCAAAACTAAGATATAACGAAAGCGCATTATAATGTGTGCATGTTTTATCTTGCTTTGGGAATCCCCAAGCCTTAGGCTTGGTATTTGCCTTGGAATGCCAACCCAAATTCTTGGAGGGCCTTCCCAATGACCAAAGACATGTTTTTTCAAATTCTACAATATTTCACATATCGAGGTTCATGCTCCTTTGTCAAGATTGGGGTAATAAAAGGGATCATCATGGAAAAAATATGCCCTTAAGTGGTGAAAAATTACGAAAAATCAAAGTTAGGAACTTGACATAAAAAAATTTGAATAAGTTATCTATATTATTTCAAAAATATGTAAGAATAGAATCTATAGCAAATTGATGTAGTTTCTAAACTACTAGATTTATTTTAAAAACAAAATTCATTTGGTGAAAATTTGAAATTTTAATGCAGTTGTACTTAAATTTCAAGGAAAAAATAAGTAGGTGTCTATCTAACCACCCTAACCACAATAAAATGATAATATTTTTTTATAATATCTTAGATATAAGTAGAGGACTCATGTCCAAATGTGATGCATATTTTTTTGTAAATTTTTCCCAAGTAAATAATTAATTGTAAACTTTTATTACAACTTTTAAAAAATATAAAAAATCATTATGTCTAACCACCTTAACTTGGTCAAAATTTCATGAAATTCAATTTCTTTTTAATCCTATAGTATTTGAAGCATAGAATGTGATGCATGTTTTGGATTCAAAAAAATATGATATCATTGAAAGCTATAGATTTTTTTCAATGGGCCTATCAATCAAGACTTTAGTCATAATTCAAATATAAAATGAATAATAATTATTTATTAAATTCAAAGTAAAGAATGAATTTATATTGGTGGAAATCTGAATCTCCTTTAAAAACTTTTTCATTTCATCAATTTGGGTAAAAAAAGTCATCAGCCACATACCTACACATACCCATCATATTGCCACTTTTGGCCCATCATTGATCCCACACATACCCATTGCGTGTTTCAATCTTGAACAAATAGAACACATGGGTAATGTTAGGTTCTCTCTTAGCTATCCAACGATGTAATGTTTTTCACTTTTGACAATGTTAAGCCTTTCATCCATAATTTCTTTTGTTTGTATGTCTCTTTTTGTAAAACCAGTGTTTGGTTTTTTTGTTATAAATTACCATTCATCAAAATTTCAAATAAATTACATTTTTAGAAACTAGACACCATTCTACAAATTAAAAAAAAAAAATTCCAAAATTTGTATGGGTAGCATGGCCGAAATTCTTTTTTTTCAAGAAGTGTCCACTTAGAAAATTAATAAAAAATAAAATATTCATTAAAAATTTATCAAAAAAATCATGCATCAACTACATATTGTTAGCTAATTTCTCCCTAGAGTGATTTTAAAAATACTAAAAAAAAGTTCACCATGCTAGGACGTGATAAAAGTTGTTATATTATGTTTTTGACAAAAACAACACCAATTTCTGTACATCCCTCTTTTGAACCCCTTAATCTCAACCATTTTCAAAATAAATTTGTATTTTAGAAAGTAGACTCGGAGCACTTCGATCCTTGTATTTTTTGCATCTCAAAATTTTATTGTAACTATCCTCAATTTCACGTCCAAGGTCAGTATTTCCTAATTTCAAAAAAAAAGTGGCCACATAAGCCCCCTTTTTGGCCCCACATCTTTTTGCACTTAGCCTTATATAGGAACTCCATCTAATTTACCATTTATTAGATCCCAAATGTTGACATTCATGAAATTTGAATTGAAAAATCCTAATTTCCTACTAAAAACCCTAGAAATACCCCAAATGGGACTCATATGCCGAAGGTAGCATATGTGTCCCACCTAGGGGGACTCATTTGCCCAAGGTGGCATATGAGTCCCACCCTAGTTTTTCGAGCTAAGGAAATGTCAAGGGGTTAGAAAATTGAATGTATTTCATGAATATGTTATGATTTTGGTTGAAATAAGCCTCGAAATGCATAATAAAGGTTCTTAAGGGCCTATTAATGATGATTTAAAGGTCATTAATGTAAGAGGGCCCAAAAAATAGTGTGAATATGTAATAAATACATTTTACAATGATAAATTAAGGCCAAATTAGGCCTATTTAGTTTTAAAAGGTCCCTAAACTTAATGTGAATGTGTAAAACACATTACAACACTAGATCAAGGCAACACTGGGTTCATTTCAATGTTAATCATTCAAAAATTAAGTGTTAAAAAGGGATACTTTTTCCTACATTTCACACACAAAAGAACACACATGTGAATGATGTATGAAGCAACAATAAGGCACAAGCATACACTACCAAAGACATAAAGAAGAATGAAAAAGAGGGTGGATCAAGACTATTTGTCCAACACAATGTGGATTAGATCTAAGTTGTTTTTCCAAAAAAAATTTACAAGTGGAGTAGGATATCCACTATGTAAACCAAACACATGTTCACAAAGGGATATTGAAACCATAGGCCATCCACTAGGTTAGCCCCCAAAGACACATATGCACACATATTGTATGTGCTCACACAAAGAAGCAAGTGGCTATGGGAAATTCATGCCTAAGCTTGGCTCCATATGATAACCATAGAAAATCTATAGTTCTTGATAGCTTTGATAAGGTGCCACACAACATGAACAACGAGATTCATGAGGAAAGAAAAAATTTGTATGCTAACACCCATGAAAAAATAGGATGGCTCCACAAGAAAGCAAAGTATGTTATGCAAGGTGGCCATATATTAGTTATTTTAAATACAAAATAGTGTAAGATATGTTCAAAGGGGTTTTATTTAGTTCATGTAAGGTCTTAACTTAGGTAAAATGGTGCCTACTGTCTCTAAGAGAGGACTAGTCGAAGAATAGAAAATTCACAACTTAGAGGAATGCACTTCACTTGGCATTACTACTAAGAGGAATATAATATGCTAAGAGAGATTAGACTCTTGAAGGACATCACACCCAATGTCATCACCAAGTGAAAGATGCATCGCATGAAGTAGGATCACATAATGAAACATGAGTTGTAAAATGCCAAAGAATAATGCTAATGTATGACCCCACTTTAAGGAAATTGCTAAACACCATTTTGTGAGCAGTTACTTTAAAGTAGCCAATGATAAGTGCTAACAATAAATAGTGCATGAGAGCTTATTTGGAAATCCCTATGCCAAGTCATATGTTTCCAAATGAAGCTACATCATGAAAAGGGGTTTCCCAAAAAATGAAATCTTAAAATTACATAAGGGATCCATAGATTTGGGGTTAGTATGTCTTTGCTACAATGTTTTTATAGAGCTCAAAAACATCATCATTCCCCCAAATACTCATGGAATAGGAAGAATGACACAAAGAGAGTGAAAACAATGAAAATATTTTAGGTCCACATGGAAGAGACCTAAATGTCTTGACACCTTGTATCATCACCAAAAGGAAAACACAAGGCAAAGGAAAGATAAAGGATAATCTTTGGGGTCAACATGGAAGAGACCTAATTGTCTAAATGCATTGTATCATCCCCAAAAGGAAAACATGACAAAGAAAAGATTAAAGGATAATATTTTAGGTTAACATGGAAGAGACCTAAATGTCTAGACACCTTATGTCATCCCCAAAAGGAAAACACAAGACAAAGAAAAAATAAAGTATTTATGACATATAGAAGAGTGTAGATACAAATAGAAGAATGCCACAAAGATAGATACATCAAACAAAATAGTAAGGGGGGTCATATTATGCACATGAAATCACACACCTAACATGGAAAATAAATGAAAACAAAGACAAGACTAGTAAGGCACATGCAAGTCAACCTATAGCAAGTCATCCACATCCCAATCTTGTTCATCATATGGAGAAGACATACAAATAGCCAAAGGGATGGCATCAAGTATGGTACTCAAACAAGGCTATCAAATTCTTGCCCCCATTATGTGCAAGAGAAGAATGAACCAAGGTAGGTGATGAGAAAGAGCTCCTTGCATTTTGAAATGATTTGTAATTAATGTAAAACATGTAATAGTGAGAATATTACGATCCTACTACTATTACATGGCAAGGAGGGGTATTCCTATAATTGCTATTCAATTATAAAGTGAAGATTTTTTGGAGGAGTATATTTATTCAATATCCTTTGTAAGGCCTGTCATTCATTAGTACTATGTCCAAGAGTTCTATGGTATTGGCAATGAGACATGTTTGTGCTTTTTCCTTTTTGATTTTTGTTTTGATTTCTCTAATAGATGGAAATTTTATGAAATAATAATGAAGAATGATTTTTAAAGCTTTTTCATTTTCAAATCTATGAAAAGGAAAGTAGAAGGGCTTGATTTTATATGGATTTTTTTAATTTCTAGATTCACCAACTTTTTGAGGTATATGCTGGGGAAGATGACCTTAGATGATCCTATAATCCTTATCATTATTATGATCATTAGTTATTATTTAGGAAGGAGGACACTTATTTCGAGAGGAGGATTGTGGTACCCTACTCCTTTGGTATCTTCAGTTAGTATTTGTTCTAAGAGTTGATAAATTTCATGTTTTCTTGTTGTATCACATCCTTGTTTGCTTAAGATCATGAATCCTTTTCCACATGTCTCTTCTAGGTTGATTGATGTATTGGTTACTTTATTAATATAGGATGGTTGAGTGTTTGCATGGTTAAAGGAGCTAGGTTCACCTATTTTAGGGAGATTAGGCTCAGTTGGTGTCTCAATTTTAGGATGTGAAAGGCCAAACATCTAAAGTTGCATTGGTTGTTTCATGGAAGGATAAAAGGATGTATTAGTCTCAAGGTTGTTAAGAAAATTGTTTACGAAGCTGTTCATGATTTCATCATCTTCTCCAATGGTTTCAACTTCATGAGGAGAACATGCATTAGGAGTTGATTGAGCATGAGTTAGCTCAATTTCATTAGGATCATTTCCAAAAATATAGCTTGACACATCCACTAATAATTTCAAGGATGTCCAAAACTTAGCAAAGCACATATCCATGATGAAATGCAATGCAATTTTTAGATTCTAAACAAGGTAATTTGCTAATTACACTATGCAACAATCTGAAAATGAAATGTTGTAAATGAAAATTTGAAATTAGGAAATGCAATAAATGAACTCAATTAATCTAGGTCTAATTAAATGAATGAAATAGGAACTCAACAAACTAAAACAAAGATCTGATAATAGCAAATAGAAGATCAGAAATGAAGTTTTTAATTTTGTAAAATGTAGATTTAGTTCTAATATGAGACTAAATTTCCCAAATGGGAAAATAAGTACCAGTTAGGGTTTCTGAAGGGTTCAAATACTAAAAAAAGACAACACAAAATTCCCAAAAATCTAGAAAAACCTCTTGTATAGGGACTAAATCACCCAAGTGCGTGAATGAGTCCTAGATTAGGGTTTTTAAGCCAAACTCAACAAATTCTAAGTTGATGCTAAGGTTTCTCATTTGTATGTTTAAATGAATATTTGAAAGTATAGTTTTCCAATGAAATTCAATGATGCAAAATGCAAAAATGCAACATATATGCACTTTCACTAATGCAATATTGAGAAGCACTAAATGCAATTCAACTAATACAAATCATATGAAAAGTTAACCTAGATCTAGGAGTACAATGTTCTCCAAATTAGAAATGAAAGTGTCCAAAGTTCAGGTTCACCAAAATGAACCAAAGGAAATAGGGTTCCACCTTTTAGGAGATGGAACCAAGGGACCTATTTCACTCTCATTTTATTAGGAAACCAAGGGACCTATTTCACTCTCAGTTCATTAGGAAACCAATATCCCTCAACCAAGTGACTCAATTAAGGGAAGGATAAAAACAGGGGGTGGTTTCCTTAGGTGTGATTAAAAATGGGGTTTACCATTAAAATGAAGCTTCAAAGGAAGAATGTGAACCCTAATGCACTAAACCCTAGATACTTAAGAGCATTAAATCAAATTGAGAAACATAAATCAGATAGAAAGAACCTAGTAAACTAATAGATTCCAAGTAAGGTCTTCAACTCTAATTTTTTTCTTTTTGGAGTGCACTGGGACTCATACACTAGATTGGACAATTTAGTCCTACTACTGGAATCTAAGAAGAACCTAGAATCTTCCACTAGAAAATCAAGATCTACAGAAAACTACTGAAAAGAGGTATATTGGGAATCATACACCCAGAGGGGTGATTTAGTCCAATATTATGGTTTGATTGAAACCATTTTAGCCTCAAGTGACCTTCTGTAGCTTTCATATTGTCTGATCTCCATGTCAGAAAAGTCTAAATTTGAACCTGTAGGTGAGTTTCCATGAAGATGACAACTTCTTGACAACTTTGAAAACTTTCTTCAATCTTTCTACTTTTTCTTCCAAGGATCTTCAAGCTCCAAGTCACCTAGATTTGCAATCACACATGAAGAGAGAAAAATGTTTTCATGTTAGGGAATAGTGGTTTTCCTTAGTCAAACCTTGTTTTGGTAATCAAACCTTGAAATGAAATGAAATAGAATGAAGGAATGATGAATGAACAATAGCAATGTTGCAACTCACCAAACCCTTGGAATAAAGGTTGCAAAATTATGTGAAATGGATCCAATGGATGTCGATCTTGACTCTTGATCTTGATATGAGATAATGTGTTTGAAATATTACTTGAATCATGAAAACATACATCACAAATATTAGCTCAAAAGCACACTTGATGCATGGAAAATTTGACATGACGCTTGCATCTTGAATCCTGCTCCAAAATCTTGATAATTAGTTCTTGAATGCTCTTGTAGAATGCTTGATCTAAAAATTTTCTAGAGTACTCGAAGAATTGAAATTTCTAGATCACACTTGCACATGAAAATTGCTAGATTGCTTGTACACTTACTAGGAGAAATTATGTGAAATAACCTTGTATTTATACTTACTTATGCCAAATTTCCTAATATTACAACACTACAAGCCAACATCAGATCTAGGATAATAAAATCCCACCAATAATTTGATTTAAAATAGGTCCTGGTTAAAGGGGGACTCATATTCCAGTTGGGGCATACGAGTTCCAATGTCTTAAACACGGGACACAAAATCCAAAAAGTTTCTTGTTTAACACAATGTTTGAAATTAGGCCCTAAGACCTAAGTAGGACCCATACGCCCAAGGTGGCATATGAGTCCTAGATCACTAGATCTAGAACACAACCCAAAACATTGAATCATGATTTTCCAATTATTAAATGTTAGGATTATCCTCAGAAAAAAATACATTAATTAAGGCTTTTGGATGCAAAATAGGGCCAAATAAGGCATAAAGAAGCCCAATTTTAGTAGGGAGGGCCCAAACAAGTGTGAAAATGTAAAGGGATACATTTTCCTACACTATAATTGTAAGCTAGTTAATATTCCATTTTTGGTTGGTGGTAAGTTGAGTTTAGACATGTGTCCTACTCTGATGATGATTTTTAAGATATGTCTAACATTCCTTATGTTAGTGTCATTTGTATTTTGATGTATGAAATGGTCTGGTGGGAGTTTTGTGAAAGTTTATGTTTAACCCTAGTAGAGAGCATTGGAAATTTGTTAAGAGGGTGCTTAGGTATTTGTGTGGTACTTTAGATGACTATTTGGTTTATCATGGTACTAATGATGTGGTTAAGTCATTAGACATAGAAGGTTTTCTTCATGTATATTGGGAAGGTGACTTGGAGTGTTGAAGGTCTACTAGTGGCTATGCTTTTACTTTGTTTGGAGGTGCAATGAGTTGGAGGAGCAATAGGTAACCTAAAATTGCATTTTCCACTAGAAAAGAAGATTATATGGCTGATACACATGCCTCTAAGGGGGAAATTTGGTTATAGAGACATGGTAATGCCATTGGTTTTGATTGCAAGATAGTGAGGATTGGATGTGACAATTAGAGTGCCATATGTTTAGCCAAAAATCCTATGTATCATGCTTGTATTAATAATGTTCATGTTTGGTATCCTTTTGGTGAGAGATGATTGATAATTCTAAGGTATTGATTCAAATGGCTACTACTTTGGATATCGTTATAGATTCTAGTGATCACTTATAAGTTATCTTGGTGTAGGAAGGTCATGGGACTTGATCACTATACTTCGCTATTTGTATCTCATTGATGTAATTGAAATGTATAAAGTCAAATGGGAGAATGTTAGGATAGCTAGCATTATAATTTATGTCCTAAGTTAATAATTGTGTGTTTCCACATTCTTTGGAAAGTGTTCTAGAGGACATGAGGGGTTAAATATTTATTATCTATTTTCCTATGAAAAATTGTAATTGCTTTCAAAGAGGTGGACCTACTATGGTGGTAATTACAAAGAATTGTGGGAGCATATTCTGTTTTGGGCATCCAACTTTTGGGTGGGGGCTACCTAAAAGTGCATGCTCTTGCATGTTACTTGCATGTTATCTTGGGTTGACTTCCCAAGCTTTCATGTTTTGGATTTGAGCTATCAGAGTTGTTGGAGAGTTATGGAGCACTCAGTATTGACAAATTTTCAATAGCTATAAATTAGGTGCCCATTTGAAGGCCATGTGAGCATATAATATTTTTTACCATGCTTATGGGTTTTCCATTAAGGGGGCTTAGGTTTTTCTATGTTGTTTTTCTAATTTTATGGGATACCAAAAGGTATATTCTCTCCCAAAAACTTCTATATCTTGGAGCATTGAGATGATTTATTGTAGAATTTATTTGTAGGTTATCAGAGTAATGAAATATTTCTAGATTATAAAGGGGATTTTTGTATTGATGTACTTCCTTGAATATTAATACAAAAATTAGATCTCTTTGGGTGTGTATTTTTTCCTTGCAAGGGTTTCTTGTGTCACAATTGTGATTCTCAACTTGTGGTATTGCTATTTTTTCTTTCATGTTTCCATTTTATAAGGACATATCATAATATTGGTAATCTTGGATACATAATTTTAGATTTTCAAAAAAATATTTGAGTTCATAATATTATTACAATTTTTACCTTGAATATCCAACAATATGAATAAAATTGAATTTACAATTTTCATCTAGGTTTTCCAAGGATTAAATTCCTCATATATAGCTTGTGACAAATGAGCACCTCATAAGAAATTTGGGTGAATATAGTTATTCCTAATGTTAGAAATTTTCACACTTAGAGTAGTAATTCTAGTTTGAAAATATCCTAAAAAAACAAAGAGAAAATTTTCCAATAATCATGAAAGAGAACCAACTCATTCACATCTACATCTTCCTTACATTAATTATTAATATGAATTATGTTCTACAAAACAGCTAGTGAGGGGAAAGGCCATACCTAGCTATGAAGTTCTTCATTTTCTATTTTATAAAAATACATCTGACCCTATTAAGAAAATAAACCAACCATATCATACTAGATTTAATTAACAATATTTGTGAAAAATAGTTGGATTCTCAATCAATAAGATGTGTAAGAGGTAAAGGATATGGATTAAATTCCATATAATATGTAGGAAATAAAAATGACGGGAGCTGCAATTGATATGATGAGCATAAAAATGCAATGTAATTTATTGGGATTGATTCATTAATTCATTTCTTTCCTAAACATTCTTTAGATCAAACCATAGTTAACCCATCAATTTTTCATTACAACTTTACTATTTTGAAACACTATGCAATTTTCATTTAAATAAAATAAAAAAATCCTCTTATAGACATTTCCATTATATATATATATATATATATATATGTATATATATATCAAATAATTTGTTAATTTATAAATTTAAATCTATGCATAATATTTAAAGTGATAGATAACAAACTTTGACAATATTTCTAATCTATTTGTTTGAATTCATTAGAAAAATCAATAGCATTGACAAATTATTTCTTGAGATCTATGATGCCTCTTTATCATTCAAAATTTTATTAAATACTCCATTCAACAAAATTTTAATTATTTTTATTTTAATTACTAATATAAGTAAAAATTCTATATTTAATCTAAATTAATTATGCTTTATTAAATTATTTTCTTAAATTAACTTTGAATAATCTACTATCAAGTGTTTTTTTATTGAATTGAGTTGTGTTTTGTCTATTTTTATTTTTATACATTATGTTTTTAGAAAAATAAAAAAAGAAACAATAAAGAAACAAGATATCTTCACATCACCTCTATTGACTAATGTGAAATTTAGAATAGTAAGCAATGTTTATTTATCTGGTAAGTACTCTGTTTCAAAGGGTTATGGAGAGTTGGCTAGGAAAATGTTAGGGGACACTAAGGTTCCTTGGTGGAAGCACGTGTGGAATAAATTCTCTTTATCAAAGTGCAATTTTTTCTAGGGTTGGTGGTCTATAACTAGTTTCTTACTTGGGATAACTTGTGCAAGCGAGGTTTCTTGTGTCCCTTGATGTGTTTTTTGTGTTGTAATAGTGAGGAGAGTGTCTCTCATCTCTTCTTCCAATGTTCCTTCTGTAGGGAGCTATGGCATTTATGATGGGGTGTGTGGAATTAGGCTTGTTGGCATGTCTCTTCTTTGGCTGAGTTCTTTGCCCGGTGCGGGAAGGCCCCTATTAAGACTTATTTTCTTCAAGTTACTTGGGCTCTTGGACTGACCTTTATTATCTGGAATATCTGGCTGGAGAGGAATCGCAAGATTTTTCAAGATGTGAAGTTGGTTGTCCAACATTTAAGGTGGTAAATTCTTCATTCTTTGGGTGAAACTATTTCAGCTAAGTGTGACTTGGCTAAAGGTGTGTATCCCAGATATTTTGCATGTTGCACTCATCTCAACTTTCCTCAAGTAGAAGAGTAGTGTTGTGCATGATGTTGGCTATATCATGAGTAATAGATGTCGACATCCTCTTTGGAAGATAAATAGGGAGGGGAGTTTGTGTCCTCCTCCTTAGGGTGTATTGAAAATTAACATAGATGGTTCTTCTTGAGGAAATCCTAGTCATACTGGTATTGGGCGTGTTGGGTGGAATAGTTCTAGGACTGCTGAGTTTATCTTCTTTGTTTATAAGGGTTTACATACTAACAATGTGATGGAGGCTCTTGGAATTTTATATGTTGTGGAGTGCAGTTGTGCTCTTGGGTGGAAATGGATAATTTGTGAATCTGATTCTTAGGTGGTAGTCACTTTGCTAAAAAGGGAAGGTAGAGGATTCCAGTTGGAATTTGGGTGTAATTATAAAACAAATTCTTACTTTGTGTGCTTCATTGGAATCTGTTACTTTCTATCACATTCCTAGAGAATGGAATGGGGTTGTGGATTGTTTGGCCAAATGGGCTTCTAATCACTTGCAGAATTGGAACATTGTGGATAGGGGTCAATTACCCCCAGATTTGTCTCAAAAGTTGGACCACTTAGTGGAGATTGATAGGGGTGTGTACTGCACTTGCTTTGCACTACTTTATTTTGGTTTGAATAATTTTTAACCCTCTTTTAGTTTTATTATGATAAGATATTATTACTTGTACTCAATCTATTTTCTTGAAGTTCCAATAATCAAAGATTATGATATGATTGAAGAGCTCACAAAAAAAATTGACCCAGCCATGGTCAGAGGGTCCTCAAAGAGAACAATTTGGACCATGCAGCAAGAGTCACACAATGGAGGAAACACAAAAAATAGAAGCAAATACCAATTCAAACATTCTTATTATAAGATAATTTAATTCCAAACAACCAGATATATCCAGGCTTATAGATTTGGCTCACATGCCTGATTACAACATGCTCAAAATACCAACTTCCTACATGCTTCTCAATGTGAGAGAAAATCCTTCGTTCTCTAATATCTAACTCTATTTCCACTACTTCTACCTTCTAATGATCAATTACAATGCTTTATACACATACACAAATCTAGAAACATCCACGTCAGCCCCAAAGATCATTACATTCTCCAATGAAAGAAAATATAATGTGCACATGAATAGGTGGGCCTTAAATTTGAATTATGCTCCAATAGGTGCATAAGATGAAGTGTGGACCTAAATCAAGGTTGGAAACACCTAATAGAAAAATTCAAATCACACCACCAAGATCCACAAGATACAAAAGCAATCAAACTATCCATTTAGATAAGAACTTTAGTCTGATGTTGGTTCAAGAACTACCACATAATCCGAAAGCGATAACTTGCCAAAAAATTAACCAATCACACTCAAATTTTGGAATAAGGTAAATGACCATGATGATGATGCAAAAAAAGATCCATAAGGTCTAGTGAACAAACATGAAGAATCACCAGATCTACCACTTGAACTAAAGAGAAACTAAAACAAAGAAAAAATGGAATGATAATATTTTTTGGGTGATGCAAGATTGCCACAACCCAAGGATGCTCCTGCATCAGACACCCCTGGTGATAACAGATGTTCCATGAGAGGAATTCATGAACATCGAACTAGGTTCTGGATGTAAATCCCTTGCTCATTATTGATCCAAATGTCTTCTCTATCTATACTTCTCTTCCTCCTAACCTCTTCTATTTCCTCTATTTGATCCCACAACTTCTTCTCTTTACCTTCCTTTCCCTACCTCATTCCTACACAAGGTAGTAAGGGACATTTACCGCCACTCACCTTCTTCCACTCATCCGATCTACCTTTTCTACCAGAATTCCTTTTATCTTCCATTTTATCTGCAACCCAAGTCTTCTACTACCCAATTCTATCTTTACATTCTTTTGGTTCCATCTCTCTTTCAAATTTAGCCACATGATTCTTCAAATCCATGCCATCCTCCAATACAACCTTTGCATCTTGCTTCTCAACTCTGCAATTGTTCACAGGACTCAAGTTCCTCACTTCCTCCTACTTTTTCTTCAAGGAAGCCAAAGTAAACTTCTATCGATTCTTCTGTACAGTAATCAAATTTCTTTTACAATCATATATAGCTCCTCTATCAAACTACCAAGGTTTACCCAATAGAACATGACAAGCACTCATAGAAAAACATCACACAAAACTTCATCCCTAAAAGGGCTAATATTAAAGTTCACCCAACACTGTTCTTTCACCTCCTTTGCATGATCATCCTGTAACCAATTTATCCTATAAGGACAAGGATGTGGAATCCTATTCAAACGAATTTTCTCCACCATCTCCTAAGATACCAAGTTGTTAGTACTTCTAGTATCCACAATAACCTTACAACACTTACCTCTTGATTTGCACACAGTCTAGAAAAGATTATTCCTCTGTGAATTGACAACCACTTCCCTACTCT
Source organism: Sequoia sempervirens (assembly GCA_007258455.2). Lineage (NCBI taxonomy): Eukaryota > Viridiplantae > Streptophyta > Pinopsida > Cupressales > Cupressaceae > Sequoia > Sequoia sempervirens. The sequence continues at coordinate 93,225,754 of VDFB02358134.1, read as the reverse complement.
ACCTCATCAGAACTCTCTTAAGCATAAGAGATTCTCCCTGCTCTAGTTATGTCCCATCTTCAACTATCTTCTCTTCATGTACCATACAATTATTTTTACCAGTACCTTTACTTGATTCCTTAGGACACTCAAAAGATCAATGCCCAACTTCTCCACACTTGAATAATTTACCTAAGAATTCCTTGCTGCCATTTCCTCTCCTTTATACCCTCTGCTCTGATTCTTTACTCCCCTTATGTCTTGATTCTTCTTCACTTGTCTGCTTCTCCTTGCTACTATTTATCTTCTTTTCTTTCCTTCTGGGATTATTCTATTGTCTTTTCTTCACTTTGTCTTCTACTTTTAGAGCATATTGGTAGGCATCTTCAACTATAGAAATCCTCAACATACTCATCTCATCTTGAAATTAAAATCTAAGGCCATTTATATAACTTTCCACCTTCTCCCTAGTCATCTCTCTATGCCTAGATCTGATTGTCATCTTGTAGAATTTATCAGTATATTCTTTCACACTCATGTCCTTCTACTTCAAATTTTGCAACTTCCTGAACAGTTCCAACTCATAGTCTTCTAGAATGAACTTAGCCTTCAACCTAGAAACCATCTACCTCCACTAAGTGATTCTTGTTTCACCATTCTCCACTCTTTCCTTCTGCAATTATTTCCACCATAAAGCAACATGTCCTTTCAACTTAGTTTGTGCCTACCTAACCTTCAATGGGTCTCTAATATCATCAAGCTCAAAATAGTCTTCCAACTCTCCTATCTAGTCTATCAAGTCTTTTGGATTCAATGTACCAATGAAGTTAGAAACCTCCACCTTATGAATTCAACTTGCTTCTGCCATTTCTCTCAAAAGTCTCTCTTCTTCCTCATATATTGGCCCTTTAGCCTCTTCAGCCTCAAGTTCTTCTGCAACTTCTTCATATTCATCCTCTTGTTCAGGATTTCTCCTCAAACCAGCCAAGAGGTTCTAGATCTCGTTCCTCATCTCATTTATAAAGTCCTCCATCATTTTCTCCATTCTTCTAGCGTTCATCCTTCTCAGTGGCATCTTTCCCCTTGCTTGATAGAACTACCTCAACTAGGTGATTTGACTACAAGGTTTCAATTGCCTCTCTCTTGGAAATCTATTGAACACACTTACAACCTGCCTCAAATCAACAATTTTTTCACCCAAGGAATACCACAAGGATGACAACCCACTCAAGGTTTGCAACCAACTCTTATCTCTAGATTTGTAGGTTCACAACCTTCTGCTCTAATACCATCTAACATAACCATGGTCGGAGGGTCCTCAAAGAGAAAAATCTAGACCATGCAACAAGAGTGACACAATGGAAGCAACATAGAAAATGGAAGAAAATACCAATTCAAACATTCTTATTATTAGAGAATTTAATTCCAAACAACTAGCAACATCTAGGCTTACAAATTCAACTCACATGCCTAATTACAAAATGCTCAAAATACCATCTTCCTACATGCTCCTCAATGTGAGTGAAAATCCTATAGAGAAACTCTTTCGTTCTATGATCTCTAATTCTATTTCCACTACTTCTTCCGTCTAATGATCAATTACAACTCTTTATACACATACACAAATATGTAAAAATTGTGTTAGCCCCAAAGATCATTACATTCTCCAAACAAAGAAAATATAACGTGCGCATGAATATTTTGACCTCAAATTTGAATTATTCTCCAACAAGCGCATAAGATGAAGTGTGGACCTAAATCAAGGTCGAGGACACACCATAGAAAAATTCAAATAACACCACCAAGATCTGCAAGATTTGGAAGCGATCAAACTAGCCGTTTAGACAAGAACTTTATTCTGGTGTCGGTTCAAGAATTGCCACATAATCTAGAAGTGATAACTTTTGAGAAAATGAACCAATCATGCTCAAATTTTCCAATAAGGTAAATGAACATGATGACGATGCAAAAAAATATCTGCAAGGTCTAGTGAGAAAACATGAAGAATCACTGGATGTACCACTTGAACTAAATAGAAACTGAAGCAAAAACAAATTGGAATGATAATATTTTTTGGTTGATGCAAGATTTTCACAACCTAAGGATACTCCTGCATCAAAAATTATGTAAGATTTTCTAAATGGAGATTCTAGGCCACACTCCATTTTCCACCATTTTCCACCACAAAAAGAATCTTTCCAAAAACATCAATTCACAATTACACAACTTTTTAAAAAATTCCTAATTGTAAAATTTAATATTTCCATCATTATGATTTGATATAAATGCTTTATAAAGTGTTAAAAAGTTGATAGTATCCTACCTATAAGACATACCTATTGTAAACTGTGTCTTCCTTTATACTGCCATTATTTCATGTCATTTAATCTCTTTTCTTCAACCGTTAAAACCATCATTTTCCAAACTCATTTTTTCACAATTTCCCATCATAAAGAGAATCTTTCTAAAACATCACATTCAAATTTAGACAACTTTTTAAAGAGTTCTTGAACTTTATTTTCAATGAATAAAAAATTTAGTGTAAATGCCCATTCTATGTTTAATATTTTATTTCATGTCACAACAGTCATCACATCGAAGGTGCAGAACCATTCTTGGAGTGCATTTAAAAGGTATAGTATTTTTGAAGGCTATAAGATAATTTTCTTAGGTTTCTCACTTGATAACAAGAGATATATCAAAATTGTATTCTCTCACTATTTTCTATGATGAGAAACTTAATGTGTAGTTCCTATTAATTGGCCATACTTAATGGGAAATTTGGATAGATTTCTTTTTAAAGAAGGATGATTTGTATAATTCAAAATACAAATCAATATTATTTAAATGTGTTTAAAGATCTATATTGTATTTTTGTAAATGGTGTAATGGATGCTTTATCCATTTTAAATAGAGAGTATATGTTTATCTTGTAAATTTCATGTATTTATTTTTCATGTATTAGAGGATGAAAAACAACTTTGATGACAAGGTTGTAGACAAAATATAATGAACTTAAAATGATATTACAATGTGTTTATACACAACTTTCAATATGATTTTGAGAGGCATCAACTTGAAGTAATTAGAGAATGCACCTCAAATGGAGGTTCTACTTCTACTTTAAATTTATATGGCATTTCAATATGAATAGCCAAGATTTTGTGTTCTAAAAAATGGGTTACAAATTGATTAGAAACAAAAAAGCTTATGTATAGAAGGCTTAATGTAGTTAAAATCATTGCTTCCTATAAATTGATTTAAAAAGGGAAAAAATCACCAAGATATCCTATATATATTATCAAATGAATGACAAATTTATTATCACTAACATTTTTTTATATGATTTTAGAAATAGTCAACCAACATGACTTTTATATTTATCTATTACTAATGTAAAATATTCAAATGTTATGAAATCTTTTCTGAGATAATGAGACTGCATAGATAATTTGACCTCTCTTGATTTTGTGTTCTTGCTTTTCTAGATTTGTCTATATTCATTGTAATGGCTCTTAAAAAGGGGTGGGAAAATGGGGGCAAGGGCATGCCCTTCTCGATATTTTATAAATACTACTGTGAGAAAAATAAATTGATGTTGCAATCATGGAAACTAGTAAGATTAATCTAGGTAGAAAAAAACAACATTTATGGATTTTCAAATGTCTTTGGAAAAATTAGTTTTATTGGAAAGAAAAAATTAAAAGGCGCAAAATGAATATAAATTTATATCTTGTGCAAAAGGGTATAATGTATGATATTTTAATTAAGACTCTAATTTGAATCACTAAATTTAATACACACATAGTATTATGACTATCACATTATGATTGCAAATGTGAAATGTGGATATACCCACACCATTTCCCATTTAATATTTTGCATATATTGATGGAACAACTTAATACAATTACATATTGACAATTGATAAACTCTTGTCATATGTTTGGATCACACTTAAATTCATTTTTCTTCCAATTCAACTTTTATTTACATTTATTTCCATCCATTTTATGTGTTATCACCCTAGAATTTATTACAATACATCTTACCCTATTAGAAAACTAAACCAACCATAGCATACTAGAGTTAATCAACATTTGTGTAAAGTAGCTTGAATCCCAATGAATAAGATGTGAAAGAGATGGAGGATATGGATTAGATTCCATATAATATGTAGGAAAGGAAAGTAAGGGGAGTTGCTATTGATAGGATAATCATAAAAATCCAATGTAGTTTATTTGCTTTCATTCATTAATTATTTTCTTTCCTCAACATTGTTTACATAAAACAATAGTCAACCTATCAATTCTTTATTACAACTTACTAATTTTGAAACACTATGTAATTTTTATTTTAATAAAATGAAAAAATGCCTCTTATAGACATTGCCACTTTAATTTATTTTTTTTATCTCAATTAATTTAAAATTATATATTTTAATTAAAAATAAGAACAATAAATATAGTTTAAATTTTGAAGAATAAAGCTAAAACTAAGAAGAGTTAGATGACTTTCTTTCAATATGATATTAACGAGAGAACAAATTAATCTATAAAACAATAGTGTGGTAAATTATTTTTAAATCATTTTTTGAATATATATACATTCTTTTATGTTTTTGAAATCATTTATAAATTTAGATCTATGCATAAGATTTAAAGTGATAGCTAACAAACTTTGGAAATCTAAGATATTTGTTTGAATTCATTAGAAAATCCTATAACATTGACAAATTATTTATTGAGATGTACAACACCTCTTTATCATTAAAAATCTAATTAAATACTAAATTTAACATAAGTATATTTATTTTTATTTAATTACTTACATAAGTAAAAATGTTATAATTAATATAAATTAATTGTACTTTATTAAATTCATTTCTTAAATTAACTTTAAATAACCTACTATCAAGTGTTATTTATTGAATTGAGTTGTGCTTTGTTTATTTTTATTTTTATACATTATGTTTTTAGAAAAATAAAAAAGAAACAATAAGGAAACAAGATATCTTGCACATCACCTCTATTGACTAATGTGGAATTTAGAATAGTAAGCAATGTTTATTCATATTGTATCAAAAATTTCACAATAAAAGATAATAATTATTATGATATGACAGTTGTGACTTGTAATCAATTTCTTCTCTTAAAGTTCCAATAATTGAAGATTATGATACGATTAAAAAGCTCATGGAAAAAGTTATGTAAGATTTTTTGAATGGAGATTCTAGACCACAATCCATTTTCCACCATTTTCCACCACTAGAGGAATCTTTTCATAAACATCAATTTAGAATAACTTTTTAAAAAGTTTTTCAATTTTACTTTAAAAAAGATAGTGATTATTATGATATGACAGTTGTGACTTGTAATCAATCTCTTCTCTTAAAGTTCCAATAATTGAAAATTATGATAAGATTAAAAAGCTCATGAAAAAAGTTATGTAAGATTTTTTGAATGGAGATTCTGGACCACAATCCATTTTCCACCATTTTCCACAATTAGAGGAATCTTTCTAGAAACATCAATTCAGAATCACACAACATTTTAAAAAGTTTTTCAATAGACTGTAAAAATTGAATCTTGCCATGATTATGATTTGACATATATTATAAATTGTGTATTCTTTTATACTCGTATTATTTCATGTTATTCAATCCTTTCTGCAGGACCATAAAAACCATCATTTTCCACTCTATTTTTCATAATTTACCATCAAAAATAGAATCTTTCTTTAAAAAATTATCAAAATCAGATTCACATAACTTTTTAAAAGGTTCTTCAACTTTATTTTCAAAAAATAAAAATGTTAATGTCTATGTCCATTCTAAATTTAATATTTTATTTCATGTCAGAGCAGTCATCACGTCGAAGGTGCAAATTCGTTCTTGGAGAGCATTTAAAAGGTACAGTATTTTTGAAGCCGGCTGAAAGATAATTTTTCTAGCTTTCTCACTTGATAACAAGAAATATATAAAAATTGTATTCCCTCACTATTTTTTACGATGAGAAACTTAAGCTGTAATTGTTATTAACCGGCCATGCTTATGTCACAACAGTCATCAGACAATAAAAGAAATAGTGAAGAAATTATTTTTACCTTTTAAATGTGAAAGCGTATTAAAAAATCTCTATAAAAGGAAATTTAGATAGATTTCTTTCTAAAGAGGGATGATTTGTATTATTCAAAATAAAAATTAATATGTTTTCATGATTATGGTTTATTATTTAAATTTCTTTAAAGATCTATAGTGTATATTTGTAAATGGTGTAATTGATGGTTTATTCAGTTTAAATAGAAAGCCTATATTTATCTTTGTAGATTTAATGTATTTATCCTTCATAATATATATGTATATGTATGTCTATAATATGTTATCATGTCAATATTGCAGATTAGGGGATGGAAAACAACTTTGCAACTTTGATGACAAAGTTGTAGACAAAATATACTCCGCTTAAAATGATATTACAATTTGTTTATAGACAAATTTCAATATGATTTCTAGAGAACGTTGTTAAATTTAAGGTTCTACTACTATAAATTTCTACATTAAAATATATCTAGCCAAAATTTTGTGTCCCTAAAAATGAATTATAAATTGATAAAATTAAAAAACAAAAATTACTTATGTATAGAAGGCTTAATGTAGTTAAAATCCTTGGTTCCTATAAATTAATTTAGAAAAGAAAAAATCCACTGAGATATCTCATATATTATCAAATGAATGAAGCATTTATTATCATTTAATCATGAATGAATGAATGAAATATTTTTTAATTTGTATTACATAAATATATTAATTATAGTAGATAGTACTATGTTGTAATTATATATATCTTTTAAGATTATCATTTATATAATTGCATTATATCATAGCCTATCTTATATACTATAATATAGTATAGTATTGGTAGATTCTTATACGATTATATATGTATCTTTAAAATTAATATTTTATTAATTACATATTACTATGATGTATTTAAATTTAATTACTATCAAATTCAATATAATAAACTATTATAATCAGGTAAATATAGGGATATAAAATATTTTAAGTTATCAATGAGATAGGTAATCCCAATGATAACAATGATAACAGATCATTTTCTTTTCAGTATCTTATTGTATTTAATAACATTTGTCATCATTTTTGTCATTAGTTATATTGGTCTTTCATCATTGTATTTTTACACTTTCAACAAGGATTAAGGATCTTATTTCTTGTTCATTTCATTAATTATCTCAAATTCAAATATTATAGTAATATGAATGAAGAAAGATATATATTAATATTGTTTAAGTTTTTAATCACATATATATGTATATTGATATTTATTTAATTATATACTCTAGATCAATATTATTATTTATATTTCTTGCTCCATAATTGTTTATTACATTAATTTCAAATAAAGTATCTCTCACTAATGTTCTTGATATTAACACACTATTTCAATTATTTGAAAATACACCATTTCATTAATTTTCATTACATTAATATACTCTACTAAATCTCAAACAAAGTATTTTTGAATTTATATCATTTTAATGTAATAATTATTTAAATCGATATTATAGTACTTAGTATGATGAAATTAGATGAATCATTAGAGATTATAATTTCATATCTTTCATACTATAATATAGCATAATTATTATAGATATTTATACTATTGTATTATATATGGGAAAAAGATAAAGTGTAGACAAAACATACTTATGTATGTAACATTATATCACACCCCTCATCTGCCATCCCACACGCTAGACAAAATGCACTAACAAAAAGACTTGAAAGACAGTTAGCCACATGTCGTCGCATTTTTGTTGCCAAAAAAAGACACATGACTAGTGTAAAAGTCAAAAATCAATAGAAAAAATGTTCTAAACATCACTATTTTCCACATTTCAATTTGTAATTTGCTAGGGAGGGATGTATAGGTGACGAAATGGAGTTGTAGGAATTCACATTTGGAGGTGGAACAAGAGTATGTTTTTATGTCTTTTATCATGTACATAGGTGCATTTTGTCTACAGTTTAGCTGCATCCATGCACCTAAACATCACCGTTTGCCACATTTCATTTTGTAGTTTGTTGGGGAGTGTGGGCAATGGAATGGAGTTGTAGGCATCTTCATTTGGAGGCCAAAGGAGAGAAATGCATTCAACAAGTGTGACAGCTAGCCAATATGTATGTATATCTACCATTTCTATATGCCATTTTTCTATTTTGTGTAGGAAGTGTGAAGCATTGAACAACTATTAAATAGGTTTTCTGTGAAGCATTGAACAACTATTTGTTAAAGAAAATGGGTTTTCATTGATGGAAAAATAAAATATTTTGTTTGTGTGTAGGTTTTTCATTTCAAAATGCATAGTTGTTTATGTTTTTTTTGTTTTGAGGGTTTTCAAATTTCACTGTGAAGAATTGAGTGACTATTTGTTGGGAAAATGGGTTTACATTGATAAGAAAATAAAGGAGTTTTCATTTGAAATGAAGAGGTGTTTTGTGTGTTTTTGTGGGTTTTTATGTTGGATTTTAAATTTTTCCTTTTGGTTGTTCGTTATGAAGATGGGTTTTCATTGACGGAAAAATAAAGGTTGTTCCTTGTAAAAATGGGTTTTGGTTTGAATTGTAATGTGGGTTATGTGTTGGTAGGATTTCAAAATCATAATTTAGAATTAAAAAAAGCCCAAAATCGTACACACAAATAAACCCTTTATTTTCCCATTGAAACTCACATTATGAAGGTTGTAGTGTCTAAATGGTTATAAAACATTAGATGGGTTGTAGGTTTTGTAAAACAAAGTGTTTTGCATCCTACAATTTTACAAAATAGTATGTATGTATTAAAAAAAATTGTGTTATTTAGACTATAGGAATGTGGTGATAGGCATAGTTTTGTAAACACCTAGTAAGGTATTTGGCTTTAGTGTGTAGAGGGTTTTACAACATTTTGTGGGTTGGAGGTTTCATAAATCATGTTCTCATCTCACCTCCCACTATGTTCCAACCTGCAATCATATTGTAATTGTATATTTGGATCGTATTAAGAAATTGAAATGCATATTTGAATAAATAAAATATTGCATTTCCCTTTTTTCATCTAATTGGAACAAATAAAATGGTCAAAATTATTTGTAGTGCTGGAAAACACACTATCCCATGTCAATTAGTTCATTTTGAAAAGTTTTGTTTTGTTACAACCAAGAATGCAATGAAGTCCACTTTCAAATTTTTGAACAACTCTTTGCTACAATCAAAATGGAATTTCACTTTCTTCATCTAATTGGAACAAATTAAATGCTCGCATTATTTGTAGTGTTGGAAAATAAACTGTCTCTTCTTAATTGATCCCTCAAATACTAGTATATTGTATGAATCAACCTTTCATATTGGTATAGTATACCGTTAGGGGAGAAGCTAAAGTGTAGACAAAAAACACCTACGTATGTAATGTTATATCATAACCCCCATCCCCCATCCCATGCATTAGAAAAAATTAAACCAACAATAAAACTTTATGGATGGTTAGTCATGTGCCATCACATGTTTATCATTGAAAAAGGATGCACAACTAGTGAGAAAGTAAAAAGGAAATAGACAAAATTCCCTAAACGTCGCCATTTTCCACATTTCATTTTACAATTTTCCAAGGAGAACAAACAACAAAATGGAGTTGTAGGAATTTGTGTAAATTAATAGAAAAAAATGCACCTAAACTTCCCTCAAATATTGGTGTCTAAATAGTTTTGAAACATTAGGTGGGTTGCATGTTTTGTAAAACACAGTGTTTTGCATCCTACAATTTTACAAAATAGTGTCCATGTATTGAAATTATTTGTGTTATTTAGACTGTAGGAGTGTGGTGATAGACAAAAATTTCTAAAAACACAGTAAGATATTTGGCATTAGTATGTAGAGGGTTTAACAACATTTTGTGGGTTTGAGGTTTCATAAATCATGTTGTCACCTCACTTCCCACTGTGTTTTCCAACCTACAATCATATTTTGCATGTATATTTGGATCATATTAAGAAATTGAAATGAAATTTTTACTCTTTGTAAGAATTGTTATAAGGTACCTTCCATTGTATTTGTACTATCTAAATTACATTCATATTGTTTTGTAAAATTCCAAGTCGCAAAAAACTATTTTACCAAATTCTGCAACCCACATAATGTTTTAAAACCCTTTAGTAGTAACAAATCAATCAATTACAAACCCCTCACCTCAATTCTATTAGTTTCTCATCTCCCACACTTGCAACTCCGCCCCCTACTCTCCAAAATTTATATTTTAACCTGAAGAATGAAAAAACACACAACACGGAGTGTTTTCCAATAACAGTAATTTGAGCAATTAGTAGGGAGAAACTAATCTCCTAAAAAAAGACACATATGCATAGACATTGTAACATAACACCCCATCCCCTATCTCACTCTCCCAACAAAGCGCATCAATGGAAATACTTTTTAGACCAAGTTGATAGACATTCATACTATTTTGTAATATTCCATGTTGCAAAACCATACATGCTAAGAAGCAAGACACCCACCCTGAGACAACCCTTTGGATTTAAACAAGGAAATTCAAATAAACAAAAACCTACATTGTGTTTTCGATTTTACAATTATTTTGTTCACTTTTTTTTTTCAATAATGTGAAATTTAAATGCAATTTTTATTGAAATTAAGAGTCCTTAAAAATTTTGAAGGGCCCTTTCAATACATTCACATTGTTTAAATTACAAAAGATTTTAAGAAATTCATTTTCTTTTGTAAAAAATCATGTTGGAAAACCCTAGGTGTTAAGAAACAAACAACCCATATAGTGTTTTAAAACCCCTTGTAACCCGATTGCTTAACACCCCTCACCTCAACTTTATCAAATTTCTCCTCCAACTCCTACACATGCACTCCAACCTTTAGCTTTCAATGTGCAGATATGGAACACAAAGTGCTTTCCCCCTTCTTTCTCCAAATTGAAAACACACACATCATTTCACCTCCAATTCATGCACTAGAAAAAATATCTGAAAATTGCAACTCATACTCACATTATTTGTACTGTCTAAATTTCATTCATACCAATTTGTAAAACTCTAGGTTGTAAAACACTGATTTTTTGAAATATGCAACCCACATAATGTTTTAAAACCCTTTACAAGTAACAACCCAATTGGTTACTCAACCCTCGCCTCAATTTGGTATGTTTTGTAATTTCCTTGAGAGCCTTTTGTGGATTAGATAGTAAGGATGTAATGATATTGGAAAACACTGAGTTTTAAGAAATATATAACCCACATAGTGTTGTAAAACCCTCTTGATGTAACAACCCAATTGGTAAGTTGGGAAAATCGAGTTGATGCACCTATGTACATATAGTTAGTTAGAAACCCTTCACCTCAAATCAGTTGGTCATCTCCCTAGCCTGCAATTCCCCATTTCTCTCCAATGTTTTGATTTCAACCTGCAAAATAAGAAAACCTAGAACATAGAGTGTTTTCCAAGAAAAATACTTGTTACAATGTAAAACACATGTCTTAATCACATCAACACCCTTCCCTCCAATAGTGAACAGATAGCTTCTCACACAAGGCAAAAAAATGTTGGTGTAATTTGATGTGATGGGACACCTCCTCACTTTCCTTTCCATAAAATTTCCTCCCATCTATCAATTTCATCACTTTTATCATTCATCTTGGTAGTCCCTACACTATGTTTTCTCATCATGTTATGTATCTTTCTATGTATGCGTTTATGTGTTTTGTATGTAAATAGATACATTTTTTCAAGAGATTAGTTGCATTAATAGAGGGTTTTATAACATTGTGTGGGTTGGAGCTTTCATACATCATGCACTCACCTCCCACAATGTTTTCCAACATGTAATCATTTAGAGTTTTAATGGTTGTTTGAAAATAATGGGTGTTTTTAAAATAGTGCCCTTTATTGCATTCCTACTACCTAATTAACAAAATCATTTCAAGACATTCCTACCTTTGCTCTCCACCATGTAACTTTGAGTGTACAAAATGAAATAAATAGAAAACCACATTGTGTTTTCCAACCTGCAAATTGTATTCTGCATTTATTTTTAAATCATATGAAGAAATTGAATTGCAATATTTTTAAGTAAGAGTTTCTATAAATTGCGAAGGTGAATGAACTTTAGTACATTCAACTATCTAAAAAATTTAAGGTTTTCATTAGAAGCATGTTGTCTATATACAATTGCATGCTGGAAACCAACTTTTGTCATGAAACCTGCAACACAAATACTATTCTTAGCTTTGAGAGTGGCTTTCTAGTTAAAGAATGTAGTTGTTTTTTTTTTAATAAGTTGTTTACAAAATTTGTTTACATTTTCACATAGGAATCTCATGTCTCCATCCAACTGGTTCTCTTTTTTGCACTAACATCCTATTTTTCCTTCTTTTCATGTTATTTATGTTTTTGGGTATGTTATTATGCATTTTTGTATGTACATAGGTGTGTTTTTTCGGTTGATTAGATGCTATTTTTTGGTCAATCAAGGTGATCACCAAGGCTTTTGTTGACTTTCTAACCTTTATTCTTGCAATAATCTATGTTTTTTCAATTGTATGTACATGGTTCAGTTTACAATATCATTGAACAATGGTTATGATATCGATATGTCATTTAGATGTTCATTGAGAGACACAGGATAAAAGAAAATTTCTGATAGTGCTATGTGGTATCCTTCTTGTCTATCTTCTATGCCCTTATTGATTATTGCAAGTTATAACCTCATTCATATGTCAGGAGAGATGATTTTTTTATATATCTAAATGAATGTTTAGTGCTTTATAGTTCTTGCAGAATGAAAGATATAAGTGTTGATATATTACTAGTGTTAGCAATAGGTTAAATTGGAAATTAAATTCCCATTGTATAGTTTAATATGTTTGTTTATTTCTTGTACAAGCTAGAATATTGAACTTACCATATTGGTGAGATTTGGAATAAAAAGAATTCATTACATAGCAGCAAATGTATTTAATTTTCCAATTTAATCTATTGCTAACACTTGTCTTCCTTCCAGGTGGTTGATATATTTGAGGAAAAAATTTTGAATAAAACAAGTGTAGGTGGATTGAGAAGGATGCTTTAGGAGACATCAATTGTTTGCACTAAATATAGGTGATTCTAGCTATCATAGCTTGTGTCCTAAATTTATTTTGCATTAAGAAGTTATTATTTATTTATAAATGAGATGCTTATTTTGACGAATGCAAAGAATTTTTGGTTTAATTTATAAAAATAAAAAATGTTATATTATTGTGTGCTTATTATTTCCCAAAAATTTACACGAAGGATGTTTTCCCCTTGAAGTGTGAGTGTCACATAGGAAATGCTCAAAATAGTAGTGAATGATGATATTATATCCTTTTAATTATCCCTTTACATAAAAACACATAAAGAGCTTTGCATTTCAATTAAAAACCTTTTACGCAAGGAAAACCCATTTTCTTAATGAACATGGAAGATATAGAAATGGCAGATATACACACTTGCTAGCTAGCTATCTTGTCTATCAAATGTGTTTAGGTAGTGTAGACCATCGACTCTCGTTCAAGGCCTCCAAACATAATAGAGAAAAATTCATTCCAACCGTAATCCCCAACAAACTACAAACTGAAAATGTGGAATATGGAAATGTTTAGGTGTGTTTTGTCAATTAATTTTTGATTTCCCATCGGCCATGTGGTCCTTTCCTAGTACTAGGACATGTGATGGCATGCGCCTAACCATTCATCAAGTATTTTTGTCAGTGTATTTTTTCCATCATGTGGGATGGGGGATGGGGCTTATGATATAGCATTACATACATAGGTGTTTTTTTTTACATTTTAACTTCTTCACTAACAATATTGTCAGGTTAGTTTCCCCATTGCTTTGAATGATGTTGGTGTTCTTTTCCTTGTGTGAGATACTATCCTTTCAGCATGGGTGGGAAAGGGAGTTGACATGGTTAAGACATGTGTTTTAGTATGTAGGATGTACTATTATTGGAAAACACTATATGTTGTGGATTTTCTCATTCTATAGGTTGAAAGTGAAAGGTTGGAGAGAGCATGAGGAGATGAAAAACTAATGGAATTGAGGTGAGAGGTTTTGTAACCAATTTTGTTGTCACTTGCAAAGGGTTTTAAAACATTGTGTGGGTTGTAAATTTAAAAAAACTAGTTTTTTGCAACATAGAGTTTTACACAATAGTATGAATGTATTGAAAGTATTTTGTTATTTAGACCATAGGAAAGACATAAAAAGGAATGATTTTTTAAACAACTAGTGTTTTCCAACAACCATTAAAGGACTCTATATGATTATAGGTTGAAAAACACAATAGGATGTGAGTGCATGATTTATGAAACCTTCAACCCACAATGTTGTAAAACCCTCTATGGACGTAGCTAATCTCCTGAAAAAATGTGCCTATCATACATAAAAAAATGCATAAAAAAATACATTAAAACATACATAGAAACATTCATAACATGATGAGATTACATAGTGTAGGGTTCACCAAGATGGATGATAAAGTGATGAAACTGGCAGATAGGAGGAAACATCATGGTGAGGAAAGCAAGGAAGTGTCAACTCCAGTGGTGTGTTTGTTCAGAGAGTAGCTACAACCATAGAGGGAATGGCATATTGCATGACCTATCAAGATGGATGATAAAAGTGATAAAACTAGTGCTTTGCATTATGTGGGTTGTAGATTTTGTAAAACTAGTGCTTTGCAACATGGAATTTTACAAAACAATATGAATGTATTCAAAATATTTTATTAATTAAATAAAAGGAATGTAATGAAAGGAACTATTTTATAAGCACCTAGTATTTTCCAACAAACATTAATAGTCTATATGATTGCATATTAGAAAAAAATAGTGGTAGGTGAGTGCATGATTTATGAAACCTCCAACCCACACAATGTTGTAAAACCCTCTACACTCTAAAGCCAAATGAAATCCCTAATTTTTCCTATCACATCAAATTAAGTCAACATTATTTTCCCTACATAAGAAGCTATCTATGAACCACACAGGGGAAGGATGTGGTGACTATGACATGTGTAAGTTCTTTCATTCTACATGTTGAAATCTGAAGGTTTGAGTTCATGGGGTGGAGTTGTAGGTTGGGGATATATAAGACTATCCAAATTTACCTTAGGGGTGAGTAACCAATTGGGTTGTTTCTTGTAAAGGGTTTGAAAATAGTATTTGGGTTGCAAGTTTCATAACACCCAGTGTTTTTGAACCTACAATTACACATAGATAGTATGAATATAATGAAAATGAATTGGTTACTTACACAATGAGAACCCAATTGGTTAGTGAAACCTCAGTTGATTTTGGATACTTTTATGTATCCCCCTCCAACAATTATATTGACAATATGAATTTATTCAAAAGTTTATCTTATTTAAACAAAAATAATGTAATGAAAGGCACCTTCAAAATTTATGATGAGTGTTAGGTAGACTAAACATTATGTTTGAAATTCCTCTTATGATTGAAAAAATATATGCATTCTTACAGTAGATGGTGCAAAAAGATTTAGAACTTAAACTGTTCATAACAATCCCAATTTTTTTACATATTATAGCCAACCATGGATACATCAATTGGTTGTGTGCTTATAATGTTCATTCTATTTATATTAATATGAAATATACTGGTAAGGATTGCCACTTGAAGTCTCATTGTTTATGGTAGCTTGCTTATAACTGAAAGAAAAAGGTTAACATTTAAATTGTTTGAGCTAGGCTATTTTTCTAATCATGGATACTTTCAAAGGAATAATTGTATTAAATGCTATATGTAATAGTAAAAATGGAATTTCACTATCTTCATATGATTGCAACAAAAAAATACTCACATTATTTATAGTGTTGGAAAACACACTATCCCTTGTCAATTATTTTCTTGTGAAAAGTTTTTGTTTCCTACACACCAAGAATGTAAGGAAGTCCATGTTAAAATTGTGTTTCACATGATTGAAAAAATATATTCTTGCTTACAATAGAAAATACAATAAAGTTTGGAGCTTTAAATATCTTGTAACACTTGCAACCTTTTTACATATTATATGCAACCACAAATGCATACTTTAAAAGGGAAAGTGAAAGAAAGTGGGAGAAAAGGGTAATTTTGAAATATACTTTTAACGTGTGTATTTTGATATTTTGAATGAATTGGTTTGATGTATTTGAATTTGATATGATGTTTACATTCCTACCATTACAGAGCAAGGATGGACAAGGAATTAGTGGGCGTGAGAAGTTAGTGTCCATTTGGGATAGGAAAATGTCCCTCAATAAGGTAGCAAGAAGAAAGGGTGCCTAGGGAGGAGATCATTTTCTTGGGTAGAGATATTGAGAAATAAGAAACTCGTTATCCTACTACATGGATGTAATAGGATGATGAATTTCTAATTTCTCAATTTTGAGAAAAGAAGCTAAAAAATTGGGCCTTGACATTATTGGTGACGTTTCTTGGGTAGAGTTTTCAATATAATGAATACTTTTATTTGTTGTTGCAATCGCTTTTTACTCAGCTTTTAGAGTGTCTTTGTGATTTAGTTTAGAAAATTTCATTTCTATTATGAATATGCCAATTTTGATAGTATATTAGAAAACAAACTGTTCCTAGTTCCTTTAGAGGAAGAAAGTGGAAGAAAGGGTAATTTTAAAATCTTCTTTTGAACGTTTATTTTGATATTTTGAATGAATTGGCTTCATATTTTTGAATTTGATGTGACATTTACATTATTTACATTAAAGGGAAAGGGTAGACAAGTGGTGGCTGTGAGCAAGATAGTGTCCATTTTGGACAAGAAAATGTGCCTCAATAGGGAAACAAAGAAGAAAGGATGCTTGGGGAGGAAAATTTCTACCCAGGAAAAAAATCTCCTCCCCAAGCACCCTTTCTTCTTTGTTTCATTGTTGATGAACATTTTCCTATCCCAAATGGGTAGAAATTTTGAGAAATAGGAAATTTGTTATCCTACTACATTGATGTAATAGAATGATGGGATTCCAATTTCTCAATTTTTGGTAAGGAAGTGGAAAAATCGGGCCTTTACCTTATTGGTGATGTTTCTTGGATAGAGTTTTCAATATCTTGAATACTTTTATGTTTCATAGAAATCACCTTTTGCTCAACATTCAGAGTGTATTTGTGATTTCATTTGGAAATTTTCATTTTTTTTATGAATACTCTAATTTTGGTAGTATATTGGAAAATACATTGTCCCTAGTTCCTTCAAAGGAAGAAAGGGGAAGAAAGGGTAATTTTAAAATCTTCTTTTGAATGTCTATTTTCATATTTTGAATGAATTAGTTGCATGTATTTGAATTTGATGTGATGTTAACATTCTTGACATTATAGGGAAAGGATGAACAAGGAAGTGGTGGGCACATGAGTATGCTAGCCAATAAATTCAAGGCCCAATTTTATTCATTCTTGAAACTAACTTGTTCAATTTTTCAATTTCATTCCATTTCTAGCAAAAAAGTGATAAAATCAAGCCTTGACCTTATTAGAAACATTTCTTGGTCTAACTGATTTTTCTTTTTCCTTATCATCTATTTCCAATTGTATTTCTCCTCCACAGGTACATATAAATGATTGTATTCCATGTATATAAATGTGTTACAAAAGTTGTCTGTGTTTTTAGATAAGACTTTCATCTCTCCCCCCAACTAACTCTCTTTCTCTGCACTTAGATTTGATGTTGCCTTTCCCTTATATCCAAACATTAATTGTTGAATGTAGTCATTTATATTGATAGGTTTGTTACAGGTTCAAGGTGTTGAAAGTGCAATGGTTCAAGTAGAGGCTTCCTTGAACCCTCTTGTTACATGTACAACAATGAGGATTTGTGAAAGTGGAATCAGCCCACCATCAGTGCCAAGGACCTAAATAATCCTATAATATTTTATATGAGCATCTCCTCAATTTTACATAAAAGCCAATGTAGGAAAGGATAAGAGAGGCTAAGAATAGTCTTTTCACATTTGGTCTTTGATACTGCAATTATTGAACAATTATGGTGTGAAATTACATTATTTTGGCATGTTTGAATACTATGGTCTTCAACTAATAGTGACATAGTACGATTACTAGTTGTACTGTTAATCTTGTCATCAAGGATCAAATCCCTTTGGGGTGTAGTTTTTGACAATTTATATTGGAGATGAGGTCCCCCTTTTTTTACCTCACCGGTTCATAGCTCTAGGTCAAAAGTGTTTACCCCTCTTAATTAAAATATATATAAGACTATGTTCTTGCAAGTTTTATGACACTTTTTGTTGGCATGTAAAATTTCATTATATACAATTTCAAATGCCATCAAATAATGGTAGAAATTGCCACCTTGAGTATTATTATTTATTTCAACTTACTTACAAATGTAAGCACATGCAATGAGCACTTTATGTTTTGGAGACATTAACAAAATAGTGTATTGAAGTTAAACTTCATATTTTATAACAACCCTTACTTTCAGAAAAAATTCCATTTCAATATTGTCATACATTTGGAACAAAAAATGCACAAAAAAATTGTAGGATGGAAAAAACACAGGGTTGTGACTCACTTCTCATTTCTTGTTCAATGAGCACTTTTTGTTATGTAGACTAACAAAAAAATGTACTAAAGTTCACCTTCATATTTTATAATAACCCTTAGTTTGAGTAAACATTGCATTTGAATATCTCAATACATTTGGAACAAAAATACACAAAATAGTTGTAGGATTGAAAACACACAGGGTTGTGACTCACTTCCCAATTCTTATTCAATGACCACTTTCTATTATGCAGTCTGTAATAAAAAAAAAGTA
Source organism: Sequoia sempervirens (assembly GCA_007258455.2). Taxonomy (NCBI): domain Eukaryota; kingdom Viridiplantae; phylum Streptophyta; class Pinopsida; order Cupressales; family Cupressaceae; genus Sequoia; species Sequoia sempervirens. The sequence continues at coordinate 93,206,883 of VDFB02358134.1, read as the reverse complement.
TTGAAGTTCACCTTCATATTTTATAACAACCCTTACTTTCAGAAAATATTCCATTTCAATATCATCCTATGTTTGGAACAAAAAATGAACAAAACATTGTAAGATGGAAAACACATAGGGTTGTGACTTACTTCTCAATTTTTGTTCAATGAGTACTTTCTATTATGCAGACTGTAACAAAACAATGTATTGAAACTCACCTTCATATTTTATTACAAACCCTTTTTCAAAAAAAAATCCATTTCAATATCATCATATGTTTGGAACAAAAAATGCACAAAAAAGTTGTAGGATGGAAAACATGCAAGGTTGTGACTCATTCTCAATTCTTATTCAATGACCACTTTTTGTTATACAGATTATAACAAAACAATGTATTGAAGTTCACCTTCATTTTTTATAAAAACCCTTACATTCAATAAATATTCCATTTCAATATCATCATATATTTGGAACAAAAAATGCATAAATAATTTGCAGTATGGAAAAAACACAAGGTTTTGACTCACTTCTCAATTCTTGTTCAATAGGCACTTATTGTTATGCAAAGTGTAAAAACAAAAATGTATTGAAGTTTACCTTCATGTTTTATAACAACCCTTGGTTTGAGTAAACATTGAATTTTAATATCTCAATACGTTTGGGAAAAAATGCACAAAATAGTTGGAAGATGGAAAACATGCAAGGTTGTGACTCACTTCTCAATTCTTGTTCAATGAGAACTTTCTTTTAAGAAGAATATAAAAAACAATGTATTGAAGTTCACATTCATATTTTATAACAACCCTTGGTTTCAGTAAACATTTTATTTGAATATCTCAATATGTTTTGAATAGAAAAAGTATAAAATAGTTGCAGGATGGAATACACATAGGGTTGACTCACTTCTCAATTCATGTTCAATGAGCACTTTCTATTATTCAGACTATAACAAAACAATGTATTGAAGTTCACCTTCATATTTTATAACAACCCTTGGTTTGAGTAAACATTGTATTTGAAAATATCAATATGTTTGGAACAAAAAATGTGTAAAAAAGTTGTATAATGGAAAACACACTTCTCAATTCTTGTTCAATGATCACTTTTTGTTATGTAGACTGTAACAAAATAATGTATTGAATTTCACCTTCATATTTTATAACAACCCTTGGTTTGAGTAAACGTTAGATTTGAAAATCTCCATATGTTTGGAATTGAAAAATGCACATAATAGTTGTAGGTTGGAAAACACATAGGGTTCTAACTCACTTCTCAATTCTTGTTCAATGACCACTTTTTGTTATGAAAAATGTAACAAAACAGTGTATTTAAGTTCACCTTCATATTTTATAATAGCCCTTTCTTTCAATAAACATTCCATTTCAATATCGTCATATGTTTGGAACAAAAAATGCACAAAAAGTTGCAGAATGGAAAACACATAAGGTTGTGACTCACTTCTCAATTCTAGTTCAATGAGCACTTTCTGTTATGCAGACTATAACAAAAAAATATATTGAAGTTCACTTCATATTTTATACCAACCCTTAGTTTCAAAAAATATTCCATTTCAATATCGTCATACGCTTGGAATAGAAAATGGACAAAAAAATTGTAGGATGGAAAACATGCATGGTTGTGACTCACTTCTCAATTCTTTTTCAATGAGAACTTTTTGTTATGCAGACTATAACAAAATAGTGTATTAAAGTTCCTCTTTATATTTTCTAACAACCCTTACTTTCTACAAACATTCCATTTCAATATCCTCATATGTTTGAAACTGAAATACACAAAAAGGTTGCAAGATGGAAAACATGTAGGGTTGTGACTCACTTCTCAATTCTTGTTCAATGAGCACTTTCTATTATGCATAGTATAACAAAACAAGGTATTCAAGTTCACCTTTTATATTTTATAACAACCCTTACTTTAAGAAAACATTCCATTTCAATATCATCATCCATTTGGAATATAAAATGCACAAAAAAGTTGGTGTATGGAAAAAATGTAGGATTGTGAGTCACTTCTCAATCCTTGTTCAATGAGCACTTTCCACTATGTAGACTATAACAAAAAAATGTATCATAGTTCACCTTCATATTTTATAACAACCTTGACTTTCAACAAACACTTCATTTCAATATCATCAAATGTTTGGAACAAAAAATGCACAAAAATGTTGCAATATGGAAAAAATGCAACGTTGTGACTCATTTATTAGTTCTTGTTAAATGAGCACTTTTTGTTATGCAAAATATAACAAAACAATGTATTAATGTTCACCTTCATATTTTATAACAACCCTTGGTTTTATTAAACATTTCATTTGAATATCTCAATATGTTTAGAATATAAAATGCACAAAATAGTGATAGGCTAGAAAACACACAAGGTTGTCACTTCCTTCTCAATTCTTGTTCAATGACCACTTTTTGTTATGCATACTGTAACAAAACAATATTTTGAAGTTCATCTTCATATTTTATGACAACACTTGGTTGAGTAAACATTGTATTTGAATATCTCAATATGTTAGAACAAAAAATGCACAAAATACTTGCAGGATGGAAAACACACAAGGTTGTGACTCACTTCTCAATTCTTCTTCAATGGCAACTTTTTGTTATGTAGACTATATCAAAACATTTTATTGAAGTTCACCTTGATATTTTATAACAACCCTTACTTTCAACAAACATTGCATTTGAATATCTCAATATTCTTAGAACAAAAAATGCACAAAATAGTTGTAGGATGGAAAACACATAGGGTTGTGACTCACTTCTCAATTCTTGTTCAATGACCACTTTTTGTTAAGTAGACTGTAACAAAACAATTTACTGAATTTAACCTTCATATTGTATAACAACCCTTGGTTTGAGTAAACATATTATTTGAAAATCTCCATATGTTTGGAATTGAAAAATGAACATAATAGTTGTAGGCTGGAAAAAACATAGGGTTCTAACTCACTTCAATTCTTGTTCAATGAAAACTTTTTGTTATGCAGACTATAACAAAATAATGTATTGAAGTTCACCTTCGTAATTTAAAAAAACCCTTATTTATAGAAAACATTCAAGCTCAATATATTTCTACTTTTGGAATAGAAAATACACAAAAAGTTGCAGGAAATATTCAAATTACCTATAATGGTCCTACAAAGCATTTTTATAGGTCAAAAGTCAAGGGTGTTGTTGCACAACATATAAAAGTTTAAGATGCCACATCAAAAACTACATTGGAGGTTGGTGGATGAGGGAATTTGTGTAATGTGATAGTGGATACAAAATGGACAAGAAATATCCCAATTCAAATACAACATATACATACATGAGTAATGAGTATCCCTGTAAACAAAAAACCAAGTGCATACAACTTACCTCGTCACTTGCGACTTCTGCTAGTAAGAAGCCCATTGGCTGAAATCATACCCTTTGCAACATTTGAATTGCTGCAAAGTCATGCACTATGAAATACAAATTGCATAGCTAATTAAATTTTTTCTTCACATGCAACAAGAGATAATCGCAGCCTTACATTTCCATTGCTCACCAAATTGGTTGGTGATTATTGAGTTGTTGAGGAAATGGTATGGGATTGGATTTTTTTTAAAGGGATAATCGTTAGTCCTATATGTATATGTCTTATTTGAACTGGGAGCTTCCCTTTCTATTCTATATCCACTACCACATTACTCAAATTCTCTCCACCAACTTCAAATCTAGCTATTGTTATGGCATCTTAAACTTTTATTAGTTGTACAAAACCTTTGAATTTTGACCTATCAGTTGGGCAACAAAACCTATGACTTTTGAATTTTATCAGTTGTGCAACAAAACCTTTGACTTTTGACATATCAGTTATCCAACAACTTCTTCTTATATGTTTTAATTCCTTTTCTAATTGGTTAATTTTAGTCTTCAGTTGTTTTGCTCCACTTTGAGAATTTCCAACTATTTTTTTTGTAGTGTCTTTATCATTAGAGTATGAAGATGTTTCTTTTGGAAAGCTCATTATGAAACTTGTCTACCTTATCAAATAAGATTTGCATGCCTCCACCCAATTGATTCTCTTTTTTTTTCACTTAGATCTAGTTTCTCCTTTTCCTTATCATCCATTTCCAATTTTGTTTTGTTCCTTGGAGTTGCTAACTTCAAGAATTCTTGGCTTCATTTGTTCAACTCCACTTATAGCATCATCTCTCTATTTCTTTGCTTGCACAAATTCATATGCAATAGAAAATCTTTCGAGTTAATCGATTTCTGCATTTCCATTTTCCCCTTGCACATATTGCACATGCTCCTTCCTCCACTTCTCATGGGTAGGAACAACCTCTTAAATCATTACATTATCTATCTTGTTCACTTTGGTTTTCTTCTTCCCAAGCATTTTTAGAGTAGATTCCTTTTTCATTACATACTTTCTAGCATGTCCTCATATATTTTTATTACTAGCATGTCATAGAATTCTCATAACAAATATTTTTGGGATTTTTTTGAATTTTTGTAGGCAAAGGGATAGAGTTTTGAATTTATTGAACACTTTCATGTACCTTTGTAGCTATTTTTTTCCCAACTTTGAGAGTGTGTTTATGATTACATAATCCATATGTTTCTTTTAACAAGTTATTTGCAACAAGTCTATTTATGATTACATAATTCATATGTTTATTTTAACAAGTTATTTGCAACAAGTGTATTTATGATTACATAATTCATATGTTTCAGATAAGACTTTCATGTCTCCACCAAACTCATTCCCTTTTTCTACACTTAGTTTTGGTTTTACAATAGTGAGTGGGTTTTATTTTTTATAACATGTCGTGTTTTCCAATCTATAGTTTTAGAAAACAATATTCATGTAACTAAGACCTTTTATTTTCATAAATGTATTGCAATATTTATTTATTTTCTCAAGTAGTGGATGGAGTAGTAGTTGAAAGTAAATAATAGTAATACAAAATACAATAATAAATTGTAATAAAGAGTAATACATAATATCTTTCATTCAATAGAAGTGTTTCAAAACAATAATAAAAAATAAAATTTTAAGCTTCCTCAACAACTCAACAATTCAACAATCACTAACCAAATTGGTGAGCAATGGAAATGCAAGGTGACCACTATCTCTTGTTGCATATGAAGATGAAATTGAACTAGCTATACAATTTATATTTTGTAGTGCATGGGTTTGCAACAATTTAGATGTTGCAAAGGGGATGTTGTTAAGCCAATTTTTCTTCTTACTAGCAGAAGTCACAAGAGAGTAGGAAAAAAGGCTACAAATCTGCAAGCTCAAAGCATTAACAATAGATAAACATCACAATACATGTGTTCCTCAACTTGCTGCCCAACAAAAGGTAATACAAGAATATAGTTTCATTTTAAATATTAATATTTGTAAAATGTTGGAATTAACATATGAAAGGTAATGGTTTAGATAAGAATAAGAGAGTGGTAGCTAGAATTTTCTACCATGGGCCTTGTATTGGGAGAGGGCTGAAGTTTGTCAACTTCCATTGTATTGAATAAATGAGGAGTTGTTTGGAATCTATGCAAGTTTCATAAAAGCATCTACTGACTTCCCACTATGTGTTTTACAACCTACAATTATTCAGCACATTTTCTTTTACCATCATATGACAAAATTGAAACAAAAAATTTAGTCCACTAAAGAGTTATAAATTTTGTAGGTTACTTTCATTAAATTCTTAATGCCTAAAAAACACTAGTTTCATTACAACCATACTATCTACATAGAATTGCATGTAGGAAAATACTACATGCTATACAACCTACATCTCGCATACTCTTCCATAACCCTCTACATGTAGGAAACCAATAAGTTAGTCAACCCTCACCTCCATCTAGTTACTTCTATGTATACCCCATATTGTATCTCCACCCTGACTCTACACCCTTAATCATTCAACAAGAATTGAGAAGTGAGTCACAACCTTGTATGTCTTCCAACCTATAGCTATTATTGGAATTTTTTGTTTCAAGTGTATGGAGATATTCAAATGCAATGTCTACTCAAACCAAGGGTTGTTATAAAATATGAAGGTGAACTTCAATACATTGTTTTGTTGCCGTCTATAGAATAGGAATTGAGAAATGATTCACAACCTACTATTTTTTCTATCCTACAATATGAAGGTGGAATTCAATACATTGGTATAGTATACAGAATAGAAAGTGCTCATTGCATCAAGTCATTTCATTTTCATATGGATTATTTGTGTTTTTGCATCTATGAAACATCTAAAGATATAATTGAATATCATAGTTGATTCAAATGTATATATACTTGAAGGTGTGTATGATCTTCCATAGTGGGATGGGGTATTCAAGATCTAAATCTTAATCAAGCAAGAAAAACCATAAACCTACCTAAAACCATCCATAAAGATGAGCCTAATTGAGTCATAGAAAAATGGACCCTTATCATTTTCATGGTCTTTCAGGCCTTTCTTCACGATGTTTGGTGATGTAGTCAAGGTAAGAGGATCCAATTAAGTATTGTCCATCCTTGCAACCTAACACACTAACTTCTTGATCACATACTTATGCAATAGAATTTAACAGTTAATCAACAGAAAGATAAAATACCGTCATGAACACCAGACACAAGATTTATCCTGGGAAAACCCAGCCTTCAAAACTCATCCAAATTATATTAGATCTCAAAACACATTACATATGCCTCACAAGCTTATAGATTCTAGGCCACATCCTAGAGATTACAAATAATTCATACAAAAAAATTCATCAAATTATTTTCTTGCTCCACACACTCTTTACTCTGAGATCCTTCTAGATCAAAGGACTTCACCATCATGCTTCATACTTCACACCATCAAGTACCTTATCGATCTATCTTCTTCTACCTACCACAACAAGTCCTCTCACTTCTATTTATAACATCCACAAATTTTCCAACCCTCAACATGTCATCCCAATTACAATAGCTAGAAATATAATGTGCCAACTCAGATAAGTTGGACGCAAACAATAATAATTTACCATGTGAATCAACCCCAGTTGACAACAACAAAGACATGACCCAAATCAATAGCCTTGATCATGAAAACAACTTCTAGATTTATCTTCAAAGATCCACAACATGTTGCAATGCCCTGTTGGCCAAGAACAAGGTAAACAAGACCTCACAAAAGAAAATATCTAATCACAAGCATACAAATCAATGTGGACACACAACACATGATCTAGAAACATTGACTATCATCATGAATCACCACAACATCCACAACAACTCCACATACTAAAATCACATCATCTTCCCTTAGGAACACAAATTGAAATAATTGAACAACTGTTAGCACATAGATCTTCACAACTCAATTGATCCTTCATGTGGATCCCTAAAAGTTAACATGTAAATACTAGACACCATCAGCAAAAAACCCTTTAATCCACAACATCTAAGAATTGAATCCAATAATATGATAACTTGCATCTCTACAACTTCACTTTCAACTACCTCAACTTTCTAAGGACTTATAGATGCCCTTTCATCAAACTCTTGGGGTTATTTGAAAAGTGAGCCTCTTCGCTTTTTTCTACACTGTATTGAATCCAACATCATCCACTCAAATGGGTTTGGCGATCAGTCTACAGGTACTTGCAACTTCCTCAAGGTCAGCATTCCATTCAAGTCCACCCTACAAACTACCTCAAGCTCATCTCTTTGTATTGATTTGGTGATCTACTTGTAATATTTTCATTTCCTCACTGGTTAATGGTTTGAGCAAGCCACCTTGCAAGTTGCCACTGGTTCTTCATCTTTTCACAGTCAAGGTTCAGTGATCTACTTGTAATCCTTGCACTGTCTCACTGTTTGGTGGTTTTAGCAAGCTTTCTCCGCAAGTTGCCTCAAGATCAATTCATTCATTCACATTTACTTTATCAAACTTTCTCCTTAATATTAATGCTTCACCATCTTCCAATTCCACAAGGAAACTTGATTTCTCCAAAGGTTCCCCTTCTTCTGGATAAACTAGTTCAAGTTCTTCTTTGTCTGCACAAACTATCTCTACTTCATTTACTAATTCTCCTTCATTAGGATCTCTGACATCATGCTTTTGATGACACTTAGCACTTGATTCTTTTTTCTTCCAAACTCCTCTATTCTCTACATAAGGTTTGCATCTTGTTCCTCTTTTCCTCCAACATATGAGTTCTTCCATTTGTACAATCTTCTCAACATACAAGTTGTTGGTGTAATTAATTAATTAATTATTACACTAGCATAAGTTAACTTAGGTCTTGCATTTAATTAATTAAGTCCTAGGTTGCATTATTAGATAAATCATTTAATAAATGGGATAATATTCCCTTTCCTAGTTTGTGGGATAAGATTCCCTCTAGAACTTATCTCATCATTTAATGATCATCACCATAGGGTTCACATGTTGTCATATGTTGTTAGATTTTAACACTTGGCAACATCTCATGCATATTAGGGTTTGCCTCTTGCCTATTTAATCAGGCATCTTGTTCATTTGTAATATATCATATCATCATCATATCAATAGAATCTTCAATCAGCATTCCATTGTTGCAACACTTCTTTTGTGGTTGATTATCTTTCATGGCTAAAGTTCTTTATTGAAGCTTCAGGGGCTATGCAATCCATCATCTCAACATGGTATCAGAGCAAGTCCATTGAAACATCAACCCTAGATCCAGGAAGTTTGGAGTGCAAGATTTAAGCAGGCTTAGGTTTTTATGTTGCAAGCTAGTTGGTTCTACCCAGGAGCCAAGCTATTTTCTAGTGTAGATCAGGCCCTCTCTGACCTCTCCATTGTGTTCAGAAGGCCTCAAAACCTACAGATCGCTTGTTCATTTGTCAAAATCATAGTAGATTCAACCAGAAGCCTTGAGGTATTATTTAGGGTTTGCATTTTTTGTAAAAATTTGTACATGTTTGTAGAAAAAAATAATCCCTGTAAGTCCTCCATCAAGGAAAATTTTTTTTTAGAAAAATGAAAAAAATATTTGGCTTTTTTGGGCAAAATTTTTCTATAGTATTCTCAAAAATTTAATTTGCAGAGTTCGACCTGCAATTAAAATATCTGATCGGCAGAATTGTTTTGTGCATAGGCTATAGTTCTTTATCCGTCAGCAGGGTTTATTTTTCTATCAACATTTTTTGTTTTATTTTTGAATTGAAATTTAATTGCAATATTCAAAACTTAACCGACCTTTCGTCGGTCTAGGGACTCTAACACAAGCTTCCATCACAACGGCCTGTCACATCGCTGACTTCTCACTGCCGTCACTCCTACCAGTGTTCTTCCTAGCTCTTGTCCGTCAGTGTATCCTCCTGGTGACCGCAGACCTCCTGCCGACCGCAGCCACTGACCACCATTTTCTGTCGAAGACTCCGACCTACTTCCGCCAACCTCCATTGGGTTCTCCTCCTAGCCGCACCACCATCTCCGCCTCCGGCCCACTACTCCGATGTTGCCCGAGCAACGAAGATTTTCTTTTCACTGCCAGTGCAGCCCAGGGTCCTATCACTGACCAAGGGCCTTATTTTTCTACCCCTAGGAGCTCCATTTTTGCACCCAGTTAGCCAGTACCTCATCCAATCAGGCCAAATATTTCGGACGTTATATCTTCTGCATACGGTATCAAAAATTTGCAAACAATATATCGTTGGAAAGGTATTTTTGTCAACTTTCCAGTGGTGTGCTCTATTTTTCTAGATTCTACTCCTATAATTTTTTATTCTCAGTTGAAGTGGAAACCCTAGTTTTTTGGGTTTAGAGGTTCTTTCTCTCTTTTCAGTTCGTTTTAGAAGCATCACTTCAGTTGCTAGTTCATCAGATATCTGCATTCAGATTTTTTTTCAGAAATATTTATCTTAGTTTGTTGTTCTTCTCCAATGGGTGAAACAGGATTTGAGATCCTTACTCCTCACAATTATCATACATGGAAAGTTAGTATGTAGCGTCTCCTTTGGTCAAAGGGACTTTGGTCCACCTTGAATGAGAATCAACCTCATCTTACTAGGGAATATGAGAAATTCCAACATCAGACTAAGTGCGAAGAGGCAATGGGGATTGTTGCTATTCATGTATCTACCTCTTTGTTCTTCCATATTAAGGGGTGTCAGACTCCCAAGGATGTTTGGGACAAACTCAAGGATCTTTTTGGTTCATTTAGTGATGTTTGAGCTTTACAATTGGAGGCAGAACTTTCCTCTCTTGTTGTTGATCAATTTCCTTCCATTGAAGACTACCTGGTAAGGTTTAAGTCTTTACGAACTCAGCTTATAGGTTGTGGAAAAGATAAGTTTGACAAAGAATACATTTTCATGATTTTATCTAAGTTGAGAGGTTCCTTTTCATATTGTGCTACTTCTTTCTATTCCACCATGGATGGCCTTGGTGATATTTTTGTTATGCCTTCATTTGAGACTTTTTGTGAAAGGCTAACCTGAGAGCAATCTAAGCTCACTCAAGCTGATATATCCACCAAGTCACGTGGATTGGTGGCAGGACCATCAAAAGGAAAGGGTAAGCATAAGGGCAAATCAAAGTCAGGAACTTCTTCTGAATCATCTTCTCAGCCTAAGGAAGACAAGCCAAAGAGGAAAAGGCCCATGTGTAACTTCTGCAATGGGCTTGGTCACATTGAGGATAATTGTTTCAAGAGAGAGATACATGAGCTTCACCAAATACTTAAGGATCACAATATCACTCTCCCACCTACTATAGTCAAATCTCCTCACTCCCCCTCTCATGAAGAGTCATCTTTTGGTTTTGTTGGCATTGCTACTTCTGACAAACTTGGATAGGGAAATGCTTTGATCACTACCTTGGTTGATAATAGAGAAGGATGTGTAATTGACTCTGGTGCTTCTTGACATGTCACTTCTTCTCAGCACCATATCTTGTGGGATACTCTAAGGCCTACTGACTTTGATCGAATGGTCACAACCAATGCAGGTATTTTCTATGTTACTAGTCTTTGTGATGTTGATCTTGATGGTAGGAGGTTAGAAAATGTTGTCTACATTCCTCAGATTGCTCACAATTTGTTGTCTATTTATCAACTAACTCAAGAGGGTTTGAAAATTGAGATCACTTCAGAACTTGCTATCATTAGAGATAGGTTTGATGTTCTTGTTTCCTATGGTCAAGCAGATCATCATTCCAAGGTCTACAAGTTCACAAAATTTTGGGATCAAGACCCTCATGTTCCTAACTTTCTAGATTCAAGGGTAGGAAGCACATCATCCCAGCCTCCTCGCCAGGGCTAGCTTAACTTGGCTCTTTGCATGGCACCATCTTCTTCCTTTTCCACCTCTCTATTTAGATTTACTTCAGCAAGAATGGATACATTTTCTTCTTTAGACTTGTGGCACTTGGATGGGTTCACTTTAGGTCTATCTGACTTGGCTACTCAATTTCACATTGGTCTTGAGGATGTCTTAGAGGGGACTACTCTCTTTTATGGGGGGGCTATCTAGTCCACATCTTTTTGATCTTTTTGTATATATGTGATGGTTGTAGTCCTTGGGGGGATAATGTTGAGTCCTCCAAACATCACTCTTCCATCTATTTTGCATCTCCTTTTTGGGGAGGGGTTTTGTTCCCACTGGGTTTTCCCCTTTTCTCCGGTTGTGGGAGATTTTTCTGCATCTTCATGTACATGGGTACCTAACATGGCCTCATAGCTAGGACCCATCATCATCTTGCATAATCATTGCATTTTACTCCCTAAGTTGCACTTATGGGGGGGTTTGGTGTAATTAATTAATTAATTATTACACTAGCATAAGTTAACTTAGGTCTTGCATTTAATTAATTAAGTCCTAGGTTGCATTATTAGATAAATCATTTAATAAATGGGATAATATTCCCTTTCCTAGTTTGTGGGATAAGATTCCTTCTAGAACTTATCGCATCATTTAATGATCATCACCATAGGGTTCACATGTTGTCATATGTTGTTAGATTTTAACACTTGGCAACATCTCATGCATATTAGGGTTTGCCTCTTGCCTATTTAATCAGGCATCTTATTCATTTGTAACATATCATATCATCATCATATCAATAGAATCTTCAATCAACATTCCATTGTTGCAACACTTCTTTTGTGGTTGATTATCTTTCATGCCTAGAGTCCTTTATTGAAGCTTCAGGGGCTGTGCAATCCATCATCTCAACACAAGTAACATGTTTCCATTTTGCTCCATCAATCCACTCATAATCCATCTGCTCATAACCTATCATAGGCTTCCTCCTCATTTTATCCCAACACATTTTTTTCATAATAATTCCTTAATCCACATATCTTACAAGGATGTAGATCCCAACACAATTCCTTTTCATGCCCATGTCTATTATAATGTGAATAGTACATACCTTCTCTTCACTGGTTCAAACTTGCAATAACAGCCTTACCTTAGTCATATCCAAGGCTTTCACTCTTTGGTCTCATTACTGGTTCAATAGGTTTTGTAATTCCTTGTTGCTTCTTTCCCAATCCTTTCCCTTCATATCCCATTCTCTGCATGATTCTAAAACCAATTCCATCACCAAAAACTATAGGCTTCATTACATTTCCATCTTCAACTTCACCTTCTAAAGAAACTTCACACAAATCAAAAGTATCACAAGAAACATCACACACTTCAGGTTTAGATCTCAAATTCTCATTCTCCTTCTAGCATGCAATAAGTGACTACTCCAACTGAGCAACATGTCCCTTCAAACTAGATATTTTCTTCTTCTACAAACTATTCTTCTTATTTAACTCCTTTAAACTTTCCTCCATGAAAATCTTGAATTCTTCTACAAATTTCTTTTTAAGGTTTTCAAAAATATCCAGTTCTACTTCTAGTTCTTCATTTCTATCCCTCAATTCTGCATTACACTTCCTGATTTCACACAATTCTTCCTCCAAAGTATCCCTTTCACTCATTAGGGTTTCATTTTCCTTCTTCATCCTTTTCCCAGTCTTCCCCACTAAAACAAATCATACACCAATAGATCCACAACCAACTAGTAGACTCACAACCAATTTTGATACGATTTGGTGTAGTCAAGGTAGGAGGATCCAAATAAGGACTATCCATCCTTCTAGCCTAACACACTAACTCCTTGATCACACAAATATGCAAGGGTATGTGCACAATCATCATGGAAAAAACAGGCCCTTAAGTGGCAAAACAAATTAGAAAAATTAGAGTTAGGCAACTTGACATAAAAATTTGAATAAGTTATCTATATTATTTCAAAAATATGTAAGAATAGAATCTATTGCAAATGGAATGTAATTTCTAAAATACTAGGTATGTTTAAAAGAAAAAGAGATCTATTTAGTGAAAATTTGAAATTTCAATGTAGTAGTACTTAAATTTCAGGGAAAAATAAGAAGTAGGTGTCTGTCTGACCACCCTAACCACAATAAAATGATAATTATTTTTTATAAGACTTTATATATAAGTAGAGGACTCATGTCTCGATGTGATGCATATTTGTTTGTATTTTTTTTCCAAGTAAATAATTAATTATGAATTTTTTATTACAAATTTTAAAAAATATAGAAAACTTGTATGTCTGACCACTTTAACTTGGTCAAAACTTCATGAAATTCAATTTTTCTTTTTTTAATCTTCTATTATACAAAGCATACAATGTGACGCATGTTTTGGATTCAAAAAATGTGATACCATTTGAAAGCTATAGATTTTTTCAATCAGTCTATCAATTAGGATTTTAGTCATAATTTGAATAGAAAATGAATAATAATTACTTATTACATTCAAAGTATAGCATAATTTATATTGGTGGAAATTTGAGAATCTCCTTTAAAAACCCTTTCTGTTTCATCAATTTTGGGTAAAAAAGAGTCATCAGCCACATACCCATCGTATTGCCACTTTTTGGCCCATCATGATCCTACACATATCCGCAACATAATTTAATAGTTAATCAACAAAAAGATAAAAGACCATCATGAACACCCTAATAGGGAAAAACCTAGGCTTCAAAGCTCATCCACATTATATTAGATCTCAAAACACATTACATATGCCTCACAGGCTTACAGATTCTAGGCCATAGGCTAGGGATTACAAATAATTCATACAACAATTTTCATTGACTTCTTTTCCTACTCCACACACTCTCTGCTCTGAGATCCTTATGGATTAGAAAAATTCATCACCGTGCTTCATACTTCACACAATTGAGCACCTTGTTGAGCTATCTTCTTCTGCCTACCACAACAAGTCCTCTTGCTTCTATTTATATCATTCACGAATTATCCAACCCTCAACATGTCAGCCCAATTACAACTACTAGAAATATAACCTTCCAACTTAGATAAGTCATCCCCAAACAATAACAATTTACCATGCGAAACAACCTTGGTCGGCCATAACAAATCCATGACCCAAATCAATAGCCTCAATCATGAAAATACCTTTTAGATTTCTCCCCGAAGATCCACAACATGCCACAATGCCTTGTTGACCAAGAACAAGGTAAACAAGACCTCACAAAATAAAATCACCAATCGTGGGCACACAAATCAGTGTGGAAAAACAAAAAATGATCTGGGAACATCCACAATCATGATGAATCACAACAATAATGTCTACAACAACTCTACATACTTGAATCACATCATCTTCCCTCAAGAACACCAACTAGAATAATTGAACAACTATCAGCACATAGATCTTCACAACTCAATCGATCCTTAACATTGATCCTTGAAACTTAACATGGAAATACTAGACAACATCACCAACAAACCCTTTAATCCACAACCTATAACAACCAAACTCAATAATTTAGTACCCTACATCTCTGCAACTTCACTGCCAACTGCCTCAACTTTTTGAGGATTTCCTGATGCCCCTGCATCATTTGGTCTATTTTGCTTTGATATATTGATGTAATATGGCTTGAACATGCATATCTAGGTCCTTAAAATTCAAGTAATGGTGTCTTGTGAAGCTATTGTGAAGTGTTCTAAAACATTTATATAGTTTTCTAGACTCTATTCATTTTAATTCAGCTAAAAATCACATTTTTATCTCTAATCAAGACTTTGAAGTGTTGGAAAGTCTTGTAACAATATTTCATACTTTTCTAGGAATAATTTCACAATTTACACCTTTCTTATGCTTTATCTGACCCCTTTATGCCCTTATAAGCCTTAATTGTGTGTATTTTTAAATGTAAACCTGATAAACAACACTAAATGCAAGATAATTCATGACACCCACTTTCAAATCCATGGTGGGACCTATTCACCATGGGTGGCGAATGAGTCTCTCTTGGCTCCAAATTCAAAATATTTCAAATTTTCTTTTAGGTTTTTATTCAAAATTACTTGATGTTGGCTTGTGATGAGGTATCAATGGGATACTAAGGCACAAGAATGTATAAATAAGTCTTTTTCTCCTTAGTTTACATCTTCTACAATCTTGAAACACATTCAAGCAATCTTCCCATTCATTGAAGCATTCATGAAGCATTTGAGCACTTTGCATCAACTAATCAAGCATTTTGGAGAAATCATTGTTATATCTACAGATTTTGAGCATCAAAGGGTTTGGTAAGTTAATATCATTTGCATGTTATTTGTTTATCATTCTCTTTCATTCCATTATTTCATTAAGGGTTTGATTACCAAAGTGGGGTTTGACCAAGGAAAACCCCTATTCTCTAACCCTCAACCATTTTCCCCCCTCTTGCATGTGTATTTGCAGACCTGTGTATGCATATTTTACAAGAAAATAGGTGTTGAAGAGTGGTAAACAAGTCAAAAAGGTACTTTAATTCAAATCAACCTTATTGCAATCTTGGAGAAGACATTATGTCTGTTTTCTATAGATTTGACTTCGTCAACCCAACAAGCAAACAACCTCAGATCTAGTGTTGCAAAATTGTCCCCTCATTTCTCAGAATTTTGGGACAGGACTAATTCACCATTAATGGCAAATGAGTGCCATCTTAAGGCCGAAAATGCAAATTTTGTCAGATTTTGGATCCTGACACTTAGAAACCAGTTTCTGATAGTTTTCATCAGAAGTAAGACTGATTTGCCATCAGTGGTGAATGAGTCCCACTAGTGATTTTCTATGATCTCAAATAGCATTTGAAAGATTCTAGATTCTCCATTCTCTACCCAGGTGCACTCTGAATCAACCTCCTTTTTTGCTTTGCATTTGTTCATTCATAGTTCATTGTTTGCATATCACATTATGTTTTCCAACATTGCATAAATCTTAGGTTTTGCATACATAATCAGTCACATAGACCATCTAATTTCACTTATTTTATTTAATTTATTCTAAATAACATCATACATTGCATAATTTGAGTGAACCTAGCTAGATATTTTATGTGGGGTTTATCTATCTCCTTTTAGGTGAAACATCCTAAGAGTGCAAGAGTAGCCTATAAGCTCTACCCAAAAATCTATTGTTCATTTTTCGTGAACCTGCATATTGAGCACTTTACATTTCTAATTTCAATTGCAGCTTACATCTTAAACTTCATTTGCATCAACATTCAATTAGGGTATTGTCTTGTTTTTGAATCCTAGGGTTTCTTAACTTGCATTAGTGAAAGACTCATTTAGATTTCATTTGTGCATTACATATCATTGAAATTTTTGAAAATATACATCTACATCCTTAATTGGCATTTGAAAAGAATTAGAATCACATTAAATTTTCTAAAAAAGGAAGGAAAAAATATCATACTAGGAATCATTCACCACCCTAGGCAAATTAGTTCACTTGCACATTCTACACAACATTTTTAGACATTTTCTAGGTATTTCTTATATTATAGTTCTTTTACTTTCTTTCTCTTTTAATTTCTAGAATCTCTATTTTTAGTCATTTCTTACATCCTTTTTTACTTGCATCATGGAATTTTCTTTTAATACTTTTTGGAATTACTTGGAATCCTTGGTTGACATCTCTAATTGTGCCTTTGGCTGTGACCCTAATGACCTTGACCTACCTCATGCTCCTTCAACTCCTCATTATTGTCCTCCTCATGATGTAGAAAACATTGGAGAAGATGATTATAGCATGAACAAGTTCTACAATGAATGCCTTGGTAATCTAGAAGCCAATGCATTCTTTTATCCATCCATGAAGCCACAATATTTTCTTACTATTGCACCTCCTGATTATTTTGCATATTTACATCATGAAATAAATAAAGGACCAAAATTTCCTCCATCAAGTGGACCTAGTTCCTATCAACAAATAGATCCTTATCCATTTTATGATCAAAAAGTCACAACTACTCCAATAAAATTTGAACAAACATATGGTAAAGGCTTTACTATCCCCAATAATCAAGGTTGTGACACAACACATGAACATGACATTCACCAACTTCTTGAACAAAAACCGAAAGAAGAAAACACCATAGGATTAGGATATCAAGATCCTTCTCATCTTGATAGACCTCCTTTTGAATATTGGAGACTTAAAGAAACGGTATAGTGATATTTGATTCTCCTCCTGACTTAAAAATTCTCCTTCCATGTGAACAACCATTACTTGATTGTAATGAAAAAGATTCTAGGATCCCCACAGGTCCTCTTCCTCCTTCCATTTACAAAAAAGGAGAGTCTAGCAAATGAAAATGACCTTACAAAAAGAAGAAAATCAATTTTCCTACATATCCTCCACCTGAATGTGAGAGGAGACTTCAATTTCTTGTAAACAAAGGTCTTATACTTTTACCACCTATGAATAGGTTGCTCATTCATCCTAAAGATTCTAGGATACCATTTTGCAAATATCATTGTGTTCTTGGACATCGAACTAAAGAATGCCAGACATTGAAGGACATACTAGATAAGCATCATTTCAGTAATACTAATTGCTTTCCTATTATCTTATAAATACTATTACATCCATTTAGTATGTCATAGTTTTAGAATTCCCTATTCTCACTATTGCATGATCTTTTCACATCACCCACCTCTGCTCATTCTTTCCTTTCCTCTATTTGTACCTTTATTCTTCTATATGTCGTGTATTGTATTTTTCCCTTTTTTATTGTGTTTTCCTTTTGGGGATGACACAAAGCATTGAGATGCCCTATGTCTCTTCCATGTTGACCCAAAAGGTCCATTTTTCTTTTTCTTTTTTTATCTTTTTTTGTGTTTTCCTTTTGGGGATGATGCGAGGCATTGAAACCGAAATGTCTCCTTCATGTTGACCCAAAATATTTTTCTTTTCTTTTTCCTTATTGGTCTCTTTTTGCTTGTGTTTTCCTTTTGGGGATGATGCAAAGCATTTAGACTGCAACGTCTCTTCCATATTGACCCAAAATAGACTTTATTTTTCTTTTCTTTTTTATTCTCTTAGTGTCATTCTTGTAGTTCTATGTGCTTTGGGGAGTGATGATATTTCTGAGCTCCTTAATAAAAACATTGTAGCAATGAACATACTAACTCCAAATCCATAGATCCCTTATGTGTTTGGTGTGATATTCTCTAGGGGGAAACTCCATTTTCTTTCATTTTTATTTTTGTTTACATGAAGCAGCCTAACTCAGTAACATATGACTTGGCATAGGGATTTCTGAGTCATATCTCGTGTCTTTTTTTTTGCTACTTTAAAGTAATTGCTCACAAAATGGTGTGTAGCAATTAATTTAAAGTGGGGGCCATACATTACCATAATTCATTTACATTCTTAGTTCTTAATGCAACCTTGTTTCATATGATGTGTTTCTCATGTTTTGGATGACATTGGGTATGATGTCATTCATAAGTGTGATCTATCTTAGCATATTACCTTCCTCTTGGTGGCCTGATGTGACACACTACATCCCCTAAGTTGTAAATATTTTATTCTTTGATTCTTCCTCTCTTAGAAACATTAGACACAATGTTCCCTAAGTGGTATACCTCACATAATCTTAACAAGACTCCTTTGAACATATTTTCCATTTTACACTTTTAACTTTTACATTTTACATTTTTCCATTTTTTCATTTTACACTTTGCAATTTTTACCACCTTGCATAACACAACTTGCATGTCGATGGTACCTTTTTTTTTTCATGAGTTATAATAATATGAAGCTTTTCTTGTCTCATGAAGCACAAACTAACATTTTCCTTTGTGGTTCCTTGTTAAAGTTATTAGAAGGTATAACTTTGATATGGTTGAGCTGGAATCCCATTTTGTGACATGAATTTCCCCATAGCCACCTATGTGTTTGTGAGTTCATACCAACTACTATATATTTATCACCTTTTGGGCCTTCTCACCTAGTGGACTACCATGAGTTTTGTCACCCCAAAGTGAGTGTGCATTCTATTTTTCAAACAAACAACCTAGATTTAATCAACAACTAGATGGATAGACAATCAAAGCTTCAGCCTATCCCTTCATTTCAACATTTGTATTCCTTTGTTATTATGTTTGGTTTTCCATGGGATCTTCGTCCTGGGGGCTTGATCATGCCTCTTGATTGTTGTTATACCATATTGTTGGCATAAGTCTACTTGGATCCTTCTCAATATGCATGGATAGTTTAGTGTGAGTTTGAAGAAAGTTCATCCTCTCACTAAAGTGGGGGCTAAATGCACCGTAGAAAAATAGCCACTTGTCATTTTCATGGTTTTTTAGGCATTTCTTCATGATGTTTTGTTTATTTTTCTTTGATTTATTGATATAATATGTCTTGAACATGCACATTTAGGTCCTTAAAATTCATATAATGGTGTCTTATGAAGGTGTTGTGAAGTGTTGTAAAACATTTCTACACTTTTCTAGACTCTATTCATTACAATTCACCTAAAAGTCACCTTTTCATCACTAGTCATGTCCTAGTTTGAAGTGTTGTAAAGTATTGTAACAAGATTTCATGCTTTTCTAGGAATAATTTCACTGTTTACATATTTCTTATGCTTTATTTGATCCCTTTATACCCTTATAAGCCTTAATTGAGTGTATTTTTCAATGTAAACCTGACAAACAACATTAAATGCAAGATAATTCCTAACACCCAATTTCAAATCCAAGGTGTCACCCATTCTCCATGGGTGGCGAATGAGTCCCTCTTGGCTCCAAATTCAAAATATTTCAAATTTTCTTTTAGGTTTTTATTCAAAATTACTTTATGTTAGCTTGTGATGAGGTATCAATGGGTTACTAAGCCACAAGAATGTATAAATAAGTGTTTTTCTCCTCATTTTACATCTTCTACAATCCTAAAACACATTCAAGCAATCTTCCCAGTCATTCAAGCATTCATGAAGCATTTGAGCACTTTACATCAACTAATCAAGCATTTTTGAGCAACCATTGTTATATCTTCAAATTTTGAGCAAGAAAGTGTTTGGTAAGTTAATAGAATTTTCATGTTATTTTTTTATAATTCTCTTTCATTCCATTCTTTCATTAAGGATTTGATTAACAAAGTGGGGTTTTACCAAGGCAAACCCCTATTCTGTAACCCAAAACCATTTTTCCCCTCTTGCATTTGTATTTGTAGACCTTTGTATGCATATTTGATAAGCAATTACATGTTAAAGATTGGTCAACAATTCAACAAGGTGATTTACATAAAATAAACCTTATTCTAAGCTTGGAGAGGACATTTTTCTTTTTTCTATAGATTTGACTTTGTCAACTCGACAAGTAGACAACCTTAGATCTGGTGTTGCAGAGTTATCCCCTAATTTCACATAATTTTGGAAGAGGGATGATTCACCATTAGTGGAAAATGAGTCCCAGATTAAGGCTAGAAACCTTATTTTTTCAGATTCTAGATCTCGACACTCAAAAACTAGTTTCTAATAATTTTCATCAAAAGCGGGACTAAATCACCATCAGTGGTGAATGAGTCCCACTAGTGATTTTCTGTGATCTTAGACAACATTAGGAAGATCCTAGATTCTCCATTCTCTATCTAGGTGCACTCTCAATTAACATCCTTTTCTATTTTTCATTTTTTCATTCATAGTTCATTTTTTTTATATCACATTGTGTTCTCCAACATTTCATAAATCTTAGGTTTTGCATACATGATTAGTCACATAGATCATCGAATTGCACTTAGTTAATTTCGTTTATTCTAAATAACATCATACATTTCATAACTTGAGTGAACCTAGCTAGACCTTTTGTGTGGGGTTTATCTCTCTCCGTTTAGGTGAAATATCCTAAGAGTGTAAGAATAGCCTATAAGCCCTACCCAAAAATCTACAGTTCACTAACATATCCTCCATATTCCATCTCATAGCTCAAAAGTTTTTTGAATTTATCCAAATCATACCATTGAAACTTATACCCAACTCATGTCACCCTCCATGTCATCATTTTACTCCATTGACAAGGGAAACTAATGCAGAAGCATCTGAAAGCATTCAGAACAATTAAGATAGTTGATAGTGAAGTTGCAAAGTACCAAGAGGGAGACCTTGGAGAATACCACATTTTACTGTGTTTTTATGTCAAAGGTTGTGAATCTGTAATTAGTTACTAGACATTTTGATCTATGACATATGAGAAATTCAAATCATTTGGGTTTGTTCCTGAAGAGATATCTTTATTAGAAGATTACTTGTGTTCATAGAGTAGAGTCGACAGTGTCTGGTGAAGTCTAATTGGTTTTTATAGCAATTTCATCACTTGCAAATCCAAAAGGAGTATTTTCCAGGGAAGTTAAGGACCTTTCTAACCTTTAGGAAGAATCATCCAAAGTTCTACGTATTTGGAGAGCAATACCTTATGCTTTGGGCTGACCTATCTGTGTGTACATGTTACCTAACTATCCATTATAATTAGGCTAACTTGTTAATGGTTAGAAGAATTGTGGAGGATATAAATTAAGGAGATGGATTTGTTACAAGGAACCAAAGAGGAAGTGATCGATAAAATGAAGTTAGGAAGAAAAATGAAGAAGTGTTTTGATCCATAAAAGTAGCACAATAGAGAAGAAGGTAGAGTAGAGAGAAGAAGTTACAAAGTAGAAAGTTGAGAATTAGCATAATCATATCATGGAAGAACATTGATGCATAAATATTTTTTAATCCCTAGACTATGGCCTGGAATTTGTAAAGCCCTTAAGGCATGTGTAATTTGATTTGAAATTATAATATATGACAAATGAGATTTGAAGGCTAGGTTTTTCCCTGTTAGGGTTTTCCCAGGATATATCTTGTGTCATGTGTTCAAAAATATCTTTTATCTTTCTTTTTATTAGTAGTTAGCTTTCATTGCATATCTGTTATGATCGTGGAGTTAGTGGACTATGATACAAGGCTGGATAGTCCTTTGTTGGACCCTCATACCTTGACAACATCAAATGGTATTAGATTTGGTTGTGAATCTATCAGTTGGTTGCGAATCTGTTGGGATGATTGTGTATTTTTTGAGAGAATAGAAAGTGTTGGAGAAGTGTGAAACCTTACAAGTAATAAGTGTCATCCCAAAAGAAATATCAAGGTGAAAAATATTTGGGTAAGCTTTTCAAAGTTAGTTGTTCATCTGATTTGTTGTAATGGGGAAATTTGGAAAGAGGTTGAAGAAAGAAAATGAAACCCTAATATATGAAAGGGATACTCTAGAAGAAGAATTGTGTGAAATCAAGAAGTGTATTTCAGAACTGATGAAAAGGATGAAGGAACTAGGAGAAGATAAATATGTTGCTCTTGAAGAAGAATTGAAAAATGTGAATGGAAGGAATGAAGAATTAGAAGCAGAGTTGAAGTTGTTCTAAGATGTTGAAAAGAGATTTGAAAAATTGGAAGAAGGATTCAAGTTGTGTGTAAAGATGGAAAAGAGGAAGAGAGATCTAGAGGAAATTTTGAAAGAATCGAACAAGGAGAACAACTTGCAAAAGAATAAAATATCTAACTTGAAGGAACATGTTAATCAATAGTAAAAGTCACTCGTAGCATGCAAGAATGAACATGAGAATCTAAGATCTAAGCCTAAAATTTTTTATGTTTCTTGTGATACTAATAATTTGTGTGATGTTGTAGAAGCCCCTTTAGGAAGTGAGATTGAAGATAACAATGTAACTAAGCCTATAATTGTTAGTGATGGTATTGGTTTCAAAATCATGCAAAGAATGAGATATTAAGGAAAAGGATTGGGAAAGAATCAACAAGAATTACAAAACCTATTGATCTAGTAATGAGACCCAAAAGTGAAGGCCTTGGATATGACAAAGGTAAGGATGTTGTTACAAGTTCAAACAAGTCAAATGAGGGAAGAAAGGGTATGTATTATTCACATTTTAATAAACATAGACATGAAAAGGAATTATGTTGGGATCTACACCCTTGTAAATTTTGTGGGTTAAGGAATCATTCTAAAAAGATGTGTTAGGATAAAATGAGAAGGAAAGAGCCTATAAAATATTGTGTGTAGATGGATTATAGATGGATTGATGTAGAAAAATGGAAAAATGTACTTGTATGTTCAAAAAGTTGTATAGATGGAAGTGTTCATGTGTTGGAGGAAAAGTCTGATCAAGATACAAAGGAAAACAAGGACAATAATTCAAACAATAGAGGGAGAATTTTTTTGTAGACTAAACATTTGTGAAGCCAACACAAGTTTGTGTAAACTAGTGTGAAGCATAATAGGAAAAGGAAGTCTATATTGTAGGGAAAGAGGAAATGACATGATTTCCTACTAGAGGATAAATTTTATGTATCAGAGTGAAGTCAATGTGAATCAAGGAATAGAGAAAAGTATAAGGAATAGTATATGCGTAAAGAAACTATAAGATCTTGATGAGTGGAAAGGAAATTATTTCTGAAATTAGAGATTAGATAGCATTGCAGAGAGAATTCACTATTGTATCTAGATAATGAACTTGAGGCAACCTGTAGAGAAGATTTTCTTAGACCATCAACCACTGAGGTGGCGCAAGGCTTACAAGTAGAGTATTGAATCCAAATCACACTTGAGGAAATTTTGTAGGGTGGACTTGAATAGACTGTTGACCTTGAGCCAATTACAAGTACCTGTGGACAAATGATCAAACCAATTCAAAGAGACAATAATGAACTTGACACAATACAAACCAAAGTGAAGAGGCTCACTTTTCAAATAACCCTGAGAGTCTGGCATAGGAACATCAAGAGGGTGACCTTGGAGAATACCACATTTTACTACATTTGCATGTGATAGCTTGTGGAGATAGAATTAGTTACTAGACACTATGAGCTATGACAAATAAAAAATGCAAATCATTTGGGTTTGTGCCTAGAGAGATATTGTTATTAGAAGATTACTTGTGTTCATACAATAGAGCCAATAGTGTCCAATGAAGTATAATTGGTTTGCAGAGAAAATACATTACTTGTGAGCCAAAAGGAGTATTATTCAAGGAAGTTAAGGACATGGCTGACCTTTAGGGAGAATTTCATGAATTTCTATGTATTTTCAAAGCAATACCTTATGTTTTGGGCCAACCTATTTGTGTGTACATGTTACATGACTAGCCATTGTAATTAGGCTGACTTTTTAATGGTTGGAAGACTTGTATATTATATAAATGAAGGAGAAGAATTTGTTACAAGGCATCGAAGAGGATGTGATTGATAACTTGAAGTTAGGAAGAAAAATAAAGAAGTTGTTTGATCTAGAAAACTAGAAGAGTAGATAAGAAGGAAAAGTAGAGAGTAGAAGAAGTTTGCAAAGAAAAAAGTTGAGAATTAGTAGAATCATATCATGGAAGATTATTGATGTATAAATCTTGTGTAATCCCTAGGTTGTGGCATAGAACGTGTAAATCCCTTGAGGCATGTGTAATTTTATTTGAAGTTATATTATATGAGGAAAGAGCTTTGAATGCTAGGTTTTTCCCTATTAATGTTTTCCCAAGATATATCTTGTGTCATGTGTTGAAAACTATATTTTATCTTTTTTTGATTAGCTGTTAGCTTTTGTTGCATATCTATTATGATCATGGAGTTAGTTGACTAGGTTGCAAGGCAGGACAGTTCTTCGTTGAACCCTCCTACCTTGACTACATCAGAAACCAAAATTTCTTGCATGTTCAACTAACACCTATCTATCCTATTTCACAAAAGGGACACCAAAATTCACCCTTAAAGGAATATAATACCTTATGCAAAATCCTATATCACAAAATGGTAGTCATATTCTTCTAGTTCCACCCACTTTCACCTCATCCATCCCATGTTTATCCACCTCATCCATTTCATGTTTTTCCACCTTCATACGACATATAAAAATTCAACCATGTCACTTAGTTGACCTCATTGATCCAAATCATGATAGCATAGATTCCCCTTTATGTATTATTCCATGTCATGACACCATACCATCTCATGATCCAAGTCTCTCAATTCCATACCATAATCATAGTCCATAAATTAATTCAATAAAGCTTTCCATCCATTCAATAAATTCAAGAACCCCAAGGAATAATCATTTCCATCACATCACATGATAATCCTAATATTTCACAAGATTCCATTCGTGAGCCACAAATGTATATCCTTGATTTATCCACCATTATAAAAGCTATTTTTCTCCTAGAATACCTCATGCCTTCATGAGTTCCATTTACTTGAACATCCTAATATTAAAAAACATCTAAATTATTATGGGCTTGGCTACATACCTCATTCTCAAGATGTTGGTAGCTTTTTCAAACACAAAAGGACTCCCTTTAGATCAATATGTCCACCTCCTCCATCGTCTTTTCCATCTATTGTTTGACCCTATCCATCAACCCTTCCATCCATCTTGACTGCCCATATGTTCCTAATGCATATCCTTAAATACCCTTTCAAGAACAATAAAGGCACATACCCTTGAATTCCTTCCAACACCTTCCACTTTAAAATCCTCTCTTTGCATAAAATCCTTCTATGGCATATCCAAGCAATTGGAATACCAAACAAGAAATGCATAAATTGAAGAATCCAGGAAAACCTAAATATCATCATGTATCACTAAAAATACATGCCAAAATAAAGAAAAACATTTCCAAGAAAATGGAAGGTGCCAATTAAGAAAAACTTGAAAGGATATAAAGAAAAATCAAAAGTGAAAACAATGTGAGTTCCAAAGAAATCAAGAGAATCCATGCATTCAAATAAAAAATAAAAATTGGTATCCCAACTTGCTAATCCAAAAATATTCCATTATTCCACCATCATCCATTCCTCCATCTAAGTATATTCCATCTCATTAACCAATCAAAAGTCTTTCCTCATCCTCCAAATCTATTTTGGGTCCTTATATACCCAAGTTTATTATCCCAACCCACTCTCAATCCTTCAACTTTAGCCACCCTTCAAGGTGTGTTCCAATGTTTTTCTTATCCAAATTCCCTCATAACGAATCCATTCGATACTTCCATCAAACCTTCATCCATCATTCCATACCTTTGATCCAATCCTTTTCATGAATCCTTAAGCCCCATTTTCCTACTCCTATCCATTCCATTATCTTTTCCAATTTTCCTACCAATATTTTTAATTGGGGACATGTTAGCCATGGTCTATAAGAAACATTTAGTCAATGGAGTACTATCTTCCACAAAGAGACACTTGAGTCCTCCATTCATATCCATACACCTAAATCAACTTCCATTTCCATAAGCTTCCATTTACAGGGTCATTCATATCCACTAGCTTTCACATCCATCCATGTACCCTTGCTTGTACACTAAGGGGAAAGACTTTTCCATTCGTACAATATGTAAAGAAAATTTTAATTTTAATATTTTGGGTTTTTGGCTTTAATCTTTTTCAGATTTAGGAGAAGTCTACGCTTAATGAAGAAAAAGACTACTCCAAAAGGTGCACAATGCAACACATGGTGGCTTTAGATCTTTTCTATATTGCTTTCCTTTTGGGCACTATCTAAGACACATGTCAGCTTGGTGGAAATTTTCTTCAAATCCATTCTCATAAATCTAAGATTTCCCACTTGCTTGACACATCATATATTCATTCATAATTTTTTTTATTTTTGTGAAATGATCTTTCTAGGTGGATTTTTTTAGAATGTGGTGGGTGTCATGTCTTTAGGGTTGAACCTTCAAGTCAGAACCATCAATCTATATGATTGATTGATCAGGTTTTTACCAGGATGTGTTAGAATATAACTATTTTTTGACTACAATCTTTGCTAAATATCTAAAGCCATTAATGAACCAGTTGGGACTTAATGAGCAAAGATTGTTGCAATCTAATAAAGATCTAAGATCAAATCATGGACTATTAGGTGCAGGCACCTAGTAGTTTCTACTTCTGGAATGTTTGTGGCATTGTTCTCTCTTCCAATTATAAATAGGGGTTGGCAACATAAGAAAAAGCTAGAAAAATTACTTCGAAAATATTTTTGAAGGAAATATATCTAATAGGGAGTTTTTATGTTTTCAGAAGTAGAAAGTTTTATAGAATATTGATATTCTTTGGTATGTTATATTTTAACTCAAACTATCATCAGATTGACATCTGACCTTTGTTTTCAATTTCATTTGATAGTGAAGTTTGATCTATTTAGAGGAAATATTCAAAACTATGCATGTTATGGCCTTTGTCAAATTTCTTCTTCATGTTTTCATTCATGTTAAAAACATTGTGTTAAGCTTATTTTGATAGTTCATGTAGCTAATTTCCATGTTGTTAAGCTTCTATGTTGAATGATAGCATTCATAAATCAAATTATGTATGTGAACTTTTCCATTTTCTATAAAAGTTGTTATTTTTCATATTATGCCATAAAGGGAGAAAGGGTTTTCTATAACTTTCTGGATATTTCTGTCAGCTAGTAGAGTTTTCCTATGTTTGATCAGACCTTAATGGGTACTTCCCATAGGGATATTTGAAATATTGCATTGTTCTTTCACTAAGCCTTTGTTTCTCATTCTCTTCCCAACAATAAAGGTTTTGTGGCATTTTGTGTCTATCATATCATTCATAGGAAATAAGTTGAGGTTTAAAATATTCTAAAAGATTTAGTGCATTACCATTTTAATGTTTTATTCACATTTCTTTCTACCTTTTCCCCCAACATAAAGAAGATCCAGCTTTCTATAAAAATCTTGGAGGTTATATAGTGTGGCATAATTTGGTCCCCCACTTGCTAAATTTTCCTTAAGATTGTCAGAGAGATGGAAGCTTTGATGATCAATAGTTCTTTTTTTGGAATTCCTAGTGGGACAAAATTTTTAATAATGTCTAATTAGAAGTTAGAAATATTCTTAAAATTAGACCAAGAAAAAAGGCTCAAAATTCCACGCCCAAAATCCAAACAAGAGTGTCCTTAATAGGCCATTTCAAGTACTACTAGTATCCTATCTTAGTATCAAGGAGAAGAATACTTACAAGTTCCATATCACCTATAAGGAGAAATAGGACAAGAAGTTTTCTCCTAAGATCCAAAGATTTATCTACTCCACTAACAAGCCAAACTTTTCAAATTAGAATACTAGTATACCTTATCCATAGGAATCTATTTTCAATTTCTCATCTAATTTCCCCCCCTCCAAGAAATTTTGTAACATGGGATAGTGGTAGTCCACTAAAACCACCTATGGCCCCAGAAATATGGCCTAGCATACCCACCAATGACCTCAAGTCCATCCCAAAGTTTTCCAATGAGGATTTCAAAACCCCCTTTGAGCTTCTCCGAGATATAGTGGAGGTATGCAAAGTACATAACATAGTGGAAGAAAATATTTTTGTTATATTATTGCCTATATATTTTAAGAGAAAATCTCAGGATTGGTATAGATATCTAGCTTTTGATTCTATCCAATCTTGGGATAAACTAAGAGAGAGGTTTTTCAAGTGTTTCTCAAAAAAGGGAGATCGCTCCTCATTTCTACATCAATTAATCACCATCAAAAGGGCCCCACAAGAGGCCATGAGAGAGTTCAACACAAGGTTCCACAAAACCTGGCAAAGAATTCTTATCACCACTAGGCCTTTAGCCATGATGGAATTTATGTTTTACCTAAAGGATTTCAATTTAGACATCACAGTCATGATAACCTATATGGGAGGAGATATTTTCCCTAACACATATGATCTAGCTGTGCGCACAAAGAATAGTTTGATCAATGTCAAGAAGCTTTCACCACATCTATCAATGCCCATATTTGTAGAAATCTTTGGTGGCCCCTAAGAAGATATTACTCTACACACCCCTACTCCACAAGAAACCACATCGGATATACCACCATCCATGTACATACACCCCATTGTGAAACTAAGCACATCAAGCTCTTCTTCACTAGCAGGGAAATTCAATGATATGAAGAATCTCATGTGATCCTTTTCTAATGAGCTAGTCCTCATCTGATGATAGAAAGCAACACTTCCAAAGAAATCCATGCAAACCTATGAAGGAGGAAGGTCATCTTATCAACATAACACATACCAAGGAGCCTTAAAAGGGAGAGGTCAGCAACCAACATCCATAAACCAGATAGTCCCAGTTACTATGCCATTTCACACTATCAAAAGAAGTCCAAGCAAATATTTAGTCCTAGGCTAGAACAACTTGGTGGAGGATGAGCATGTATAGTGCTTCCCATGTAATTATAGTCATATGCCTTAGGGCTATCTGAGAGGAAATCTGTAATAGAAAATAGTAGAGTAGAGAAGCTAGGGCATGTTCCCAAGTAAGAAAGAATATTAGTCTCCTAAAATGGAGAATGCCTATTTTAGAGGACAAACACAAGGAATGTCTTTAGAATAAGAGCTGGATATTGTACCAGACCAAGTGATTTTCTCATCGATGGAGGAAGAGGATGTAGTATTTACAAATTATTCTTTGATGACTAGTTCCCCACAAGTACAGTCAAACTAGAACACAAGGTCTAAAAGAAGGCCCACTAGAGAGTATGTGCAACTAGCTTTGCAACATCTGCAACTACATTAACCATAGATGTAGGAAAAGAAATCTACATAGGTCATCTCCTGACCTACTCAATAGTCACAAGCTCTATCATTTCTAGAAAAGGAGATGGACAAAGTATTGAATCCACTCACATTAGATTGGCTCCTCCCAAAGATGAGAGAGATACCACCGTTCAAACCCAAGACCCCGCTAATTGAAATGCTCAACATGGTTGAATAATTAAAGAAGGTTCCCACTAACGTGTCTTTGTGGGATGGAATATCCATTCCTAAACAAAATACATTGCTCTAAGAAGCATTAAATAAGGAATAACAAATACCATTGATAGATGCAATTCATTTGTGTGATCAATTTAAAGACAAAGGGCTTGTGTGTCAAACCCCCAACCTTCAAGATCCATGGTGGCTTGTGTGAACATGAAAAAAATTTAAAAGGAGAAAGAGGTAAGAAAGAAAAATCCCACGCCTTTCTTTTTAACACTTATTGTGGGAGATGAGATTTTTACATAATAACATGATTGATTCGAGAGCTAGTACTACGGTCATGCCTAAACAAGTAGTTGATTACCTAAAACTGAAGTATGAGCCTCTTGAGAAAGGAATCATGCAATTAGATGGGAAGAAAGTTATAACCATTTGCCACATTAAGGATCTATCTTTGACCCTCTTCTCATGTCCGAGCCAAACAGTGACACAAGAAGTAGTTGTAGTAGACATCCACCAAGTATTCAAGATGTTCCTTTAAAGGGACTTTACAACAAAGCTTGGTAGATATTTAGCACTCAATTGTTCTCACCTAATATTTCAAACCAAGCATGGGGAAAAGATGAATATCATGTCTGAATCCTTACATCTAGAACACATAGTGGACAATGCAGTCCTATGCTTTGAAGTAGGGCATACCTCCTTCTTACAAAGGAAGCGGTATTGCATAGAGATGTTAGAAGATGAGAAAGTAATGAGTGATTGGACCCCCAAAGAAGAGGTCCTCAATTGATTTATTTACTCTAGCCTATATGTAAACTTTCATGTATCGGGTTAGGCACCTATGTGATCTTCGGTGATACTATGTCTTCCAAAATTTGGTAAAAGAATGAGAAGATCCTAATGATCTAGGTGAAAATAGTCTATGGAAATTATATTTTGATGGTGTCAAATGCAAAGCCAGTTCTAGAGTAGTGCCTGAATAGTATCCCTGACAATTTTAAAGACCCTCAAAGCTTTTTATTTCTAATTCCCATGCTTGAATAATGATGTGGAATATGAAGCCTTGGTCCATGGTTTTTTCCTCATAGAATAGATGGGTTTAAAAAGAATGCAAGCATTTGTAGATTCAAATTTTTTTGTAAGTCAAGTTCGTGGGTAAGCAGATACAAAAAATATAAGAGTGAAGTCATATAGACACAAAATATGGGATCTAATTAAACGTTTTGAGGCTTTTAACATTAAAGTTATCTCACATTCCTAGAATGATGTTTCTAATTAGATGGCTTTGATTGGTTCATACTTTGAGCCAATTTCCAATTCAACAACAAAGCATAATGTTGTATAGATCATCGTCTGATCACTAATTCCTAACAATGATCAGAATTGGAAGGTGTTTGAGGATGATGTTCAGATCACCACATTTTTTAATGAAATTATGAAAAACTCCTGACCATTCATAGTCTAAAGTAGAGCCCTCTAAAGGACAAGTGATTTAGTTAAAAGGAAATAAGATTAGTCAAGGTCTAATCTCTCTTGAAATTCTTTTCAACTACGAGGATGTGAGAAATAGCAAATAAAGGTTCACTATAGACAAAAATACTATGAAGATATTAATGTTGAAAATTATAGAAAATTAAAATTTGGAAGGGACGTTCCATACAAGGAACATATACCTAATTAAGCATTATACCAAGGTGTCTAATATATCTAGATGACCCAATAGTCTTTTCAAAATCAAAGGATGAGCACTTTAATCACCTAGAAAAGGTCTTCTAGAAACGTCAATAGTTTGGGATTTCCTTAAATCCTAAAAAAAATATTTTTAGAGTGCCCAAAGGTAAGCTACCTATAATGGAGCTACCTCTACTAGTCAAATAGAACGAGCTATAGTCTTTTCTTGGGAAGATTAATTTTATTAGTTGATTCATTTCAGACTTCACGGGCATCGTGAGACCTATCACACTAACATCAAAAAAGAATATAGTGCTCAAATGAAACTGTAAAGGAAAAAATACTTTCGAGAAAATAAAGATAGTCATCTTTGTAGTGCTAGTATTAGCTAACACAAACTTTTCAAAAGGATTTCTTTCTCTATTTCTACATCATCCAACACAACATAGTTTCAGTGCTCACTTAGAAAGACAAAGACAATAACGGAGAGCATTCAATCACTTTCCAATCTAGGATGCTCAAAGGATATGAAGGTAGGTACAACATTTTTGAGAAACAAGCTTTTTCTATTGTTAAAATGTTGAAGAAATTTTGACACTTAGTATCAGCCAAAAGAATCACCATTCTCGTCACCCATATGAGTGTTTGGGAGTATATAACTGAGAGTTAAATAACTAAAAGAAGAACCAATTGTATCACCAAGATCCTAGAATATGATGTAGATATTATACCAACCAAGTTAGTTCAAGGAAGAGGTCTTTGCAAATACCTTGCACAAGAGTTAAGCTCCTTGGTGGAGGAAGAAGCCAATTAGAGCTACACAAACTAGTTCAAGTTCAATGAGTCATGGGTGATTTATCAGACACAATATATGCAAAAAGGGAAGACCTGATCAACATTTTGCCTCAAAAAAAGTGCTACTACTGACTCCAAGGCACCAAGTATCTACTAATTGAGGGTATTTGATTCAAAATAAATTATGATGGCATCTTGCTCTAATGCTTAGACAATCCACAAGAAGAAAGAGTTATAAATAAATTTCATAGTATTTGCCATGGTGGACATTTCTTCATCAAGACTACTAATTTGAAGATAATGCAAGCAATATATTACTGGCCTTCCATGTTCTACAAGGTGCACCATCTAGTGCTAAGATGTACTCAGTTCCAATATTTTGTTGGCAAGTGAAAAAATTATGCCATGCCCCTAAGCCTGATTATAACTAAAGAATTCTTTTCCCAATGCAGTTTGGATTTTTTTGGGATGATAAATCCTATTTCTAGCATGGGCCATAATTGGATACTTATGAAAAATGACTATTTCACAAGATGGAGGAAGGCCATTTCTCTAAAAAATGGTATGAAAATTGAAATTGTCAATTTTCTTGGGGAGCTGGTAGCAAGGTTTGGTTCACAATAAACCATAATATCTGATAACATGTGTTCTTTTGTGGGTTCCAGGATGTCATATTTCACTCTCAATCATGGTATCTACCTTAATAATTAGTCAAATTATTATCCACAAGGAAATTGGCTAGTAGAATCGACCAAAAAAGAACCTGATTAGGTTAATCAAGTGCATCAGGTCAGAAAGATAAATGGAATGGAACAAGGACCTATGAGATTCTCTATGGGCCAAAAAAATTATGTCCAAACAAATCTTGAAGGCCTATCCTTATGAGATAGTGTATGGAAAGGAGCTGGTTTTACATTTTACTATTAAGATTCTGGCATTAGAACTATTAAAGGATTTGAAAGTCGAAGAAAGTAGCAGAATGGAAGTAAGGTTGTTGAAACTCTTGAACCTTGAAGAAAAAAGGGAAAAATCCTATGAAGCCATGATCGATACCAATAGATAGTCAAATAATGGTTTGAAAAAAAGGCCTCTGACCTAGATTTCTAGGAACGGAGCCTTGTGCTAAAGTATGATGAATGCACTACAAAACTAGGGAAACATGCAAAATTTGAAGCCCTATGGAAGGGTTCATTCCACATTCACGTGTGCAAAGGAAAAAATGCATATGATCTAGAATACATCAATGGAAACATTTTGGATACACTAATAAATGATATTCATCTAAAATTATTCCATTAAAGTGTATAAGTTCTTTTTAAAAAATTCACAGTTATGTACCATATGTAATTTTTTTTCAAAATACAATTAGTTTTGCGAATAAAGCCATAAGAATAACACAAGAAAAATAAAAGGCATATTATATATTATGTTCATGGAAAAATTTACAATGTAGTATGATCCCAAGGCTCCAAGAAGCTTGAAGATTGCTCAAGAAAACCCAAAAAGACCACTAAAGAAAGGAATAAAGGAGGCACACTCAAAATGGGAAGTGAATTTAAAGCCTCTAGGACACTACTAGGAAGTAAAAATGACACTTCATTAGGTTCTTCTTCTTCTTCTCCTTCTTCTTCTTCAGTAGGGTGGAAAAAGGGATCAACACACAACACATGCAGGCTCGACACACCAAGGAAGTTATTCCTCATTCCCAAATCTATACACTAGAAATTTGAAATTCTTTTTCTAGTCGAACCCAAGAATGCACTTCATTCCAAACTCCCTCAAAATGAGGGAAGCCACGAGACATTATAGTGAGTGATGCCTCTTGAGGTCCATAGTTCAAAAATCAGTAAGGAGAGGTAGCCATACCATGTCTTCCCCATAGTCAATGTGCTTGCGGAGGTCCATGGTGTTTGATTTACCACCACTAAGGATGGCAACTTGCACAATTTCACTAAGCCTATCCAAATATAAAAAGTCAAACATGGCATGGCACAACTCAATTATTCAAGGATTGGATATATCCAAGTCGAGAAGGGAGGCCACGAAGTAGGAGATGACATTGGAGTTACACCACAACTAGTTCTCCTCCTTCACATAGTCCTTACTGAGCACCCACTTGAATGCCACCATAGTAAGGTGATCATTCTTCCTTGCCATGCATTTAATTTGCTCATTGGTAATTTTTCCCATGAAGGAGTATTGTGGTCCTCATGCCAGGAGCCGAATGGGAATGCCTAGGTGAGATGACATGATAGAAAACAAGCTAAAGCTAGCGGAATGGGACATAGAAAGGAAATATTGCTAACTAAAAGAGCTTTTTCAAGTGACTATTTCACTAAAGTAGCATAGCTATTTATAGAAAAGGCATGCTGATGAGCTCAACAAATGAAAAATCCATCGTCAATTAGACAACAACAAAAAAAATATCAAAGCAACTAGAGGGTCACAGATGAATCATATGAAAAATTTATCACCAAGCCTTGAGAAATAAATTTTGTCGTTGGGAATAAATTCTCCTATATGCCAATAATTTCCATCTGTCCATTTCCATTATCAGTGCTAGCTTGCTTGTTTATGCAAAAAGAAATTGATTAATGAACTCAGTTCTGAAAAATTAAATATGCATATCTTTTCAAAGTAATTTATACCCCTTAAGCACATTTCCCATGGCTAAAAGAATGCTTTCCAAAAACTTAAAGCTCATTTGTGAAAAGGCGGCAAGGAGAATGTACTAATTACATTCTCACAACAAATTTGGAATTCCCAAGGGATACAAATCCCAAATCCACATGTATCACAATAGTGGAACCATTTAGTAAGCTAGTGGTAATGGTAGTGCCTTAATGCATGTACGTGCAAGAAGAATTGAATGCACCCAAAAGCATTTTTTGTTAAGTAAAAAAATGCAAGTAGTCATTTCTTTGAGGAAGCTCTCTACAAATTTTTAGTACAACAATGGCATAAACATCAACTTTGGTTAGAAAAGTTGGATCCTTGTCTAAAATACTAGGATATGTCAATATTTCAGGACATATTAATTCTCTAATGCCCCAATGCCAGAAGAACACCATTTTTTCCATACCAAATCGATACAGGAAGGTGACCATGTTAAGAAAGAGGCCATGCTAGATTTTCTAGACAACATTTTTGACCCAAATATGGTGGAGAACCCTAAAAGTCTTAGGGAAGGGGCATTACAAAGAATGATCAAACATGGGGTAGTCAAATGTTTTGTATCATGAATCTGGAATTGTGGTTCACCACAATTCATGTTGCCCACTATACACCCATGCCCAGAGCTGATAGATGCATGTGGCAATAGGTTTGACAAGGAAATATGGGTTATACTCAGTGGTAGGATAAGGGTCACAATTAATGCAACCATCTAGGATATGTTATGTATCTATAATGTCGTAAAATTTCACCCCTTGCAATTTCACATACATTATTCCATCTACTTTAGTGTCCACTCCCTTAGCATCTTGTGTAGGCTTATTTTAGCCCCTACACTAGCCTTTTTCCCCTCTCAAGATACTCAACACCCCTTTTTAGCAACTACCCTCACACATCGGCTTTGCATTAAACCTTTCATTTTTACCATTTGTGTCATTTTGTAACATGATGAATTCAGACACTAGTGTGTTGCACAGACATTTGTGCACTACGCTAGCATCTTGTGAAGTTTCAATGTTCAAATGACCATTTTCATGCATGTTTTGCACTTGTCAGCCTTTTCTATCAATGATAATGGCTTGGGATGCCCTGAAACAACTCAAAAAGCTTCTTCTCCCTCTTAAAAATTCATCTCTTCAATCCATTTGGTCCCTCTTCTCCTTGGCTTCTATCTTGGACATTCTTCCACCTTTCTCTTTATTGCACAACTCTCTTGTTTTTTATAGTAACCTTCTAGAACACTTTCAAGCCCTCTTGGATTTTCTCTTTATAGAACTCTCAAGCTCTGACAACACTCCATGCAACACTCTTACCTCTTGCATCCCCATCTCCCTTATCTCATGCTTGTGAGCATCTTAGGATTCCATATCTCATATCATTTGCATCCTTACTTTGTGATATAGGTTTTCCTCCTCGAGCAGGGATTTCTTTTAACATTGACATTTTCTAATATGTGTTCTCCTCCTAGGGTGGGGTTTCTTTTGTCACTCATACTTGGTGGTGCAATTTCTACTCCTAAAGTGGGTTTTTCTTTCCCCACATGCTTTGTCCATTTCTATTCATTTCTCTCTATCTATCTAGCTATCCATGGAGGTGGGAACACCAAAACAAGGGTTTGACTAAGGAAAACCCCTATACAAACCTAACTCTTTCTCTAGATATTATGCATGCAAGTATTCAAGACACTCATTTTTTGGAGGCTCCATTACTTGGGTTTTTGTGAGATTCTTCTATCTCTTATTCTCTTACTTTACCATTTTTATTTCACTTTACTTAAATTCTATTACATTTTGTCACTTTATCACATCCAATAAGTCCTTAGCAATCTTATTGTTAGTAGTCACTCAACTATTTTCTATTATAAAATTTCCTTCTAGTTCGTACGAGATGTTAGCATGCCTCTAAGATGCCAATGTGTTGCACTGTCATTCATATTGCACACTATTGTCCATTGGCTAAGAGCTTGTCGATCTATCCAAAAAATCTTTGTCATTCAATCTTTTTGATTCTAGAACTCTCGCGATGTTCCTTGACGTAGTTTAGGGCATTTCTCCCTATGAGGCTCTCTGAGTGAAGAGAAATCATGAGTGGTTAATCCCCCCTCTCTATATTTTTGTGAACCCAGCATGAAGAGTATTTTTCAAAAAAATTGGAATTTATTTACCCCAACTTTGTGGGGTCATAACCTTTGACTCAATCCTCATAATTCAAAACCATTTGTACTACTAGAAAGGTCTTCAAGAGAACTAGTTCAGTTCCTAAAATACTATTCCTTTGGCTATCAAATTTTAGGGACTGACACAAGTTTTGACATCAACTTCTTTTCTGAAGAGCTCTGAAAAATGCAAAAAATACTATAACCTAGATAATATTGAAAATGTATGAAAATATAGATTCTCAAATTTTCTTAGTTTTTTTATTAGCTAACTTGTTTATTCATTATTTATTATATTTATCTTGCTAGATTAAAAATAAATTTAATATCTTCTCTAATGAGTTCAATATCTAATTATATTCAAAATGCTAATGATGTTCTATTTCATGCATGTGATCATGACTTGGTTTTACCCATGTCACTTGGTGTCATTTATCCTTCTCATGAAATTCATTTTACATCGAAGGATTTTTTTGTGCAAGAAGATGAAATCATTGATACCTTTCTTAATGTTTCTCTGGTGATCCCACAATAGTGGTTTACAATTTTTGGCCAAACTAGACACTGAAATATTTTTTTGTAACTAAATATTCACTTTCGGACACCTATAGTGACTAAACCGTGAGGAATTTGAAGATGATGAAAATTAGAGTTTTATGAAATTTTGTCTATCCATTTTTGTACTTAAACCTTATGATGAAATAATGCATAAAGAAAAGATGAATGAACAAAAATGTGTAACAACTCACCAATTTTCAATTGAAGCTTGGAGTACAATTCAAAAAACTACTATGAATTGTCTTCAATGTATGTAGATCTTGACTATGAACTTTGATATGGAACAATGCTTGAATAGGATCTCCAATGCTACATCAACATATTAGCTCAACAACATGCATGATGCACTATTGGTTTGACATGATGATATGACCTTTAATTGCAGCAATAAAAACTTGGCAATTTGTACATGAATGAATTTGAAATGCTCTTGAATGCTCTATAATTCTCTTTCTTTTGATCTCATGAAGACACATAAAAATTCTCTAGGAGAAACTATGTAGAATAACCTTATATTTATGATTAACTTAAGATTTAATCTTGAAATTCAAATAACACAAGCTGACATCAAATCTAGGATTTAAAATCACTAAAATCCTACCAAGAATATGTTCAAAAATGGGTGTCCTAATTGAAGGAGTACCCATTTTCCATAGGGTGAATGGGTCTTATCACACTCAACTAGGAAAATTTTCAAGGATATAAAATAATATGTAAAAAGGGGGTCCTAAGACCTAGGAAGGACCCATTTTCTAGGTAGAAAATGGGTCATAGGTCACTAGCCTAGGACTCAAACCATGTGAAATTAAGTGTTGTGAAATATTAATAATGAGTGTCAGGTTTTATCCCTTATAAAATGCAATAAATTAGGCTTGGATTTGAATTTTTAGGGCCAATTAAGCTCAATTAATCTCAATTAATTAATAAGTCTCTAGATTAGTGTGAAAGTGTAAAGGAACACTTTATGACACCCTAAATAAGGCACGATTGAGTCCATTTTATTGAAAAGGGTCTTAGACATAATGTGAATGTGTAAAAAAAATTACAACACTAAATCAAGGCAACATTAGGCTCATTTATTGTGAACTATTCCAAAATTTTAAGGAAAAGGGATAATTTTTCCATTTCTACAATTTGCTCCCACTTTAGTGAGAGTTCTCTACCATGTCAAACTCACACTAAAGTAGAAATTCAAGACACTTATCTATGCATAAATGGAAAAGATACACAATCATACCCATTCAAAGACCAAGAAAAATAGAGGAAAATAAAGGATCAAGCTTTGACTGTTCCAACATGATGTGGAACATGGTTGTTTTTCTAAGAAAAGGATCAAGCTTCAACAGTCTATCTAACATGATGTGGAATAGGTCTAGGTTTTTTTCATAATTTTTTTTTAACAAGCATAACATAATGTCCATTATGCAAACAGAGTAAATGCACATGCAATATGGGGTAGTGGAACCTCACGCCATCCACTATGTGACTATCTCAAAAAGGTGGAAAATGAGAGAATAATATTAGCCTCCCATACCATACTAAATGTATCCTCTTGAAAAGGCACCACAATGCTAAATTCTTATGAACATTATGTTTATAGGTTTTTGTTCAAGGGGATCATGTTTCGTGTAAGGTCTTGTTCTTAGGGAACCTTGTGCCTAATGTCTCCAAGAGAGGAAAAGTCAAGAATATTTGATTGCCACTTATGGAATGCCTAATTTTGTATCATGACACTAAGGGAAAGTTGTACGCTTAGAAATATCATACTCCTAGAAGACCTCAAACCCAATGACACCAGCAAGAAAAGGACACCTCGTAAGAAAAAGAAAATTACACCATGAAATATGCAAAATGTTTAAAGATTTCATCGATGTATGCCCCCACTTAAAATTGGTTGTTAACACCATTGGTGTGAGTAACTTCTTTAAAGTAGCCAATTTTTTCTCCTTAGACATGAAAGCTTTCCTTAGAAAAGCCTAATATGTTCCTGAAATAAAGCTACATCATGAACAAGGAGGGAGGGCTTGCCCCCAAGAATACATAAGGGATCTATGGATTCAGGGTCAATATGTCTTTGCTACAATGTTGTTATAGAGCTCTAAACTTTCATCATTCCCTAAATACTCATAGAACTAGAAGAATGCAACATAGAAAGTGAAACAAATTTTTTTTTTTTGGGTCAACATGGAAGAGACCTAAATGTTTCAATGCCTTGTATCGCCCCTAAAAGGAAAAAACAAGAGAAGAAAAAAAGATAAGATTTTTACAACAAAGAAGAATGTAGGTACATATAGCTGAATGCATAGAGAGAGAGATACATCAAATGTAAGATCACAGGGGATCACATTATGCACATGCAATCACATAAAGAAACATGAAAAAAAAACAAAGAAAAGACTAGTAAGGCACATGTGATTTAACCAATAGAAGGTTGTCGACATCCCAATCTTAGTTGGTATAAATGAAAGATGAAAAACTAGCCAAAGGGACCAAAACAAGTCTCAAACTAGGGGAAACACCAAGTTCAACACTCATTTTATGAGATTTGTCATTTAAGCTCATCGAAGAGGAAAATAATGTATTCAATTCATTATACAATTGTTCATCAATTTTTGCAATATCAATGTCATCATATAGATTAATCACAATGGGAGATCGAATGATAATTTCTCTTGTAGGCTCTTGTTTGTGTTCCAACAAGGGTATAGAGTCATCATGCATTACTTTAGGTAAGCTCAGATTTTGATTTTCTATGTCGCTCTTTTCTCCTTTATTTTGTAACATACAAGTAGTAGTACAACATCTATGCCTATGCTCTCTAGCATTTTAGTTTCATTTCAATCTATTTTCAAATTATGTTTATGTAAGAGTGGGTTTGTTAATCAAAGGTTTCTTCTATTGCTTTAGCAGAGGAATGGAAGGAACCATAGGAGATTTTTCAACCACTGTCTCTTTAGCTTTGTAAACTTGTTTTATCTAAGGAGGCACAATGGGATTGTTTTGGTTTTCTCATGGTCTCTTGTAGGAAATGATAGGAGGTTTTGTTATAGGCTTCTCTTGGATGGTTAGAATGAATTTTGGTTCAATCATTGTTTCGTCAACGGATAATTTTGCTATATGGTTTGTTTTGAACTTTTGATATTATTTGAAATAGAACCCCTCATGATTTAATACGTTTAATAGGCCTACACTAAAACAAATCCAATGAAAAATTCCATTGGGAAGACACAAGATTAAACCCACTATGATGCACAATAAAGATATCATTTCCAAAGGGAAACTTTAAACATTTATGCACAATTGAGGGGATGTCATTCATGAAGTGAATCCATTGATATCATAACTTCCCACAAAATTGGTTTGATTGCAAGATGATGGTGAATGAGACATTTAATGCTTTCAATCCAACTTTTAAAGAGAGATATATAGAACCAATCATAGGACAAGAAAAGCCATTACATGTCTTGATCCATGCTTTTATTTTATCATATCTATCTTGATTAATTTCATGCAAAAATAGGAATTCTTCAGTAATCACATTCTCTCCAAAGATAGGATCAATTAATATCCCATCAGTGGGCTTGTCAATGATTCTTTCAGCTATGTAAAGATGATCATCGAGTGCATGTTTAAGTATGTCTTTTTGTGAAAAAACAATATCAAGAGGCATTTTAATTGAGCCCTTACAAGGTTTAGCTACAATACAGTTGACCGAGGCATGGATGCTATTATTCTCTTGTTTGTTTAAGTTCTCATGAAGTAGGCAACTGAGGCTATTAACAATTTATGTTTTGTTTCTAGTTTTAAGTAGTTTATTTAGATTTTGTAAAGTAGGAATCATACTAATGTCCATGCTTTTAGTAAGGATAAAGTATTCTAAATTTTCTTGGTTTTCATCTAATCCTTTTATGTCTTCTTGTGAGAAATGAATATCATGCACATTGGTTATAGGAAGTGAGGTCATGGGAAGTGAAGTATGCATACTATGATGTATAAGGGATTGATTGTCAACACTATTATGAAGAGAGCTAGAGAACCCAAGATACATGACAAATGGTATATTGCGAGATGACATGAGCCTTGAACTATGTATAGCAAGAGTATTGCTAATAGGACACCAAGTTGTAAAGCTCATACAAGTTTTACAAAATTAGTGTACAAACCAAAAATGGAAGGAGCCAATGCAATGATCTAAGATGAATGTGTAAATACAATTTTTAGATTCTAAATAAGGAAATTTGTTGATTACACTATGCAATGATATGAAAATGAAATGTTGTAAATGCAATTTTGAATTTAGAAAATGCACTAAATGAGCTAAATTAAGCTAGATCTAATAAAATGAATGAAACTAAAATTCAACAAACTAAAAAAGATATGTAACAATAGCAAATAGAAGCATTAAATATAAGTTTTCAATTTCTAGAAATTCAAATTTAGGTTTGATTAGGGACTATTTCATCCTAGGGAGAACGGGTCCTAGATTAGGGTTTTGAAGTTAGTTTTTAAATATTTTAAGCCTTTTATGATGATTTTCAAATTCAAGTCTAATACAATAAGTTTCATATTCAAATTTTTGTAAATGCAATGTGAAATGCAAAATGAACATGTGAAAAAATGACAAAATACAAGACCTAGTTTGGTATGCAATTTTGTTTTGATTAGGAAATGCAAGTTTATGTGATCTAAATGATATGTAGGATAAATGACTTTTTAATATGTTTTTCAGATTTAAAGAATGCAAAC
This sequence comes from Sequoia sempervirens, assembly GCA_007258455.2. Lineage (NCBI taxonomy): Eukaryota > Viridiplantae > Streptophyta > Pinopsida > Cupressales > Cupressaceae > Sequoia > Sequoia sempervirens. Next base: position 93,164,182 of record VDFB02358134.1, on the reverse strand, counting down.
AATGCAATTCTAAAACCCTAGATGAAACACAAATTTGAATGCAAAATAAGACACCCTAAATGAGATCTAATTCAATGAAAATGAATGCAAGATCTAATCTAAGATGAAAAGAGACTCCTAAATCAAAAAAGTAAACTGCTCAAGAAGTCAAATTCACCCCAAATGGGATTGATCAAATGAAGGAACCCAATTTTTGTGCTATATGTTTCACTCAATTAAGAGAATTATAATGCATAAATAGCAATCATAAATCAAACCTTACTATTATAACAAAAAATAGGAAGGTCTTAAGATGCTGAAATGATGTGTACCTTGTTGAAAAAGTGTTTTTCGGGCCACACTAAGGACTCATTTTCCAAGTGGCGAATGGGTCCCTACTAGGAGTTTGGAAAAGTGATTTTTGGGTTTTGTTCTACAATGTTTGCACTTCCAAATCTAAGGTGTTCAACTCCCAAAAGTCAAAAAAAACTCTATAGAGTACTTTTTGTGATCTTGAAATAAAGATAACTTTTGCAACTTTACAACTTTGACAAGTTTTTCTCTCCACTCCATCTTCAACCCAAAACTTGCAATCACAAATCAAAGAGGAGAAAATGTTGATTGTTAGGGGATAGGGGTTTGTCTTGGTCAAACACTATTTTGGTAATTAAACCTTATGATAAAATAATGCATAAAGGGAAGATGAATGAATAACAATGTGTAACAACTCACAAATCATCAATTGAACCTTGGACTACAATTCAACAAACTAGCATGAAGTGTCTTCAATGTATGTAGATATTGATCATGAACTTTGATATGAAACGATGCTCGAATAGGATATCCAATGCTACATCAACATATTAGCTAAACAACATGCATGATACACTATTCCTTTGAAATGATGATATGAACTTTGATTGCCACATTAAAACCTTCATTTAATCTTCCCTTGAATGCCTTTGAAATGCTCTATAATGATCTTGCTTCTGATCTCAAGAAGTCACATGAAAATTATCTAGGTGAAACTATGTAAAAGAACCTTATATTTATACTTAACTTAAAATTTAATCCTGAAATTCAAATAACATAAGCCAACATCATATCTAGGATTGAAAATCACTAAAATCTTGCCAAGAATATGTTCAAAATGGGGCATCCTAGCACACTCAACTAGGACAAGTTTTAGGGATATGAAATAACATATAAAAAAGGGGTCCTAGGATCTAGGAAGGACCCATTCACCACTTGGAAAATGGGTCCTAGGTCACTAGCCTATGACTCAAACCTTGCCAAATTAAGTGTTGTGAAACATTATTAATGAGTGTTGGGATTTATCCCTCAGAAATTGCAATAAATTAGGCTTGGATTTGAATTTAAGGACCAATTAAGCTCAATTAATCTCAATTAATTAATAAGGCCCTAGATTAGTGTGAAAATGTGAAGGTACACTTTATGATACCCTAAATAAGGCACCATTAAGTCTATTTTATTGAAGAAGGCCTTAGACTTAATGTGAATGTGTAAAACACATTACAACACTAAATCAAGGCAACATTAGGCCCATTTATTGTTAATTATTCCCAAATCAAGTAAGGAAAATGGATACTTTTTTTGTTGCTACAAATATATACTGTTGTGGTGGTTTAAAATCATGGATATTTTAGTCATATAAAATATGTGGTATTTTGGTTGAAATTTAAGCATTTTAAAAATCTTTAATTGCAACTGCTAGGATGATGATCATATCGAGGCCACCACTCTCATTAGAATCACTTCAATAATTAGCAAGGATGACAACATGTACTTGGTGGAATATGTGAAAACCAACAATAATCAAAGATTGAAAAAACAAGCAGAATATGCAAATGATTGGATAAAGTGGACAAATGAATTAGGAAAACAAGGCATACATAAATAGGAGGAGATAGACAACCAACATCCATGAAGTGAGGATAGGACTCTTCATAAGTGAAATTCACAAATAAACCAATTGCATTTCACATGGAATTTCAAAGATAAAAGTTTCATTGAAAGTACATTAGAAGTTCAAATGACAATCTACTCGAATTCTAGCATGAAAATTAATCATCATTACAACATTCAACAAAATGTTGAAAAGGTACTTCTTGCATCACAGCATTGCATGGTTCAAATCAAAAAATGGTAAACAAATTTATGATCACTTATAACCATACAAACACAAATAACTGTGACACAAGTGCCACAAAACTATACTTCAAAGCATCTACTTACACAGATATACTCTCTGAAACCTTACATAAAAAATAATCTGAATATCTTTACCAATGTTGCCAACATCTTAAGCAAGCACTATCTAAAATACTCTTCGTAAATAGCTAAAGCAACATAAGCACTATATTTAGAAACATTTTCTATGAACAATGGATGGATGAGATTCATCATACTCGCTCTCGGCAATCTACGTCTGCACAAAAAGAATAAAAGTTCAGATATAATACAAAAAGCCATTTGAGTCAATCATAAAAAAGACATGAACAGGGCACATTCGCTACTAAGTAATGAATGTGAAAGAAAACCTTTGTCACAAAAATGGTCATTTCTTACCTGTTGGAATGTGTTGAGGGATGCCAAAATAGACCATCTAATCAAGACACTGTTACTAAATATGACATGTGGATCTTGGATGGATTGAATCAAACAAATTGAGTTAAATAAATATGACGTGCTTCCACTAAAAATAGTGGAGAGCACACTGGTTGACAACAAATTCTAGCATATTAAAGCAAAAATAGTCTGAGGCATTAAATGTTTTTTCGAATCCTATGTCTCAAAATTCTCCCAAAACTAGCAATGATAACTTGCCCTTCCAGTTTTGTAGCTTGGATTTTTTTAAAAGAAGGATTTGCCTCTTGGTATGCTAAATTCTAACTTGACGCTTGATCCTTTTGTCTGCAAGTCATGACTCCTCCTTTTATTCTAGAAGGTGAGGGTTGACTCATACTTGATGTTTATTTTATGAAGTGTTTTAACATTCGCCCACCACCCCCCCCCCCACAACACACATATATATACCACTTCTTATTGCTGGTAATCTTCATGTCATTGTATGATTGCACCATGGTCTTGAGGCCTCTGCCAACTTAAATTGGAGAGCCAATACTTAATAACGCTGCATCTAAACTACCCTGTCATTAACAATATGACCGTCTATATCCTAAATGCCCCATACCAGCACCTGTGCTATCAGTCATCACGCAGTGCAATTTTTAACCTGAATGCATAGGCTATACTTTATCGTGTTAGGCTTCTAAACTAAGTTGCAATTAGACATATGAATTACTTTCCGAGTTGAGATTGGGAATATTAGCATTTTAACGGACCTTTTTCTATTTTAAAATGGTAATGTTTAATGTAGTGGTCGTGGGAATTAATGCAGTGGTAATGGAAGTACCTTTGCTGAAAGTAGATCGACAGATTGATATACAATGATAGCAGGGTGCTTTAAATCCTTCTCATCTTCCTTTCACTTTTTTTCTGGTAGGCATCAAATCAATTTTCTAGTAGAGTTTATGCTCGGCTCATTGGAAGATTAATAGCATTGGAAGTTCATTCAAGTATCAAAGATAGATAATCGATATTTCAATTTAATCTAAATAATCTCCCCTTTCAATACATCTCCTCCGGAAGCTGTTGTTCGTGTGCCACTAGGAAGTCTAAAAAAAACCAACAGGATGCAATGTTGTAAGAAGATTAAACAACTCCAGTGACCTAAACCTGTCATGGCACCATCCTCTAGCATTGAAACTAATACTGGATAGACATGTAGCAGAAATGTTGGAAAAAATGTAAAATCAACTGATGTTAGTTCAGCTATTATATGTTCAAATCAAGCCATATAACATCGGAGAACTAGATATTCCTAGAGAGATTTATATATGCGTAGAGATACCAGCTATCTGTAGTAGTATTCTGGCATTAAAAGAATATGGAAGGCATATCTTCAGTAACCTGGATAACTACACCCACAGCTAGATGGGTCCAGTGACCAGCCACGGGAAAGATGAGCTTTAAAATGACTATCTCCATGTAAAAGAACACATAGGGATCTAGCGCTAAGCATTATAGTATATCATTAATGAAAAACAACCGCAAATGAAAACCACAGAGCCAATGCCATTGTTTTGACATAACAATAAATTTGTTATAGAATGAAATAAAACACACCAAAACTGATTCGGCTGTGTATAATATCCCTAAATATATTTTGTGATACATGTGCACAAATGTTTGACAGAATGCCTTAAGGAAAAGCGGATTCATGGAATGCCATAGTTGCAGGTTATGGACAAATGAATTTGTTGAAAGGTTCAAGAGATCTTCAAGTAAACTCCAACATCTACCATGCCTGTGCTAAAATGAGAGCTTTGGAACCAACTATGGACACTATGAAAGATGCACATCAAAAAGGAATTTGACAGATTACAAAGTTGTAACTACCCAAAAGATTAGCGTGTAGAAGTTGTAACTATGGTGTAAGCTTGGCCTTGATGAATCTGTAGGTGACAATCTGTATACTGAAACAGATGTGACATCTCTTGTCAGAGATGTCAGTAGAATAAAAGATTTTTTATAAAGTTCGTATTCTCAATCCTTTCCTTTCTCAAAGTCCATATTTTCAATTCTTTTTAGCTTTCATAGGTGTGAAAAGGATAGATGTCAAATTTTGTACTATTATATTTAATTTCCTAATATTTTATTATTTTTAAAGTATTCTTTTTTTCAGATAGTATAAAATGTATTTTATTATTTTTAAAGTACTTGTTTTCTTCAAATGATGTGAAGGTTGAATATTTAATTATTTTTAAAGTATTCGTTTTCTGATGAAGGTTGTAAAAAAGAGTGAAACTTTCACAGCCAATCAGATTCACGATAATTTATTTTTTAAATATTTTTTGTTAAAAAATTTGCACCTTTTTGCATCTTAACTTTGCAAAAGAAAAATATTTATTGTCCAAAAAAATATTCTAGATTTTCATTAGTTAACAGATATAATTAATATTCTGTTTATTAAGTGATTTGGAAGACTGACCTTGAACAGGTACTAAAAATCAATCACTAGTTACAAACTTCACCTTCACCATTTCAAATAAGAACTAAAAAATCAAAACATATTGAAAATAGATTTATTTAAATCTATGAATCTCATAACAGCACAAACAAGTTTGAAAACTTTCTCATAATCTGATACTGATTATATTTAACTGATGCCGATAACTAGTATAACTATATATTACAGCAATAAAGATTTCACGATGGAACACTTATAAACTTAATGCATAACTACTACTAAAAGCTTACCCTGTGTTTTTAATTAAATCATCAGACGAAGGGAAAAAGAAGAGAAAACATTCCAGTGGCGTTAAGTTCCATTCAGCTTCTTACATTATCACAACCTTTTATACAACAGGAAACCAAGATGTATAGAGACACGCATAGTGCTGCTTTGCACAGATTTGCAGAAATATGAAGACAGGTTACAAAATACTTGTGTCACGCTTAAATCTATTTGCCACCATTCAGCATCATATTGGTCCATATCATTGAGTTGGCCAACTGAGTTACGCCCACATAAAAACATACAAACCTGTCTTCAATTCATTTCAATTTTATGACAGCTATTTATTAACATAGAATATCCATATACTAATATATGGCATCGTCTTTACAGTATATCCCTTAACTCGAATTAACTGGTCAAAATCATTTATACTAAATAAATTTGGAAAAAATAAAACACATGGGAGCTATTGTATGAGGTTATGTTTGCAGTTTGTCCCGTTTAATGGAAAACAATCTGTTTGATATTCGTGTCAATGGCAGTTGATTTTGTGTTTTTATCAGGTCTTTTCTTAGAGCATAAATATTAAGAAATTCTTCTTGAGGGTTCTATAATTATTTTAAAAATATTGGTTATTATATAGAGAGGACTATATCCATTATGATTTGTGAATTATATATTTGGTTTGATTATATTATATATTTTATTTACAAATAATTTAGTGATTATAATGTGTATTATTTTTAAAAATGTTTAAATCAAATTATAATGTGAAGTAATATTTTTAAATTGATTATGTTATATTTATATTTTATTTGGAATAATGTTTTAAAATTAATAATTTCAGATAACACATTTAAGTTCATATTTATATAGAATTTTAGTTTTAAATTAGGTTGTAAAATGTGATTCTTTGATGAATTGATTTAAGTGTGTATAAAATTGTTGACATAGAATTAATGCCAAGACAAGTAGAATGGGGTGTATTCTATCTTATGGGGATTCTTTTGGTGTGTGGTGGTAGTGCATGTGATCTAGCAATAGAGAAATTAGGAGGCTAGGCACCAATGTGAAGTGAACCAAGTGAAATCAAAATGTCTAATAAGATTGACATAGATCACCTACGAGCATCACACTATGAGTTACAAAAATAAACTACAAGTAGATCATCAAATAAATTAATGAAAACAAAGGTGTATTGGAGGAGATAAAAACAGTAATATATGTGCACTGCTAGAAGGATAGGAAATTACAAGCAATTTTTTTAAACATTATAGAAATACTATGGGATATTATGATTCCCACAATACATAAAAAGTCTTGAATAGATACTATAAGAGTTAATGTGCCACCTAGATTAGCCAATGAAATATGTGAGGAACAGTTCAATAGTGGATTATAAACTATAAGAGAGATAATAGATAATGTTGCTAAATTTATGAACATCAAGTGTTGATCTCAAACAAATAGTTGAAGGGAGATTCAAAGATTATATGTGTATGTTGAGCCTAGTGATGCTTAACATGTCAGTATAATTTTTTTAATGTAATCATGCCACTTTATAATGAAATGAAATGTTAGTGACAATGATACACTATGAATTAAGATAGGCTAGCTTGGAGGAGTAGTTTTATTTGAAAAAAGAAAAAGAAAAAATAGAGCTCCAAGCAAGTTGTATGCCAAGTGGTTTGCTTGGTTCTAATGGATGACCGTCACATTCCTAAAAGTACAGGGATGTAGTTGTAGCCAAATTCCTTTGTTTACTTGTTCTTCAATATGATAAGTTGGTTGCAATAATCCAAAATAATGACTATGAGTAGTTAATTTTGGTTATTAGGTCCTATGAATGTATGTTTTTAAATATAAGTGTTGAATATCAAGATCCATCAAATTTTACAAGATTTAGACCAATTGGTACTTTAAAAAATGGCTATGTTGTTTCACTAATACCCAATGAAAATTGATATTTGATTGGGAGGCTAGCTAAGTAAAATAGTAAGCAAAATACTTGAGTGTGGCCTTTGATCCAAGTCATTAGAAATAAAGAATTAAGTTATTGATATTTATAATTGTTTTTAATAGCTTATATTTTTTATTATTATGAAAATTATTCTTAACTACTATCTCAAGTTTTAATGGATTTATTGTAATTATGATAATAACTTCCCTATTAGGTGGTGTAATACCACATTAAGAAAACCTACACTCATCTTGACTACTTGAGAACTCCATGTGCAACCATGTAGAAGAAAAGAAGAGATCTTCCTTTGCTAAAAATCATCTTGCAGCAACTAATAGCCTATGATATCCTACACCCAAGACCTACCACCAACTTGTAGCCCTTACACCAAATGATGGTGAGTTTCCCTACATGCACACAAAACATACCAATTTCATTACATAAAAATTTTATTCTATTTACAAGTATGAACTTGTGCTTACCCTATTCACACTCTTACACACAAAACTATAGCTCCTTAGTTAAACAATAATAGTATAAGGCTCCACTTTACATCATCATGAGCTTTGTCCCCTTCACTCTACTCAACCTCTATAATGTATAAGGTTCCACTCTACATAAAATGGGACACAAGAGGAATTCACTATTCTATCTATCTGACAAATTCACTGCCAACATCAACACAGTTTGACAATTTCTTTTGTCAAAATTAAAAAACCAGTCTATACTCCACACAAACTGGTGGTCATTGATTATTCCCAATCACACAAGTCATCGCAAGGCTCTTTTCATGAATCATTAATAACTTCAATCAAATCACTCAATATATGGATGGCAAATTCAAATTAACAAAACCAACATTTACAAATAATAAGCAGTATACAATTTTTCAATTTTTCTTCACACCAAGTGTGGTGCCACCTCTTCTCAAATCTGCAAACCTTGTACTTCGCTTTCATTCCTCTATTTCCCATACATTCACCCGCTTACTCCTTCCTCACTAGGCTGCGTGGCTCCAATCTTTCCACATAGCATCTCAAACCTTATCGCACCAGCTTTACTTCTACTGGGCATTATTTTTCCCCACGATTCCCCTCATTTCCTTTTCTCTAGCTCCTCTTTTTTTTTTTTTCCAGTCATTATATCTATCATATATTGTTACTCTTTTCCATGCGACCCAGGCATGCTGTTACAGTCTACAGAAGGCGACGTAGCCTTTATCTGCATTTACTTTAATCATTACTGCCTATTACAAGGCATGACATTTACAATTAATCCCTGCTTGGAGTTTTTTATTCTGAAAACATCTGCTCACTCTTATCCATTCAACCCTCCAATCTGCCTTTTGTATTTTCTTTATCTTCCCAGCTGCGTGGGTTTCTTAGTTGCTGAGTCTCTTTTTCGAAATTCTAAATTACCTTCTCTGCGTGGGTCTTCTATCTCTTATACTAGATGCATTTTTAATTGCAGTTTAAATTTCAAAATGCCATGAGTCTCTCGTGGTTGTCTCCTTTTTCAAAACTAAAAATGCAGTCCATACTCCAAAAAGACTAGTGGTAATTGATTATTCCTAATCAGATAAGACATTGCAATGCTCATTTCATGAACCACTAATAATTTCAATCAAATCACTATATACATTGATGGAAAATTCAAATTAACAAAAACAACATTTACAAAAATTAAGCAGTATACAAATTTTGAAATTTTCTTCAAATGAAGTGTGGTGTTGCCTCTTCTCAAATCTTCATACCTTATACTCTTCTTTCGTTCCTTTGTTTCCCATACATTCACCCATTTACTCCTTCCTCATTAGGTTGTGTGGCACAAATCTTTCCACATAGCTCCTCAAACTTTATCACATTATCTTTACTTCTACTATGCATTATTTCTTTCCACGATTCCTTTCATTTTCTTTTCTCCTATTGGAAAACTGAATGCTCCTAAGCCTCTTGCTCTCATGTCAGATCCCCTGCTTCACTTACCCATCAGGAGCCCCCAATTTCAACAACAGTTTTTGGGATTTCCTCCCTGCAGCTCCTGATAGCCATTGAAGTAAATGTGGTAGCTCATTTTGAATTCCCAATTAATGCTGGTAGGTGATTTCAAATTTGAGAGGGAATGTTTTGAAAGACAAAATGAATGAAGACAAATTATTCTATCAGTTGAGAAGACTTAGTTGGAGTTGAATATTTTTTTCTATGTAGCAATACTCTGTAGACAGAATTTTTTCTATATGAGCTTCTAAAAGCTCCTAAACAATAGTAGCTATTTGTTTTGTGTGTGAGCAGAGATTGCACCTGAAGAGCTCAGTGTAGCTCCACTCAGTTGAGCTCCTAGCAGCTTCTGAATTTTGATGTTTGTTTGGTTAAGCAGCTCATAAAGCTCCTAGAAGTTAGTAGTCTATAGTTTGAGTTTAGTGTCTGATATTTATGTTTAAATGTATTTCCATTTCTAGCTTATTGAATAGAAAGCAAAGTTGTGTCTCTAATTTTATTTCGCATTTTGATTTGTGTATTTCTAGTTTGGATGGAAAACAAAGTAGGAACTCTATGGCTTTACTTTTTGTTTAAAAATTTGACATGGTATTAGAGCTATAGGTCCCATTTCCTTGTGTGTTAAACCATTTTTTCTTCTTCTGGGTATTAAGTTTTTTTTGTGTATGATACATGGTAGAGATGAAGGAAAGAGTTGGAATTAGCCACTGTCTTTTAATGGATAGAACTATGATATTTGGGCAAAGAAGATGAAGACCATAATGGTTGCCAATGATTTGTGGGAGTTTGTGGTCAGTGGTTTCAATGATGTGACTGACCTAGTAGCATACAATGTGCTCACAAATAACCAGAACACCCAATTGAAGGAGTTGAGAAGGAAAGATGCTAAGGCATTGAGTTTGATAGAAGCAGCCTTGACAAAGGCCATTTTTCCTAGAATAGTAGTAGCTAACTATGCAAAGGAAGCTTGGAAAATCCTCCAAATGAACTACAAAGGGACTGAAAAAATCAAATTGGTGAAGATTTAGATGCTTTGAAGAGATTTTAAGACTCTTGATTTATGAAGGACAACGAGTTCATCTCAGTTTTCCACACAAGACTCTCATGTTTAATAAACCAGTTGAGAGTGAATGTTGAAATTATTGATGATTAGAGAATTGTGGAGAAAGTCCTCAAGAGCTTACCCACGAAGTTTGATGCAGTTGTGATTGCCATTGAAGAGGAAAAGGATCTCACAAGATTGTTGATGAGCTAATGGGTTCTTTGCAAACCCATGAGAAATGCCTAAATAGGTCTACAAGTTCCTCTCAAGAGCAAGATTTTAAAACTAAGTCAAATGCAAGAGGAAGGGGGAGAGGTAGAAACAAATCCAAACGTGGTAGAGGGAGATCTGGATGTGGTAATACTAGAGAAGATAGCTTGGTGTGAGCAAACAACCAAGGATTAAGTAACTCTCAGACCAGCTCCCAAAGAGACAAGAAAAATAATAGTTCGTATCAAAAGAATGACAAGAGAAATGTTGAATGCTACTACTGTCATAAGTTTGGGCATTATGCGAGTGAATGCTAGACAAAGCAATGTGACCAGTCAAAAAAAAAGCAAATGTGGCTGATTCGAATGTGGCTAAAGGAAACCAATCCACAACCTTCATCATGTGCAACATTGGTGAAGAAAGCAACCCCGAAGTCTAGTATTTGGATAGTGGTTGTAGTAACCACATGAGTGGTAATGAAATTCTTTTTTTCTTTCATTGACAAAAATCTAAAGTCTAAAATAAGAATGGGAAACACTAGTGTAGTTCGTATTGTTGGCAGAGGATTTATTATGATCTGCAACAAGCAAGGTGAGAAGGAGATACAAAATATATTTCTTGGTCCTGGGTTATAGCATAACCTCATGAGTGTTGGTCAGCTGATCCAAAATGGATACAAAGTGCTGATGCAGAAGGGTCAATGCATCATTTATGACAAGAATGAGAGGATGAAGGTGTTTGCAGTAGTCCAAATGACAAAGAACCATATGTTTTTGTTGAAGATTGAGATGTGTTTCTCATCTCAATCTATTGTTGCACCTCTCAAGAATGGAGAATGTACAACAATACATCATGTGGTGCTCAAGAGCACCATTCAAAATCCCTTGAAGCTATGACATTTTAGGTATGGACATTTAGGCTATGTTGATTTGAGTCTTTTGTCCAAGAATAGAATGATTGATGGTCTTCCAAAAATAGTAGAGCCTATTGTTAGATGTGAGGCTTGCATTTTGGGCAAATAACATAGACAACCCTTTCAATCGGGCAACTCTACAAGGGAAAGAGTGTCATTAGAGCTGGTGCATACAAATTTGGTAGGCCCTATGCAAATCATTTTTTTTATTAAAAGTAGATTTTTTATGTCATTCATTTATGATTACAGCAGTAAAACATGGGTCTATTTTTTGCAACATAAATCTAAAGTTTTTGATAAGTTTTTGTTGTTTAAGTCCCAAGTAGAAAAGGAGAGTAGACATTTTATCAAGGTCCTAAGGTTAGATCACAAGAGGAGCAGTATTACCTCTAATTTTTTTCTGAATTTTTGCAAACAAGATGAAATTGTGCAGGAGCATCCAGTGGTGTAAGGGCAATGTGCATCACCCATTTTTTGTTAAATTTCAAAAAAAAAATTAGATATTTTTACATTTTTGGATACCCTTTTCGTCATAATGAAATTCTCAATTTACGGTTTTTATTTTCTATTCCTAGGTTGAAAGATATTGCAGTTTTAGTTTCCCAGATTTGCACCTAAAAATCTTTCGAGTTAGATTTGAGGCAATTAGAGTTCTCGCAATGGCCCTGAAACTTTCCAAAATAAGCATAGCTAATTTCAAACGCGTTATTGACTTCGATACCTTTCCAACGGTTCAAACGGTTCGCGAATCAGAGTCCTAAATCAAAAGTTATGGCCTTGGAAAGTTGGCGCACTTTATAGAAGATACAATTGCAAATGTTATTTTGAATTTTAAACTCCAAATTGTAATTTTCAGCGCCAAACCGCCTAAACTCAAATTTGAATGTTGTTTTGGCTTCAAACTAAAGAGGAGCTCTATTTATGAGTGGGTTTCTAATTTTTGGGTAGCTTTTTAGGGAAAAGCTCGCATATTGTAAAAGAGTTATTTTGTAGCTTTCTGTAACTTGCATGTGTTGTAGAACTTGGGGATTTGCGATCCTCTTCATGTAAGAAGCTCCATTTTTTGAATAATAAAATTATTCATTTGTTTGTGGGTTATTTTCTAAGTCTCGGGTTGCGCCCTCATCAAGTGGTATCATGGTGGGTTTTCTTGAGTGTGTGGACAGATTGCCAATCGTGAGGCAGTTCACACTAGGGTCGTGGTTGTGGGTCAAGATCAAGAAAGATGCCTCCAAGAGTGATGCGTGGTAGGTGTGGTGGTGCCAGAGGTGGTCGAGGCGGCATAAATGCTGGTGGAAGAGATGCACTAGCAGCCCTCCAGAGATAGATTGATGCGTTACAAGAGCAGCTGAGAAGAGGGTTAAACCTGAGGGAGGAAAGTGAGGATGAAGGAGAGGAAGAAGGTTCAAATATAGAAGAGGAAGAAGAAAAAATTGATCAAGACCAAATGCAACTAACAAGGGCCATTTCAAAGATTGGGAAAAAACCCAGAGCAGAAGTCTTCAGTTATTTTGAAAGTCTGAACCTGGAAGAGTTGATCGACTGGATCAACGAGTTAGAAGAATATTTTGAGTATGAGGAAATAAAGGACCCAGATCAAGTTAAATTTGTGAAAATGAAGGTGAAGAGCCATGCCAGTATTTGGTGGAAAGAGGTCCAGTTGGAAATAAATCGAAGAGGAAAAGGGGAGATCACCAGATGGGATCGCATGGTAGAGAAATGAAAGAAGCGGTTCATACCAATGGACTACAAGTTAGATCTGTTGAAGAAATTGCAAGGGTTGAAGCAAGGAAGCAGATCTGTGAAAGAATATACTAAATATTTTCACAAGATGATCATCAGAACGGGTCACATAGAGGCCAATAAGGAGAAGGTTTCCTGATATATTAATGGGTTACAATCGATCATTCAGGAGGATTTAAGCCTAGTCAGAATGACCACCATTGAGGATGTGTATCAGTTTTCTGTGAAGGTGGAAGAAAAGCTGAACAAAAGATTTGATGGCAAGCAAAAAGGACAAGGAGGTCAAAGCGGAAGGGGTAGTGGAAGACGTTTAGGAATCCAAAATGATGATGAAAAGAAAACTAAAGATGTGGGTACCAACCGAAGCCAAAGGAATGACAACTTCTACCGCCCTCATGATCAAAACAGTGGTGATCAAAGAGGTAGAGGATAAGGGAGATATGGACAAGGATCTGGAAGAGGTGGTTTCAGAGGAACATGTTTCCAGTGTGGTGAAAAAGGGCATCAAGCCTATGAATTTCCACAACACCAAGGAAGGATAGACAAAAGGCTAGAAGGTCTTGAAAGGGTTGCACGTGCAAATGAGGAGGCCCAATCTGAACATTCAGATGATGCTGAAAGGGGAGAAGCCCTAGTCATTAGGAGAGCCCTGGTGACTGAGGAAAAGCAACCAGAATAGAGGAAGAATCTATTTTGCACAAGGTGCAAGTGTGAAAGAAAATGTTGTGATGTCATTATTGATGGTGGGAACACCAATAATCTGGTGTTAGAGGAAATGGTCACAAAGTTGAAGTTGAAGTTGAAGCGGGAAAAGAACCTGCATCTGTACTGGATTGCCTGGTTGTAGAAAGACCACAAATTTTTGGTCAAGGAGCAGTGCCTAGTAAAGTTCAAGATCGGGAGCTACCATGATGAAGTACTCTATGATATCATCCCCATGGATGCATGTCACATGTTGTTGGGGAGGCCGTGGCAGTTCGATAGGTGAGCTATACATGATGGTTGTGCAAACACTTATTCCTTGACATATGATGGGGTTCATCACAAGTTGAAACCCCTGAAGGAGACCAAAGAAAAGGAATGTAGTAGTGTTAGAATTTGTTATGTAGATGGAAGCAAAATTTTAGAAGGTATGAAGCATGAGTGTGTGTGATGCATTGATTCCTAGAGTGAGTAAGGAGGATAGTGAGAAGGTTTTAGAAGAAGTTTTTGGGATGTTGGATGAGTTTCAGGATATTATTTCTGATAATGTACCTGAGGGTTTACCACCAATAAGGAAGATTAGTCATTAGATTGACTTGATTCCTGGAGCCAATTTGCTAAATAAGACAGCTCATAGAATGACTCCAACAGAAAATGAGGAGTTGAACAGACAAGTTCAAGAGTTGTTGAGAAATGGTTTGATACGGGAGAGTTTGAGTCCATGTGCAATCCTTGTAGTACTAGCACCAAAGAAGGATGGGGAGTGGAGGATGTGTACAGATTCCTAAGCCATAAATAAAATAACAATCAATTATAGATTTCTCCTGCCAAGGATGGATGACTTGATGGACTGTTTGAGTGGAGCTCAATACTTCACAAAGATTGACCTGAAGAGTGGATATCACCAGATCCGGATTCGAGAGGGAGATGAATGGAAGACTACCTTCAAGACCAAAGAGGGTCTGTACGAGTGGTTAGTCATGCCTTTTGGGATAACCAATGCACCGAGCACATTCATGCGGCTCATGAACGAAGTACTAAAAGAATTTCTTGGAAGTTTTGTTATTGTGTATTTAGATGATATTTTTATTTTCAGTAAGACGTTGGATGAGCATATGATGCATATTCAAAGAGCCTTTGAGAAGTTAAGAGAAGAGAAACTGTTGATTAATCTGAAGAAGTATAGTTTTGTGAAAAAGGAGTTAGTGTAGTTGGGGTTTGTTGTCTCAACAGAAGGTCTCAAGATGGACCCAAAGAAGGTGAAGGCTATTTTGGAATGGCCTACCCCAAGAACTGCTACCGAGGTGAGATCTTTCTATAGTTTGGCTAGTTTTAATAGAAAGTTCATTAGAAACTTCAATAGTATTTGTGGACCTCTGACTGAAACAATGAGAGGGGATAGAAAAGAATTCAAGTGAAGTACTAGAGCGGCAAAAAGTTTTAAACTATTGAAGCAGAAGGTGATAGAGCAACCTGTTCTAGCCCTCCCAGATTTCAACAAGGTGTTTTAGGTGGATTGTGATGACAATGGTTGTGCCATTGGAGTAGTGTTGAGCCAAGAAGGTAAGCCCATTGCCTATTTTAGTGAAAAGTTAAATGATGCCAAGAGAAAGTATTCTGTATATGATCGGGAATTTTATGCAATAGTTCAAGCATTAAAGAAATGGAGACATTATTTGTTGCCGAAGGAATTTGTTCTATATACTGATCATCAGGCCTTGCAGTACCTAAATAGTTAGGGAAAATTAAATCAAAGGCATATGAAATGGGTAGAGTTTTTGCAGAATTATACCTTTGTTTTGAAACATAAGAGTGGGAAGTCAAATAGGGTTGCAGATGCCTTAAGTAGGAGGCATACATCAATGACAAAGATGTAGAATGAAGTGGTTGGGTTCAATGAACTCAAGACACTATATGCAGAAGATCATGATTTTGCAGAGGCTTGGAAAGCTTGCAAGGAACATGTTACAGTGGATAGGACAAGGTGGCTAGATTTCATAATCTAGGATGGCATGTTATTTAAGGGAAGTCAATTGTCTATCCGGAAGAGTTCCATGAGGAGAACCTGATAAAGGAGAAGCATAGTGGAGGAATGGCATGACATTTTGGTCGAGATAAGACCATTGCCATTATCGTGAGCATTATTATTGGCCTTAGTTGTCACAGGATGTGAAGAAGTTTGTACAAAGTTGCAGGGTATGTTAGATGGCTAAAGGAGTGAGCCAAAGTATAGGCTTATATCAACCCTTACCTGTACTAGAGAGGCCATAGGAGGATATAAGTATGGACTTTTTTCTTAGTTTGCTAAGGACACAACAAGGGAATGATTCAGTCTTTGTGGTGGTTGATAGGTTTTCAAAGATGACACATTTCATTCCATGTCAGAAGACCCATGATGCAGTCCACATTGCTGACTTGTTATTCAAAGAGGTGGTGAGGCTACATGGTCTGCCAAAGAGTATTGTTTCAAATTGTGACACCAAATTTGTGGGGTACTTTTGGAGGACCTTGTGGAAGAAGCTGAAGACAGAGCTGAAGTTTAGTTTTGCACACCATCCAAAAATAGATGAGCAGACAGAGGTTGTTAGCAGGAGTCTAGGTAACCTACTGAGATGTTTGGTAGGAGATAAACCCAAGGGATGGGACTTGATCTTACCCTAGGAAAAATTTTCTTACAACAATTTTGTCAACAGAAGCACTAGTAGATTACCATTCCAGATTGTGTATGGAGGTAGCCCCAGAACAGCTCCAAAATTGAAGAAGATGGACCAAGAGAAGAAAATAAGTGTTGAAGCCAAAGATTTTGCAGAGCACATCAAGAATATACATGAGAAGGTACAAGAACACATTAATAAGATGAATACGCAATATAAGGCTAAGGCAGATCAAAAAAGGAGGAATAAAGAGTTTCAGATTGGGGATGAAGTAATGGTCCACTTGAGGAAAGAAAGGTTTCCCATGGGAACCTATAACAAATTGAAGATGAAGAAATTCAGTCCTTGTAAGATTTTGAAGAAGCATGATTTAGAGAATGCATATGAGGTAGAGTTGCATGATGGAATCAACATTTCCCCTGTGTTCAACATTTCAGATTTGACAGAGTATCATGAAGGTGGAATGTAGGAAACACCAACAATAGGGCAGTATGGCATTCCAACATCTACTTCAGAAAGGGAGGAGATTGAAGCAATCTTGGATAGTTGTGTGGGAAGGAGTACCAAAAACAGGTAGTATGAAGAATATCTGGTGAAATGGAGAGGAAGGCCTGTGCAAGATTCATCCTGGCTATCTAAGGTAGCGGTTAACTAGTTGGGTTTTTCTCAACCATCTGAGACATAATGGGGTCACTTCTCAAATTACCCTGGGTGTCTGATGCAGGAGCATCCAGTGGTGTAAGAACAATCTTGCATCACCCAAAAATAGTTAAATTTCAAGTTTCTTGGTTTTTATATGTTTTTACATTTTTGGATACCCTTTTTGTCATAATGAAATTCTCAATTTACAGTTTTTATTTTCTATTCCTGGGTTGAAAGATATTGCAGTTTTAGTTTCCCAGATTTGCACCTGAAAATATTCTGAGTTAGATTTGAGGCACTTATAGTTCCTGGAACAGCCCCGAAACTTGCTAAAATTTGCATAGCATATTTCAAGCACATTATTGACTTTGAGACCTTTCCAATGGTTCAAACAGTTCGTGAATCGAAGTCCCACATCAAAAGTTATGGCCCTGGGAAGTTGGCGCACTTTCTAGAAGATACAATTGCAAATGTTCTTTTGAAATTTGAACTCCAAGTTGTAATTTTCAGTGCCAAACCGGCTAAACTAAAATTTGAATGTCGTTTTGGCTCTAAACTAAAGAGGAGTTCTATTTATGGGCGGGTTTCTAATTTTTGGGTGGCTTTTTGGGGACAAGTTCGCATATTGTGAAAGGTTTGTTCTGTAGTTTTCTGTAACTTGCATGTGTTGTAGAACTTGGGGACTTGAGATCCTCTACATGTAAGAAGCTCTATTTTATGAATAATAAAATTATTCTCTTGTTTGTGGGTTATTTTCTAAGTTTCAGGTTGCGCCCTCATCATGAAATTAAGGAGCTTATAGCTAGTTATACTCCACAACAAAATTTAGTGGTTGAAAGAAAGACTAGGACCATCGTGGAGATGGCAAGGAGTATGATGAAAGCAAAAGGACTCCTAACTAAATATTGGGGAGATGTTATAGCAACAACTATTTATTTGATAAATAGAAGTCCAACAAAGGCAGTCCATGACAAGATAACTCATGAGGCATGGACAAGATGTAAGTGGATAGTTGAGCACTTGAGAGTGTTTAGGTGTGTAGCATATGCACACATGCCTAAAGAGAATAGGAAAAAATTGAATGACAAGGGTAAAAATATATTTTTACGGGCAACAGTGAAGAGTCCAAAACCTATTAGCTATACAAGTTAGTCACCAAAAACATAGTCATTATTTGGGACGTGGAGTTCCTAGAAGACAAGTCATGGGATGGAGTGGTAGATTCTGACAACTCAAAACCACTCCTGAAAGCTTGTGAAGAAGCAAAAACTGAACATGAAGTTTAGCAAGACGAGTCTACAGATGCTCCTCAAAGTGTTGCTCAAGCTCTTAAAAGCTCTGGAAGAGCTCCTGAAAGCTCTCGATGACTCTTGATGGCTTTTGAAGCCAAAAAATAGTTACTAAGACAATCAAGAAGACAGATATAGTCAGCCAGATGATTGTCTCTTGAAGTTATCGGTCGATCTCTTGACAGCTTCTAACAGCTCCTGAAAGCTCCTGAAGTGATCAAACAGAAAGGAAAGTAACCAGAGACAACCAAAAGATTGGTTCCTAAAAGCTCCAAAAGATCAGTTCCTGAAGAGCTCCTGAGAGCTCCTAAAATCTGTAGAAGAGCTCCTGAAATCACTAGTAGAGCTTCTGAGAGCTCCCAATAGCTCTTGAACCCACTTGCTCAGCACAACAAGAATAGTAGTGAAAGTTCAGAACCACCTCTCACCTCCTTAATGCCAAAGAAGACCAAGAGTCTAAGGGAGATCTACCAAAATGAAAGGTATGATGAAATTTTTGATGAGTGTGAATTTTGCATTATTTTCTCATGGTGATCCAGTTTATTTTGAAGAAGTTATGAAAGAGGAGAAATGGTGTGAGGCCATGGATAAGGAGATAGATGCAATAGAGAGGAACAACACATGGGAGTTAACAAATTTTTCTCCCAACAAGCAAGTTGTTGGGGTGAAATAGGTCTACAAGACCAAGTGCAATGCCGAAGGAAGGATAGACCGACATAAAGCAAGATTAGTTGTCAAGGGGTACAAACAATAGTTTGGGAGAGATTATAATGAGACATTTTCCCCTGTTGCAAGGATGGCGACCGTGCGGAAAGTTATAGCAATTGCAGCCCAGCATATGTGGAAGGCATTTCAAATGGATGTGAAGTCCACCTTCCTTAATGGAGTGTTGAAACAAAAGGTTTATGTGGACCATCCATTCAGATATGAAGTTCCATGTCAAGAATACAAGGTTTATAGGCTGAAGAAAGCTCTTTATGGGTTGAAGCAAGCTCCACGAGCATGGTACAATAGGAGTGACTCATATTTGACGAGCAATGTCTTTAGCAAAAGCAATGGTGAGCCCACTCTTTACATGAAGGCAACAAATGGTAAGGTTTTGATTGTTGAAATTAGCATCATTCACATTCATCCATTCATCAGGTAAATCAAGTTCATTAAATTCAATCTCCTAAGGTCATCCATTTAAATTGAATAAATTAACTTTATTTAATTTAAGCTTATCATTATCCCTCTTTGATTAAATAAGTCAAACCTTTATTTAATTCTTTATTTAATTAAATCTAAAACATCTTTCATCTCCTTTTTGATTTAGTTTAATCCCTAAAATTGAAGTCAAATGGGCCAAATCACCTAATCCTCTTTTTAATTAACTAAATCATGATTAATATAATCTAATCACCCATCACATCCTCTAGTTTTTCCCACTTGCACAAATAAATCAATTAACTCATTTATTAAATCCTCATTTTCCCTAAACAAGGCATCCTTGGAGAATATTCCTTCAAGTTTGAATTAAAAAAAAAATAGACTTGTCCCTTCCAACATGGCATTAACTGCCCTCTTACATGTTCCCCACTTGGCATTTAAGTCCCTTTTTCTCCCTCCAACAAGCCAAATTTGAATTTGAAAAGGCCAACTAATCTCATTTATTGGCACATTGACCAAAACTTGCACATTTCTCAACCATTGACATGTTAAAACAAATGGCACTTGCCCATTGGTTGAATCTTTGTCCCACATTGCTCTCTTTTGGTCACTCTTTCAACTTGGTATTCTATAAATAGATGTATCATTCTTAATTTTGAACATCCACAACATTCATTCAAAATTACTCTCTTCAATTGAGAGTAAATTTTTCCACTTCATAGCATCTTCAACAACCTTCATCATTTGAGCTTGTCAAGGGTTGGGAAAGGGTCACTTTTCACAACAAAGTGACACCAATCTACTATGGAATAGGTGTGCATTGTGCTTTTTAGGATTACAACTAACTTGTTTTGTTGTTTTGTTTGTAGAGCATAATGGACTATTTCATAAAGAATGCTATTTTGTTTGGTTTATTTAAACTAAATTCATAGTATATATGTATGGAATAGAGTTTCAAGTTGCAGATTTGTAGTGTTACAGTATGTTGATGATGCATTTTTCATTGGGGATGATGATTTCCTTATTGCTTATTTTAAAGAGGCCATGATTCAAAGAGAGTTTGAAATAAGAGACTTAGGTCTCTTGAAATATTTTCTAGGCATAGAAGTAAAACAAATGCATGATGGTATATCTATCTCTCAAGAAAAATATGCAAATGATATCTTGAAGAGATTTAGGATGCTTGAAAGCAAGCCTACCCCCACACCAATAGCCTTAGGTCTAAAGTTGAGCAAGGAAGATTGCAGTAGTAATGTGGATCTAACTATGTTTAAAAGTTTGGTTGGAAGCTTAAGGTATTTAACTACAACTAGGCCTGATATAATTTATAGTGTGTCTTATTTCAGGTTTATGGAGACTCCACGAGACACCCATTGGAAAGTGGGTAAAAGAATCTTGAGGTATGTGAATGGCACCAAAGGATATGGCATTTTGTACACAACAAAAAATGAGTTTGGGTTGGCTGGATACATGGAAAGTGATTGGGTAGGAAGTTTGGATGATAGGAAGAACACATCGAGCTATGTGTTTCATTTGGGTTCATGAGTCATCTCATAGGCTTTCAAGAAATAACCCTTCATTTCCCTATCTACAACAGAGGTTGAATATATAGCAACAAATTTAGCAGCATGTCAAGCTATTTGGCTGAGAAGAATCTTGGCAGATTTGGATGAAGAACAAGAGGATGGAACAATAATTTATTGTGACAATGTTTCATTGATAGCTTTGATGAAAAATTATGTGTTTCATGGAAGAATCAAGCACATTGAAATCAAGTATCATTTTATCAAAGAATTGGTTAAGAATGGTGAAATTAAAATATAATTTTGCAAGTCTGAGCGGTACTAGTTAGCAAACAAATTCACCAAACATTTCAGCATAGATAGTTTTGAACGCTTGAGGATTAAATTGGGATTATTGTTTTGGATTAGGATTGATTATGTTCGTCGGCTCAAGACCAAGGGGGAGTGTTGGAAAACTGAATGCTCCTAAGCCTCCTTCTCTCATGTTAGATCCCCTGCTTCACCCACCCATTAGGAGCCCCCAATTTCAATGATAATTTTTGGGATTTTCATCCTTGTAGCTCCTGACAACCACTGAAGTAAATGTGGTAGCTCATTTTGAATTCCCAATTAATGCTAGTAGGGGATTTCAAATTTGAGAGGGAATGTTTTGAAAGATAAAAAGAATGAAGGCAGATTATTCTGTCTATTGAGAAGACTCAGTTGGAGTTGAATTTTTTCTATGTAGTAGCAGTTTGTAGATAAAGAATGTTTTCTGTGTGAGCTTCTAAAAGCTCTTGAACAACAACAAATATTTGTTTTGTGTGTGGGGAGAGATTTATCTTGAAGAGATTTGTGTAGCTCCTCTCAGTTGAGCTTGTAGTAGCTTCTGAAGTTTAATGTGTGTCTAGTTGAGCAACTCATGAAGCTCCCAGAAGTTAGTAGTCTATAGTTTGAGTTTAGTTTTTTATATTTATGTTTAAATGTATTTCCATTTCTAGCTTTTTGTAGAAAGAAAAGTTGCACGCCTCCAAGTTTATTCTGCATTTTGATTTGTGTATTTCTAGTTTGGTTGGAAAATAGAGTAGTAGCTTAGTGGCTTTAGTTTTTTTTAAAAAAATTGACATCTCTAGCTTCTCTTTTGTTTTTTTTTTGCACTCATTATATCTACCATATAAGGTTACTCTCTTCCACATGACCTAGGCATGTTTTTATAGTCTATAGAAAATGGCACAATCTTTTATCTGCATTTACATTAATCTTTACTACCTATTACTTGGCACAAACTCTATAATTAATCCCTACCTGGAGTTTTTTATTCTAAAAACATCTGCTCACTCTTATCCATTCAACCCTCCATTCTTTTTGTCTTTTCTTTATCCTCCAAGTTGTGCAGGATTCTTAATTACTTAGCATCTTTAAATTTTGAAACTACCTTCTCTGTGTGGGTCTTCTATCTCCTACACTATGCATTTTTCTCTGTAGTTTAAATTTCAAAATGCCACGACTCGATCTTGGCTGACTCCTTTTTCAAATTGTATCTTCGTCCTCTTTGTTAGTGTTTCCTATCACATTAATACCACCCATGTGCTCAATTCTAGCATGGAAGAGATGGCACAACCCCTTCCTATCATCCCCTGTGAATTATTTCAATAAATTTTACTATTTCCCCAGGTTCATGACCTTTCATTTTTCCTTTGTTTAGAAAAATGTAATTTTCTATGGAACTATCTTTTGGTTTTCCTTAGTTATAGACTTCATTACACACACCATTCTCTTCATGTCTCATCCACTTCTACAAATGAGAAATTAATTCTTATATTCCCCATGATGAATGTAAAGATAAAACTAACATCCATTCATCTTCAATGAAGTCAATTTCCAATACAACTTTGAGAATAAATCAAATTAGATAAAACGAGGATGAATTATTTCTTTTATTCAAATAATTTATCATTTGAACCCAATAAAAATTCATTTTCACTAAAATTGAAGATATACCATTTTATGAAATTACAAGATGTCACTCATATCTATCTTTAAGATCTCAAAATGAAAATTGAACTACCAGCCTAAAATAATGAATTTATGCCAAAATAATTTGGGTGATGTGGATTACCAAGCTACCCAGATGCTCTTGCATAAAAAATCCACAACTTCGTCTTCACATCCATTATCAAGTGCATGTATTTTATTAGTGGAAAGATGAAACATATGAAAAATTTAT
>VDFB02358134.1:92755005-93140750 GCA_007258455.2 Sequoia sempervirens | reverse complement strand
CTCGACCAGATATTTCATTTGCAGTAGGTGTTCTTTGAAATTTTTTGAGTTCTGCTAAGGCTCCACATTGGATAGCAACAAAAAGAATATTGAGATATGTAAAAGGGACTTTGAATATGGTTGTTTATTATTCTTCTCATGGAATCTACAACTTGTTGGGTATTTTGATTCAAATTGGATAGGTTGTGTAGATGACCGCAAGTCAACTACATGTTATGTTCTCTCTTTGGGTTCTAGTCCCATTGCATGGTGTAATAAGAAGCAGTCTACTATTGCCTTACCAACTACAGAGACTAAATATACTACAACAAATGAGGCAGCTAAAGAAATCACTTGGTTTCAAGCTATTCTTTCAATACTCAAACATATAGAATCCAGTGTTTCATGCTCACACAAAACATATAGAAGTCTATGACCATTATATTAGGCATCTCATCCAGCAAGAGGTTATTCATGTTAGGTATTGTAAATCAGAAGATTAGATAGCTGATCTCTTTACCAAGGCTTTATGTACACCTCAGTTTATATAGCTTAGAGGTCTTTTAGGCTTATGAGAAGTTATATGAATATTTGATGGTATGCACTCAGGCGAGGTTATTGTGAATGTCTACCATCACATTAGTGAATAATTGTAAATAAGTACCTAACAAGACTTTAGGCCAGGACCCATATATTCTAGATTATGGGAGGATATTAGTATAATAAATTTATGGGGGGATTTTAGAATAAATTAATTATTCATGCATGTTTTTCTTATTGAGGCCGATACAGCCACTTGCAGCCAACTTCAGCTGTCCAAGCCAACTCCCTCAACTGTCCATAAAAAATAATTCAGCTAACATACTTGCTACAATTCATATTGTATTAATTTCAAATTCATCTATAAATGAAATGCTCAGCCTGTGTTCAATAGCGCTCTATTTTGAGCCAATTTGATCTGCTCTGTTTCCTCCTGTGTTTGTGTTTATTTTTCATGTTATTAGGGCCATGGGGGTAGATTCGTGAGCACTGGAGATTTTGTCTGAGCATACTCCTCAGGGAATTTTGTATGAGAGACTATTTTTGTGGGTGTCTATCTCAACCTTTTGCATGGGATCTGCTAGTGAGTTGTTCTGTAGCTAGGCGAGCACTGCAAAATTGGGTTCTTGGCAGGTGGTGGCATAATATTCGGAATGTATCGCCAGTGTGAAAGAAGATAGGCGCTGATTTTTTGAAGGAAATATCCAGCGTATTTGAAAGGATCACTGTTGCTGTTGATTAAAAGCAATCACCCAGGGTGAAAGAGGAGCCGCAACTTGTAAAGGAAGGAGGTCTCACATAGATTGAATCTGTCGTTGATTTGTCTGAGAAACATTGAAGGAGGTTTAAGAGAAGTCTGAGGTGAAGCAACCAACAAAGCGATCACAACAACAGTAGATAGGTGTTGATTTTCAAGAAGGAATCGTTGAAGTTGTTGTCTGTTGGAAAGACTGCCAATGAAGTTCGTGTCTGTTTTGAAGCCAAGTGAGAGAGCCAGATCCAAGTTAGATTGCAGAAGATAAGGTGGCACTCTAGGAACAA
The DNA here is from genome assembly GCA_007258455.2 of Sequoia sempervirens. Lineage (NCBI taxonomy): Eukaryota > Viridiplantae > Streptophyta > Pinopsida > Cupressales > Cupressaceae > Sequoia > Sequoia sempervirens. Next base: position 93,139,190 of record VDFB02358134.1, on the reverse strand, counting down.
CCACCTTTGTAAGTGCCACTATTAGAGAAGAGATCGCTGGAAGTCCTGTTAAAAGGAGTTGAAATTAGACAAGGCCACAGGAAAGCAACATTGAGGTGAGCCACCATGATTTTCTATTCATTACAGCTGTGAGCTATTAGTTACATTACCTTTAAGCTTGTGTGGTGCTTGTGTGAGTTGTTTTTTACTGTATTGTGGTCGGTAGTGCTGTTGCAATTTTCGTTGTTGATGGGAAAAGTGCTCCCTGTAATTTTTTCTTTTTGGGCCATGATGGTATGCTAATGATTCCTCAAAGCACTGTTAGTTTTTAAAAGTCCATTTGAAGAGTTTGGTACTCCTTTTCCATGGAATCGTCCATCTCATCCTTGTTCAGGTGGTTCAGCAATACTTCTCATGAAAGGTGTTTGTTCAGAATGTGAAGTGCTTATATATTTTTGAGGCAAAGAGAAAATTGTCATATTGTAAATTTTGACAATTCTTGTTGAAGTGAAGAGATTGGTGAAACTCTCCTTCATAATTGTAAGTCACAATTTTGCAAAAGACCTTGTTTGGTTGGTTCATAAGAAGGCCAACATCAACACGTGATAATAAAAAGTATTCATTATGTGTGATGGTAGGGGCCTTATTCTTTAAGCGTATGTATTTGTGTGTCTTGAGAGTTTATTTTGTTTTTGTTATGGCTGCCTTTGAGATCTCTAATATTGTAGTTAGTGCAAAATTGGTTGGTTCTAACTATGTAAGTTGGAAATTTGAGATGGAATTGATTTTACAAATGAAAGGCTTATGGGAGCTAACAGTAGAAGACAAACCTACAGATGAAACTAAGCATGAAAAATGGAATAAAATGGATATGAATGCACAGGCTACCATTTTATGGCAAATTAGTCTAGGGATAACATCTCATGTTCAAGATCTAAAAACAACAAAGAAGATATGGGAAACTCTACAAACAATGTATGAAAGAACAAGAAAATTAAAAGTGATGGACATCAAAAGGAAGTTAACTCATTTGAAAATGAAGGGAGGAGATAGCATGAATGATCATATTGCAAAATTGAAAAACTTAAGAAATCAACTTGCAAATGATGAAGGTTGAATATAAAGACTCTAAAATTATAGAGTTTTTAATTGAAAGTCTTCTAGATGAGTATCATAACTTTATCTGCACATTAGAGCTTATTGGGAAATTTGAGAATATCACACTAGAAGAAGTGTATGGAGCTTTGTTGAATGAAGAGGAGATGCTTAAAAAGTTCACAGGAGAGTCTAGCAAGATCTCTCAAGCATTTATGGCTAAAGGAAAATATAAGAACTACAATCAAAATAAATCATACCAAAATCAAGGGAATCAACACATAAATAATCAAAGGCAATGGAATCAATAGAGGGATAATCAACAGAGGAATTGTTTTCAAAATGCACAAAATGAATGAAGAAACAAAGTAGATCATTCTAAAAGAGAAAAAACAATCAAATGTTATAATTGTGGAGAAGAAGGGCATAAAAGTGATCAATGTCCTAGGAAATCACATGTAGGAGGTCAAAGAAAATTTGGTAAACGAAGGAAATCAAATTTTGCTCAAGAAGATGGTTATCATAATATAATGATAGCCTCTTTGGCTACTCAAGGAAACTCAAATGCAACATGGTATATTGTTTTAGGAGCTAGCCAACATATGATTTACAATAAAAACTTCTTTAATTATTTAGAAGAAACAAAAGGTGCATGGATATTCCTTAGGGATGATACTTCACATACAATTGAAGGAATAGGTTCCATTCAATGAAGGGACATGATGGTAAGAAGTTGGAAGTAACAGATGTGAATCTTGTACATAAGTTAACAAAAAAAATTCTCACAATGAGTCAAATAACTCAACATGGTTATAAGGTGGAGTTTTATTTAGATAAGCGTCTAATTAGAAACATTAATGATGTATTCAAAATTGTGGCTATAGGAGTTAAGAGTGATGGAATCTAAAAATTATTAGCATTTTTTGATAGGAGAGCTTACATCACTACAAGTTCCTCCATAAGTGAGTTGTGGCATCAAAGGTTTAGTCACTTAAACTATCAAAGTTTGTTTATGCTTTTAAAGATGAATACGATTGATGGAATTCCTTGGATAAAGGTAATAACAAACGTGTGTATAGGATGATTGGTTGGAAAACAACATAGAGACAAGTTTGAAAGGTCCATCAAGAGGGCATGTAAATCTCTTGAGCTTGTCCATAGTTATTTATGTGGGCCCATGAATCCCCCATCAAAGGGAGGAGCTAGGTATATCTTAACATTCATTGATGATTTTTCAAGGAAAGTTTGGATCTACTTCCTTAAGCAAAAGGGTGAAGTGATTAACAAATTTGAAATGTTCATAGCATTTGTGGAAAATCAAAATGGGAATAAGATCAAAAGAATAAAAATAGATAATGGTGGAGAATATGTCAATAACAAGTTCAAATCCTTTTGTGAATATCATGGGATCCAAAGAGAAACGACTAATAGATATACTCCTCAGCAAAATGGTGTTGCTAAGAGGAAGAATAGGACCTTAGTGGAAATGGCATGGTGCATACTACAATCCAAGGGTCTTTCTTTGTTTCTTTAGGCTGAGGCTATCAATATTGCATCTAATGTCTTGAATAGATCTCCTGCAACTTTTTTGGAGAAAATCACTCCCGAAGAAGCATGGAGTGGAAAGAAACTAGACGTGAAGTATTTTAGAGTATTTGGATGTGAAGAATTTGCTCACATACCAAATGGGATTAGAGAAAAGAAATTTTATAAGAAGAGTGTTATGTCAATCTTGGTGGGTTATGATGATCAGAGGAAAGGATACAGGTTGAATGATCCTAGTGTGGAGGATGTGTTCACAAGTAGGGATCTCAAGTTTGATGAAGGGTTTAAGGATATGATACAATCATCTCCTATTCCACTAGTGGAAATAGATAATGGTGAATCCTTTGAAATAAAAGAAATTTCAAAGGAAACCTCTAGTGCAGTTGAAGAATGTAGTCCACCTCCAAAGACCAAGAGTCTTCAAGAAATTTATCAAAAGACTCAACAAATTAATCATGCTCTAATGACCACCACAATGAAGACCAATGATCCTCAAACATATGATGAGGCTAAAGGAAAACATGAATGGGAAAAAGCTATGCATAATGAATATGACTCTTTGATCAAGAATAAAACATGGGAATTGGTGGAGTTTCCCAAGGGAAAGAATGTGGTCAACAATAAGTGGGTGTATAAGACTAAGTTCAAGTCAGATGGGAACATTGAAAAACACAAGGCAAGACTAGTTGCTAAAGGGTATTAACATAGAAAGAGGGAATTCACTACATAGAAACTTTTGCTCCAGTAGAAAAGATCAGTACTGTTAGGTTTATTATAGCATTGGCAACACATTTCAAGTGGCCTTTACACCAAATGGATGTGAAGAATGCATTTTTGAATGGTGAAATTGATGAAGAAATCTATATGACTCAACCATAGGTATTTGAAAGTCTAGGTCAAGAACACTTAGTTTGTAAGTTAAGGAAGTCACTTTATGGCTAAAACAGGCACCAAGGGCTTGGTATGCTAAGATTGATGAGTATTTAAAAAACTCAAGGATTCTATAGTAGTCCTCATGGTCCAAACTCGTATGTGAAGGAATTTGACGATGGCAGAATAATCATTATTGTACTCTATGTTGATGATCTTATTATCACAGGACATAACATGAATTAGATCAATGCCATAAAGATAAAATTGCAAGATACATTTAAGATGACTAATATTGGTTTTCTACACTACTTTCTTGGTATCCAAGTATGGCAGAAAGATGATGGAATTTACCTCTCTCAAACCAAGTATGCTTTAGATTTGTTGAGAAAATTCAGGATGGAAGATTGCAAAGGTGTATCTACTCTAGTTGCTCCAGGATTGAAGTTGAATAAGGATATGGATGGTGAGGATGTTGATTCTACCTTATACAAGCAATTGGTTGGTAGTCTTGTGTACTTGACTCACACTCAACCAGATATTTCATTTGCAGTAGGTGTGGTTTCAAAGTTTTTGAGTTCTCCTAAGGCTCCACATTGGATGGTAGCAAAAAGAATATTGAGATATGTAAAAGGGACTTTGAATATGGGTGTTTATTATTCTTCTTATGGAAATCTACAACTTGTTGGGTATTCTGATTCAAATTGGGCAGGTTGTGTAGATGATCACAAGTCAACTATAGGTTATGTTCTCTCTTTGGGTTTTGGTCCCATTTCATGATGTAATAAGAAGCAATCTACTATTGCTTTATCAACTACAAAGACTAAATATACTGCAGCAGATGAGGCAGCTAAAAAAATCGCTTGGTTGTGAGCTATTCTTTCAATACGCAAACAAGATTAAATAGGGTCATCTTTACTTCATTGTGACAATCAAAGTGCCATTATGTTGTCTAAGAATCCAGTGTTTCATGCTCACATAAAACATATAGAAGTCTATCAGCATTATATTAGGCATCTCATCCAGCAAGAGGTTATTCATCTTAGGTATTGTAAATCAGAAGATTAGATAGCTGATCTCTTTACCAAGGCTTTATGTACACCTCAGTTTGTAAATCTTAGAGGTCTTTTAGGCTTACGAGAAGTTATATGAATATTTGATGGTACGCATTCAGGGGGGATTATTGTGAATGTCTACCATCACATTAGTGAATAATTGTAAATGGTTACCTAACAAGACTTTAGCCCGAGACCCATATATTCTAGATTATAGGGGGATATTAGTATAATTAATTTATGGAGGATGGTAGAATAAATTAATTATTCATGCACGTTTTTCTTATTGAGGCTGATACAGCCACTTGCAGCCGACTTCAGCTGTCCAAGCCACCTCCCTCAACTGTCCATAATAAATAATTCAGCTAACATACTTGCTACAATTCATATTGTATTAATTGCAAATTCATCTATAAATGAAATGCTCAGCCTGTGTTCAACAGCTCTCTATTTTGAGCCAATATGATCTGCTATGTTTCCTTCTGTGTTTGTGTTTATTTTTTAAACTTTACTACTAATGTTCAATTTGTGCTTTTAATTAGATCATCAGACAAAGAGAAAAAGAAGAGAAAACATTCCAATCGCGTTAAGCACCATTAAAATTTCGTAAACTCGCTCAACTTCTTACATTATCACAACATTTTATAGATCAGTAAACCAACCTTTGTACAATCACGCATTGTGCCGCTTTGTAGAAATTTGCAGAAATTTGAAGACAGGTTACAAATACTTGTGCCACGCTTAAATCTATTTGCCACCATTCAACATCACTGAGTTGCCCAATTGAGTTAGGCCCACGTGGAGACATACAAACCTATCGTCAATTGATTTATTTTTTATGGCAGCCATTTATTAACATAGAATATCGATATACGAATATATGGCATTGTATTTTCGGTAATATCCGTTAACTCGAATTAACTGCTCAAAATTATCTATATAAAATGAATTTTTGAAAAAATTAAAAACATGGGAGCTATTGTGTGAGATTATGCTTGCAGTATGTTCTGTTTAATGGAAAACACTCTTTTTTGATGTTCATGTTAATGGCGGTTGCTTTTCCGTTTTTATTAGGATTTTTCTTGGGGCATACAGATTAATATTTTTAAGGGTTCTATAATTATTAATTAAAAAATATTGGTTATCATATAAAGAGGATTATATTCATTATGATTTGTCAATTATATATACATTTTTAATTATATTATATGTTTTATTGACAAATAATTTAGTAATGATTATTTTGTATATTATTTAATTTTTTTTAAATCAAATTAAAATATAAAGTAACATTTTAAATTAATTATGTTATATTTATATTTTATTTGCAATAATGTTTTGAAATTAATAATTTCAGATAACATATTTAAGTTCATATATATATATATATATATATAGAATTTCAATTTTTAATTATGCTGTGAAATGTGATTCTTTGATGAATTGATTTAAGTGTGTATAAAATTGTTGACATAGAATTAAGGTCAAAGCAAGTAGAATGAGGTGGTGTTCTATTTCATGGGGATTCTTTTGGTGTATGGTGATAATGCATGTGGCCTACCAATAGAGAAACTAGGGGGCTAGGTACCAATGCAAAGTGCAACAAGGGAAATCGAATTGCCTAAAATGATTGACATAGATCAAATTTGGGAGCACCACACTATAAGATACAAAAATAAAATAAAAGTAGATCTCAATTAAATTAATGAAAACAAAGGTGCATGTGAGGAGAGAAAAATGTAATATATGTGCACCACTAGAAGGATAGGACATTAGAAGAATTATTTCACATATTATAGAAAGACTAAGGGGCACTATGATTCTCACTATAAGAGTTAATGAGCCACCTAGATTATCCATTGAACTATTTGAGGAAGAGTTCAATAATGGATTATAAACTATAACAAAGACAATAATATAAATTTGCTAAAATTATGAACATCAAGTGTTGATCTCAAACAAATATTTGAACGGAGATCAATAAGTTATATGTGCATGTTGAGCCTAGTGATGCTTAACATGTCAATATATGGTTTTTATGTAATTATGTGGATTTATAATGAAATGAAATGTTAGTGATAGTGATACTCTATGAATTAAGATAAATTGTCTTGGAGGAATAATTTTATTTAAAATAAAAAATAGAATAAAGCTCTATGCAAGTTGTCCACCAAGTGGTTTGGTTGGTTGTGGTGGATGACAGTCACATTCATAAAAGAATTGGGAGGTAGTTGTATCCAAATCTCTTTGTTTACTTGTTCTTCAAAATGATAGAGTGGTTTCAATGCTCCAAAATAAAGTTTGTTATTCTAGCTAATTTTGGTTATTGGATCCTATGTGAATGTATGTGTTTTGGCACAATAACTATTATTTTTTTGGAAAAAAGATATAATAAGTGTTGTATATGAGGATCCATTGAATTCTACAAGATTCAAACCAATTATTACTTCAAAAAATGGCCATGTTTCTAACTAATACCCAATGAAGATTGATATTTGATTGTGAGGTTGGCTAAAGAAAATAGTAGGCACAATACTTGGTGTGGCCTTTGACCCAAGTCTTTCAAAATATAGCATTAAGTTTTTAATATTTATACTTGTGTTTTATAGCTTATAATTTATTATTATTATGAGAATTTTATTCTTAACTATTATCTCAACTTATAAAATGCATTTATTCTAATTATTATGATAACTACCCTATTAGGTGGTCTAATACCAAATTAAGGAAACCTTTTCTCATCTTAGGTACATGAGAACCCCATGTGCAACCATGTAGAAGCAAGGAAGATATATTCCTCTAATAAAGGTCATCTTGTAGCAACTAATAGCCTATGGTATCCTGCACCCAACAAATACCATCACATTGTAGGTCTTGCACCTAATGATGGTGAGATTTTGTACATCCACATAAACAACCCCATTTCATGACATAAAAAAATTGTTTTATTTACATGTATGAACTTATGCTTACCCTATTCATAGTATAACATAAAAAAATCTAACTACTTAGTTAAACAATCACAATCCTCTCATGAAATTACTATTCACATTCCTCTCATGAAATTACTATCCTAGTTTATCCATTTCTATCCCATTCCTCTCATGAAATTACTATTCACATGCAATCAATCAATCTCATGTATTCTACATATAAATCCCCTTTGATTATTCATAAATGTAGATTCCTTATGTTTCTATGCTATACAATTGGTCTCATATGTTCTATTCAGATTCCCTAGCATACTAACAACCTCTACTCTTTGATGGAACTATTTATTAGGCCCTCATGAAATATATCTCCTTAACTCTACTCAACCCCTATGATCTATAACTTTCTTCAATTTCCATCAAAACCCATAACTTCATCTTAGCATCCATTATCAAGTACATGTTTTTCAATATGGAATTTATGAAAATTTTATGCACATGTGATAAAATGATTCTTTGAAAGCATGAGACTTTTAATATGTCAATTGGAGGATTTAATGAGCCATGTTTATCTGAAAACAATGAATATTCAAAGGGCGATCCCACTAAGTTGGTTTACAATTTCATGGAGATTTTAATTTTTGTTGAAATCACATATTTTTAGGAAATATAATGATTTAAGCCTTAAAAATTTCCATTTAAAGAATTCCAATTGAAGAGGGTTTGATCAAACTACCTTATATCAAACCCCCTTGGATATAACCCTACTATTTTTAAACCATACCTATAACAGAGTCTCCTTTACACCTATCAAAATGTTGATAAAAAACCACTTTTGATTTATCTTTTGGGGATCAAATGAATTCATTTAAAGATTTTATTTTTTTAAGTATGTAGTCCTTATTATAAGCTTCCCAAAAAGTATAATTTTAAATAAGTTTAATTTTAGTATTATATTTATTTTTTATTTCTTGTGAATGTAGGTTTTTCATTGAAAATCAAGCTCTCTGTTTTAGACATGTGGAAAAATAGAAGATTATCATAATTTCTTTTTGAGAAATATGAGTGCACCAATTATTGAATCCCTTGATCCAACAAAAAAATAAAATTGATACATATAGAAAAATTTGTGTTATACAATCCGCCTATGTCTGAATTGTAATTGGTTTCACTTCAAAACTTGATTAAGGAAAAAATATTCAATAAAACACTATGAAACCAATTGGAAGCACTAGATATCATAGTTTTCTAAGGAGATGGAAAAAGAAGTGAAATATGATTCCAAAATTTTTGAAAAAAACATATTTAGAATTTGCAGACAAAATTTCACAAATCACTAGTTTTCATCATCTTCGAATTCCTCACGGTTTAGCTGCTATAGGTTCTTGAAAGTGAAGATTTAGTTAGAAAAAAAAAGTTCAGTGTCAAGTTTGGCCAAAAATTGTAAACCAATATTGTGGGATCACCCCAAAATATTATTTTGAAAACTTCTAACAATATTAATATCTAATCTTGTTTTTTTACAGATACTAAGTAAATCCCTTATTTGGGTTTATTTTTATATGATCACATGTTTGATCATGAAACATGTAGCTTTGATTTCCAAAGTTTTCCTCTAGTTGGAGTGAATATATCTTAAGAATTGTCCATTGAAAATGTAGTAGAAAATATCACATACTATTCATCATTAGCAATTTGATTAATTATTCATTTATTATAAACAAGGAACTAGTCAATCACAACTATCATCCCACTTAATTGTTGACCTAAAAATATCCATATGGGTTAAGTTTATCAAACCAAATATTGTACCATAACAATCCATTTACCTCTATGCTCATCTAGTTCTTTTGTAATCCTATGTTTTTGACCACTAGGTTACAAATGAATGAAAATACCTTGCTATATAGTAGGTAGTTGCAGAACTTCATAATGATATTGAACAATGCATAGGCTTATAATTTATCAACAATACATTATTTATGTTCAACTCCATGGATTGGAGATCTAACAAATTCTATGTGTAATTCATCTCCTACATTTTCTTGTTTTGTAATAACTACTACAATATAACGGTTTGAAGCCAAAAAAAATGTTAGAAAATTTAGATACATAATTAGGATTTTCCAACATAGGCATCTTTAAAATTTCATATTTATTTATTTAAGGCTAATTGTGATTTTGGTGACCAAAATATTTAAGCATCCTTCTTAAGAAAATTGAGAGAAATATGCTTGATTGATTGTCTTGATTTAGAGTATAGATGCATATTTATACAATAGGGAAACCATGGAAAAATGTGAAGATAAAATTATCATATTTAATGAAATTACTAACTAGATACCTACAACCACCTTAACTAAATAATGTAATAAAAAATATCTATACTAACTATTGCCCAATTTTCACCTTCGAGCTAGGTCAGTTGGGCAAATCATGTTTCAAAAGTTCTAAGGGGCCAGATGGAGCATTTGTACAAGGGAAAAGGTCATGCATCTAGTGCTAAGTCACAAAGAGCATAGTTGGAAGGCCTGCCTAGACCAGGCTCGGCATGAAAGCCCTCTAAAGGAGAGTCACCAAGACCACTTGGATGTCTCACTGAATGATCAAGGGGGTCTCTCGCTTAGTGATGACATCGTCGCCAAGAGATCTGCCTTTGGTCAAAGGTCTTACCGATTGGGTCGAGTCTTGTCAAAAAGGGTAGTTTCGGCCAAAGGATGCAAGTATCGGCGAAGGGTCTTGCCGAGGTGGTGATGTCTCCTCGACAGAAGGAAAAGAAAACTTATCGCCAAAGGATGGGAGCTTCGCCAAAGGGTCTCGCCGAAAGCAGAGGGTCACCCCGACGGGATCTCAATTTTCCAAAAGGAGGGCAGTCGCCAAGATGTCTCAGCGACTGGCAAAGACCTTGCCGAGAGAAAGTGATATCGACACCGTGTTTCGCCGAAGACCTAAGGTCTCATCGAACAAAGTTCTCTTGGCGAGAGAAATGATATCTCGGGAAAATGTCTGGCCAACAAGTAATGTCTCGGTGACAACAAAGAGGTTTGGCAGAAGTCTCCCCGACTTGTTCGTGGTCTCAGCCAAGGTTGGTGCCTTCACCATAATGTCTTGGCGAAGGCATTATGTCTCACCGACGGAATGGTGGGTCTTAGGGGAGCATTTTTATTTTGATGAGATCTCTCACTGACACTTAGGAGTCTTGCTGATGGATGAAGAGCTTGGACTAGAGATGATGGTTTCGGTGAAGGATGGAGGTATCGCCGTAAGGTCTCAATGAATGGAGGTGGTCTCGCTAAAAGAAAAAGGGGGCCTCGATATGTTTGCCTTCGGCAGGAGTCTCACCGATAACAAAAGACTTCACCGAAAGAGTTTGACATCGGCATAAGGTCATGCCGAAGTAAGGATGTCTCCCTGATAGGAAAAGGAACTTGCCAAAAGACAAAGCATTTAGCATAGGGTCTCAACGACTCGGAAGGGTCTCGCCGATAAATGAGGTCTTCGGTATAACATTCTAAGTTAGAGAAAGGTCTCCCTAACTCGGTGATGTATTGCCGACAAGTGAACAGCTCGGCGGAAGGAGAGGACCTCGGTGTGAGGTTTGGGCAAAGAAATAGAGTCTAACCGACTGATAGGGGATCTCATTGAACGAAATGATAGGAGCTCAAAGAGAAGGGGGTTGTTCGCTGAAGGGTCTTACCGAAGGGAGAAGGTCTTGGTGATGAAGGTGATTTTTGTGGGACTCCAAGGGGCTCATTGTAACATCTTGCTGAAAGCGATATGTCTCACTAATTTTTAGGGCGATAACAAAGGCGGTATTAGCATGACTCTTGGGGCTTACTAGGAGCTCTCATCGATAGTTTCATGTATGCTGATGGTTGTAGGAGGATTTAATCACATCGAAGAGACATGATTAGTGTCTCACCGACATGCGATTCTATAGGAGAAGCTTTTGACTACCCAAAGAATCTACAAGGAGTATGCTCAACCAATCATAGAAGGCCATAGGAGAGTCATGATGGTTTGACCAATGAGAAGATCAACGAAACATAAATGATATGGATCTACTCTATGAATCAAGTGATGAATTAGTTCGATGCACAGGTGGTCGTGTCTGTAAGAATCCAGAAGGAGACTAAAAAATCATTTCGGTAAAGGTCAAAACATAGAAAGATCTGGAGCAAGAGGAAGGATGACAAAAAGGATAAGGTCTAAAGACCGTGACTCTTGGGATCGCTGCTGGTAGAGAGGTTGATCTATATTTATGATAACACTCAGGAGCATTCAAGGCACTCAGTAGGGAGGTTCAAAGTTGGACATGAGGATCAGGAACGAATGTGGTAGCTATGAAAGATCTGAAGGCTTTCCCCAAGAATGTTTCTTCACTGACATAGGCAACAAGGACACGGGGATGTAGCATTAATTTTCAACAAAAGATCTAGGGGATATTTTTCTGAGAACAGATATTTTGTAAGCCCTAACAGGTCAATACGACTTTTGATATATAGGGAATTTTTTCCTTTTTGAAAAGGAGGAGAGTTATGGGGAGAAAATTGCAAAGCAAGCATTATTCAAACCTTGTAACCCATCTTTCATGAATAATATAGATCTGTAACATAGTGACTCCTGATTTTCTCAATAAAAAAATCATTTTTTTACAGATTTCCTTTGTTGTTTTTGTGGCTAGTTGTGAATTGTGTGATAATGCTTTATGTGATCTTTTACTTTATCAGATTCCTTCAATACTGAATGCAAAGGATATTATTTCATAAAGCTTGTTCATGTTAGTGATCTCTTTCTATTGAGTTGATATCTGAGAAAGCATCTTTGCTTTCCTTGTGTTGAGCATTAGGATAGTCGGAACCTTGCATTAAGACTAGTTTTTTTATAAACATAAACTTCTGTAGTAAGAGATTGTTTAGTTCTATTGAGATCTTCTATGATTTTTCTATAGTATTATCATATTCTTATCTTTGGTGTATCACCTGATTAGTGATAGGTTTTAAATTCAAGCATATCTTTCTTACCCTTTTCCTTGTCATCCTTTCATTTTTCTCAAGATAACATAAAAGGGAACTAGCCCTTAGTCTGGAGGTTCACTTCATTCACAGGTCACCTACAACCTTGAAGTGTTCCCATGTGTCAATAGGTTGCTATAGTTGATAGCTTAGAAAGGGTACAAACTTTATTTGACAACACTAACATCCCCCCTTATTACATTGTTCTTGTAAATGTACTGCTCAGAACTTAAATTTCACCTTACCAAGGGACCACCCTTAAGTCTTACATAAAACATTTTGATTACATAATATAAATATGTATTCTTGAAATGATCTTTCTTTGAAGAAATAAATATTGAAATAAGTGGAACTCCATCAAGCTAACTCATGACCCTTTAAAGGGAATAGCTCTAATTTAAATTCATGAGTTCTCATACTATCATCTCCTTGAAATCCCAAACCACAAGTTCTTGAATCATTGGACAACTATCCATATTGAGCTACACTTATAGAGCTCCATCAATTTGTCTCATGAACCTTAGTAGGGTCTAATTCTCTACCACAAACTCATGAACTAGTTGGAAAATAATCTATATTTAGTTCACCAAATCCTTTCCCTATCTTAAAAAAAAAAAAACAATACTTGCATTCTTCAAATATGTCAACATAAAAATTGAATGATTAAAAGAAAGCGAAAAATGTGCTTCCCTTGTGAAAAACATCACATCAACATGAGAAGATGACTTGAGATAATAGAAATTCCTTCATCCTTTGATACCACTAGCCTATAATTGTGAAGGCTCAAAGTATAATCCATTCTTAGTAACTTCAAAACAATAATCATTATTGAAGAAACATCATCATTCAATGAATCTTTGAGATATTACTAGAGTAGTTAGATTCATTATTTGATCTTTGATATTCCCTTTAAGAACATCATTGGATTGAGTTCCACGAGTCCAAATTATGTAAACCTATTTCTTACAGTAAAAAGTTTAATTTCTCCTTTGTTTCTATCTGACCTTTTCATATTGCTTTGAGAATATGATTCATTCTCCTGTAATAATATTAGTGTAGTTTGAAGGTAAGGTTTTTAACAAGATAGTTTTAGCATCATCATCACTAACTAGAGCAATGACTTCTACTAGTCTCCTAAGGAGATACACCAAATTCCTTATGTGATTTTACATTGTAATTTCATCTTCCATTTTGAACCTAAAGAATTTAATTTTTAGGGAAAGGTTTGAGTTAAGTAATTTTGTTCCAAACAATTTATTCAAATTATCCCTAATTTTCATTGATGTTTTGTCTAAATCTATGTGATGTAATTTAGAGTAAAAAAAAAAAAAGATCAATAATAGCCTTGTCTTTATCATCTCTACTTTTCCACTCCAATAACTTATTTCCATATGTAGATGGTTTTTTTTCTTACTATTTGTCATAAATTTATATTCATTAGCTGTATTTGATTTTTTATTCACCAAATATGAAATTGAATCTAAAACACTTGTCTAATGGAATCTCCATTAAATAAAATACAAACTAATACCAACTATATCATTTGAATAAATATCTATCATATGCAATGAATGTTGCACCCACTTCAAATCCATCATGAAATTTTCCAAAAGCAGTAGGAAAAATACAAATGCTAAAACTAGCACCATTACAAGCATGATAAAATGAAAGTACCTTGACATGTGGGATTGTCTTCATCAATATCTGCATGTTTATAGTAAAAAATATAATTTCTCCTTTGTTTGTATCTGAAATTTAAATATTTTTTTGAGAAGACAAAATAGGAGCATCTTAGAATTTGGAGCAAAATGAGAATGCATCAAATATTGTTGTGGCTGGATGCATAATAGTTTCTAAGAAATCTCCAAATGTGTAAGGCACAGGTTCCAGAGTTGTTGTAAGACTATATTATTACCTCATTTCATCTACCATGCAACACATGGATGAGATCACTTTTCATGCACGACAAACTCTAGAAATCATTTAGCTAATGACTCAAATAATTATTGCCAAAATAATCACTCCATTTTCTCTTGAAACTTTGATACCAAATATGGAAGAAATGTACTTGATTAATTTTATTTATTCAAAGTGTATAGGAATTTTTATACAATGGAGAAACTATGAGAAAACATGGAGATATAATTATTAGCTAATTAAACTGCTAACTTCATGTCACCACCTTAACTAAATAATCTAATAAAACAAAACTATACTATCAAGCATAGTGTTCAATGGTATGACAATTTTGATGAAGCTATAAAAGAGCTAATGCATGAATTAGTTTTGCTAAAGAAGGACATGGTTCCTTTTTTCTTTATTTTTACTTTAATCACTATTTTTTTTTCTTGGGTTTAAAATACCCCATTCTTGTAAAAATGTCAATATTAGATTCTTTTAATAGAAAAAATATCATAAAGGTGGATAATTATGTATTTTCCAATCAATTATTTGAAGAAAATATCCATACCTCTTTGAAATTAGCATCCACATTTAAAATCAGAAATGAAATTTGGATACAAGAAAATGTTCCTCATTTGGTTTCAAAGGTAGCATTATGTCAATTGTGATGGTCCACCAATATAAGATTGTAACCCAAGTAACCCTCATAGACATAAAAAATTGATAACTATTTATAATTTGTGACATATCATCCATAGATGACATATGATAATTTTCTATCTCAAAGAATTTATTGAGGTCCCTAAATTATATGAAAATTATAAATTTTCTATTCTTGTTGCACATACCTAAACTAAATTTTTTATACACATTGAGTGTATGGAAAGAAAGATAAAGAAACAACCTCAATCTTGATTAGCATAGACCATCTAGTTTTGTATAAAGTTCATCCAACATCCTATTGGATGTGTTGCCATTATCTTATATTTTTGCATAGAATTTCTCTTTGGTTGTATAGTTTTTAGATTTATAAGTCCTATACAACATCCAAAATCCATCTTATAGCTCCTAAACACATACGGTGGGCCTAGTCACTTAGAACATGAGATTATCTAAAAGAGATGATATAGCATATAATGCTAGTGGACTTCTATCTTGAATGATATATTGTGATGATAATTCACCCATGCAAAGCATTGTTAGTCATTATATGTGTATCAAAATTTATTAATTATTAATCAAAGAAAAATTACAAAGCAACAAGTCACAAGCCCACAAAACAACTAACAATTCTAGTAACAAATGTCCCTAAAGGAACCCAACCAATGAAACAATTGCATACAAGAGTCCTCCATGATTATCTTTTTAAGAAAAAAGACAAGTATGAGGATAGAAGTCCCTAGTAATCAATATTCCACATCTCTAGATGCGTAGAAGCCCATTTTTCCAATAGGTCAAGCACTCTCTTTCATTCCTTGGGAATATGTCGAAAAGAAAAAATTCCAAAGAATTTCATCGATTCACAATCTACTTAATCAAAATAGCCAACCACCAATTAACACCATCAAATCTCTACTCATTAAGCATATCAACTACAATTTGTGAGTCAGATTCACAAATAATTATTTTCCAACCAAATAACAACTTCTTCCAATAGCTCATGAAGAATCATAAGAGCCTCCATGAGATTGTTGGAATGATGACCTGTATAAATAGAAAAGAAATACACCACCCCACCATGGTTGTCTCTAGCAATACCTCCAATCCTAGCATGCCCAAGATTTCCTCTAGAAGAACCATCAATATTTATCTTCAGAATTCCGTGGGGAGGAGGATTCCATCGACCCTCTGGATGAATCTTCTTCTTGACTTGGTGAGGACCCTTACAAGAAGAGAACCTGGACCCTCTATCCACCAAGTTTAGATTCCTCAGAAAAGGAATATCACTCTAGGATCCATAACAACTGAAAGGTCACATTTGGCAAAAAAAATCTCTTGAATCTTATTGAATATCTTCCCCCATAAATGATCCACAACTAGCTTCATATCATGAAAAATAATTCTATTTCTTTCTAACCAAAGGTTCTAGATAATAAAGGTAGGACAAATAATCCAAGTAATCTAAAGGAAATCAATCTTAGTAGGAGGTCTCCCCAAAATTTTCTAGAAATCCAACAAAGATGAGGCATGAACATAGACATGATTCAAAATCCCACACCAACTATGCCAAATCTACCTAGAATAAGGGAAAAGAAATAAAAGGTGGGAAGAGCACTCTTCACTATTGTTACACAAAAAATAGATGGAAGAACCTTGGAAGCCTCTCTTCTAAAGATTATCCGAAATAAGAAATCTATTTTGGACAACCAACCATAAGAAGAAATTACACTTAGGGCAAGTAAATTTATTCCATACATGCTTCCACCAAGGGACCCCAACCTTACCATACAACTATCTATCCAACTTCTTATACCCAGAAGCAATAGAAAATCCACCCTTTGTATCAAGGCTACATGCCAAAATATCCTTATATTTGAGAGTTGTACATTATACAAAGAAAAATCCTAGCTAGCTCTTGTCTTGCCTCCTCAGTACATTTTGGAGGCAACTCCTAGAGATCCTTGCATAAAAAAGCCTTAACATGACCCAAGGCCTAAACAGTTTTGAAATCCTCCACCTTACTCCAACCAGTTGTTTTCATACTATCACAGAGATGTTGTAAATGAGGAAACAAATATATAATAGGGGGGTGACCATCCCAAGAATCATACCAAAAAAAATCTTTTGAACCCTTGTTGCAAATCCAAAAAAGATCCTCCTTAATTAACTTAGCCCCTCTTTTGAGAGTGTGAACACCAAACCTGCACAAACTAACAAGAGATCACAAACCAAGTGTCAAACATGTTAGAAAGCAAATAAAATTTTCCCTATGAAATTCTTTAGCCAAATTCAATAGAAAATATGAAATAACAAGAAAACTAACAATGTAAAGCATGCAATCTAAGTAAAATCAGCTAAGCCTCCATCCCATAGGGGGAGTGGTGCTCCTTTGATGTGGAAAGAAGCTCTTTCCCAATCCATTTGATAAGCTTGATGAAGTGTATATGATCTAAGTATGAAGAATGGCTATAATCTAGCTAAATTTCTTGAAAATGATGAAAAGGTATGGAGTTAAATGCCTATAATGATAACACTCTAAGTTGTGGATCCATATTGTGAAAACAATGACTCTATTTATAAAAGCCAAGGGTTGAATAATGGAGGGAATTGGTGAATGTGGGATAAATTTAGAGCCAATGAGAATGTACCAAGTGCCACAATTATATTAGAGGGAGTTGGAGCACATTTTTGGAAATGTGTGAGTGGAGGAGGATAGAAGAGAAGTAGATGTTGATGGTTGAGAATTTGAAATTGGTGTGAGGAATTGAATGATATTTGAGAGAATGTAAGAGGATTTGAAAGGTTGTAAGAGAATTTATTGCAAATGTAAGAAGATGTGATAAATTTTTGAAAACCTTTGGAGGAAAATTGAATGAGAGGTTGTTGAGAGGAATATTCTTCCAAATATGCCTTTGTAAGGATAATTATAGTAATTAGATAAATAAAATAAATTGATTTTATATGCAACTTAGTTAGTTGACCATGGTTGATTTAAATCTTAAGGAGTTAAAAGCTGGAAGATTTGATTAATAATGATTAGAAAGCTGATTTAGGATTAATTAATCCAAAATGAATTAATTTGAGTGAATTAGGAGATGTGACATTTGATTTGATTGATTTTTAATAAAATGAGAGGATTAAGAGAGGATTTAATTAAATGATTTGATTTAATCAAATATGATGAATAATTAGTTACAAGAAGAATGAATTAATCAATAAATTTAATTATTCAATTACTAGCTAAATTTGTTGAATTTAATTAAATAATGCTGATTATTCAATTAATTGATGAATTTGAAGTGATTTACGAAGAAACGGTGTTAGTTGATTAGAATCAGATACATAGTATCAATCAAGACTTTTTTAGTGTCTACATTTTTCCCCTCTTTGAAGCAAAGTACTTGTTGCATTAGTTCAAAGAATATCACTGCCATGATCAAAATTCAAAAAAATTCTAATTTTTTTTTATGGCTCACTACTACCCTAGTAGAAGGAATTATGCTATGGTACTACCCCCTCGAGAGATTAGGAAAAAATTGTGAGGTCAAGCTCATGAAAAAGATTCAACAATGATTTAAGAGTATAAATAAATAGCCCGCGGGATGCAAATTAAGGCTGACAACAACACAAATGGATCAAAATGGGCTTTGTTTGGGAAAAAATAGATTGAATGGGTTCAAAAACCCTAAAAAATACCCAAAAAACTCTAAATTTTTTGCATAAAATGGGTTAAAAGGTTCATTTTTAAATCATTTGGACACTTGGCCCTTAGAGATTCTAGTGATTTTGCTTTGAGGTGTTGAAAAAATGGTGGCTTATGTGCTACCCTGACATTGGATGGATTAGGTTTGTGAGTTATAGTGGCCTCAAGACACAGGTCCCCTAGTATTCCTTTCAAAACTTTTCTCATTTTCCATGTTTTTGGTGCATTTGTTAGGGTCCTTTTAGTTCAACTAAAAGTGGTCCTCTAGAGCATTGCTTTTGTTATGGGAAATGTCACATTTGTAGATCTTAGATCATGTTTTCCTTATAGAATCACATGACGTTGAATGGTCTTAGGGTCACCGGATAGATGTCGACTCGCCTTTGCAAGATAGCCTTTGCAAATGCAGCTCTACCTTTACTTTTTAAGGTTTTTTTAAATTTTTGAAAAGGCGTATGTTTAGAATTTTTTTGACATTGTGGGAATTTGGTTGTAGGAGGTCCTGCTAGTGCTCCATTCAAAGGAGCATAGGAGCCAATTATTGTGTAGAGCAAGACATTTGTCACTGGCCTGATTGGATTCAACCATATTGCCTAGATTCTTGAGGTGCAGATGCACCTTACGATGATGACAACATTGGTTGAGATATAGCGGAGAGAGACCTCTTCACTCAACTTATCAACTGGCGAGGCCACTGTCACATTTGAGGACATGTGGTAGATCTTTAGGATCCCTATATTTATGATGTTGAGGCTAGTGGTGATGCCATTTTCTAGTTATTCAATGTTGATTCATATGAGGTGGATAGTGGCTAGATAGACCTTCATCGATATGAGTGGATTGCCCCTAATTTGACTTTGTTTTTCAGTGCATTGATCTTAGGAGTCCTTATTCCCAACTAGAGAGCCGAAGGATGCAATGTTGGATGGGGGATTGTTTGGTCCCGGATGATGGAGGACATGACCGTCTAGGCTTGGGGGCCAGTTGTTCTAGCATCTTTGTACCATGATAAGCACTAGGTTGTATACAATGGGGCTTGCAACATTGGAGCAAGTGTTGCTCTTCTTCACATGTGGGCCTAAGAGCACATTGTCATTTTGAGGAAATAGATAGTAGACGTCCATATTGACCATGATGATCTTGTAGTATAGAAATACGGGGGTATGACCACCCTCAATTACATAGGCATTACAGGCATCCCACACTAGAGGCAGGTTCTTGATGAGATGATAGTATTTTGGTGGAGGCCTTGGCTCCATTTTCCTAGGTGGTATGATGATGATGATCATCTCTTTTACTATTGTTAGTCCTAATATATATAGGGGATAGAGCACTATACGGTCAAGAAATACCTCCCAAATAGGGTTTCTTTCCTATTCAGGGAGGTATAGGATGCCCCAGATGATAGACAGAGAGCCATTTTTGCTCACAAGAAAAAAGAGGCAGTGTGGTGATAGAGGATGCCACCTTAGCAGATGATCGATGACTTCATACAATTGGTCATGGTGTTGTGGGTGTACTTCAATGGTCCTACGGAAGTAGGGACCACCTAGGCTTATGATGCATATTAGCGAGCTCATGCCACTATTTGATTGACCTTACCAGTTGTACCAGCTATGGCTAAAGGATGGGTTAGAGGACCCAAGATTGGACAGGTTCCATAGTAGCCAAGAGATAAGTAGCAAGATGGACAAGACAGGGGTGGAGATCATGATGGATAGATCCCACCAATGGTGCCACTTGTTGAATAGAGGCCATCGGTCCAACCACATTAGCATATGCCATCCCCGCAACCACCACCGAGTCCCAATCCTAGGGATAGATAGATAGTAGTGCTGTAAATGTAGATTCAAGTTTTGATAGGGAAACTTTAGCAGGCTCAGGCCCAGATCCAAACATTGGTCCAGGAGAGGGACCAGGCACAATAGGAGGTGGTGCAGGAGCGCCAAATGAGGTAGGATTCAGACATGGCCCTAGCACTAGAGATAGGATAGAGGTAGCAACTAGAGGCTATAGCACAATAGATACAGGGACATGCCATGGTCCCAACCAAGATGTATGGACGAGTAATGTAGGAGGCATCATATTACAAGGAAGTGTATATGAAGCTATGGCCCAAGAGTGGTAGAAGCTAGATTTATCTCATATTATCTAGATTTCTCCTACTAAGACCCCTCGTATAAGAAAATTAGGGAGACCATCAGGGTCTCACTAGCAAAGTCAAGGTAGTCACCATAGAGATAGATAGAGTGAGGGTAGCTTAGGATATTGATAACACACTTTTACACACTTTTTTGTACAACCTGATTTATGATGTTTATACATTCATTGGCTGAGTTTTGACTAGCCTCTTGTATATTTGATGATGATACTATATATCTAATTTCAATGTATCATGACATTCAACTTTTTTGATATATATATGAGATGACTTGCGATGCAATTTTTATTTTATTTTATGTGATGTGTATATATATATGGACAGATGGATGCATGTAATGCTTATACTATGATTTTTGATGCTTTATGATGTGATGTGATGTTATCGATGCGTGATGGATCTATGTGGATGCACTTTTATGTGATGGATGATGGATGTAATGCAATGATATGTTCAATTTCTTTTTTTTTTCAGTATATTTTCTATGCACGATATGATGATGCACTTTGTATGTATGCATGATGTAAAATGTGATGATTTTGATATGATGCAAAATCATGATGATAATCATGATGATTGCTTATCAGAGATTGGGGACATAAAGAGCTTACTTACCTTATTTTTGATAACACACATAGATACAATGCATCAAGGTATAAAGATCCAGGATGGTGTTGTACCTAGTGTGATGGACTTTGACTTTGACAATCAGATAGGAGTATCCTTGTTCACACCCAACTTACAAACCCTATTAGGATGCAATTTAGATATTTCAAACATCTTGGACCAAAACATAGAAAGCAAAAACATTCCTAGGTAATAGTCAACAAGACATCTAAAACACCCTCCCTAGAGACCAAACAAAGTAATCATGCGATGAGTCTAGTTTATGGTCCAATTTTGGGTACAATTTATGATTTATTTTCTAAATTTTTCATGGACCTTGATGTTAATTGTTGATATTTTTTATGATATTTCCTCAGAACTATAGACATTGGGCCTAATCTTAATTCTAAAAATATTTAATGAAATTGACATGTTATATGGACTATCTATATTAATTCTGCATGTGGTTAATGAATGTTCTTTAAGGTGGTTATAGATATGCAATTATTGTATACTAACATTACCATGTAGATACAAGTTGACAATAATAAATTGAGAAAGACATAGCCAGTTGGGCATGCACCATAACATCCAACAAGTTAATTGTTCAAAGGTCAAAAGAGGTCGACGATAGGGGATTCCCCATGAAAATTAAATGTAACCACCTTGTAATGGTCTTTATTGATGCTAAGAAAATATAGGTGTTGATGTTGTGCTAAATTTGTGTTGAGGCAGGCACGTCTGACCAGATTCCATGGATGCATAACCACCACTCCACTTTCGCTACTTTCCCTAAAATGGAATCCTCCCAGTTGGTGGATTTGACTGCCTTGCCTAGTTGGTAGTATAAATAAGGATCAAATTCTCATTCTCAATAGTTTGTGTGATTTGATGATGTACTTGCATTCTTAAGTTTTCAACAATATAGTTATGCTACTCTTTTGTACTCATGATTCCAGTGAATAAAATGAAGTTCTAAGTTTGAATATTTGAGTTTACATTAGTATTAGAGGATACTCATTCAAGAGGGGCCACTTGGTGAGTATTTCATCCTTTATTTTAGTATTATTTTCTACTCTATATTTAGTTAAGAATCTAGCATTGCTTGTTCCTACAACCACTAGAATTCTATTATGTGAATGTTCATATAGCCAAAGTAGACAGAGTAGTTTCCTATTTGTTTGCTCAAATTTTCATTTTTGTCATGCATTTTAGCTTAGTATAGATTTTGGTTGATGTTCAATGTTTATTTTATTCCTTTCCAAACAATTTACTTTCAATATTGTGTCTTTCCTTAGCTATAGAATGAAAATGGCTACTTTGGGTTCCTAGTGCACATACTATGCTAACCCATTTCAAGTTCACATCCCTAGGTTGACAAGTTAAATGCACCTTCATGATTATTAAAATAGCTATTTAGGTTAGATGTCCAATCCCTGAATCATAGTTGTAAAGGCGTAGTTGTTAAATCATTGTAGAGGCTGAAATTTTTGGCACCATTTCTAGGGATGGTGTCAAACTAGGAAGTTCTTTAAAAACATTGATAGTTTTCTTATTTTAGTATTTTTTCAAAAATTTCTTAGCATACCCCTCATTTAGAAAGGAAAGAGCCCCTTATTCTTTACCAATTCTTTGTGTGCATTGGCTAATAGTGAGTTTATATTGCATGCATAGAGGAAGGAGAAGAGATGATTATGGTAGATTCCTTCCTAATAATGCTAATCCATTCTAGCTAGAAGAGCTTCCAAATATTCTAAAGAACAAAGAAGAATAAGAGACAAACCCCTTTATTGATGCATTTCTTGATCTAACTAGATTTGAAGTTTCCTTTGAAGACCAAAATCAGCTTGAGAACCCCTTTTCTTTGGAACTACTTCAATCAGATATAGGTGATGCAAATGGAAACAAATCTAACCAACCAACTTTTTCTTTCCCCATTTCCCATTAGAATGAAGTTGAAAATCTCAAAAATATCCCTGCTTTAACACATCCTAAGTTCTATGGACTTGTTATAGAAGACCCTGATACTTTCTTGTTTGAGTTTGATATACTCTGTAGGAGTTATGACTATACCACTGATGCCCATAGGATCAATTTATTTCCTACCACTTTGAAAGAAGTTGTATTAAGATGGTTCATGAGCCTAGAAGAGATATCATGGAGACATGGAATGGCATGAAGGAAAAATTCCTTGAGAAATACAAGGAGTATTGCAAGGGTAGTGACATGAGAGGGGATGACATTTTCAGGATGCAACAAGAGGAAGATAAAAGACTAGAGGATTACAATTCAAGGTTTATATTCTAATTACAGAAATCTCCACACCATACCCTCAATGAAGAATCACAAAAGTTGGTTTTCCTAAGAGGTATTAATGAGAGTTGTACTAATTCCTTGGATCTAATGGCAAGAGGAGATATCACCCAAGTTCCTTGGGAGGACATCAAGAAAATTTTCTAGATCTATTATAGGGCATCTTCAAAGAAAGGGAGAGCTTACCAATCCTCTATGGGTAATTCATCTACCAATGGATTTTCAAGAATGGAGATTGCACACTTGCTAGTAGATTTCAAGCAAGACATCATAAACAATCTAGCTACTCAATTGGATACACTTTAGGCGAAGAAGAAACAAGAGGAGGTAGAGGAAATGTTGGTAGAATATTTCCCCTATTATAGACAAGAGAAGACGGACTGCAAATGCAAGATGGTAGCTAATATTAAAAGTAATCAGATCTACCTGAGTTCCAACCAATCCAAATTAAAGAATACCAAGTCGAATATGTTGCAAAAAGGAGGCCTTAGGCTCTAAGATAAGGTATGCCACCGGATCCACTATCTTATGTTGGGCCATATTTCAATTCCTATTCATCTAGTAACCAATGGAAACCCCCATATCCATCCAACTATGGAGGATATCCACCACAACCTTGGAACAACCATCCAAGTGCTTGAACCAATCATCAAAAATCTTCACCTAGTGGCAATAACCTTAGGGGAATTGGTAAGCACCTCCAAGAAATTGGCAGCAAACAAATCAATGGAGGGGAGGGAAACAATGGCCTACCTAGAAAACTAGTTACATGCAACCACCTTATCAGTCCCAACAACCTTCTATAATGCCTCATTCTCCTAATTCAAGATCAAATGAACCTAAACCAACTCAGCTACCAGCTCAGCCCACACCCAATCCAAATAACAAACCACAACAACAGCCTGTATACTCTGTTGATTTAGACCAATTCCTTACATATGTTGTGAATGTAAGTGACACTCACTTGCATTCATAAACTACTTTACCAACCCTTCCAAGCCCAATATCACTGAGCTTCATATGGAAGAGGAAGAGGAACCTCTAAATGATCCCATTCAACCAAGTGTACCTAAGAATCCTGAACCAGTCCAAGTCAAGCAGATTGAATAAGAACCACCATTTCCTCAGATATTGGAAGTTGCTAAGAAAAAGGAAGAAAAGGAGGACATGGCCTTTGACATCTTGGATCAACTGAAGCATATATTTATCTAGATACCTCTATTTCAGGCCATAAAATATGTTCCAATCTATGGCAAGACAATCAAAGAAGCATGCCTCAAGAAACTAGGAAGGAAAAAGAAATACCCAACTATAGTTCATGTGGTGGGACAACTAGCTGACATGTCATGCTTAGAAAAGTGACTATTCCTAAGTAAAATGACCTAGGTAGTCCTGTCCACGGTAGCAATTGTTATAAATGGGATTCAAATAAAGAATGCTTTGGTTGATTTAGGGAAAGTAATAAATGTAATGACTAAGGACATCCTGTAGCAACTAAATGTTGCAAGCATGAGATCTACTCCTATTGTCCTAAAGCTTGTTGATAGATCTATTGTTAAGCCTGATGGTATAGTGGAGGACCTTGTGGTAATTCTAGACTCCTGGAAGTATCCAACATACTTCATGATTATTTCTCCTAAAGCTACAATAGGTGGCTATCTCATTATTCTTAGAGGGCCATGGTTAGCAATTGTAGATGCATATATTGGATGGTGGTTAGGTGACATTACCATTACTAATGGGAAAAGAACCAAAAAAATTTCTCTTTATCCTCCTGCTCAGCCATCCCATTGTGAGGATAATTTTATATAGCCACATGTTGGTGAAGAGATTGAGGAAGTTAATTCTATGGCATAGATTATGATGTTATTCAGAAGCTCCTTCATGTAGCTTCAAGATGAAGTTGAAGTATTGGCTAACATCATTTAGAATCATTGTGAAGTGGAGGAGGAATCATCTTCTCATTCTACTGCTCTAGTCAAGACACTTCTGCCTACCCTTCTTGTAGCCACTTTTCCTATAGAAGTTCTTCCTATAGCCACTCTTCTTCTAGTTGGACTTCCTATAGCAATAGGTATGTCCCATACATTATTGTCATATGAACTCAAGGTTCCATCTATTAATGAAGCACCCATGATAAAGTTAACCACACATGTATAGGTGTCAGAAGGAAAATATTTGAATGTTAACAACAAATTGAGTGAAGAACAACAGTTGTTATTGGAAAACTTACTGACAACCAACCAACAAGCATTTGTGTGGGACTATTATGGGATGAAGGGACTGGATCATAAGCTTTTCACTCATAGAATTTCTATCAGAGATTATTGCATCCTAGTGAGGTAGCCACAAAGAAGAATTAACCCTGCACTGAGAGAATTTGTAAAAGGAGAACTGCAGAAATTGCTAGATGTAGGATTTATCTACCACATTTTAGATAGCCAGTGGTTGTCTCCATTAGTGATTTTTCCCAAGAAAAGAGGGAAATGGAAAGTTTTTGTTGATTACAAGGAACTTAATGCTGCCACCAAAAAGGGCCATTTCCCCTTACCTTTCATAGATCATGTTTTGGACTCACTTGCATGAAAGCAATAATTTTCTATTCTAGATGGATTGAATAGCTACAACCATATCCAAATTGCACTAGAGGACTAGGAGAAGATCACTTTTACCTATCTATGGGGGACCTATTCCTACTCAGTACTCCCATTTAGCTTATCCAATGCACTTGCAACCTTCTAGAGGGAAATCATTAGCATATTTTCATATATCTCTCTTGATTGCATGGAAATTTATATGGATGAATTTACCACCTATGGAGCTAATTTCAATTAGGAATTGGAAAATATCAAGAGA
This sequence comes from Sequoia sempervirens, assembly GCA_007258455.2. Classification (NCBI taxonomy): domain Eukaryota; kingdom Viridiplantae; phylum Streptophyta; class Pinopsida; order Cupressales; family Cupressaceae; genus Sequoia; species Sequoia sempervirens. The sequence goes on along the minus strand of VDFB02358134.1, from coordinate 93,112,500 downwards.
GTCCTACAAAGATATGAAAACCAAAATCTATCCTTAAACAATGAAAAGTGCTTAATGATGATGCAAGAAGGTGTAGTCCTTGGCCACTACATCTCTCACAAAGGAATTCAAGTAGATCCTGCAAAGATTGAGGTGATCACAAATCTGCCCACACCTACAAAATATAAGGATGTTAGGAGGTTCTTAGGCCATGCAGGATATTATAGGAATTTCATCAAGGATTTCAACAAAATAGTAGCACCATTGTATACTCTGCTCACTAAAGATGTTGAATTCTAGTGCATTGAAGAATGTGACAAGGAATTTTCTAATTTGAAGGTAGCCTTGACTCATGATCCTATATTCAAAGGACCTAATTAGGAGCTTCCTTTCCACATCCATACAAATGCATCAAACTATGCCATAGGATCAGTTTTAGGACATAAAGGATCCATTGAAAATTCCATTTATTTTGTCAGCAAGAATTTGTAGGGAGTTGAATTTGACTATACAGTGACAGAAAAATAAATGAATGAAGTGATTTATGTCCTAAAAAAATTCAAGCATTGCATAACAGCTTACCAAATATTTGTGCACATTGATCATACAACCATTATATGTCTCATGAATAAACCTATGATCTTAGGTAGATTAGCAAGATGGATTTTGTTGGTGCAGGAGTTTGGCATAACCATTGTGGATAAACCAAGGAAGGCTAATGTTGCAGATTTTCTTTCAAAGATGACTACATCAAAAGATAATCAAGCCATAGATGACTCTTTTCCTGATGAACATCTATTCTCCATTAGTGTAAAAACATCTTGGTATGTTGACATAACTAATTATCTAGTCACAGGTAGTGTTCCTCCTCACTTCTCCCCAAAAGAGAGAAGAGAACTCATTGAAAAATATTTTTCTTTCTCATGGATTGTTGGATGGTTTTTTTATACTGGGCCAAACCATGTTATGAGGAGATGTGTGAGAGAAGATGTGACATATGAAATTTTGCATGCATGTCACAATGAACCATGTGGAAGACATTTTGCAGCCAAGATAACAACAATGAAGATTTTGAACACATGATATAATTACTGTCCAACACTCCACAAGGATGTAGGAAGGTATACAAGAAAGCGTGATAGATGCCAAAGAATGGGTAGACCAACAAAATATAATGAGATACCACTTTATCCTCAAGTAGTAATCACTCCCTTTGACAAGTGGGGATTGGATTTTTTAGGACTCATTGACCCTCCATCAAATGGTAAGTCTTATATCTTGGTATGCACTAATTATGTAACAAATTGGGTAGAAGTTAAGGCCATGAAGTATGCAAGAAATAACAAGGTTGCATAATTTCTTCATGAGAATATGTTCACAAGGTATGGAATTCCAAGCGAGATGGTGACTAATAAAGGGGCTCAATTCACATCAACCCTTGTTGTAGCACTAGCTAATGAGTACAACATAAGACACAAGAAGTATACTCCTTATCACCCCTAGGCCAATGGCCAAGTTTAGGTCACCAACAAAGAAATTGAAGCTATTTTGAAAAAAATAGTAGCTATCCACATAAAGCATTGGGAAAATAGACTACAAAAGAAGTTTGGGCCTCTAGAACTGTGTAGAAAATAAATACAAGTTTCACTCCATTTGATTTGTTGAATGGAAAGACAACCATGATACCCATTGAATTTGAACATAAGACTCTTAGGACTACAGTAGACTTTGGGATGGATGTTTTTGAGGCACAAAGAGAAAGAATCATGTAGTTGAATGCTTTGGATGAGATGAGGAGAGAAACTTTGCATTACATAGAGGTAGTGCAAAATCAAAGAATTAGGTGGCATGAAAAATTCATCAAGAAAAAGAAATTATAGCCAGGTGACTAGGCTCTGCTCTATGACCTAAGGTGTCAAAAAAATGTAGGAAAATTGCAAATAAGGTGGCTAGGACCATATGAGGTTGCTGAAATATTCCATAATGATGCTATTCAACTCACTAATATTGACCTAGTCAAATTCAAGTTGCTTGCCAATGGTCAATGCCTCAGATTGTATCACAAGACAACTTCCAAGGAGGATTTCCTACAAAAATTCACTTAGCATGCTACACCTAAGCTTCATGTAGCCGAAGGAAGTGGACCTAGTGTCCCTTCTAGCTAATTAAGGTATGTACTTGTCATAATACAGAATTTCGCTTCTATGGGAGTCCATTTCTCCACCCATCCACCCATCCATCTCCAACTTTCTCTCTCTTCCATCACTTCACTTCATTCCACTCCACCTCATTCCACCTCATTTTCATTAACTACTCAACTTATTTCCTAAAAGGGTGAATGATACTTTCTTCACAATCTTTGCAACAAATCCTCCACACATTCAGGTATGTGCGCATTAATTTCTATATCTTAATTGTATTTAGTGCATTCATATAGTTGTTGTATGTTAATATGGACATTCACCATATGTAGCATGCCATTATTCCTTACCCTTGTCAAATCATCATCTCACATGTGAGGACACATGCACAAACTTAGGTTAGGGGTAGGAAAATGATGTGAATACTTTACCCATGTGTTAATCCATGCTGGTCTATGTTAGCAAAATTTAAATTGAGCCAATTTGAAATCTAAGTGAGGAAAGCTCACATGTGTGAGGTGACACCAATTGTCGTCACCATTTCTTTCCATCATAGTTTTCCTTTATTACTCCTTCCTTTCCATTATTGATCGTATCATAATATCAAGTTGCAAGAAAAGGTAAAGTAGAAAGGAAAAATTCAGTTGACATTAGAATTAGAAATTTAGCAAGTGTTGTAGGATGGTGAATTTGGTTTTCAAATAAGAATTACAAGAAGGAAATTGCACAGTGGTTGTTTGATTGCAGAAAATGGGAGGTGGGTTAATTCAAAATGAACCCATGGTGCACGATGTATTACTACAAGATGCACCCCGCCTGACCAAATTTAGAAACCGCGGGTGGTTAGACTAGTTCCTAAAGCTAGATATTTTTGAAGAAGGCATTGCACTAGAATTAATCTAGACATTGTCTGAAGGGAAGGCCATAGTAAAAGGACTAGAGGTCACGGTGACTAAAGAAACGATTGTAAAAGTTATAGGGTTACTTGCCAATGGTGAACATTACCTTGCCTCCAAAGATGTTAGGTCAGCTAGGGCCAAATTTACAAAATTGAGTGACCCTCCATTGAACATAGATAAACAAGGTGCAAAGAGAACCTCTTTACTTGAGCCATGAAAGCAGATAGTTTTTTATGTCATAAGATACATCACCTGTGAAGGTTGCCTGTCAAATCTACATTCTGTGCACTTCAAAATTTTGAATCACATGAGGCATGAGAGGAGGATGAATGTGCCAAATGTTCTATATAACCTTCTTTGAATCATGTTGGCTGAGACTCAAAAAGGTAGGGAAAATTCTGTTTCCCACCATTTTTTGATTAAATTGTTAGTTGAGAAGTATTTGCATGATATGTTTGGAATGACCTAGGAAGAATTCATAAAAATTGATCAAATTAGACCTAAGCACTTGCAACCTAGGGTTTTATCTCAACCTCATAGGTCTAGTAGGAGATTGAGTATGACTGAAGACACTCTTGGTACTTCAACCTTTGGTGTGGGCGCTAGTGTAAACCCTCTTGCAATGGAAAAAAACCATAGAAATTAGCTCTTCTAGGATAGAGCACTCATACAAAGAAATTTCCTCCCTAGATTCTAATGATGATGTTCCACTTGGAATCCTAATGAAAACTATGGCACAAAAGAGAGGTAGAAATGAGAAAAGGAAAATCTAAAAGGAAGTCGATAGAAAGAGAACTAAGCTCTAAGAAGCAAAAGGTTGACACTGTTCATCTTGTAACTAAAGGAAAACATGAGAGCCCTCCCAAAAAATCAAGACCAGTTGGTCCAACCTTTGGTATGCCTTTGTACGAAAGCCCTAAGTCTAGAGAAATATCGCAGGGGGACACAAAAGCTCCAATGGGGTAGGTGAATGTCGAGGAAGAGGATATATTTAAGACAATAAAAAATCTAACATTGGCAGATCTTGCTAATATTGCAGAACAAGTAGAGAATCAAGGGTATGAGGACAATCAAATTTCTTGTAGGGTATGTGTAGGATCATCATGGGCCAAAAAGTGTCGATACGATGGGCATGTGTAGCATATGTGTTTGATGACTTTTTTTAACCCAAAATTGATGAAATGAAAATGGTTTTTAAAGGAGATTCTCATCTTTCCACCAATATAAATTATTCTTTACATTGAATTTAATAAATAATTATTATTCATTTTCTATTTGAATTACGACTAAATTCTTGATTTTTAGGCTGATTGAAAAAATCTATAGCTTTCAAAAAATATCACATTTTTTGAATTCAAAACATGTGTCAGATTATATGCTTCATATACTATAGGATTAAAAAAAAAATGAATTTCATGAAGTTTTGACCAAGTTAAGGTGGTCAAACATATGAGTTTTTAATATTTTTAAAAAAATTTAACAAAAAATTCATAATTAATTATTTACTTGGAAAAAAATTACAAAAAAATATGAATCACATCGAGAAATGAGTCTTCTACTTATATCTAAAATATCATGATTTTATTGTTGTTAGGGTGGTCAAACAGACACCTACTTCTTATTTTTTCCCTGAAATATAAGTACTATTGCATTGAAATTTCAAATTTTCACTAAATAGATTCTTTGTTTTTTAAATAAATGTAGTAGTTAAGAAACTAAATTCAATTTTCTACAGATTCTATTCTTACACACTTTTGAAATAATATAGATGACTTATTCAAATCTTTATGTTAAATTTCCTAACTTTTATTTTTAAAATTTTTTTCCACTTAAGGGCCTATTTTTTTTCATGATGATCCTGCATATACCCTACAACATGAGAGAAAAAACAAGAGTAGGAATTCCTACAACAACATGAAAAATTGGGAGAACAATTAGTACCCTTGCAGATGGAATTGACATGACAACCTGAATCCTTTTTGTTAGTACTATATGGAGAGCAAGCATCAGTGCTAGGGAAAATGTTAGTTGGAATCCATAACCCCCCTAATTTTTAAATGTACATGGTAGCTATGAATTTATGGAAAGAGATGCAAAGAAGGGAAGGGGAATAGAGGGAGGAGGAATGTAAGTTGAAGAAGGAAATTCAAAAGAAAGATGAGGAGATTGAAGACAAGGATGCAAAAATTGCTTCTTTAAAGAAGGTGGATGATACGACAGACTTAGTACCATAGATAATAGAATGGAGGACCCCTCCAAGGGTCTATGCTTTGAATTTGAAGGAGAAATATCCTTATTTTAAGTTGGTAAGGATTTTCTCAAGTTTGAACCCTTCCATTGAGATTGCTGTTGAATTTTTCAATGCTTATCAAATTGCTTCCCCTAAGATGAAGAATTTGCTGTGTGATTCTTATTTGCATAATTTTATGTTATGACTCAAGACCATGATTGGAATCCATTATTATATGTAGGGGACATCCAACTAAGGGAATTTATATCTTGGGTACAAAATGATATTAGTTGGGGACAACAATATGGGGCTTATAAACAATTGGAATCCAACATCCCTCTAGGCATTAGGGTGAAATCAAGGAATCCAAGGGATATTTACAGAGAATGATGCATAACTCTTTTCAAACCTAGCTATGGTAATAGGATTATGCCTTGGATAGAAGCAGTCTATAGTAAGTATGAGGTGAAGACAAAAGAAAAAGAGGAAACTATCAAGAGATACCTATCACAAAGATGGAACAACTTAACTGATGAGCTAAAATAGGTTGAGCCTCATTCCATCCAGAACTATGCTACAGCAATCAAAAGAATTGATAGATATATATAGATTGGGAGAACAAAAGGATGATTTTGGCTCCCACTGACTTTTTAGCCACCTATTTTGATGTAGCCAACACAAAATTTCAAGTTTTACCACTATGATATTGTTGTGGAGAGACATAGATGGAGTAGATTGGATAGATTGAGAGGATTTTATTGGGACCTTGATTCATGCACAACAAACATTGATGTAGGATAGTTGTCAGTTGCAAATTTTAGAGCATTGACCAAGCAAAAGAACAACCTTTCCCCTGCTAGAGTACTAGCAAAACCTTATGTTGGGGGGAGTGATGTGTCTAGTTTATGGTCCAATTTTGGGTAGAATTTATGATTTATTTTTTGAAGTTCTCATGGACCTTGATGTTTAATATTGATATTTTTAATGATATTACCTTAGAACTATAGACATTGGGCCTAATCTCAATTCTGCAAATCTTTAATGAAATTGGCATGTTATATGGGCTATCTAAATTAATTCTGCAAGTGGTTAATGAATGTTCTTTAAGGTGGTTACAAATATGCAATTATTGTATGTAATAACACTGTCATGCTAATACAACTTGAGAATACAAAATTGAGAAAGACACTGCTAGTTGGGCATGTACCATAACATCCAACAAGGGAATCATTCAAAGGTCAAGGGAGGTTGACGGCATGAGATTCTCCATGCAAATCAAATGTAACCACCTTATAATGGTTTTTATTGATGTTGAGAAAATATAGGCATTACTACTGTGCTAAATCTCAATTGAGGTAGACATGTCTAACTAGATTCCATTGCACATAACTACCTCTCTACTTTCTCTACTTTCCCTAAAATGGTGTCCTTCCTGTTCATGGAGTTGACCACCTTGCTTAGTTGGTAGTATAAATAAGGATCAACTACTGGGTATGTGCAAGATCATGATGGGCTAAAAAGTGGCAATATGATGGGTTTGTGGCTGACGATTTTTTTAATCCAAAATTGATGAAATGAGAAAGATTTTTAAAGGAGATTCACAACTTTCCACCAATATAACTTATGCTTTACTTTGAATTTAATAAGCAATTATTATTCATTTTCTATTCAAATTACAACTAAATTCTTGATTGATAGGTTGACTGAAAAATATTTATAGATTTCAAACGACATCACATTTTTTGAATCTAAAAAATGTGTCACATTCTATGCTTTGCATGGTATAGGATTAAAAAAATAAAAATTGAATTTCATGAAGTCTTGACCAAGTTAAGGTGGTCAAACATATGAGTTTTTTATATTTTTAAAAAGTTGTAATAAAAAAATCATAATTAATTTTTTACTTGGAAAAAAATACAAAAAATATGCATCACATCGGGACATGAGTCCTCTACTTGTATCTTAAATATTATAAAAAAATATTATCATTTTATTGTGGTTAGGGTAGTCAGACAGACACCTTATTTTTTCCCTAAAATTTAAATACTATTGCATTGAAATTTCAAATTTTCACCTTTTTTTTTTAAAAAACCTAGTAGTTTAGAAACTAAATTCAATTTTCTATAGATTCTATTCTTACATATTTTTGAAATAATATAGATAACTTATTCAAATTCTTATGTCAAGTTGCCTAACTCTGATTTTTCTGATTTTTTTGTCACTTAAGGGCCTATTTTCTCCATGATGATCCTACACATACCCTGATCCTTCTCAATAGGTTGTGTAATCTGATGATGTACTTGCATTCTTAAGTTTTCAACAATATAGTTATGGTACTCTTTTGTGCTCATGATTCTAGTGAATAAAATGAAGTTCTAAGTTTGAGTATCTGAGTTTACATTAGTATTAGACGATACTCATCAAAGGGGGCCCACTTGGTGATTATTTCATCCTTTAGTTTAGTATTAGTTTCTATTCAATAATTAGTTAAGAATCTGGCACTGACTATTCTTGTAGCGATTAGAATTCCATTTTGTGACTGTTCCTGTAGCCAAAGTAGATAGAGTAGTTTCTTGTTTGTTTTCTCATATTTTCATTTCTTTCATGCATTTCAACTTAGTATAGTTGTTGGTTGATATTCAATATTTATGTTATTCCTTTCCAAGCAATTTACTTTCAACATTGTGTTTTTTCTTAGTTGTAGAATGAAAATGGCTACTTTGGGTTCCTAGTGCACATACTGTGCTAACCCATTCCAAGTTCAAATCCCTAGGTTGAAAAGTTAAATGCACCTTCATGATGATTGAAATAGGTATTTAGGTTAGATGTCCAATCTTTGAATCATGGTTGTAAAGGCCTAGTTATTAAATCATTGTAGGAGGCTGACAACATGACCAACCTTATATTACAAGAATATCCAATAAGCACAATAGAAAAAAGATAATGATAAATTCCTCATTCCTTTCTCTCTAAATCCTTTTTATTAGACATCATGAAGAGGTTATTGGATTGATCACAATAACATAAATCAACAAGACAAAGATCGAGTAAACAAACAAGCTAATGTTCTTTATACCCCTAACCAGGAATAAACTATGGTCATGCCTGATGTTGATGTCCATTGTAGGAAGGATGCATCCTAGGACATGCTGTTATCAGATGATTTTAAGACTAATAGGAGGATGGACTATTAATACCAAGAATTTACCAACTTGTTTACCTACTGACCTAGACTTCAGACCTTGACGTAAATTGAGTTTTCACTTTTAATTATCCAAACTTGTTTCTAATCATTTCACTAAAGGTTGGGGGTGACTATCATTTATTATGAGTGGATGTTTATTGTGGGTGAAAACGAGATGGGATAGATAGATTTTTAAAAATATTTTGATGTTTTTGGTATTTTTGAGATGTTTTACAAATGTTTTGATTTTTCAATTTTCTAATGTTTTTGTGTTTTTTGAGATTTTGATCAAGAGCTTAACCTAAAGACTTATCCTATGGGCCTTGAGGGCTAATCAAAGATTAGCTTTTCCTATGTTATACACATAGAGACCATGTAGTTTGACTCACACAAATTTATTTATTGGTGAGATAGTAACAAATGGATTGCGAACTTATTATGACACACTCCTAAAGGACTAACCTAATGTGTCTTGGGGGCACATCGATGATGGCCTTGCCTATGCTAAGAGTTTAGAGACCCGTAGTTCAAAATGATGACTCTATTTTTTGAATTTTCTGACTTATTGACTTGGTTTTGGATTTTTTGGTATGTTTTGGATGTTTCTGATTTTTTATTTTATGAATATTTTTTCAATTTTAAGGAATAATTCAAAAATATAAATGAATTTGATCCAATGTAGGTAAAAGAAAATTCCCCTAGTGTGGTGCGATAAACTACTCCAATATAGGTAGGCCAAGTTGACCTTAGGATTATGCCAAGTAGTTCTAGAAGGGAACATGATACAGACATAAGATCAAGCTATGATGTAGACATGAATAGGTGAAAAAAATGTGATGGAAAGTGATGGATGAATGATGTTGAACAAGCCAAAGAGATCATGGTGGATGGGAAGTTCTTATTTACATGACACACCTGTTTCCCAGGTTTTCACCAAGGTTTTTCCCAAAGCACTACTGAAGTGGTTTTCACTAGAGGACAACTTTTTTCTTTACTGTTTTTAATTCTTTTTTTGATTTTTTAGATTTTTATGGGTATGTGCAGGATCATGATGGGCCAAAAAGTGGCAATATGGTGGGTATGTGGTTGATGAATTTTTTTACCCAAAATTGATGAAACAAAAAGGGATTTTAAAGGAGATTCTTAGCTTTCCACCAATATAAATTATGCTTTACTTTGAATTTAATAACTAATTATTATTCATTTTCTATTTGAATTATGACTAAAATCGTGATTGATAGGTTGATTGTAAAAAATCTATAGCTTTTAAATGGTATCACATTTTTTGAATCCAAAACATGCGTCACATTCTATGCTTCACATACTATAGGATTAAAAAAAATGAATTTCATGAATTTTTGACCAAGTTAAGGTGGTCAGACATACGATTTTTTTAATATTTTTTAAAACTTATAATAAAAAATTCATAATTAATTATTTACTTGGAAAAAATATCAAAAAAGTATGCATCACATCAGGACATGAGTCCTCTACTTATATTTAAAGTCTTATAACAAAATATTATCATTTAATTGTGGTTAGGGTGGTCAGAGAGAGACCTACTTCTTATTTTTCCCCTAAAATTTAAGTACTAATACATTGAAATTTCAAATTTTCACTAAATAGAATTTTTTTTTATAAATAAACCTAGTAGTTTAGAAACTACATTCAATTTTCTACAAATTCTATTCTTACGTATTTTCAAAATAATATAGATAACTTATTCAAATTTTTATGTGAAGTTACCTAACTCTAATTTTTCTGAATTTTTTGCCACTTAAGGGCCTATTTTTTCCATGATGATCCTGCACATACCCTTATATTTTTTGATTTTTTGATTTTTTTTGGATTTATACCTTGTAAGTTTTAGGCATGTAAATTTTTTAGATGGGAACTATTGATAGGTTCCTACAGATGCTCACCTTTAGGTGTAGATAGTTGCCATGCTCCTGATTTGTAACTTGTTGTGATGGCGAAGGGTCTCAACCAGTTGGGTTAAAACTTTCCCTTGCTATCTAGATTTGGTAGATTGTTTTGATTCTCCTTCAACATGAGCTCTTTGAATTGAAAGGTACTACTCCTAATCTTCTTGTTGTAGCTCCTCCTGAGACAATTCTGATAACTTGTAGATGGTTTAAGGAATCCAAGCACTACTCATCCAGTAGTTCTAGCTCATTCAACCGTGACACCTAATATTTCTCATCAGTAATGAGATTCTATAATGATATTCTTAAGGATAGGAGCTCCATCTCATTAGGAAGGATGGCTTCTAATCCGTAGACCAGGGAGAAGGGGTTTACACTTGTAGGTGTGCAAATACTTGTTTAGTAGTCCCACAAGGTGAGATTTAACTCAATATATGTAGGATCATCATGGAAAAAATAGGCCCTTAAGTGGAAAAAAATTCAAAAAACTAAGAGTTAGGCAACTTAATGTAAAAATTTGAATAAGTTATCTATATTATTTCAAAAATATGTAAGAATAGAATTTGTATCAATTTGAATGTAGTTTCTAAAATACTAGGTTTATTTTTATTTTTAAATCTATTTGGTGAAAATTTGAAATTTCAATGCAATAATTACTTAAATTTTAGAGAAAAAATAAGAAGTAGGTGTCTGTTTGACCACCCTAACCATAATAAAAAGATAATATATTTTATAAGATTTCAAATATAAGTAGAGGACTCATGTCTCAATGTGATGCATATTTTTTGTAATTTTTTCCAAGTAAATAATTAATTATGAATTTTTTATTACAAATTTTAAAAAATATAAAAGCTCATATTTTTTACCACCTTAACTTGGTCAAAAATTCATGAAATTCATTTTTTTTTAATCCTATAGTATACAAAGCATAGAATGTGATGCATGTTTCAGATTCAAAAAATGTGATATCATTTGAAAGCTATAGATGTTTTTCAATTAGCCTATCAATTAGGACTTTAGTTGTAATTCAAATAAAAAATGAATAATAATTATTTATTAGACTCAAAGTAAAGAATAATTTATATTGATGGAAATATGAGAATCTCCTTTAACAACCCTTTTCGTTTCATAAATTTTGGTTAAAAAAAAATTATTAGCCACATACCCTACACATATTTGGATCATATTGCCACTTTTTGGCCCATCATGATCTTCCACATACCCAACTATAGGTGTCATTCATGACCAACTTCATTGATGATCTTCTTTAGGATTTTCAATATTTGTTATTAGAAGCCTCAGCTTGGTTGTTTCCCTAGGGGTAGTATGGAGTGGAGAAGTGATGTTGGATATTGAACTTTTGGCATAGTTCTTGAACATCCTAGTTTTTGAAAGGTGTTTTGTTATCTGAGATAAGGGCCTGTGGAACACCTTAGTAGAAAATGTGGTAGTTTAGGATGATTTGGATATCTACTTCCCTATGATGTAAGTCATTGGAATGGCCTCTACCCACTTTGTAATGTACTCTGTTGCAGTGATAATGAACTTGTGTCCATTGGATGAGGTGGGAGTGATTTTTCTTATGAGATCAAGCCCCCATTGTGAAAAGGGCCAAGTTGTTATAATCGGTTGGAGCTCCTGAGCTAGTGCATGGATGAGATCCCCATGTTGTTGACATTGTAAACATTTTTACACATAGTCATGGAATTCTTTTTCCATCGTAGGCTAGTAGTACCCAGTCCTCAATAGTTTCTTGGCCAAGTTGATACCACTCAAATGTGATCCACAAATGCTATTGTGTACCTCAATTAAAGTAGTCAAAGCTTCCTTAGGGTTAAGGTATCACAACATGGTTCTTTTGATACTCCTATGGTATAGGGTGTCTCCTAAGATTACAAAATAGGATGACTTTTTGAAAAATATTCCTTTTAGGTTTAGGGTGATAACGATAGGGAGAACTCCTATTTTCAAGTAGGTGTATATGTCATCATGCCAAGGATCACCAAGACCAATGATTTCACACATGAATTCAAACTCTGGTACCTCAAAAACTAGTACAATAAGTTGCTCTACCAAGAATTCATGTTTATGGATATTGCATGGGATATCTAGTAGTGATATGATGTTGCCATAGGATCAACTTCTCTATTTTTTCCCTTGGTATTTGCTCAAACATGATGTTGATGAAGAATTCCTTGATGCTTCCCACCAATTTCTTGTATGGGGTTAGCTTTCATCCTTTGTTTGGTATTCATCATTGACTTGATTGATGATTAGCTGAGAGTCCCTATAGACCTTAAGTGTCATAATCTTCCATTGTATTGCAATTTTGAATCCTATGACAAGAACGGGTATGTATAGGATCATGATGGGCCAAAAAGTGGCAATATGATGGGTATTTTTAGGGTATTGGCTGATGAATTTGTTTTACCCAAAATTGATGAAATGAAAGGGTTTTTAAAGGAGATTCTTAGCATTCCACCAATATAAATTATTCTTTACTTTGAATTTAATAAACAATTATTTTTCATTTTCTATTTGAATTATGACTAATGCCCTGATTAATAGACTGATTGAAAAACATCTAAAGCTTTCAAATGGTATCAAATTTTTTGAATCCAAAACATGCATCACATTCTATGCTTCACATGCTAGAGGATTAAAAAAGAAAAAAAAAATTTCATGAAGTTTTGACCAAGTTAATGTGGTTAGACATGCGAGTTTTTATATTTTTTAAAAGTTGTAATAAAAAATTCATAATTAATTATTTACATGGAAGAAAATTACAAAAAAATATGCATCACATCAAGAGATGAGTCCTCTACTTATATCTAAAATATTATAAAAAAATGTTATCATTTTATTGTGGTTAGGGTGGTTAGACATACACCTACTTCTTATTTTTTCCCTAAAATTTAAGTACTACTACACTGAAATTTGAAATTTTCACCAAATAGATTTTTTTTTTAAACAATAAACCTAGTAGTTTAGAAAATACATTCAATTTTCTATAGATTCTATTCTTACATATTTTTGAGATAATATAGACAACTTATTGAAAATTTTACATCAAGTTTCCTAGCTCTATTTTTTTTAAATGTTTTGCCACTTAAGGGCCTATTTTTTCCATGATGATCCTGCACATACCTGATCCTCATACTTTGCAATATTTTTTGTGCAAGGAATAGACAAATTATGAATTTGGTATGCAATATCCGTGTGGTATGATGAAAAAGACCCCTACTCCTAACCCATGTTGTGTGTAGGATCCATCAAAATATACTTTCCAATGATTTGACATGCTTACATTGAAGATTAACTCATCAAAGTGTAAGGAAAGCTTAGGTGTGGAACAAACTCTCCTAACACAAAAACCTCAGGGAAGAATGAAGATATGATTTTAAAATTTTGTAATTACAATTCAATAAGATACACATGAAAATAATTAACAGAAAAGAGAAATAAAAACATACACAATTGGACACTAGATTTACGTGGGAAAATCCTTACGAGAGAAAAACCCACCACAGCAAGAAAAGCCTCTTTGTATTATAGTAAACAAAATTACATATAGAGTACAAACTTCAATTTTTGATGTCAATTTTATAGCAACAACATTCACTGATCAATATTGTACAAAACATTAATCTCACAATGCTCTCAGATGCATACAATGAACCCACTCAGATCAATCTGTGTTCAGTATCGAACAAAAATATCTCTTACCCGAACCAATCATTGTCATCCATTAAAGAGTATATCTCATTCTATTCATGGTCTGTTGATCTTCCACAGATAAATAGTCCCAACAATTCAACTACCAACAGTTATCCTTCCATTTCACTCATTGGTTCAAAACAAACCATGTCAAACAATCATTTAGTCGAAAAGTTCAACTATATCGCATGTTGGTGAGACACTAGACTATGTCACCTCGATGCCAAAATACCCAATCACATAGCTATTGGCAAGAGCAAAGTTATCAGTAAGAGATCATACCAAATGCAAAACCATCAGCCAAACCAACTCTATTGGCAAGGCTTATCACCAATGTCCATTGTAGAACTATCGACAAGACCATTATTGTCACTAGGATTTCCAAGATGCTCAACTATCGACAATATCACACATTGACATGGAATATTAGTAGTCATTAGTTTATAAATAAAATCTCGAAGACTTTAGGTATCCACGAGTTAGTCCTTTTATTACCAACTTACTTGTATACCACATTTGACCATCACACCAAACTGTTGGTCATTCCTTGTGGTCTCCACCATGACACATGTTCACTACTTGTACATTTCTAGAGAATCAACCTAGGAATCTACAATATCCTCAACAAGTCTCTTGGAATTCCAAGTGGTTCCCACATCTGCTAGCTTGTCACTCAATCAGAGAAAACACAAACTTACAACTTCCACAACAAGGTTTGAAAGTTATAGAAATTACCGATGTTGTGACAACTAAGGAAGTCAGTGAGTTGGGAAATTATGTAACTTCCAAACTTCGTGAAAAGGTTCCAAAGTTAGGAACTCCAATGATCGGTCAACAATGAAGAGTTGAACAGAGATACAAGCCAACAAGTTGAGGTAAAATTTCCAACAATCTCCCACTTGAAGAAGACTTCCTAGCTTCCTTCAAACTCAAAGTTAATGAAGGTCATGGGCTCCAAGGCCCATCAAACTGACACACCACTTGTACTTGTTTGTGCTCACTTGTTTCGTCAATGTATTTGCAACATTTTCTAGAGTATCCGCTTTTTATAAAGAGACCTTTCCATCCTCTACCATATCTTGAACAAAATGATACTGCACATCAATATGTTTCATCCTGGCATGGAAAGTAGAATTTTTTGCGAAACAAATAGCACTCTGACTGTCATAGTAAATTGTAATTTTCCCTGCATCAAACCCAATGTTGGAACACAATTTTTTTAACCAAATTACTTCTTTATAGGCATTTGTTTCTGCCATGTATTCTTCCTCTGTAGTGGAAAAAGCAACTACAACATGCCACTTACTCATCCAACTAATTGCACCACCATTCATCATGAAAATATATCCATTGGTGGATCTTCTACTATCAATGTCCCAGGTGCCCAATTAGAATCCACATAGCCTTGAATGTTGAGAGTCCTATGTGATTCAACCAAATTTCCATGGTAACACAAATCATATTCTAAAGTTCCCTTAAGATATCTAAACACTCTTTTCACAACATCCCAATGTGTCCTTCCAAGATTTTCCATAAAATGACTAAGTACTCCCACTGCTTGGGCAATATTTGGCCTTGTATAGACCATTGCATATATTAAACTTCCAACTACACTAGCATAAGGCACTTTGGTTATGTTCTCCATCTCAGTAGGAGATTTTGGACAATCTTCAACAGATAGCTTTGTTCCCTACAAAACTAGAACAACTAGCTGCTTACATTCAGTCATACAAAATTTCTCTAGAATAGTATTAATATACTTACTCTGACTGAGCCAAAGTTTTCTACTCTTCCTGTCCCTAGTTATTTCCATTTCTAGAATATACCTAGCTACACCAAGATCTTTCATTTCACGCTTTGCAGACAACTGAGATTCTAGATCAAAAATCATTAACTTGCTATTACCTATGAAAAACATATCATAAACATAGAGAAAAATAATAAGAACACAATCATTTTTACCTTTGAAGTACACATAGTGATCAAATTTTGGTCTAACAAATCCCAATGAAAAAAAAATCATGTCAAACTTTTGGTACCACATTTTAGGAGATTGTTTTATCCATAGAGAGTTTTTTTAACTTGCAAACCAGATTTTGTTTACCTTTCTCCACAAAGTACTTAGGCTAGGACATAAATTTCTTCTTCAAGGTCACCATGATGAATTGTTGTCTTCATATCCATCTGTTCAATCTCTAAATTATACACTGCTATAAGTGACAAAATAAATTTGATAGACGTTAGCTTACCTACAGGAGAAAAAATTTCTCCATAATCAATTCCATCTACCTGAGAATACCCCTTTGCAACCAACCTTGCCTTATACTTTTCCACACTACCATCCAAACCTATTTTCTTTTTAAATACCCATTTGCAGCCAATAGCTTTTCTGCCTTCAGGCAAGGGCACCAAAATCCAAGTATTCTAATGATGCCATTTCTTCATTGATGGCTTCCATCCAAGAGTTCGAATTAGACATTCTAAATGCCTCTTTCATAGTCCTAGGCTCATCTGTGCTAAAAATTAAAGGATAGGCACAAGTAGAATATAATAAAGAAAAATCATACCTATCAGGTTGCTTTCTTTTATGTGTTGACCTCCTCATAGGATGAGGTTGAGGTTGTTCTTCTTCTTCAGAACTCTTAGAACTACTTGAGCTCTCCTAAGTTTTAGGTACATTTTGAATTTTCAATTCCTCTTTATCTGGTGTCAAAGGAATTACAACTACATCATTTTTATCTTCTGATACTGCAGATCCAAAGTAGAAGGCTTCAGCTCATGAAAAATAACATTTATGTTGTATAGAAGCTTCTCTGTATCAAGATTCCAAATCTTGTATCCTTTTATGTCAACACTATAACCAATAAATATACATTTAACAACCTTGTTTTCCAATTTAAACCTTTTTTCATTTGGTACATATGCATATGCCTCATAGGAAAAGACATGAATGTGTCTCAGAGAGGGATTCTTTCCAGACCATGCCTCTAAAGGTGTTTTCTCAACAAGAGGGAAATTCAGAGAATAGTTTATTAAGTAACATGTTGTTGCAACTGCCCTACCTAGAACTTCTCCTCCAAGCCAGCACTGCTTACCATACTTCATGCTCTTTCCATTACTGTCTTATTGAACCTTTTAGAAACTCCATTTTGGTGTAGAGTGTAGGGTGTAGTTTTATGTCTTTTAATCCCATGATCTTTACATTACCTTTCAAACTCATCAAAACAAAACTCACCGCCATTGTCATTCCTTAAACATTTTATTTTACTTCCAGTCTAATTTTCCACAAGGTTTTTAAATTCCTTAAAATGACTGAACACTTCTAATTTACTTTTCAAAAAATAAACAAATGCCCTCTTGAATAATCATCAATGAACGATACATAATATCTTGGATTTAGAAAAAGAAGGAACATTTACTAGACAAAAAACATCAGAATGCATATAACAAAGTAAGTCAGAGATTTGTGAGGACTGGAGTAGAATGAAACATGGTGTTGTTTACCATATATACAATGTTCACAAAACTCAAATTCGAGGTTACAATCATCAAGCCCTTCAACCAGGTTTTTTATTTTTCAAGGTTTTTAAATTTTTTTCTCCAATGTGGCCTAGCCTATGATTCCAGAGCATAGTCCTTTTTCTAGAAGTTTAACTTCCGTAGATTTTGCACTATCAAGAACTTTTCCCTCCTTTTCTCCATGAGTAGCTTTTTTGGCTTTGCAGAGACACTATTGCATTGCACAACAAGTGCATCCAACTTATAAAAAGTACCAATACAAGCACCCCTAGCTAGCACCATTGAGACTCTAGTCATTTTGCGGCCATTTCCAAAGAATGTGACTTGCACTCCAACATAGTTCAACTTACTAATAGAAAGTAAATTTTGAGCTAGACCTGGTATATCCATTACATCATTGATTCCCTTCACTCTTCCATTAGGGAATTGAATTCTAACTCTTCCATGACCAACTATTTGTAGAGATGAATCACTTGCCAAATACACCCTTCCACCATTGTATTTTTCATACTTAATGAATTAGTCTCTATGAGATGTCATGTGGAAAGATGCTCTAGAATCAATAAGCCAAACATCATCTGATGCCTAGATGTATCCATGTCTGCAATGAAAGCGACTGCATCACTCTAAGAAGAATCATTGTTGAAAGAATTCTTCTTCTTCTTTTTCTCCTCTTTGCAATCCTTTCAGACATGACCGGGTTCCCACAATTCCAACACTTCACCTTGGAATTCTTGCCAGGAGACTTTGATCTCCCTTCTGATTACAATTTGGACTTCTTGTCCTTCTTCTTGCCTTTCTCTTTCAATCTGCCTCTAATAGCAAGAGCCTCCTTCACAATCTTAGAATATTTTCTTCTCATCTCTTCTGAAAACAAAGAAGCAACAGCTTCCATCTTAAAAGTGGATGTCATACTCACAATAGCTATCACCAAGTGATCCCAAGAATCTGGAAAAGAACATAGCAATAGCAGGGTATGTGCAGGATCATGGTGCGCCAAAAAGTGCCAATATTTGTAGGGTATGTGGTTGACGACTTTTTTAACCCAAAATTAATGAAACGAAAAGGGTTTTTAGAGGAGATTCTCAGATTTCCAAAAATATAAATTATGATTTAATTTGAATTTAATAAATAATTATTATTCATTTTCTATTAGAATTACGACTAAAGTCGTCGATAGGCTGATTGAAAAACATCTATAACTTTCAAGCGGTATCATATTTTTGAATCCAAAACATGCATAACATTCTATGCTTCACATATATAGGATTAAAAAAAAATTAAATTTCATGAAGTTTTGACCAAGTTAAGGTGGTCAGACGGACAAAAGTTTTATATTTTCTAAAAGTTGTAATAAAAATTCATAATTAATTATTTACTTGGAAAAAAATTACAAAAATATGCATCACATCCAGACATGTGTCCTCTACTTATATATAAAATATTACAAAAAATATTATCATTTTATTGTGGTTAGGGTGGTCGGATAGACACCTACTTCTTATTTTTTCCCTAAAATTTAAGAACCTACTGCATTGAAATTTCAAATTTTCACCAAATAGATTTTTTTTATTTTAAATAAACCTAGTATTTTAGAAACTACATTCAATTTTCTACAAATTCTATTCTTACATATTTTTGAAATAATATAGATAACTTATTCAAATATTTACGTCAAGTTGCCTAACACTGATTTTTCTAAAATTTTTTGCCACTTAAGGGCCTGTTTTTTGCATGATGATCCTGCACATACCCAACATATAATGATCTTCTTCATCAATCTTCACACCCATAGATGCTAACTGAGCAATTATCATGTTGAAATCATTCAAATGATCAATAGCAGATGCTCCTTCTTGCAATTTCAAAGAGTACAACTTCTTTATCAAGAACAACTTATTCACCAAGTACTTTCTATAATAAATAGCTCCCAGTCTTTTCCACAAAGAAGATGCAGTCTTTTCTTCATGAAAATTTAGAAGAATAGAGTCTACTAAATAGAGCCTTATTAGCCCCTTTTATTTTCAATCTGTGAGGTCCCAATCCTCTTGCTTTATGCCTGTAGGCTTCGTTCCAAAAACAATAAGCCAAAGATCATGATCAACTAATAGATCTTCCATTTTAAGTTTCCACAACTCAAAATTGTTGCCATTGCATTTCTCAATTTCAATCTTTCCTGATGTGCTTGCCATCTTAATCTATAATTTGAATTACCAGACCTCTACAAGACTCCCATTGAATATAATTGACACAAAAAACCCAATGTACCCACAAGGATAACACAACTGGCTAGGCTCTAATACCACTTGTAAGGAAAGATTAGGTGTGGAAAAAACTCTCCTAATGCTAAAACCTCAAGGAAGAATGCAGATATGACTTTAAAATTTTGCAATTACAGTTCAATAAGATACACATGAAAATAATTAATAGAAAAGATAAATGAACACATACACAATTATACACCAGATTTACGTGGGAAAACCGTTGTGGGAGAAAAACCTCTTTGTATTACAGTAAAAAAATTACATATAGAGTACATAATTCACTTTCTGATGTTAATTTTATAGCAACAACATTCACTAATCAATCTTGTATAGAACATTAATCTCACAATGCTCTCAGACGCATACAATGAACCCACTCAAATCAATCCATGTTCAATATCAAACAAAATTATCTCTTACCTAAACTGATCATTGTCATTCGTTACAAATTATATCTCATTCTGTTCATGGTATGTTGTTCTTCCACACAGGAATGATCAAAATATTTCAAATACCAATTGTTATCCTTCTCCTTCACTAATTGGTTCAAAACAGACCATGTCAAACAATTGTTCAGTCAAAAATTTCAATTGTATCGCATGTCGGTGACACACTAGATAGTGTCTCCCCAATGCCAAAATACATGATCACATAGCTATCAACAAGACCAAAGGTATCGACAATAGATCATACCGAATGAAAAACCATTGGCCATACCAACTCTATTGGCAAGACTTAACACCAATGTCCATTGCAGAACTATTAGCAAGACCATCATTGTTGCTAGGACTTCCAAGAAGCTCAACCATAAAAAATATCCCACATTGACATTGAATATTAGTATTCATTAGTTTATAAATAAAATCCTAAAAAATTTAGGTATCCACGAGTTAGTCCTTTTATTACCAAGTTACTCGTACACTGTATTTTATCATCACACCGGATTGTTGGTCATTCCTTTTGGTCTCCACCATGACACACGTTCACTGCTTGTGCATTTCCAGTGAATCAAGCTAGGAATCTACAATATTCTCAACAAGGCTCATAGAATTCCAAGTGGTCCCCACATCTATCGGCTTGTCACTCAATAAGAGAAAACACAAACTTACAACTTCCAAAGCAAGGTGCCAAAGTTAGAGAAATCACCGATGCTGTGACAACTAAGGAAGTCGATTAGTTGGGAAATTATGTAACTTCCAAACTCTGTGAAAAGGTTCCAAAGTTAGGAAATCCAGTGATCGATTGACAATGAAGACTTGAATAGAAATACAAGCCATGAAGTTGAGGCACAATTTCCAACACAAAGAATTATGATATCAATGGGATTTCTGAATATACCAGTGCATCTACTGGTTGGTCTACAATTACTTGTCCTTTAATGGCCTTTTGTTCTACATACTCAATGTCATACTCTATTAAGATCATGACCCATTTAATCATTCATCCTATGAGTGTTGCTTTAGAAAGTAGATACTTGAGAGGATCTATCTTGACGATGAGTATTACCTGATGAGCCAACATATAGTGTTTGAACTTCTATGTAGTGGACACTACTACTAGGAAAGCCTTCTCACTAAATGTGTAATTTTGCTCGTGTCCCACCATGGTTTTATTGATATAGTAAATAGCTCTCTCTTTTTTTTCATCACATTGAGCTAAGATAGCCCCAACAACTATTGTTATTGCAGATATATATAGGATCAATGGCTTGTTTGGAATTGGTGGCATAAGTACTAGTGGTGTAAGTACTCCTTGATTTTAGTGAATGCTTGATCACATTTTTCATCCTGTTTGTATGCTACCCCCTTGTGGAGTAGATGAGAATATGGGATAGCCTTATCTACTAAATATGTTATAAACTAACGAATGGATTGGAGTCTTCCTTACAAACCCCTTAACTCCTTCAATGTTCTTGGTACTTCCATTTCGATATTTATTTGCTTTGGTAGGGCCTATCTTGATTCCCCTCATAGATACAATATACCCTACAAGATTCTCTAATTTTACACCAAAGACACTTCTTAGGATTAAGCCTAACCTTATATTCTTTTAGCCTGTCAAAGATGGATCTTAGTGCCTCTATGTGATCTCAACGCTTTCTTGATTTGGCTAATATGTCATCCACATAGTCTTCCACAATTTTTTGAACCATGTCATGGAATATTAGCATCATAGCTTATGACACTCTTTGGTAGGTAGCTCCTACCTTTTTAAACCCAAATGGCATCATGTTCAAGCAATAAGTTCCCTCTGGGCAAGTGAAAGTTGTTTTGTGTTGATCATCCTTAGCTATCATGATCTGATTGTACCCTAAAAACCCATCCATTAATTATAGCATTTCATGTCCTGTCATCATATAAAAAATCATGTCTATATTTTGGATAGGGAAATCATCCTTAGGACATGCTTTGTTCAGATCCCTAAAGTTAGTACAAATGTGGATGCCCCCAATGGGCTTAGAGATAGGTATAATATTTGAAACCCACTTAGGATAATCAATTGGCCATATGAAGCCGACATCAAGGAACTTTTGTAATTCAAGTTTGACTAGTAATGCTATTTGTGGATGCATCTTTCTCAACTTTTCTCTTACTAGTTTTGTCTCTAGATAGATAGCTAAATGGTGAACCACAACCTCTGGATCAAGACCAGGCATGTTAGCATAGGTCCATGTAAATTTTACCTTTATTTCTCTCATAAATGTAGGTAGAAGTTCTTGTTCCTCTATCAAAAGTGATTAAGCATAGAAGGTGATGTGTGGTGTTTCCTCGATTCCTAGGTTGACTGGATTACAATTCTCTGCCAAGACTATTGATTTTTCCTGATGAATAACATTAAGGGGAAAAATGAATCCCTCATCCTTTGGTGCCTCAAAGAGGTTTTTACCATTGGGTGCATCCCTTTTTTTAACTATTTTTGGGTCAAAAATTGCCACAGTGTGGTTTTCACTTAAAGACCTAGATATTACTCTTAAATTTTCAATTTTGTAGCTGAGGGATTCAATTGTTTCTCCATAGTATGCATGTGTGTCCAGCTCAATGTCAAACCCAACTTAATGATCTCCACATGGTAGAGTATCCTGTATTCCCATGAACTCCAAGAGAGCCGCATCATTTTTGAACGTGTCTAAGATTGGTGGTCCTCATTGGTCATAATTGATTATTTGGGGGTAGAATTTTTTTAGCTCATTGGTCTAGCTACTTGGCTCAAAAGATAGGGTACTAATCATGAAAGAGAGGAATCCTCGAATAACATGGGTAGGTAAGTGATGGGGTCCTCATCACACACATTAGTTATATCGAAGGTATAGTTATCTAAAGGTAAACTTGTGGATACTAGTAACTGAGGAGGAGCTTTGAACATTTTAACTAGGGAACCTTTTCCATGTATGGCTATATTTGGGCGGGTACATTCAAGGCCAAGATTCTTCATATGATTCTCAAGAATAATGGGTTCTAAAATTCCGTTATCAATTTTCCCAATATTTTCATTTGTATTATAGCCCCATCCTTGCGTTAATCATAGTCCTTTGTTGTAATTCCTCATGGGAAGATCAGGTATGGGCCTTTCATCTTGATATAATATGCTTGATATGTCATTTTCATCTACCACTTCCCAACTTAGGTACCCCATATTTTGAATCTAGAAGTGTCTAATTTAAAGGTTTGAGATGGTGTGTCAATCGGCTAGGGTTGTCCATGAGATCGAGGAGATTGAGGTAACTCTCCTATTACAAAGTAACTTTCTTTTATTTTGTGGTCTCCACACCCATTATCTTGGCTAATGAATTTAATATTAGAGATATCCAAAATCGAAGGTGTCTTTGTCTTAGAAGTGTAGGCTAGGGTAGATGGGTATATGTATGGAGATGTGGGTCCCTCATCATTCTTTGGGACTTGAGGGACCTTGTAGTACTTGGCTTCCAAATTTTTGCAACAATAAAATGGTCGAAGATCTCCATGGACTGTGACTTCTTGATTTTGATAAGGAAACTTGACATGTTGATGGAAGGTGGATGCAACAGCTTGTATCCCATGGATCCATCCGTGCCCAAAGAGGATATTGTACGGTAGTTCAAGATCAAGGAAATTGCATGTAGTTTCCATTATTGTTGGCCCTACGTGTATAGGAAGTTGAGTGGTGCCTTCATACACTCATTCTTGATCATTGTATTCCCTAATAGTAATACCCTTACCTTTTCAATGACACCTTCAAAGAATCCCATATTCTTTATTAGCTTGAGAGTACAAATATTTAACCCTACATCTCCATTCACCAAGACTCATTTGAATTTATTTTTATGGACTAAGACTTCAAGATGGATTGCATGATTATGAGATGGTTCCATTTGGAAATCCTGATCAGAAAATGTTAGGAGATGTGGCATGGTGATATGCCCGACCATAGCATGGCGATATGCCTGACCATAGCATGGTGATATGCTCGACCATAGCTTGGAACTAGTCTTCATCAAGGTCCGTGGGGACAATGGGTGTAGCTAATGATTTTTCTAGGATTTCCCTATGTATGGGTGATACTTTTAACAATTCCATGATGGAAATCTGGGTAGGGGTCCTTTCTAATTGATCTAGGACATTATAACCATCAGGTATTGACTTTGGATTGGTGGCAGATACCTTGGGTGGTTGGGGTGGTCCTAGAATGGAAAATTCTCCACCACGTGTGGTGACTCCACAATCATCTCTAGATCCTTTAATACTCATAAAGGTAACCCACTCATCTAAGGATGCAACACCATGGTCGTAAATATGATTCACATTATTACACTTTGTCTTACCATTGTTGTTTCCTTTGTTGCGATCTAGCATTGGATTCACGTATATTTTGAGATCTTGATTTCTTGTGTGTCATTCAATGGTTATGGTTCTATCATTGATGAGGTCTTGAATCAGATTTTAAATTTGCACGAAATTGGCTACTTTGTGTCCCTTTATTTTGTTGAAATTGCAAATTTGTTTCTCATTATACCATAGTGGTTTAACTTGGGGCTCTTGATAATTCTCATAAATAGGGATCTTGATGAGGTTTTCTTGTACCATCTATTGCATGATACACACAATTGGCTCACCAAGTAGCATGTATTTCCATTTAGGAGGATACTTGTTCCTTGGGGGTGGTCCCCCTTGAGTATATAGGTTATTGACCGCTTGATTGTTGGGTTGTTATGATGATGTGTTGGCTTGTGTGTTGTTTTGGTTATTTACTTGTGGTTGTTGATATGTTTGTATGTTTTTCTTTGGGGGAATGATAATAAATTTGGCGTCAACAACACCATCATTAGTAACATTCTTGTTCTTTTTCCACGTGTGATTTTTTTCATTCTAATAGGTTGTGGACAGTTGTCTTTATAAGTAGGCATACCCCCTTGTGTAATAAGGGCTATTTCAATGTTGAGCACCTTGGGGATAAACTAGTCATATGTGGTGAAGCATTGCATTTTCAAATGGAAGGACAAGGTCCTTTCAAGATTAGCAATGATAGTACCAATTTGCTGCTCTTCAAGCATAGCCCATTTTCCCTTGTTGGCCTAGGATCACCATCGTTGCAAGAAGGATGCAAATGTTTCTCCCTTGTATTGTTTTAGAGTAGATAGTTCTTCTAGACTTGCATCCATGTCTATGTTGAATGAATAGTTCTATATGAACAAGTCCACAATTTCTTAGAACCTTTTGATTCTTGGAGGAAGGCAGGAGAACCATTCCATTACTAGTTTAGCCAAAATCCAAGGGAGTAGTTGCATTAGATAAGACTTGTTGTATGCAACTTCCATACAATGGACATGAAATTTCTTGATGTGATCTTGAAGGTTTCTTGTCCCATGATATTTTTCAAATTTAGGTATCTCAAACCCTTGTCAAAATGGAACCATCACAATGCTTATGTCAAATGGATAAGGGTACAAATTCCCTTGTGCTTTTGTGGTTTTTTTGGATTGTAGATCTAGCACTTGTTGTGAGAGAAATTTGATTTATGAAAACACATCATTTTGTAGATTGGATGGTGGGATGAATGTGTTTTGGGGTGGTCTAATCACTTACAACTATCGTTGTCCACTATCTTTCTTAGATGGGTAATGGGGGCCCCTGCCCTACTATTAATTTTTAACTAGTTACTTCCTTCCTAATTTACCTTCTGAAGGATGGCCATGTTGCACATATAATCTATCCAGTCTATCTAGAAAGCATAGTTCAAATTTTCTAGGTAACATCCCCAGGGAGGTGATGGGTGGGTTATTTTGTGTGTTCATGGGAGGCTACAACAAGTTTTTTTGTGCTACCAACACTTGTTGGTATGCCTGAAATTATTGTTGTGCCAACAATACTTGTTGTTGGTCTTGTTTTTGTTGTGCTAGCAATGCTTGTTGTTGGGCTTGTAACTGAGCTGGTTGTTTTTATGCTTGGTATTGTTGCAAAGATTGTTGTTGTAACAAGGCTTGCATTTGACCTTGTTGCACTTGATATTAAGCTTATTCTTGAGCTTGAACTTGTTGGGTGGCTTGTTTAGCTTCAGAATCTTGTGCAACTTATGCTACTTGTTGTTATTGTAATAAAGCTTGAGCTTGCACTTAGGCAACCTATTGTACTTGTTGTGTGGCTTTCTATGCCTGTTGAGCTTGAAATTGCTGGAATGATTTTTGATAGGCTTGATAGGTAGCTTATGGTGTGATGTTGTACTAGTTTTCCAAGTTTGGATTTGGTGGTGGAGGTGGATGGTTCATAATGGTGTGAGATGGTGTGATGAGATTTTATTGAGGTGGTTGCAAAGGTGTTGTTTGAGTGATGATAAGGGGTTGTGTGGTGGATGGCACGGTTGATATGCTAGGTCCTGGGGAGACCACATTTTGAGGTGTTATAGATGGTGTAGTGATTGATTATTTCATTTAGATTGGTGCCACTTGGTGTTGTGATATCGATGACATGCATGGAGGATTTGGTATGTTGATTTGATTCACGATTGGAGGATTGTTTTGATTTGTTTGATTGATGAGTGGTAAAGGGGGTTGCCCCAAACCAAGGATTGGTGTGGATGTTGACGGCAAAGGGGGAAATGGTGGGAAGATTTGTGGCATGTTTCCTTGAGAAAGTGATGATAAGGGGTCAAATATTCCTCTCCCAAAGATACCCACTTGTCCTTGTGAAGTCATGGGGAGAGAGACTTGTGTGTCAAGAGAATATGTCAGTGATGTGATGATGGTGGATGGATTGTTGGTGTTATGAAAGATGAGCAAGGTGTATGGATGCTTTGGATCTTGAGGAATAGTATTTGGTGGACTCAAGATGGTGTTTGCATCTAAGTCTTGGTTATTCACAAGGGGATGTGTTTGAAGAGCATGAAGTAATGAAATTCCTTTGGTAACCATAGGTTGACTCAGAGCATGAGATGATGTTGGTTGTGGGATGGGTTGGATGATGTTTTGGAAGGAAGGTGTGAATGATACTAGTGGCATATTCCAAAGAGGTTGTTCCATAATAGTGCTCACATCATAATTAGAAGGTAGTTTAGCCCCTTCCCTTGCTAATGCTAACATGTATTGTGAAGGATTAAGTCTCATCATTGTATTGACAATCTTGTGGTTATCAAGATTCTGGATTATCTCCATGATTTCATCTTGAGTCATTCCTAGGACATTGTTGGTGACATCCTCCACTTGCAAACCTCCCTCTTGAATATCTTGTGGTATAGTTGAGGAAGGTTGATCGGGGGATTGTTAGATCTAATGGGGTTGATTTCAGGTGCAATTTGACTCAAGTCACTTGAAGTGGATGTTTCTTTGTTTACTTCCATGTTTTTCTTATGTTGAGATCTAGTTTGGACCATAAAATAAGGATCAACTTTTAGGAATATGGGAGGTAAACCTATAATTCCTTGGGTTGGTCTAAACTTTACATACAAAAAAGAAAATCTAAGATGTTAATTCAAATGGTGGTGATGAGATAAATGAAATATGAATGATGTGAATGATTTAACTCTTATGAAGCCTTGGAGGAATACTAGACTTATGAATTCTAGATTTTTTATTTTGGATTTGATTTGGTTTTTGGATAATGAACTTATAAACCCCAAGATGTTGGATGTTATCTTGGGATAAAATTTTCCACAAGGATGATAATTTAACTAAGTGTACGAAGAAGAATTCATCTGCACACAATTAGCCAAACAAGATTTTTTATTTGAAGGATTACCAAAAGTATAGCATGAAGTATTTTTCCAAGATTCCAAGAGTTTTTTGTGAGATGGGATTTTATTGATGTTTGGGGATGGATGAAATGTTGATTTTGATCCTAGATGAACCTAGAGATAATTTTTTTCACAAGACCTAGGTGTTGAAGGACATGCTATACTTCCAAGAAATTTTCAACCCTACAAAGTGAGATACTCAAAACATTAGAAAAGAGTTGGATTTTGACAATAATAGAATGAGTACAATCTTGGGTTGTCCTTTGATGCATGTTTGTAAAAGTTATAGATGACTCTTTCTCTAACTTGATAAAGCATAGACTAACATTTCTTGAGATTTCTTGGACTAAGACATTTATGACGATTGATAGACTTTGGTTTTGGGACTTTGATCTTGTGGGAAATCATTTGAACAAACAAATGTGTGGGGTTCAATTTGAATTTTATCTTTGCTTAATGGATTATTTTTACCACAAACACCTTCTTGCTTATATTTTTAATTGAATGTCTATGTCTCAATTTATTTTCATTTGTCAAGGTCGATTATGTGGAAATCAAGAGAATCAAGGACGTAGTTCTCTAATATTGACTTTAGAGAAAGAAAATTTAGATATAGGCCCAAATACTTAGAAGCCTCTAAGGATAGAATACTTAGGGACAAGAAGTAATACTTGGAATTTTCAAAGTATTTGGTCTTTCTAAAGGGTTTGAAATTTTATGACATTGTTGAATGTTTGTTTTCAAGATTTTGGATCCAAGCAATATGTTTAACTAAAATATTTCAAGCAACCCTAGGATAGAAAAGAAAATATTTGTTGAATTCCCACTTGGATTTCTCCAACTGTGCTTATTTAGAGTGCATGATTAGAAGCTTGACCACACTGACTCCCCTCCATGGTACTAATTTCTTTAGGTCAACCAAGATTAGATTTCGCATGAATCTCCCCTGACAAACTCTTAATATCTACTAAGAACCACAAGTATGTAGGATGACTTCAGAGGTCCAACCTCTTGACACCAAAAAATATTAGGGATTTTTGGCTTCTACACAAAGGTTCATGATAAGGGCATATTGTTTAAGTTGTTCATTTATAAAATCCTTGTGAGAGGCCTCCCAACCCTTAGAACAAGGGCTTTATACATCATAAAGATACTGGGGGAGAGCTATCATGCACCACTTCTCATTATTTACAATTTTCATGTTAACCACAAATTTATATAGCGGTTTGGAAGAGCTTGGCTTATGCTCATTACCACTTGGGTCGTTCCCTTGGGGTGAGTAATTTTTCCCACAAAGGAAAGCCCTCTAAAGTTGAACAATAGTGAGTAAGTACAACCATAGTTTGATAATCCTTTTTCACATAAGCAAATAGAGAATACACTCTATGCCTTTTCTCACACTAGCAAGATTTGTTCAATTTTAAAAACCAAAATTTGAAATGTGGAGGCAATCTCTTATATAACATAATTTTTATTCACAAGATCACCATGAAGCGTGAGAGAATTGCATACACATTCAAATGACAAGATTTTTAGAGAAGATTACAAAAAAAACATACACAAATTATTTTTAGTCCTCAAATGCAATAAACGAGTTCTTTTTATAGCACCAAATTTGAGTGTGAAAGTTGATTGTTCAATTTTAGACCAACAATTAAAATTTTAGTAAGTGTCTAAGGTTCAATTTTAAACAACTTGACAAAGCTTGAGTTTGTAGGTTAATTTTAAGCCCAAATTGAATCTAGTTGGTCCTAGGAAATGAATTGCAAAAATTGAAACCCTAGATTATTACAAAGAGCATTGAAAAATAATTAGAAGTCTTAAAATCTTGATCCTCCCCTACTTCTTGAAAATGTGATGTTGAATTTCAAATGCAGTGCTTTGGTGAATGCAAAAGTGACACTCTACAAAAATTGAGAGCATGAATACAGTGTTATTTCAAAGGAAACATTATGTGGAAAGAATGTAAGAAAGAAGAAAAAGAGTGCATATGTTGTGTGATGTAGCGAGTGCGACACTGTATAACAAAAGCAACACTCTACAACATTGCATTTGCAGAAAGGTGGCATCATGTTCTTGTACTTGCAAAAAATGAGAAAATCAAGTGAAATTAAACATGTTAAGCTGATCAACCCTCCTTCTAACACCACATTGTGAATACGAAACCTACACAAACTAACAAGAGATCACAAACCAAGCGTCAAACATGTTAGAAAGAAAATATAATGTTTTGTATGAAGTTCTTTAGCCAAATTCAATAGAAAACATGAAATAACAAGAAAACTAACAAACTAAAGCATGTAATCTAAGTAAAATCAGATAAACCTCCATCCCATAGCATGATTGGTGCTCCTTTTATGTGGAAAAAATCCCTTTGATAAGCTTGATGAAGTGTAGATGCTCTAAGTATGAAAAATGGCTATAATCTAGCTAAATTTCTTGAAAATGATGAAAAGCTATGGAGTGAAACTCCTATAATGATAATGCTCTAAGTTGTGGATCCATATTGTGAAAATAATTCCTCTATTTATAGAATAAAAGGTTTGAATAATGAAGGTAATTGGTGAATGTGGGATAAATTGAGAGCCAATGAGAATGTTCCAAGTGTTATAATTCTATTGGAGGAAGTTGGAGCATATTTTAAGAAATGTGTGAGTGGAGAAGGATGAAAGAGAAGTAGATGTTGATGGTTGAGAATTTGGAATTAGTATTAGAGTAATTTAATTGGATTTGAGAGGATGTAAGAAGATTTGAAAGGCTGTAAGAGAATTTATTGCAAATGTATGAGGATGTGATAGATTTTTGAAAAACTTCGGAGGAAAATTGAATGAGAGGTTGTTGTGAGGAATATTCTTTAGAATATTCCTTTGTAAGGATAATTAGAATAATTAGATAAATAGAAGAAATTGATTTTATGTTCAACCTAGGTATGTGCAGGATCATCATGGAAAAAAAAAGTCCTTAAGTGGCAAAAAATTCAGAAAAATTAGAGTTAGGAAACTTGAGGTAAAAATTTAAATAAGTTATCTATATTATTTCAAAAATATGTAACAACAAAATTTGTAGAAAATTGAATGTAGTTTCTAAAATAGTAGGTTCTTTTTAAAAAAAAAAAAATCTATTTGGTGAAATTTTTAAATTTCAATGCAGTAGTACTTAAATTTTTGGAAAAAAATAAGTAGGTGTCTGTCTGACCACCCTAACCACAATAAAATGATACTATTTTTTTTATAATATTTTAGATATAAGTCAAGGACTCATGTCCCAATGTGATACATATTTTTTTGTAATTTTTTTCCAAGTAAATAATTAATTATGAATTTTTTATTACAACTTTTAAAAAATATAAAAGATCGTATGTCCGACCACCTTAACTTGGTCAAAACTTCATGAAATTTATTTTTTATTTTTTTAATCCTATATTATGAAAATCATAGAATGTGACACATGTTTTGGAATAAAAAATGTGATATTGTTTGAAAGCTATAGATGTTTTTCATTCAGCCTATCAATCAAGACTTTAGTTGTAATTTGAATAGAAAATGAATAATAATTACTTGTTAAATTCAAAATAAAACATAATTTATATTGGTGGAAAGCTAAGAATATCCTTTAAAAACTCTTTCTGTTTCATCAATTTTGGGTAAAAAAAATGTCATTAGCCATATGCCCATCATAGTGCCACTTTTTGGCCCATCATGATCCCACACATACGGTCCACCTGGTTGGTTGATCATGGTTTATTTAACACTTGAGGAGTTAAAAGCTAGAGGATTTTATTAATTATGATTACAAAGCTGATTTAGGATTAATTAATCTAGAATTAATTAATTGGAGTGAATTAGGAGATGTGACATTTTATTTGATTGATTTTTAATCAATTGAGAGGATTAAGAGAGGATTAAATTACATCATTTGATTTAATTAAATATGATGAATAATTAGTTAGAAGGAGGGATTAATCAATAAATTAAATTATTTGATTAATAGCTGTATTTGTTGAATTCAATTAAATAATGTTGATTATTTTATTAATTAATGAATATGAAGTGATTTAGGAAGAAATGGTGTTAGTTGATTAGAATCAGATACATAGTATCAATCAAGAATTTTTTGGTGTCTATAGAGTGTATCCCAAATTGTAGATCACTTCCCCAAGAAACTATATTGAGGAACATCACATGAAGCCACTCGAATGAGATACTTATGAGTGAGAGTTCTAGCCCAATCCTGATCCTAGAAAGTCCACCATTGCTAGTACAACTTAGTATCAAAAACTTGACCATTCAAACCAGCAGACTTGAGACCAAGATGACCCTCCTTTTTTGTCTTGCAAACTAATTCCTACTTCACCGAACTCCACTTTGAATTCAGAAGGTTACCCACCCAAAGGTATTGATTAGCTAGTGCATCAAATTCACTAATTAAGAAGGAAAAAGCAACCTGCACAAAACACTAATAAATAGGAAGAGATTGAACAATATATTTGAGCAAGATCACACAACATACTAAAGACAACCACCTATGAGTCCAATGACTAATCCTCCAAAAAAAATTATCCAAGACATCATGCCAAAAAAATTTAGGTTGAGGGCCCATAGTAAGAGGAATCCCCAAATAGATTAGAGGAAGAGTGCCAATTTGAATTTTAAGAATTTGAGCAATCCTATGCTAAATAAGTTGAGGAGTATTAAAGAAGAAAATCAAGGACTTATTGTCGTTAATCTCTTGACCAATGGCAGCCAAATAATTATCCAAAGCCTTCCTTTAATTCACCGCTTCATTTATTTTGGCCATTCCCATTAACGTAGTATCATCAACAAATTGAAGGTGGGAAAGAGGTGGAAAATTGTTGCCCCAACTCCACACTTGAATCAACCCTTGACTAACCCAAGAATTGATAAATATCCCAAGCCCTTCAGAGCCATGTAATGATGAATAGGTAAGGCAAAAGAGGAAACCCTTTCCAAAGACCCCCAGCAGCTTCAAATAATTCATAAGGATCCCCATTGATAAGCAAAGAAAATGAAGTAGAAGTCACACAACTCACTATCCAGTCAACCCACTCTTTAAAAAATCCAAAAGCTAAGAGAACCTTCTACAAAAAGGCCCATTTGACTTAGTCATAAGCTTTTTCCATATCTAGTCTAATGAACATAACCTTCTCCTTAGAGGTTTCCATAGAATGATTTTCCTCAATAGCAATAACAACCCCATTCAAAATATTCCTAGCAACGAAAAATCCCCCCTACTCATTGGAAATCAAAGAGGTAAGATATGGGGTATGTGCAAGATCATCATGTAAAAAACAAGCCCTTAAGTGGCAATGAAAATTCAAAAAATCAGAGTTAGACAACTTGACGTAAAAAATTGAATAAGTTATCTATATTATTTCAAAAATATGTAAGAATAAAATCTATAGAAAATTGAATGTAGTTTCTAAACTACTAGGTTTATTTTAAAAAAAAATCTATTTGGTCAAAATTTAAAATTTCAATGCAATAGTACTTAAATTTTAGGGAAAAAATATGAAGTATGTGTCTGTCTGACCACCCTAACCACAATAAAATGATAATATTTTTTTATAAGATTTTAGATATAAGTAGAGGACTCATGTCTCGATGTGATGCATATTTTTTTGTAATTTTTTTCTAAGTAAATAATTAATTATGAATTTTTTATTACAACTTTTATAAAATATAAAAACTTGTATGTTTGACCACCTTAACTTGGTCAAAACTTCATGAAATTCATTTTTTTAATCCCGTAGTATGTGAAGCATAGAATGTGATGCACATTTTAGATTCAAAAAGTGTGATACCATTTGAAAGCTATAAATGTATTTCAATCAACCTATCAATCAGGACTTTAGTTGTAACTCAAATAGAAAATTAATAATAATTATTTATTAAATTCAAAGTAAAGAATAATTTATATTGGTGAAAAGATAATAATCTCATTTAAAAACCCTTTTCATTTCATCAATTTTAGGTAAAATAAATTTCATTAGCCACATACCCTACACATACCCATCATGATCCTAGACATACCTCATCGTTTAAGCCTTTCCACAATCAGCTTAGCAATGATCTTATAAACCACATTGCATAGAGAAATTAGGAAAAACTAATCCAAGGAACAAGTGTCTTCCTTTAGAATAAGAGCAAGAAAGGTGGATTTATGGCCCTCAACATCTCTTTATTCCTTTGAGATTCCCGAACAACCTCCAAGAGGCCCATCTTGATAATCTTGCAAAAAACTTGAAAAAATTCAAGAGGAAAACCATTAGGGCCAAGGGATTTACCTTTTTTCATTTCAAACATGATAGTCTCCAATTCCTACAAAGAGATGGGCCACAAAAGAGCCTCATTCACCTCATGAGAAACCAAAGAAGGAACACAAGAAAGAATAACATTTTCCTCAAAAATTGCAGGGGGAGAGTCCTCAGTAAAAAGAGTTGAAAAGAACTGGGAAGTCTCCCAAGAAAACCAAGTTTGAGAAGAAAGCTTAACTCCCTCAAAAGAAACAATAGAGCTAATGAGATTACCATGACTTCTTAATATTTACTCTATTCATGAGGAAACACCTATTTGTCTTGAGTCATTCATTTTTATTATTTACTTTCTACAACATTTACCCCATTTTATTGCCTTACTTTAGGATTAAATTAGGATAGATATGGATCTATCCTTATAATCATAGAAATTGAATTCAAAATCACACCCCAAATAAAATGGTTATTCCAACTATTGATGCTAATGTGTAATGCATTGATCCCAAACATAACCAAATACTATACCAATAGGATTTTACACTACCTAGTTGGAGTTAAATCATTTAAAAGGTTTAGCACCACTTATTTTTGTTGAATTTTTGGTCATTAATTTTGTATTGTCACCTAATAAATCTATCTACGTTTACATCATCGAGAAAAACCTAGAATGTTAATGACATATGGTACTAACACAATACATACAACTAGAGATAACCTACACATCCTAGTGCGTCTCCTTTTTCTAATCCCAAGAAGAAAACTTCACACTACACATTATACATATCTCAATCACAAGAATCCAAATCTATTATGTCTAACCCACAACCACTAAGATGCTTTCTAGCATTTAATAATAGAGGTCCATATTCGACCTACACGCTATGCTATGTGGGGAGCTATTAGAAATGTTTCATTACAAAATATTCCCTAATTTACAATAGAATATAATTAACTACTCTTACAAAGAACTTGCATGATATTTTGAATTATACTACAACAAAAAAAAATTTAAAATGAAAGTAGTACACTTTCTTTACTTACTCCTTCAAAAGGTAAATCTATTGATTGATACCAATCATTATCACCTTTGACAACAAATGATTGGGATCAATTGAGCCAATCACTAATAAACAAGTTTAAAGAGAAGTGTGATGGAACTTCACTACTAGAACAACTTATTAACATAAAGAGAAATCCATTGGAGATGCTACATGATTTTAATAGAAGATTGTAGATTGCATGGTAGTGGATATTTATACAGGTTAAAATGTCCATTACATATAAGAGAGATAGAAAAAAGTAATATGAAGATAAAAATTGAAATAAAATGTTATATTTTAGGAATGTACATTTTGTGTTGGTTCATCTCTTTGGTATATATAGTACACAAATTTTATCCTTATGATGAATAAGATCATCAAATACCCATGATTTTATTTTTTAAGGTGATAAAACCTACTTTAAATAATTGTACATCTAATAATAAAATACTATTTTAATTCTTTTTTGTTTTATTGTATATTTTACAAATGATACATCTCTTGAGCTAAAGTTCTTTCACTCAATATAGTGCTTGTGAGAGCATAATGAAAGTTATCAAAATAGAAATAGAAATTTAAAACTAAAATTATGTACTTAAATGAAATAATATATCTATGTTGTATATAAATATAATGCTATAATTAAGATTAACTTTATCCATAAATTTTTAATCAAAATTAATTTTATGTGTGAATTAATATTAAATAAAAATATAATAAATAGTATTAGAGGTTTACACTATTATATCTAATATCTACTTTAATTTTATGGAAATTAATTTTATATATCCTTTATGTATCCAATTGTAATGTGTCTACAAATACCTCTTATATTTTGTTAAATTTAAAATACTGTTAGACTATAAAAAATTTATGCCCTTCACAATATTTTACAAATATTATTGAAACAAAGAAAAAGAGGGTTCACCCCAGATTGGATTAATCAAATGGAGGAACCCAATTTTTTTGCTATATGTTTCACTCAATTAAGAGGGGTATAACACATAAGTAACAATGAAAAACATCCATTTGATGGACTTAAGTATGGTGGCTTCTTCTCCCATTCTTTCTAGCTTCTTCTACCCAGGTGAAAATTTCAATCACCTTGTTGTTGTATCCTCTCTTGGGCTCCCTTGTTCCTCCTGTCCTAGCATGTTTGTGGTGTTGTCACCTAGGGTTGAGCTCATGGTGGATCTAGGTGATGGTGCAAAGTCCTCCACTACTCCTGTGGCTGGTACAGTAAGAGGTGTTGTTGAGGGTATTCCTAAGTTTTTCCCTTCTCATGAGGGGCTACCTACTTAGACTTCCTCTTACGCTGATGTTATGAAGTCCAAAGGACCTAAGGAGGGTGTTGTGCAGCCTATGTGTTGTGCTAAGACTACTCCTATTGTTTCTTTTGGTAAGGAAGAGGCTAATAATATTGATTTCTATTCAAAAAATGCTCTTATTTGCATATATTTTTGATTGTGGCCTTCTTTTCTTGACTTGCACCTTTGGATCACCAACCATTGGTCTCCTTTGGTTGATGGACGAATGGAGATTCACCCTTCTACATGAGGTTGTTTTTTTTGTGGGTTTTAGTTCTCTTGATGATAGCTAGGCTATGTTAGATCATGATTTGTGGGTTTGGGATTCTCATCCGCTTTCCTTTAGGCCTTGGGTCCTTTCTTTCAACTTGTTGAAAGAACCTTTGGATGTGATGCATCTTTAGGTAAGACTACCCTATCTTCCCTTATAGTTTTGGTGTTCCTTTGCATTTGAGGGCATTGGTAATGCTATTGGAAGATTTTTGAAAGTGGATTTGGCTTCTAAAAATTTTACTCACGCCTCCTTTGCTAGGATTTTGGTGGAGGTCAATCTATCAAAGGCTTTACATAGTGATGTGATATAGATTAATGGTTGGTATTGGTCTCAACTAGTAGACTATGAGGGTCTTCCTTTTCATTGTAGACGTTGTTCTTTTGTTGGCCACTTGGTTCGTGATTTCTCTAGAGGCTCTCATTCTATTTATTCCTCTACCTAGTGGAAGAATTCACTCTGTGAAAACTTAATAGTTCACTCTATTGTTGAATCTTCTTCTTCTTCTGATAATGAATCTAGGCCCGCTTCTCCTTCTATGAGGCTTAATATGAGTGTTGTGATGGATGATGCTCCTCATGTGCAGGTTAACTCTACTCCACCTAATTTGGTTGAGGTGATTGTTAATCCCTCTATGGATACTGTTGTGCGAATTTTGGATTTGGTTGTCCCTAATGCTATTTGTGTTAGTCCCCTGAGGTCCATGTTTTGGAAAATGTTCTAGTAAATCATATTTCCTTGGGATTGGTTTTAGATGCCTTATACAAAGTTTCAGTTGTTCCTCTAGTCTACTACTCCGAAGGGGAGTCTTCCCCTTCTCATCAAAATGTCTTAATTTCAATTTTGTATTCTCCTTGGACAATGGTTCACATATAAAGAAGAAACATTCTTCTAAAAATTTTATGGTTTTGTTTAACATGCCATCAGATGCTTTACTTGGTTCAAGTGTTGTCTCTTGAATAGTTTCACGTTGTTCCTTTTTTTGACTAGCCATTTCTTTTGGCTCGCTATGTTTGGCCATTCTATTTTGCTAAGCTATTTGGCTCTTTTTTTCATTTTGTAAGGGATCAGGGTCCTTCCCTTAGTTATCTAATAAAAAAAATAAAAAATCAAAGATAACTATTATAAAAATAAATAGGAAGGTCTTAAGATGCTGAAATGGTGTGTACCATGTTGAAAAAGTGTTGTTTTGAGCCTCAATTAAGGACTCATTCACCCAATGCTGAATGGGTCCCTACTAGGGTTTTGGAAAAGTGATTTTTGGGTTATGTTCTTTAATGTTTGCACTTCCAAATCCTAGGTGTTCATCTCTTGAAAGTCAAAAATAAATTCTATAGGGCACTTTCTCTGATCTTGCAATAAAGATGACAACATTTGAAACTTTACAACTTTAACAATTTTAGCTCTCCACTTGATGTTCAACCTAAAACCTACAATCACACATCAAAGAGGATAAATTTTTTATTTTTAGTGGATAGGGATTTTCCTTGGTCAAACCCCATTTTTGTACTTAAACCTTATGATGAAATAATGCATAAAGGAAAGATGAATGAACAAAAATGTGTAACAACTCACCAATTGTCAATTGAACCTTGGAGTACAATTCAAAACACTACTATGAATTGTCTTCAATGTATGCAAATTTTGACTATGAAATTTGATATGGAACAATGCTTGAATAGGATCTCCAATGCTACATCAACATATTAGCTCAACAACATGCATGATGCACTATGGCTTTGACATGATGATATGACCTTTAATTGTAGCAATAAAACCTTGGCAATTTGTACATGAATGAATTTGAAATGCTCTTGAATGCTCTATAATGCTCTTTCTTTTGATCTCATGAAGACACATAAAAATTCTCTAGGTGAAACTATTTAGAATAACCTTATATTTATGATTAACTTAAGATTTAATCTTGAAATTCAAATAACACAAGCTGACATCAAATCTAGGATTTAAAATCACTAAAATCCTGCCAAGAATATGTTCAAAAATGGGTGTCCTAATTGAAGGAGTACCCATTTTCCATAGGGTGAATGGGTCTTATCACACTCAACTAGGAAAATTTTTCAGGGATATAAAATAATATGTAAAAAGGGGGTCCTAAGACATAGGAAGGACCCATTTTCTAGATAGAAAATGGGTCATAGGTCACTAGCCTAGGACTCAAACCTTGTGAAATTAGTGTTTTGAAATATTAATAATGAGTGTCAGGTTTTATCCCTTATAAAATGTAATAAATTAGGCTTGGATTTGAATTTTTAGGGCCAATTAAGCTCGATTAATCTCAATTAATTAATAAGCTCTAGATTAGTGTGAAAGTGTAAAGGTACACTTTACGACACCCTAAATAAGGCACGATTGAGTCCATTTTATTGAAAAGGGTCTTAGACTTAATGTGAATATGTAAAAAAAATTACAACACTAAATCAAGGCAACATTAGGCTCATTTATTGTGAACTATTCCAAAATTAAGTAAGGAAAAGGGATACTTTTTCCATTTCTACAATTTGCTCCCACTTTAGTGAGATTTCTCTACCATGTCAAACTCATACTAAAGTAGAAATTCAAGACACTTATCTATGCATAAATGACAAAGATACACAATCATACCCATTCAAAGACCAAGAAAAATAGAGGAAAATAAAGGATCAAGCTTTGACTGTTCCAACATGATGTGGGACATGGTTGTTTTTCTAAGAAAAGGATCAAGCTTCAACAGTCTATCTAACATGATGTGGACTAGGTCTAGGTTTTTTTTCATAAAAAAATGTTCACAAGCATAACATAATGTCCATTATGCAAACAGAGCAAATGCACACGCAATATGGGGTAGTGGAACCTCAGGCCATCCACTATGTGACTATCTCAAAATGGTGGAAAATGAGAGAATAATATTAGCCTCCCCTACCATACTAAATGTATCCTCTTGAAAAATTTGACAAGCACCACAATGCTAAATTCTTATGAACATTATGTTTATAGGTTTTTGTTCAAGGGGATCATGTTTCGTGTAAGGTCTTGTTCTTAGGGAACATCGTGCCTAATGTCTCCAAGAGAGGAAAAGTCAAGAATATTTTATTGCCACTTATGGGATGCCTAATTTTGTATCATGACACTAAGGAAAAGTTGTACACGTAGAAATATCATACTGCTAGAAGACCTCAAACCTAATGACACCAGCAAGAAAATGACACCTCGTAAGAAAAATAAAATCACACCATGAAATATGCAAAATGTTTAAATATTTCATCAATGTATGCCCCCACTTAAAATTGGTTGCTAACACCATTGGTGTGAGTAACTTCTTTAAAGTATCCCAATTTTTCTCCTTAGACATGAGAGCTTTCCTCAAAAAAGCCTAATATGTTCTTGAAATAAAGCTACGTCATGAACAAGGAGGGAGGGTTTGCCCCTAAGAATACATAAGGGATCTATGGATTCAGGGTCAATATGTCTTTGCTACAATGTTGTTATAGAGCTCTAAACTTTCATCATTACCTAAATACTCATAGAACTAGAAGAATGCAACAGAGAAAGCGAAACAAATATTTTTCCTTTTGGGTCAACATGGAAGAGACCTACATGTCTCAATACCTTGCGTCACCCCTAAAAGGAAAAAATGAGAGAAGAAAAAAAGATAACATTTTTACAACAAAGAAGAATGTAGGTACACATAGTTGAATGCATAGAGAGAGAGAGAGATACATCAAACGAAAGATCACAGGGGATCACATTATGCACATGCAATCACATAAAGAAACATGAAAAAGAAAACAAAGGAAAGACTAGTAAGGCACATGTAATTTAACCAATAGAAGGTTGTCGACATCCCAATCTTAGTTGGTATAAATGAAAGATGAAAAAATAGCCAAAGGGACCAAAACAAGTCTCAAACAAGGGGAAACACCAAGTTCAACACTCATTTTATGAGATTTGTCATTTAAGCTCATAGAAGAGGAAAATAATGTATTCAATTCATTATACAATTGTTCATCAATTTTTGCAATATCAGTGTCATAATATAGATTAATCACAATGGGAGATCGAATGATAATTTCTCTTGTAGGCTCTTGTTTATGTTCCAACAAGGGTATAGAGTCATCATGCATTGCTTTAGGTAAGTTCAGATTTTGATTTTCTATGTTACTCTTTTCTCCTTGATTTTGTAACATACAAGTAGTAGTACGACAACTATGCCTATGCTCTCTAGCATTTCAGTTTCATTTCAATCTATTTTCAAATTATGTTTATGTAAGAGTGGGTTTGTTAATCAAAGGTTTCTTCTATTACTTCAGTAGAGGAATGGAAGGAACCATAGGAGATTTTTCAACCACTGTCTCTTTAGCTTTGAAAACTTGTTTTATGTTAGGAAGCACAATGGGATTGTTTTGGTTTTCTCCTGGTCTCTTGTAGGAAATGATAGGAGGTTTTGTTATAGGCTTCTCTTGGATGGTTAGAATAAATTTTGGTTCAATCATTGTTTCGTGAAGGATACATGTCTTAATCATGGATTGAGGCATGTTTCTAAGGGATAATTTTGCTATATGGTTTGTTTTGAACTTTTGATATTATTTGAAATAGAACCCCTCATGATTTAATACGTTCAATAGGCCTATGACAAAATAAATCAAATGAAAAATTCCATTGGGAAGATGCAAGATTAAACCCACTATGATGCACAATAAAGATATCATTTCCAAAGGGAAACTTTAAACATTTATGTACAATTGATGGGATGGAATTCGTGAAGTGAATCCATTGATATCATAACTTCCCACAAAATTGGTTTGATTACAGGATGATGGTGAATGAGACATTTAATGTTTTCAATCCAACTTTTAAAGAGAGATATATAGAGCCAATCATAGGACAAGAAAAGCCATTACACATCTTGATCCATGCTTTTATTTTATCATATCTATCTTCATTAATTTCATGCAAAAATAGGAATTCTTCGATGATCACATTCTCTCCAAAGATA
The DNA here is from genome assembly GCA_007258455.2 of Sequoia sempervirens. Lineage (NCBI taxonomy): Eukaryota > Viridiplantae > Streptophyta > Pinopsida > Cupressales > Cupressaceae > Sequoia > Sequoia sempervirens. Next base: position 93,070,558 of record VDFB02358134.1, on the reverse strand, counting down.
GGATCAATTAATATCCCATTAGTGGGCTTGTCATTGATTCTTTTAGCTATGTAAAGATGATCATCGAGTGCATGTTTAAGTATGTCTTTTTGTGAAAAAACAATATCAAGAGGCATTTGAATTGAGCCCTTACAAGGTTTAGCTACAATACAGTTGACTGAGGCATGTATGCTATTATTCTCTTGTTTGTTTAAGTTCTCATGAAGTAGGCAACTGAGGCTATTAACAATTTATGTTTTTTTTCCAGTTTTAAGTAGTTTATTTAGATTTTGTAAAGTAAGAATCATACTAATGTCCATGCTTTTAGTAAGGATAAAGTCTTCTAAGTTTTCTAGGTTTTCATCTAATCTTTTTATGTCTTCTTGTGAGAAATGAATATCATGCACATTGGTTATAGGAAGTGAGGTCATGGGAAGTGAAGTATGCATACTATGATGTATAAGGGATTGATTGTCAACACTATTATGAAGAGAGCTAGAGAACCCAAGATACATGATGAATGGTATATCGTGAGATGACATGAGCCTTGAACTATGTATAACAATAGTATTGCTAATAGGACACCAAGTTGTAAAGATCATACAAGTTTTCCAAAATTAGTGTACAAACCAAAAATGGAAGCAACCAATGCATTGATCTAAGATGAATGTGTAAATACAATTTTTAGATTCTAAATAAGGAAATTTGTTGATTACACTATGCAACAATATGAAAATGAAATGTTGTAAATGCAATTTTGAATTTAGAAAATGCACTAAATGAGCTAAATTAAGCTAGATCTAATAAAATGAATGAAACTAAAATTCAACAAACTAAAACAGATATGTAACAATAGCAAATAGAAGCATTAAATAAAAGTTTTCAATTTCTAGAAATTCAAATTTAGGTTTGATTAGGGACTATTTCATCCTAGGGAGAACGGGTCCTAGATTAGGGTTTTGAAGTTAATTTTTAAATATTTTAAGCCTTTTATGATGATTTTCAAATTCAAGTCTAATACAATAAGTTTCATATTCAACTTTTTGTAAATGCAATGTGAAATGCAAAATGAAAATGTGACAAAATGACAAAATACAAGACCTAGTTTGGTATGCAATTTTGTTTTGATTAGGAAATGCAAGTTTATGTGATCTAAATGATATGCAGGATAAATGACTTTTTAATATGTTTTTCAGATTTAAAGAATGAAAACAATGCAATTCTAAAACCCTAGATGAAACACAAATTTTGAATGCAAAATAAGACACCCTAAATGAGATCTAATTCAATGAAAATGAATGCAAGATCTAATCTAAGATGAAAAGAGACTCCTAAATCAGAAAAATAAACTACTCAAGAAGTCAAATTCACCCCATATGGGATTGATCAAATGAAGGAACCCAATTCTTGTGCTATATGTTTCACTCAATTAAGAGAAGTATAATGCATAAATAGCAATCAGAAATCAAACCTAACTATTGTAACAAAAAATAGGAGGGTCTTAAGATGCTAAAATGATGTGTACCTTGTTGAAAAAGTGTTTTTTTGGGCCACACTAAGGACTCATTTTCCAAGTGGCGAATGGGTCCCTACTAGGATTTTGGAAAAGTGATTTTTGGGTTTTGTTCTACAATGTTTGCACTTCCAAATCTAAGGTGTTCAACTCCCAAAAGTCAAAAAAACTCTATAGAGTACTTTTGGTGATCTTGAAATAAAGATGATAACTTTTTCAACTTTACAACTTTGACAAGTTTTTCTCTCCACTCCATCTTCAACCCAAAACTTGCAATCACAAATCAAAGAGGAGAAAATGTTGATTGTTAGGGGATAGGGGTTTGTATTGGTCAAACACTATTTTGGTAATTAAACCTTATGATGAAATAATGCATAAAGGGAAGATGAATGAATAACAATGTGTAACAACTCACAAATCATCAATTGAAACTTGGACTACAATTCAACAAACTAGCATGAAGTGTCTTCAATGTATGCAAATATTGATCATGAACTTTGATATGAAACAATGCTTGAATAGGATCTCCAATGCTACATCAACATATTAGCTAAACAACATGCATGATATACTATTCCTTTAAAATGATGATATGAACTTTGATTACCACATTAAAACCTTGATTTAATCTTCCCTTGAATGCCTTTGAAATGCTCTATAATGATCTTGCTTCTGATCTCATGAAGTCACATGAAAATTATCTAGGTGAAACTATGTAAAAGAACCTTATATTTATACTTAACTTAAAATTTAATCCTAAATTTCAAATAACATAAGCCAACATCAGATCTAGGATTGAAAATCGCTAAAATCTTGCCAAGAATATGTTCAAAACAGGGCATCCTAGCACACTCAACTAGGAAAAGTTTTAGGGATATGAAATAACATGTAAAAAGGGGGTCCTAGGATCTAGGAAGGACCCATTCACCACTTGGAAAATGGGTCCTAGGTCACTAGCCTATGACTCAAACCTTGCTAAATTAAGTGTTGTGAAACATTATTAATGAGTGTGGGGATTTATCCCTCAGAAAATGCAATAAATTAGGCTTGGATTTGAATTTAAGGACCAATTAAGCTCAATTAATCCCAATTAATTAATAAGGCCCTAGATTAGGGTGAAAGTGTAAAGGTACACTTTATGATACCCTAAATAAGGCACCATTAAGTCTGTTTTATTGAAGAGGGCCTTAGACTTAATGCGAATGTGTAGAACACATTACAACACTAAACCAAGGCAACATTAGGCCCATTTATTGTTAATTATTCCCAAATCAAGTAAGGAAAATGGATACTTTTTTTGTTACTACAAATATATACTCTTGTGGTGGTTTAAAATCATGGATATTTTAGTCTTATAAAATATGTGGTATTTCAGTTGAAATTTAAGCATTTTAAAAATCTTTAATTGCAACTACTAGGATGATGAACATATCGAGACAACCACTCTCATTAGAATCACTTCAATAATTGGCAAGGATGACAACATGTAGTTGGTGGATTATGTGAAAACCAACAATAATCAAAGATTGAAAAAACAAGCAGAATATGCAAATGATTGGATAAAGTGGACAAATGAATTAGGAAAACAAGGCATACATAAATAGGAGGAGATAGGCAACCAACATCCATAAAGTGAGGATAGGACTCTTCATAAGTGAAATTCACAAATAAACCAATTGCATTTCACATGGAATTTCAAAGATAAAAGTTTCATTGAAAGTACATTGGAAGTTCAAATGACAATCTACTCGAATTCTAGCATGAAAATTCAACATTACAACATTCAACAAAATGTTGAAAAGGTACTTCTTGCATCACAGCATTGCATGGTTCAAATCAAAAAATGGTAAACAAATTTATGATCACTTATAACCATACAAACACAAATAACTGTGACACAAGTGCCACAAAACTATACTTCAAAGCATCTACTTACACAGATATACTCTCTGAAACCTTACATATAAAATAATCTGAATATCTTTACCAATGTTGCCAACATCTCAAGCAAGCACTATCTAAAATACTCTTCGTAAATAGCTAAAGCAACATAAGCACTATATTTAGAAACATTTTCTATGAACAATGGATGGACGAGATTCATCATACTCGCTCTTGGCAATCTACGTCTGCACAAAAAGAATAAAAGTTCAGATATAATACAAAAAGCCATTTGAGTCAATCATAAAAAAGACATGAACAGGGCACATTCGCTACTAAGTAATGAATGTGAAAGAAAACCTTTGTCACAAAAATGGTCATTTCTTACCTGTTAGAATGTGTTGAGGGATGCCAAAATAGACCATCTAATCAAGACACTGTTACTAAATATGACATGTGGATCTTGGATGGATTGAATCAAACAAATTGAGTTAAATAAATATGACGTGCTTCCACTAAAAATAGTGGAGAGCACACTGGTTGACAACAAATTCTAGCATATTAAAGCAAAAATAGTTTGAGGCATTAAATGTTTTTTCGAATCCTATGTCTCAAAATTCTCCCAAAACTAGCAATGATAACTTGCCCTTCCAGTTTTGTAGCTTGGATTTTTTTAAAAGAAGGATTTGCCTCTTGGTATGCTAAATTCTAACTTGACGCTTGATCCTTTTGTCTGCAAGTCATGACTCCTGCTTTTATTCTAGAAGGTGAGGGTTGACTCATACTTGATGTTTATTTTATGAAGTGTTTTAACATTCGCCCACCCCCCCCAACACACATATATACTACCTCTTATTGCTGGTAATCTTCATGTCATTGTATGATTGCACCATGGTCTTGAGGCCTCTGCCAACTTAAATTGGAGAGCCAATACTTAATAATGCTGCATCTAAACTACCCTGTCATTAACAATATGACCGTCTATATCCTAAATGCCCCATACCAGCACCTGTGCTATCAGTCATCACGCAGTGCAATTTTTAACCTGAATGCATAGGCTATACTTTATCGTGTTAGGCTTCTATACTAAGTTGCAATTAGCCATATGAATTACTTTACGAGTTGAGATTGGGAATATTAGCATTTTAACGGACCTTTTTCTATTTTAAAATGGTAATGTTTAATGTAGTGGTCGTGGGAATTACAGCAGTGGTAATGGAAGTACCTTTGCTGAAAGTAGATCGACAGATTGATATACAATGATAGCAGGGTGCTTTAAATCCTTCTCATCTTCCTTTCACTTTTTTTCTGGTAGGCATCAAATCAATTTTCTAGTAGAGTTTATGCTCGGCTCATTGGAAGATTAATAGCATTGGAAGTTCATTCAAGTATCAAAGATAGATAATCGATATTTCAATTTAATCTAAATAATCTCCCCTTTCAATACATCTCCTCCGGAAGCTGTTGTTCGTGTGCCACTAGGAAGTCTTAAAAAAACCAACAGGATGCAATGTTGTAAGAAGATTAAACAACTCCAGTGACCTAAACCTGTCATGGCACCATCCTCTAGCATTGAAACTAATACCGGATAGACATGTAGCAGAAATGTTGGAAAAAATGTAAAAGCAACTGATGTTAGTTCAGCTATTATATGTTCAAATCAAGCCATATAACATCGGAGAACTAGATATTCCTAGAGAGATTTATATATGCGTAGAGATACCAGCTATCTGTAGTAGTATTCTGGCATTAAAAGAATATGGAAGGCATATCTTCAGTAACCTGGATAAGTACACCCACAGCTAGATGGGTCCAGTCACAGGGAAAGATGAGCTTTAAAATGACTATCTCCATGTAAAAGAACACATAGGGATCTAGCGCTAAGCATTATAGTATATCATTAATGAAAAACAACCGCAAATGAAAACCACAGAGCCAATGCCATTGTTTTGACATAACAATAAATTTGTTATAGAATGAAATAAAACACACCAAAACTGATTCGGCTGTGTATAATATCCCTAAATATATTTTGTGATACATGTGCACAAATGTTTGACAGAATGCCTTAAGGAAAAGAGGATTCATGGAATGCCATAGTTGCAGGTTATGGACAAATGAATTTGTTGAAAGGTTTAAGAGATCTTCAAGTAAACTCCAACATCTACCATGCCTGTGCTAAAATGAGAGCTTTGGAACCAACTATGGACACTCTGAAAGATGCACATCAAAAAGGAATTTGACAGATTACAAAGTTGTAACTACCCAAAAGATTAGCATGTAGAAGTTGTAACTACGGTGTAAGCTTGGCCTTGATGAATCTGTAGGTGACAATCTGTATACTGAAACAGATGTGACATCTCTTGTCAGAGATGTCAGTAGAATAAATGATTTTTTATAAAGTTCGTATTCTCAATCCTTTCCTTTCTCAAAGTCCATATTTTCAATTCTTTTTAGCTTTCATAGGTGTGAAAAGGATAGATGTCAAATTTTGTACTATTATATTTAATTTCTTAATATTTTATTATTTTTAAAGTATTCTTTTTTTCAGATAGTATAAAATGTATTTTATTTTTTAATATTTTATTATTTTTAAAGTACTTGTTTTCTTCAAATGATGTGAAGGTTGAATATTTAATTATTTTTAAAGTATTCTTTTCTGGTGAAGGTTGTAAAAAAGAGTGAAACTTTCACAGCCAATCAGATTCATGATAATTTATTTTTTAAATATTTTTTGTTAAAAAATTTGCACCTTTTTGCATCTTAACTTTGCAAAAGAAAAATATTTATTGTCCAAAAAAATATTCTAGATTTTCATTAGTTAACAGATATAATTAATATTCTGTTTACAGGTACTAAAAATCAATCACTAGTTACAAACTTCACCTTCACCATTTCCAATAAGAACTAAAAAATCAAAACATACTGAAAATATATTAAATCTATAAATCTCATAACAGCACAAACAAGTTTGAAAACTTTCTCATAATCTGATACTGATTATATTTAACTGATACCGATAACTAGTATAACTATATATTACAGCAATAGAGATTTCACGATGGAACATTTATAAACTTAATGCATAACTACTACTAAAAGCTTACCTTGTGTTTTTAATTAGATCATCAGACGAAGGGAAAAAGAAGAGAAAACATTCCAGTGGCGTTAAGTTCCATTAAAAAATTCTAGAACTTGCTCAGCTTATTACATTATCACAACCTTTTATACAGCAGGAAACCAAGATGTATAGAGACACGCATAGTGCTGCTTTGTACAGATTTGCAGAAATATGAAGACAGGTTACAAAATACTTGTGTCACGCTTAAATCTACTTGCTACCATTCAACATCATATTGGTCCATATCATTGAGTTGGCCAACTGAGTTACGCCCACATAAAAACATACAAACCTGTCTTCAATTCATTTCAATTTTATGACAGCTATTTATTAACATGGAATATCCATATACTAATATATGGCATCGTCTTTACAGTATATCCCTTAACTCGAATTAACTGGTCAAAATCATTTATACTAAATAAATTTGGAAAAAATAAAACACATGGGAGCTATTGTATGAGGTTATGTTTGCAGTTTGTCCCGTTTAATGGAAAACAATCTGTTTGATATTCGTGTTAATGGCAGTTGATTTTGTGTTTTTATCAGGTCTTTTCTTAGAGCATAAATATTAAGAAATTCTTCTTGAGGGTTCTATAATTATTTTAAAAATATTGGTTATTATATAGAGAGGATTATATCTATTATGATTTGTGAATTATATATTTGATTTGATTATATTATATATTTTATTTACAAATAATTTAGAAATGATTATAATGTGTATTATTTTTAAAATGTTTAAATCAAATTATAATGTGAAGTAATATTTTTAAATTGATTATGTTATATTTCTATTTTATTTGGAATAATGTTTTAAAATTAATAATTTCAGATAACACATTTAAGTTCATATTTATATAGAATTTTATTTTTAAATTAGGTTGTAAAATGTGATTCTTTGATGAATTGATTTAAGTGTGTATAAAATTGTTGACATAGAATTAATGCCAAGACAAGTAGAATGGGGTGTATTCTATCTTATGGGGATTCTTTTGGTGTGTGGTGGTAGTGCATGTGATCTAGCAATAGAGAAATTAGGAGGCTAGGCACCAATGTGAAGTGAACCAAGTGAAATCAAAATGTCTAATAAGATTGACATAGATCACCTACGAGCATCACACTATGAGTTACAAAAATAAACTACAAGTAGATCATCAAATAAATTAATGAAAACAAAGGTGTATTGGAGGAGATAAAAACAGTAATATATGTGCACTGCTAGAAGGATAGGAAATTACAAGCAATTTTTTTACACATTATAGAAATACTATGCGATATTATGATTCCCACAATACATAAAAAGTCTTGAATAGATACTATAAGAGTTAATGTGCCACCTAGATTAGCCAATGAAATATGTGAGGAACAGTTCAATAGTGGATTATAAACTATAAGAGAGATAATAGATAATGTTGCTAAATTTATGAACATCAAGTGTTGATCTCAAACAAATAGTTGAAGGGAGGTTCATACATTATATGTGTATGTTGAGCCTAGTGATGCTTAACATGTCAGTATAATTTTTTTAATGTAATCATGCCACTTTATAATGAAATGAAATGTTAGTGACAATGATACACTATGAATTAAGATAGGCTAGCTTGGAGGAGTAGTTTTATTTGAAAAAAGAAAAAGAAAAAATAGAGCTCCAAGCAAGTTGTAGGCCAAGTGGTTTGCTTGGTTATAATGGATGACCGTCACATTCCTAAAAGTACAGGGATGTAGTTGTAGCCAAATTCCTTTGTTTACTTGTTCTTCAATATGATAAGTTGGTTGCAATAATCCAAAATAATGACTATGAGTAGTTAATTTTGGTTATTAGGTCCTATGAATGTATGTTTTTAAATATAAGTGTTGAATATCAAGATTCATCAAATTTTAAAAGATTTAGACCAATTGGTACTTTAAAAAATGGATATGCTATTTCACTAATACCCAATGAAAATTGATATTTGATTGGGAGGCTAGCTAAGTAAAATAGTAAGCAAAATACTTGAGTGTGGCTTTTGATCCAAGTCATTAGAAATAAAGAATTAAGTTATTGATATTTATACTTGTTTTTAATAGCTTATATTTTTTATTATTATGAAAATTATTCTTAACTACTATCTCAAGTTTTAATGGATTTATTGTAATTATGATAATAACTTCCCTATTAGGTGGTGTAATACCACATTAAGAAAACCTACACTCATCTTGACTACTTGAGAACTCCATGTGCAACCATGTAGAAGAAAAGAAGAGACCTTCCTTTGCTAAAAATCATCTTGCAGCAACTAATAGCCTATGATATCCTACACCCAAGACCTACCACCAACTTGTAGCCCTTACACCAAATGATGGTGAGTTTCCCTACATGCACACAAAACATACCAATTTCATTACATAAAAAAATTATTCTATTTACAAGTATGAACTTGTGCTTACCCTATTCACACTCTTACACACAAAACTATAGCTCCTTAGTTAAACAATCACAGTATAAGGCTCCACTTTTCATCATCATGAGCTTTGTCCCCTTCACTCTACTCAACCTCTATAATGTATAAGGTTCCACTCTACATAAAATGGGACACAAGAGGAATTCACTATTCTATCTATCTGACAAATTCACTGCCAACATCAACACAGTTTGACAATTTCTTTTGTCAAAATTAAAAAACCAGTCTATACTCCACATAAACTGGTGGTCATTGATTATTCCCAATCACACAAGTCATTGCAAGGCTCTTTTCATGAATCATTAATAACTTCAATCAAATCACTCAATATATGGATGGCAAATTCAAATTAACAAAACCAACATTTACAAATAATAAGCAGTATACAATTTTTCAATTTTTCTTCACACCAAGTGTGGTGCCACCTCTTCTCAAATCTGCAAACCTTGTAATTCGCTTTCATTCCTCTATTTCCCATACATTCACCCGCTTACTCCTTCCTCACTAGGCTGCGTGGCTCTAATCTTTCCACATAGCATCTCAAACCTTATCGCGCCAGCTTTACTTCTACTGGGCATTATTTTTCCCCACGATTCCCCTCATTTCCTTTTCTCTAGCTCCTCTTTTTTTTTTTTGCAGTCATTATATCTATCATATATTGTTACTCTTTTCCATGCGACCCAAGCATGCTGTTACAGTCTACAGAAGGCGACGTAGCCTTTATCTGCATTTACTTTAATCATTACTGCCTATTACAAGGCATGACATTTACAATTAATCCCTGCTTGGAGTTTTTTATTCTGAAAACATCTGCTCACTCTTATCCATTCAACCCTCCAATCTGCCTTTTGTATTTTCTTTATCTTCCCAGCTGCGTGGGTTTCTTAGTTGCTGAGTCTCTTTTTCGAAATTCTAAATTACCTTCTCTGCGTGGGTCTTCTATCTCTTATACTAGATGCATTTTTAATTGCAGTTTAAATTTCAAAATGCCATGAGTCTCTCGTGGTTGTCTCCTTTTTCAAAACTAAAAATGCAGTCCATACTCCAAAAAGACTAGTGGTAATTGATTATTCCTAATCAGATAAGACATTGCAATGCTCATTTCATGAACCACTAATAATTTCAATCAAATCACTATATACATTGATGGAAAATTCAAATTAACAAAAACAACATTTACAAAAATTAAGCAGTATACAAATTTTGAAATTTTCTTCAAATGAAGTGTGGTGTTGCCTCTTCTCAAATCTTCATACCTTATACTCTTCTTTCGTTCCTTTATTTCCCATACATTCACCCATTTACTCCTTCCTCATTAGGTTGTGTGGCACAAATCTTTCCACATAGCTCCTCAAAATTTATCACACTATCTTTACTTCTACTATGCATTATTTCTTTCCACGATTCCTTTCATTTTCTTTTCTCCTATTGGAAAACTGAATGCTCCTAAGCCTCTTGCTCTCATGTCAGATCCCCTGCTTCACTTACCCATCAGGAGCCCCCAATTTCAACGACAGTTTTTGGGATTTCCTCCTTGCAGCTCCTGATAGGCATTGAAGTAAAAGTGGTAGCTCATTTTGAATTCCCAATTAATGCTGGTAGGTGATTTCGAATTTGAGAGGGAATGTTTTGAAAGACAAAATGAATGAAGACAGATTATTCTATCAGTTGAGAAGACTTAGTTGGAGTTGAATATTTTTTTCTGTGCAGCAATAGTCTGTAGACAAAGAATTTTTTCTATATGAGCTTCTAAAATCTCCTAAACAATAGTAGCTATTTGTTTTGTGTGTGAGTAGAGATTACTCTTGAAGAGCTTAGTGTAGCTCCACTCAGTTGAGCTCCTAGCAGCTTCTGAATTTTGATGTTTGTTTGGTTAAACAGCTCATAAAAGCTCCTAGAAGTTAGTAGTCTATAGTTTGAGTTTAGTGTCTGATATTTATGTTTAAATGTATTTCCATTTCTAGCTTATTGAATAGAAAGCAAAGTTGTGTGTCTCTAATTTTATTTTGCATTTTGATTTGTGTATTTCTAGTTTGGCTGGAAAACAAAGTAGGAACTCTATGGCTTTAGTTTTTGTTTAAAAATTTGACATGGTATTAGAGCTATAGGTCCCATTTCCTTGTGTGTTAAACCATTTTTTCTTCTTTTGGGTATTAAGTTTTTTTTGTGTATGAGACATGGTAGAGATGAAGGAAAGAGTTGGAATTAGCCACTGTCTTTTAATGGATAGAACTATGATATTTGGGCAAAGAAGATGAAGACCATAATGGTTGCCAATGATTTGTGGGAGTTTGTGGTTAGTGGTTTCAATGATGTGACTGACCCAGTAGCATACAATGTGCTCACAAAAAACCAGAAGACCCAATTGAACGAGTTGAGAAGGAAAGATGCTAAGGCATTGAGTTTGATAGAAGCAGCCTTGACAAAGGCCATTTTTCCTAGAATAGTAGTAGCTAACTATGCAAAGGAAGCTTGAAAAATCCTCCAAATGAACTACAAAGGGACTGAAAAAATCAGATTGGTGAAGATTTAGATGCTTTGAAGAGAGTTTAAGACTCTTGAAATGAAGGACAACGAGTTCATCTCAGTTTTCCACACAAGACTCTCATGTTTAATAAACCAGTTGAGAGTGAATGTTGAAATTATTGATGATTAGAGAATTGTGGACAAAGTCCTCAAGAGCTTACCCACGAAGTTTGATGCAGTTGTGATTGCCATTGAAGAGGAAAAGGATCTCACAAGATTGTTGATGAGCTAATGGGTTCTTTGCAAACCCATGAGAAATGCCTAAATAGGTCTACAAGTTCCTCTCAAGAGCAAGATTTTAAAACTCAGTCAAATGCAAGAGGAAGGGTGAGAGGTAGAAACAAATCCAAACGTGGTAGAGGGAGATCTGGATGTGGTAATACTAGAGAAGATAGCTTGGTACGAGCAAACAACCAAGGATTAAGTAACTCTTAGACCAGTTGCCAAAGAGACAAGAAAAATAATAGTTCGTATCAAAAGAATGACAAGAGAAATGTTGAATGCTACTACTATCATAAGTTTGGGCATTATGCGAGTGAATGCTAGACAAAGCAATGTGACCAGCCAAAAAAAATGCAAATGTGGCTGATTCGAATGTGGCTAAAGGAAACCAATCCACAACCTTCATCATGTGCAACATTGGTGAAGAAAGCAACCCCGAAGTCTAGTATTTGGATAGTGGTTGTAGTAACCACGTGAGTGGTAATGAAAGTCTTTTTTTCTTTCATTGACAAAAATGTAAAGTCTAAAATAAGAATGGGAAACACTAGAGTATTTCTTATTGTTGGCAGAGGATTTATTATGATCCGCAACAAGCAAGGTGAGAAGGAGATACAAAATATATTTCTTGGTCCTGGATTAAAGCATAACCTCATGAGTGTTGGTCAGTTGATCCAAAATGGATATAAAGTGCTGATGCAGAAGGGTCAATGCATCATTTATGACAAGAATGAGAGGATGAAGGTGTTTGCAGTAGTCCAAATGACAAAGAACCATATGTTTTTGTTGAAGATTGAGATGTGTTTCTCATCTCAATCTATTGTTGCACCTCTCAAGAATGGAGAATGTACAACAATACATCATGTGGTGCTCAAGAGCACCATTCAAAATCCCTCGAAGCTATGACATTTTAGGTATGGACATTTAGGCTATGTTGATTTGAGTCTTTTGTCCAAGAATAGAATGATTGATGGTCTTCCAAAAATAGTAGATCCTATTGTTAGATGTGAGGCTTGCATTTTTGGGCAAGTAACATAGACAGCCCTTTCAATCGGGAAACTCTACAAGGGAAAGAGTGTCATTAGAGATGGTGCATACAAATTTGGTAGGCCCTATGCAAATCATTTTTTTTATTAAAAGTAGATTTTTTATGTCATTCATTTATGATTACAGCAGTAAGACATGGGTCTATTTTTTGCAACATAAATCTAAAGTTTTTGATAAGTTTTTGTTGTTTAAGTCCCAAGTAGAAAATGAGAGTAGACATTTTATCAAGGTCCTAAGGTTAGATCATGGAGGAGAGTATACCTCTAATTTTTTTGTGAATTTTTGCAAGCACGATGAAATGATGCAGGAGCATCCAGTGGTGTAAGGGCAATCTTGCATCACCCAAAAATAGTTAAATTTCAAATTTTTTTGTTTTTAGATATTTTTACATTTTTGGATACCCTTTTCGTCATAATGAAATTCTCAATTTATGGTTTTTATTTTATATTCCTAGGTTGAAAGATATTGCAGTTTTAGTTTCCCAGATTTGCACCTAAAAATCTTTTGAGTTAGATTTGAGGAAATTAGAGTTCTCAGAATGGCCCCAAAACTTGCCAAAATCAGAATAGCTAATTTCAAGCGCATTATTGACTTTGATACCTTTCCAACGGTTCAAACGGTTAGCGAATCAGAGTCCTAGATCAAAAGTTATGGCCTTGGAAAGTTGGCACACTTTCTAGAAGATACAATTGCAAATGTTCTTTTGAAATTTAAACTCCAACTTGTAATTTTCAGCGCCAAACTGCCTAAACTCAAATTTGAATGTTGTTTTGGCTCCAAACTAAAGAGGATCTCTATTTCTGGGCGGGTTTCTAATTTTTGGGTAGCTTTTTAGGGACAAGCTCGCATATTGTAAAAGGGTTATTCTATAACTTTCTGTAACTTGCATGTGTTGTAGAACTTGGGGATTTGTGATCCTCTTCATATAAGAAGCTCCATTTTTTGAATAATAAAATTATTCATTTGTTTGTGGCTTATTTTCTAAGTCTCGGGTTGCGCCCTCATCAAGTGGTATCATGGTGGGTTTTCTTGAGTGTGTGGACAGATCGCCAATTGTGAGACAGTTCGCACTAGGGTCGTGGTTGTGGGTCAAGATCAAGAAAGATGTCTCCAAGAGTGATGCCTAGTAGGTGTGGTGTTGCCAGAGGTGGTTGAGGCGGCATAAATGCTAGTGGAAGAGATGCACTAGCAGCCCTCCAGAGATAGATTGATGCGTTACAAGAGCAGTTGAGAAGAGGGTTAAACCCGAGGGAGGAAAGTGAGGATGAAGGAGAGGAAAAAGGTTCAAATATAGAAGAGGAAGAAGAAAAAATTGATCAAGACCAAATGCGACTAATAAGGGCCATTTCAAATATTGGGAAAAGACTCAGAGCAGAAGTCTTCAGTTATTTTGAAAGTCTGAACCTGGAAGAGTTGATCGACTGGATCAACGAGTTAGAAGAATATTTTGAGTATGAGGAAATAGAGGACCCAGATCGAGTTAAATTTGCGAAAATGAAGTTGAAGAGCCATGCCAGTATTTGGTGGAAAGAGATCTAGTTAGAAATAAATCAAAGAGGAAAAGGGAAGATCACCAGATGGGATCGCATGGTAGAGAAACGAAAGAAGCAGTTCATACCAATGGACTACAAGTTAGATCTATTGAAGAAATTGCAAGGATTGAAGCAAGGAAGCAGATCTGTGAAAGAATATAATGAATATTTTTACAAGATAGTCATCAGAACGGGTCACATAGAGGCCAATAAGGAGAAGGTTGTCTGATATATTAATGGGTTACGATCGAGCATTTAGGAGGATTCAAGCCTAGTCAGAATGACCACCATTGAGGATGTGTATCAGTTTTCTGTGAAGGTGGAAGAAAAGCTGAACAAAAGATTTGATGGCAAGCAAAAAGGACAAGGAGGTCAAAGCGGAAGGGGTAGTGGAAAATGTTTAGGAATCCAAAATGATGATGAAAAGAAAACTAAAGATGTGGGTACCAGCCGAAGCCAAAGGAATGACAACTTCTACCGCCCTCGTGATCAAAACCGTGGTGATCAAAGAGGTAGAGGATGAGGGAGATATGGACAAGGATCTGGAAGAGGTGGTTTCAGAGAAACATGTTTCCAATGTGGTGAAGAAGGGCATCAAGCCTATGAATGTCCACAACACCAAGGAAGGATAGACAAAAGGCTAGAAGGTCTTAAAAGGGTTGCACGTGCAAATGAGGAGGCCCAATTTGAACATTTAGATGATGTTGAAAGGGGAGAAGCCCTAGTGATTAGGAGAGCCCTGGTGACTGAGGAAAAGCAACCAAAATAGAGGAAGAATCTATTTTGCACAAGGTGCAAGTGTGAAGGAAAATGTTGTGATGTCATTATTGACGGTGGGAGCACCAATAATCTGGTATTAGAGGAAATGGTCACAAAGTTGAAGTTGAAGCGGGAAATGAACCCGCATCTGTATTGGATTGCCTAGTTGCAGAAAGACCACAAAGTTTTGGTCAAGGAGTAGTGCCTAGTAAAGTTCAAGATCGGGAGCTACCATGATGAAGTACTCTGTGATATCATCCCCATGGATGCATGTCACATGTTGTTGGGGAGGCCGTGGCAGTTCGATAGGTGAGCTATACATGATGGTTGTACAAACACTTATTCCTTGACATATGATGGGGTTCATCACAAGTTGAAACCCCTGAAGGAGACCAAAGAAAAGGTATGTAGTAGTGTTAGAATTTGTTATGTAGATGGAAGAAAAATTTTAGAAGGTATGAAGCATGAGTGTGTGTGTTATGCATTGATTCCTAGAGTGAGTAAGGAGAATAGTGAGAAGGTTTCAGAAGAAGTTTCTGGGATGTTGGATGAGTTTCAGGATATTATTTCTGATAATGTACCTGAGGGTTTACCACCAATAAGGAAGATCAGTCATCAGATTGACTTGATTCCTGGAGCCAGTTTGCTAAATAAGATAGCTCATACAATGACTTCAATAGAAAATGAGTTGAACAAACAAGTTCAAGAGTTGTTGAGAAAGGGTTTGATACGGGAGAGTTTGAGTCCATGTGCAATCCCTGTAGTACTAGCACCAAAGAAGGATGGGGAGTGGAGGATGTGTACAGATTCTTGAGCCATAAACAAGATAATAATCAAGTACAGATTTCCCCTGCCAAGGATGGATGACTTGATGGACTGTTTGAGTGGAGCACAATACTTCACAAAGATTGACCTGAAGAGTGGATATCACCAGATCCGGATTCGAGAGGGAGATGAATGGAAGACTACCTTCAAGACCAAAGAGGGCCTGTACGAGTGGTTAGTCATGCCTTTTGGGCTAACCAGTGCACCGAGCACATTCATGCGGCTCATGAATGAAGTACTAAAAGAATTTCTTGGAAGTTTTGTTATTGTATATTTAGATGATATTTTTATTTTCAGTAAGACGTTGGATGAGCATATGATGCATATTCAAAGAGCCTTTGAGAAGTTAAGAGAAGAGAAACTATTGATTAATCTGAAGAAGTACAGTTTTGTGAAAAGGGAGTTAGTGTACTTGGGGTTTGTTGTCTCAACAGAAGGTCTCAAGATGGACCTAGAGAAGGTGAAGGCTATTTTGGAATGACCTACCCCAAGAACTGCTACCGAGGTGAGATCTTTCCATAGTTTGGCTAGTTTTAATAGAAAGTTCATTAGAAACTTCAGTAGTATTTGTGGACCTCTGACTGAAACAATGAGGGGATAGAAAAGAATTCAAGTGGAGTACTAGAGCGGCAAAAAAATTTAAACTATTGAAGCAGAAGGTGCCCATTGCCTATTTTAGTGAAAAGTTAAATGATGCCAAGAGAAAGTATTTTGTATATGATCAGGAATTTTATGCAATAGTTCAAGCATTAAAGAAATTGAGACATTATTTGTTGCTGAAGGAATTTGTTCTATATACTGATCATTAGGCCTTGCAGTACCTAAATAGTTAGGGAAAATTAAATCAAAGGCATATGAAATGGGTAGAGTTTTTGTAGAGTTATACCTTTGTTTTGAAACATAGGAGTGAGAAGTCAAATAGGGTTGCAGATGCCTTAAGTAGGAGGCATACATCAATGACAAAGATGTAGATTGAAGTGGTTGGGTTCAATGAACTCAAGACACTGTATGCAGAAGATCATGATTTTGCAGAGGCTTGGAAAGCTTGCAAGGAACCTGTTACAGTGGACAGGACAAGGTGGCTAGATTTCATAATCTAGGATGGCATGTTATTTAAGGGAAGTCAATTGTCTATCCCGAAGAGTTCCATGAGGGAGAACTTGATAAAGGAGAAGCATAGTGGAGGAATGGCATGACATTTTGGTCGGGATAAGACCATTGCCATTATCAGTAAGCATTATTATTGGCCTCAGTTGTCACAGGATGTGAAGAAGTTTGTACAAAGTTGCATGGTATGTCAGATGGCTAAAGGAGTGAGCCAGAGTATAGGCTTATATCAACCCTTACCTATACCAAAGAGGCCATGGGAGGATATAAGGATGGACTTTTTTCTTAGTTTGCCAAGGACACAACAAGGGAATGATTCATTCTTTGTGGTGGTTGATAGGTTTTCAAAGATAACACATTTCATTCCATGTCAGAAGACCCATGATGCAGTCCACATTGCTGACTTGTTCTTCAAAGAGGTGGTGAGGCTACATGGTCTGCCAAAGAGTATTGTTTCAGATCGTGACACCAAATTTGTAGGGTACTTTTGGAGGACCTTGTGGAAGAAGCTGAAGACAGAGCTGAAGTTTAGTTTTGCACACCATCCAAAAATAGATGAGTAGACAGAGGTTGTTAGCAGGAGTCTAGGTAACCTACTGAGATGTTTGGTAGGAGATAAACCCAAGGGATGGGACTTGATCTTACCCTAGGCAGAATTTTCTTACAACAATTTTGTCAACAGAAGCACTGGTAGATCACCATTCCAGATTGTGTCTGGAGGTAGCCCCAGAACAGCTCCAAAATTGAAGAAGATGGACCAAGAGAAGAAAATAAGTGTTGAAGCCAAAGATTTTGCAGAGCACATCAAGAATATACATGAGAAGGTACGAGAACACATTAATAAGATGAATACGCAATATAAGGCTAAGGCAGAGCAGAAAAAGAGGAATAAGGAGTTTCAGATTGGGGATGAAGTAATGGTCCGCTTGAGGAAAGAAAGGTTTCCCATGGGAACCTATAACAAATTGAAGATGAAATCCAGTCCTTGTAAGATTTTGAAGAAGCATGATTCAGGGAATGCATATGAGGTAGAGTTGCCTGATGGAATCAACATTTCCCATGTGTTCAACATTTCAGATTTAACAGAGTATCATGAAGGTGGAATGGAGGAAACACCAACAATAG
The DNA here is from genome assembly GCA_007258455.2 of Sequoia sempervirens. Taxonomy (NCBI): domain Eukaryota; kingdom Viridiplantae; phylum Streptophyta; class Pinopsida; order Cupressales; family Cupressaceae; genus Sequoia; species Sequoia sempervirens. The sequence continues at coordinate 93,052,480 of VDFB02358134.1, read as the reverse complement.
GGCAGTATGGCATTCCAGCATCTACTTCAGAAAGGGAGGAGATTGAAGCAATCTTAGATAGTTGTGTGGGAAGGATTACCAAAAAAAGGTAGTATGAAGAATATCTAGTGAAATGGAGAGGAAGGCCTATGGAAGATTCATCCTGGCTATCTAAGGTAGCAGTTAACCGGTTGGATTTTCCTCAACCATCTAAGATGTGATGGGGTCACTTCTCAAATTACCCTAGGTGTCTAATGCAAGAGCATCCAGTGGTGTAAGGGCAATCTTGCATCACCCAAAAATTATTAAATTTCAAGTTTCTTGGTTTTTATATGTTTTTACATTTTTGGATACCCTTTTTGTCATAATGAAATTCTCAATTTACAGTTTTTATTTTCTATTCCTGAGTTGAAAGATATTGCAGTTTTAGTTTCCTAGATTTGCACCTGAAAATATTCCGAGTTAGATTTGAGGCACTTATAGTTCCTGGAACGGCCCCGAAACTTGCCAAAATTGGTATAGCAAATTTCAAGCACATTATTGACTTTGAGACATTTCCAATGGTTCAAAAAGTTCGCGAATCGAAGTCTCAAATCAAAAGTTATGGCCCTGGGAAGTTGGCGCACTTTCTAGAAGATACAATTGCAAATGTTCTTTTGAAATTTGAACTCCAAGTTGTAATTTTCAGTGCCAAATTGGCTAAACTCAAATTTGAATGTTGTTTTGGCTCTAAACTAAAGAGGAGTTCTATTTATGGGCGGGTTTCTAATTTTTGGGTGGCTTTGTGGGGACAAGCTCGCATATTGTGAAAGGGTTATTATGTAGCTTTCTGTAACTTGCATGTGTTGTAGAACTTGGGGACTTGAGATCCTCTGCATGTAAGAAGCTCCATTTTATGAATAATAAAATTATTCTCTCATTTGTGGGTTATTTTCTAAGTCTCAGGCTGCCCCCTCATCATGAAATTAAGGAGATTATAGCTAATTATACTCCACAACAAAATTGAGTGGTTGAAAGAAAGACTAGGACCATCATGGAGATGGAAAGGAGTATGATGAAAGCAAAAGGACTCTAACTAAATATTGGGGAGATGCTATAGCAACAACTATTTATTTGATAAATAGAAGTCCAACAAAGGCAGTCCATGACAAGATAACTCATGAGGCATGGACAAGATGTAAGTGGATAGTTGAGCACTTGAGAGTGTTCAGGTGTGTAGCATATGCACACGTGCCTAAAGAGAAGAGGAAAAAATTGAATGACAAGGGTAAAAATATATTTTTATGGGCAACAATGAAGATTCCAAAACCTATCGGCTATACAAGTTAGTCACCAAAAACAATCATTATTTGGGACATGGAGTTCCTAGAAGACAAGTCATGGGATGGAGTGGTAGATTTTGACAACTCAAAACCACTCCTGAAAGCTTGTGAAGAAGCAAAAATTGAACATGAAGTTTAGCAAGACGAGTCTACAAATGCTCCTAAAAGTGTTGGTCAAGCTCTTAAAAGCTCTGGAAGAGCTCCTGAAAGCTCTCGATGACTCTTGATGGCTTTTGAAGCCAAAAAATAGTTAGTAAGACAATCAAGAAGACAGATATAGTCAGCCAGATGATTGTCTCTTGAAGCTACCGGTCAATCTCTTGAAAGCTCCTGACAGCTCCTGAAGGCTCCTGAAGTGATCAAACAAAAGGAAAGTAGCCAGAGACAACCAAAAGATTGGTTCCTAAAAGCTCCAAAAGATCAGTTCCTGAAGAGCTCCTGAGAGCTCCTAAAATCTCTAGAAGAGCTCCTGAAATCACTAGTAGAGCTTCTGAGAGCTCCCAATAGCTCTTGAACCCACTTGCTCAGCACGACAAGAATAGTAGTGAAAGTTCAGAACCACCTCTCACCTCCTTAATGCCAAAGAAGACCAAGAGTCTAAGGGAGATCTACCAAAATGAAAGGTATGATGAAGATTTTGATGAGAGTGTGAATTTTGCAATATTTTCTCATGGTGATCCAGTTTATTTTGAAGAAGCTATGAAAGAGGAGAAATGGTGTGAGGCCATGGATAAGGAGATAGATGCAATAGAGAGGAACAACACATGGGAGTTAACAAATTTTTCTCCCAACAAGCAAGTTATTGGGGTGAAATGGGTCTACAAGACCAAGTGAAATGTCGAAGGAAGGATAGACCGACATAAAGCAAGATTAGTTGTCAAGGGGTACAAACAATAGTTTGGGAGAGATTATAATGAGACATTTTCCCCTGTTGCAAGGATGGCGACCGTGCGGAAAGTTATAGCAATCACAGCCCAGCATATGTGGAAGGCATTTCAAATGGACGTGAAGTCCACCTTCCTTAATGGAGTGTTGAAACAAGAGGTTTATGTGGACCATCCATTCAGATATGAAGTTCCATGTCAAGAACACAAGGTTTATAGGCTGAAGAAAGCTCTTTATGGGTTGAAGCAAGCTTCACGAGCATGGTACAATAGGAGTGACTCATATTTGACGAGCAATGTCTTTAGCAAAAGCAATGGTGAGCCCACTCTTTACATGAAGGCAACAAATGGTAAGGTTTTGATTGTTGAAATTAGCATCATTCACATTCATCCATTCATCAGGTAAATCAAGTTCATTAAATTCAATCTCCTAAGGTCATCCATTTAAATTGAATAAATTAACTTTATTTAATTTAAGCTTATCATTATCCCTCTTTGATTAAATAAGTCAAACCTTTATTTAATTAAATCTAAAACATCTTTCATCTCCTTTTTGATTTAGTTTAATCCCTAAAATTGAAGTCAAATGGGTCAAATCACCTAATCCTCTTTTTTAATTAACTAAATCATGATTAATATAATCTAATCACCCATCACATCCTCTAGTTTTTCCCACTTGCACAAATAAATCAATTAACTCATTTATTAAATCCTCATTTTCCCTTAACAAGGCATCTTTGGAGAATATTCCTTCAAGTTTGAATTAAAAAAAAGTAGACTTGTCCCTTCCAACATGGCATTAACTGCCCTCTTACATGTTCCCCACTTGGCATTTAAGTCCCTTTTTCTCCCTCCAACAAGCCAAATTTGAATTTGAAAAGGGCAACTAATCTCATTTGTTGGCACATTGACCAAAACTTGCACATTCCTCAACCATTCATATGCTGACAAATGGCACTTTCCCATTGGTTGAATCTTCTTCCCACATTGCTCTCTTTTAGGCACTCTTTCAACTTGGTATTCTATAAATAGAAGGCTCATTCTTAATTTCTAACATTCACGATCTTCATGCAAAGTTACTCTCTTCAATTGAGAGTTAATTTTTCCCACTTCATAGCATCTTCAACAACCCTCATCATTTGAGCTTTTCAAGGTTTGGTTAAGGGTCACTTTTCACAACAAAGTGACACCAATCCACTATGGAATAGGTGTGCATTGTTCTTTTTAGGATTTCAACTAACTTGTTTTGTTGTTTTGTTTGTAGAGAATAATGGACTATTTCATAAAGAATGCTATTTTGTCTGTTTTCTTTAAACTAACTTCATTATATATATATGTGTGTGTGTGTGTGTGTGTGTGTGTGTGTGTGTGTGTGTGTGTGTGTGTGGAATAGAGTTTCAAGTTGTAGATTTATAGTGTTACAAATTGGCACTAGAAGGAGGGAAAAATTATCAAAGAAAAAGAGTTTGTTTTTGTTTTGTTTGAATCTCTTTTGCAGGTTGAAACACATTTGCAAAGTAATCTCCAAATGTCTAGATTTAGAGGCATTTTTTTTTTTTTTACTTAAAAGAAGAAAAATTATATTGTTATCTTCAATTAAGTTTTACTTTTACTGTTAGTTATGTACACTTGCACTTAGAACACACAGGGTGGTATATGCAGTCACTATATTTTCTTTCTTGATTTCAACACTTAAATATGTCTTATGTGCACCATGCGAGTATTGCTTTTGTTGAACTATTGATATAAAATTAACTTCTTTGTTACATTGATGCTAATGATTTCAAATAGATTACAACATTTCCTGGAAGAATACACACTTTTCCTTCATGGTATCCTTTGAGTATATTACATTTAGCATTCCATATCTCGAGCCTTCGATTCACATGTAGTCGCATTCAAAAGGATGCATATTCTTTCATTATAGTGTTTGAATATGAGATACTTTCATTATGGTGTTTGGACATGAGTACTATCTAAATTCCCTTTACCAAATCCGTGTTTCTAGGAAAGCTTACTACTTGTAGTTATATAGATGATTTCTATTATGTAATAACTCAATCTATGTTTGTCATGGAAGATTGTTAAGAACTTGAATCATTCTTAAAATGTTTCTGTATTTTCCCCATAAATTAGTCAAGAATCAGTGTAAGGATCAACATGTTTAAGCCATTACAAGAAATCTACATCTTATATATCTATCCAAACAATCAGAGCCCTCAACTCGAATGACGAGAATTGACCCAATTGATGACCTGACATAGAACTTGGGCTTTGAAAGAGGCGAGGGTGAGGTTGGTCCTCTCTAATGAATGAACTACGTGTCATGTACAAGAGGATTCTATACAGAACTTGGAGGAGAACCACAAAAATATGGTGGTGACTATCCCAAAATATTTAACGGGTCACCACATCCACTCCTGCGAAGAACTATGTCCAAAATCTGCGATCCAACATTTTTTTCACTATGCTCGTATGGGTTTAGAAACTCTGGAGTTGAATGGTTTTCCAACCCAATCCTTCATAGTTTCAGACATATGACTACTCCATCAGATTTTTCTCTCATTAATGTAGCTATTAGCTCATCCATTTCCTTCATTTCTATTGAGCTTGTAAAGTTGTTATGAGCAGCATAGTGCAACATCTTTGTTCTTTGAAAAGAACTATGAATCTTCCCAAACTCTGTACTTTCTACAACTACCAATTTTTAGATGTGGTAGCTGGGTGACCAAAGACTATGAAGAATATGAAGAGTGTCAAATAATCACCTTTTTCTTTTCTATAATTTAATGCGCTTCCCATCTAGTTCAAAGTTCTAAGTCAATAGTGGTCATAAATCTTATGGTAAAAGAGTCATCCAAAAATTTGAGAAGTATATTTTTTTTTTTCAACACCACTATTGCCAATGAGAAAAAGCTTTATGAAATGATCTTAACTAGACCAACCCCTCAAAGCTTTTCAAACATTCATTTGTGTAACTTCCATTACTGGTGCGGGCAACAAGAATGCTAGCAAATTTTTGAGAATTTGATTTATGCTTACTAATCGCATTGAGTTGAAGGTTTCTTACGCCTCTTCTAACAAAATATTTTCTATGAAAATCCTGCAATCATTATCTTTTATAAAGCTGACATCTCTTTCAGGTTTTCCTAACAGTTGATGTGCTTTAGTAGAAAAATTTCAAGTATTTGATATTATTTTACTGCTACAAGGTTGTTGCTCACAAAATTGGAGAAGTGAAAGGTTAGTATACATTAGTAGTACAACATCAAACACTAGTACATGCAATCCTCACTGCTAGTAAATTCCGATACACACATCAAATGCTGGTAAATTTCCTTTAAAACTACTATTCAGGCAATCCACTAATGTGCACTTTCCATTATTGCTACACATACATGTTTTGTGTGTAAGATAGGATCTTGTGCCAACATCAATCCAATGGCAGTAAATAATGAGAGGCACTATTAGTAAGAATTTTTTTTATTATCAAATCATCAGTTGTCTTTAATTTTCACCTATACTTCAAATCTGCCATATCTTTCTTAGGTAATCGCGTGATATCAACATTCTATATGTTGTTACATAGTGTTGTGGTTTAAATGCTGATTCCATCTTTTGATATTGATTTATGCTTCTGATGATTTTTTTTGTTAAATAGTAAAAGAATTTTTTTCTTTAGGTAGGCCTTTATTGGTATCGAGTCATACAAATCTTTAATGCTTAATATTTTCACCTTTGTTATGAAATAACTTGCACAATAGAAGAATATGATATGAAATATGTGGCAAATACTTGATAATAATTGAGAATAACAAGCCACTTCAAGGGGGCAAACCTCCAAATACCTCTAATGAGAACACACTTCACACTTGATGATGAAATAAGACTCACAACCTCCTATATATACCTATTTATGCCAAGGATATCACCTAGGCCGACTTAGACACACCTATATAAGACTTAGGCCGACCTAAACAACTAAATAACAATATACTAATGATAATATGACTTAATAGAGAGTTAAGATAGCCACAAGCCAACTATTCATAACCCTGATGTACACATATTAAGGGCATAGCATGCCCCTTCTTCAAAGAAGCATTGTCCTCAATGCTAATCAAGTTTGGAAACTTTTGAATGAACTCCTCGCCTTCCCATGTGGCCTCTTCAACCTGGTAACTTCTTCCATTGGATGAGATACCTGATAGTTCTATTCCTGCCTTCTTTGTAATGTTTGAAAATGCACTGGTTCCAAAATGATTCTTCCTTCTTCATCCAACTCGGGAAGTGTTTTTTGATTGGGAATATTATGCCCAATTACCTTCTTCAAATAGGAAACATGAAAAACTAGATGTATCTTTGTTGTTGGTGGCAACTCAAGCTTGTAGGAAACACTACCGATCTTCTGCATGATTTGGTATGGACCATAATAATTTGGAGACAACTTATTATTATTTCTTTGCTACTTTAGTGAGATTTGCTTATAAGGCTACAATCACAAGAAAACCCAATCCCCAACTTCAAAACTTCTTTCACTATGATGTTGGTCTGCCTGTTGTTTCATTTGATTTTGTGCCATGGCTAAATTCTCGTTGAGTCCTAAAAGTACTTGTTGTTGATGAAGCAAGTGGTCTTCTACTACCTGAACTCTTGGGGACACCTTAATTGATGATGTTATGGAAGGAGGATGATATCCATAAAGTGCCAAAAATGGAGACATTTTTGATGAGCTATGAAAAGAAGTGTTATACCACCATTCTGCAAGTGGTAGCCAATCTACCCACTGAGACTGTTTCTCTAAAGTGAAACAACGTAGATATCCTTCCAAACACTTATTAACAACCTCGTTTTCCCATCTGATTGAGGGTGGTATGAAGAGCTAAGAGCCAAGTGAGTACCCAAACATGAGAATAAATCTTTCCAAAAGTGACTAGTGAAGATAGGATCACGATCACTAACAAGAATCCTTTAGGTGTACTCATGTAGCTTGGATATTCTCCAAAAATCTTAGCCAATGACTTGCTGTAAAAGGATGTGCTAATGCAATGAAATGTGCATATTTAGTGAGCCGATCAACTACCACCATGATGACATTATGACCTTTAGATTTGGGAAGCCCTGTGATGAAGTCCATGGATACCTCTTCCCAATGCTAGCTAGGAATAGATAAGGGTTGCAAGAGACCTGGTGTCTTAATTGTCTCCCCTTTATGCCTTTGACACACCAAACATTTAGCCACAAATTTTTGAACATCACCCTTTAGCCCTCCCAAAAGAAATCTTGCTTGACTCGATGATATGTCTTCAAAAATCCTGAATGACCACCCACTGAGACTCATGCACTCTATGAGAATCTTGATTTTAAGGTTGGAATTCTTGCAGAGATACAAATGCTCTTTATACCACAGAGTATCTCGCCTCCAACAAAACTTATCTGAACTACTATGATCACTTTTAATTGCTCATGAGATTACTTGTCACAATATCATTTTGCCACACTGCTTTGGCTTCCTCCACCCAATTTTCTTGTAATATTGAAAGGGCACACAATAAGGCTTCATCTTTCTCATCCTTCCTTGACAGTGCATCTGCGACAATATTTTCTTTCCCTTTCTTATATACAATCTCAAAGTCATATCCTAACATCTTAGTGACCCATTTTTGTTGCTCTTCAGAGATAGTTGTTGTTCCAAAAAATATTTTAGGCTATCATGATCTGTCTTAACCTTAAAATGTCTACCCAATAGATAATGCCGCCATTGTTTCACTGCATGGAGTATTGCTAGCATTTCCTTCTCATAAATAGGTTTTAGTTGATTCTTACCTTTTAATTGACGACTCTGAAAAGCAATTGGTAGACCTTCTTACATAAGCACTGCTCCTATCCCATTTCCAGAAGCATCACATTCCACAATGAATTCCTTGGTGAAGTCGAGGGCAAGTTCCGAGTTGTACACATAGCCTCCTTCAATCTCTCAAATGTTGTAATTGCACTCTGCTCCAATGAAAGGAATCCTTCTTCAATAGAGTGGTGAGAGGTGCTGCTATACTACCATAATTCTTCACAAATCTTCTATAGTACCTATCAATCCCAAGAATCCTCTCAAGTTTCTTAATGGTTTTTGGAATAGGCCATTCCATGATAGCCTTAATTTTGTTAGGGTCCACCTTTACTCCATGTGAAACTATGTGTCCCAAATACTCCACCTCTGTAAGAGCAAAAGCACACTTGGATGGCTTAGCATAGAGTTTATGATCCTCAAGTATTTGTAATGCTTGGTCCACATGTTGCAAATGTTCTTCCCAAGTCTTGCTATAAATTAATATATCATCAAAGAATACTAACACAAAATTTCTCAAGAACTTCTTAAAAATGGAATTCATCAAGCTTTGGAATGTAGATGGTGCATTGGTAAGACCAAATGGCATCACCAAAAATTCATAATGACCCTCATGAGTCTGAAATGTTGTCTTATAAATATCTTCCTCCTTAATCTGAATTTGGTGATCATAACCAGATCTAAGATCTAACTTGGTAAAAAACATAGCTCCATTTAATTCATCTAGCAATTCATCAATGACTGGAATTGGAAACTTATCTTTAATGGTGTACATGTTGAGCACTCTATAATCTGGACACATGTGCCAAGTATCATCCTTCTTACATACCATCACCATAGGTGAGGAGTACGCGCTTTGGCTATGCCTAATGATTCCTACCTCTAACATCTCTTCAACAATCTTTTCTATCTCTCTTTTATATGTGTGGATACTTGTAAGGCCTGATGTTCGGTGGTTGGCTCCTTGGGACTGACTGTATGGCATGATCATGATCCCTCTTAGGAGGAAGTCCTCTAGGCATATCTCCAAGAACAACTGAGTGACGATCAATTATAGTTTGCAAATCTGGATGAGTAGGAGTATTAGATTGAGAGACTTCTAATGAACATAGTTGGGCCAGAAATCCATCCACTCCTTTCTTAAGCAACTTTTGCATTTGATGAGAGCTTACCATTTGTGGAGATTTTTCCTTCAACCCCTTTAGCTCTACTAGCCTTTCTTCTGATTGAAATCTCATGAATAGTTCTTGGAAGTTCATCTCAATTGTTCCTAATGTAGTAAGCCATTGTACTCCCAAAACAATATCTGCTGCACCCACGGATATCGCATACATTAGGGTATCAAGTTGATAATCTCCCATGGATAATTTAATGCTATGACATTTCCCTGAACAACTAACTGTACCACCATCTGCAATCAAAACTTGAAACTCTGGAGCTGGATATATGAAACAATTTAGACGAGTAGCTAACTTTTTGTTGATGAAATTATGAGTACTACCTGAGTCGATCAACACTGTTACCTTCTACTTCTTTAGGAACCCCACCACCTTGAGAGTTTGTGGAGCATAAAACCTAAGAGTGCATGACAAGAAATGATTGGTTGAGAATCATGTGATTCCTCATTTGACTCCCTTTCATCTTCTAGTATGGGTTCCTCCTCTTCTTCCTCATTGGGACCTTCAATATAAAACAATTTATTTTCACTACATTTATATCCTCGACCGTATTTTCTATCACAATTGAAACACAAGCCTTTTGCTCTTTTCTCCTCAATTTTTTGTGGAGTCAACTTAGTAGGTTTTGTTGAATATCCTTTCTCTCTTGTCACATTAGCCCCTTGCTTCTTAGGAATCAAATACTTCTCCTCTACCCTGCGTGCTAAGATAAAAGAATCATTTATGGAACTAGGGCTAAATATGCGTACCTCATGTTGAATGTGATCCTTGAGACCACCCAAGAATAAGTCATTCAAGTTTTTCTCCATAATTGTATCCACCCTTAAGGATAGATTTTTGAATTGCTGAATATAATCCTTAACTGATCCTGTTTGTTGAAGTTTAGCTAGCTGGCTGAAGAAGTTGTCTGTGACGCTATTGCTATATTGTGCTTGGAGTTCCTCTATAAAAATTGACCATGAGACGGTGAGCCCTTTTTACTTCAATGAGTGCAAAGCCAACGATACCAAATGAATTGATCTGGTTCTAGATATAAGGAAGCCATTGTGACCTTTTGTCCATTTGGGATTTGGTGTACTTCAAAAAAATTCTCCATTTGGTTTATCCATGTTAGAGGATCCTTACCATCGAACTTGCGCATATCAACATTTGGAAATAAATTCCTAGATTCCATAGGAGTACTAAAGCTTGTGTCAGTAGTAGCTAACCTAGAATTTTCACCTTGGCCGCTTGAGAACTCCTTTCTTGATTCAACCCTGTAGGTGCTTCACATGTTTCGTATGTCTGATATATCTCCTCTTGGGTCACACATATCCATCTTAATTGAGGAAATTTATTCCTTGACCTTATTGAGTTCCTTATTATGAGTAATATCCTCGATTCTTTCACCATCCTTATCAGGAGTCTTCCCCGGAGTGACATTCTTTTTACCCCTTGTTGAAGGCCCTGGCATGATGGAAACCACTAATGTTGAAATAAATCACACAAATGAAACTTAAATTGTCTCAAATTTTTATTGTAATATCCTTTATAATGTCTTCAAAAACCTAGTAAAAATCAAACTCCAATTCAACAAGATGTGCGATATATGTAGATTCCAAAAAAATAGTGTAGAAACCTAATTCTGCAATAATTCGCTTAATTCTACTCCAATTCTTCTGAAATCTAGATTGCAGCTTCTTCAATATTTTCTTCAAAAACCCTTTAAAAATCAAAAAAAAATTCACCAAAATCTAAAAGATATGCTCTTCCCAAAATCGCCCTTAAAATTGAGAAAAGCCTTGCCTCTATGGTGCCAAGATCATGCTCTAATACCACTTGTTATGAAATAACTTGCACAATAGAATAATATGATATGAAATATTCTACAAATACTTGATAATAACTAAAAATAACAAGCCACTTCGAGGGGGAAAACCTCCAAATATCTCTAATGAGAACACACTTCACACTTGATGATGAAATAAGACTCACAACCTCCTATATACACCTATTTATGCCAAGGATATCACCTAGGCTGACTTAAACACACCTATATAAGACTTAGGCTGACCTAGACAACTAAATAACAATATACTAATGATAATATGACTTAATAGAGAGTTAAGATAGCCACAAGCCGACTATTCATAACCCGATGTACGATAATATTAAGGGCGTAGCAACCTTGTTTTCTTTTTGTGGCCCACTAGGTGGCTGCATTTAAAACTCCCTCCACCCATATCTAACCAAGTGTGGTATCTCTATCAAAACTACCCCAAAACACATCACCTTTTGCATAGATCCCACTGTCAATCTGTCGAAATTAAAATCCTTGAAGAATATTGTTGTGAGTATCATCAAAAGTATGAAAATAAAAAGTGAACATGATTGTAACTACATGTACATGGTTCTATTATCATATGCATATTTGAAATAAATCAATTTAATGCAATAAATGTTTTGAAGTTTTCCTGTACTTGCTAAACTAAAAATGTTGGGTGCATGAGGTCTTCAAATCAATTGTTCTTTTACGAAGGTGGGGGTAAAATTGACATTTATTATTGAGTTAATCATAAATAAATCATGTGATTTTGTCAATAGAATCTATTTTATTCATCTCTTTAAAAGGTTTCCTCAAATGATTAACATTTCTTATTGTTTCACAATACATGCATAACTCTTATTTGTGATGTTTGTAGGAAAACGAAGGAAAATGAAGAGGAGGGATTTTGTTCACACAGGGGATTTACAACATTGAAAGATAAGAGGCAATCTTGAACAAATCTAGGAGACAGAGGATTGAAGCCTTAAAAATCGAAATCAAAAGTGTTTTTGAATGCTTAAGAGTTTCGTTATATGCTTTAGTTTCCTATTTTGAACGAACTTACTTTTTGGATTCTAAAAAGATCAACTCTTGAAAGCTTTCATTTTTTGTGAGAAGGAACTTAAAATTAACTTTAGGAAAAACTTAATAAAGTTGGTTTTCAGAGTTAACAATTGAACAAGGCAAGTTTTCACATTTCTTTTAGTGCTTTAAAATGAATCAAAATCATTGCTTTATGGACTTAAAATGAACATGTGCAACTTTTTTGTGTGATTACTTACTCAAACTAACACCATCAAAAAGGACATATGTGCTTCTCTCACACTTCACAGTGATCTTGAGAATCAAAAGGTATTTTTGGTGGTCTTAGGTTGAGATAAAGTGATCACCTCCACACTTCATTTTTGAGTTTAAAACTAAACAAAAATTTGTGTGAGTGTGAGTAAACCTATTGCATGTGTTCTCCCTTTGTTTCTAAACAAAGGTTGATCAAACTATGAATATTTTTACTCACTTTTGTTTATCTTAGAGGGTCTACCTTGGGGAAAAAGTACTCACCCAAGGGAACGACTCAACTGGTAACACTTTGAAGCCAAGAGTATTTCCAGCCGAGATATAAATGTGGGTATTGGAATAAACGCTAATATCACACAATTGACTCTAAGGAGAAGGGAAGCAATGGTCTCTCGCCACATTGGGTCAACTCCTACAAATAAAAAGTCTAAACTAAAACCCTTGCTGTAGAAAGGCCAAAATCTGTATCTATTTGTTGGTGCAAGAATGGTCATTCTGAAGCCACCCCACAATTTTAGAGTCTTTAGTAGAAATGGAAAGCATGCCATGGGATTTTCATGGGTGTTGATGCTTGGCTGCCTGGTATAAGTGAGTGTCGTGGAGGGGAGCCAGTGGGGTCAAACATCTAACCATTTGCTAAAGATAAGCATAGCTGGACTTGTCCAAGTGGGGACTCAACAAATATTGTCTTTCATACCCATAGGATTGTGCTTGTTCTTGGTTACAAAACACTTTGCTTGTTTGAAGAAATTAAAGAAAAAACATTTAACATCATCATCAAAATTTCAAATTCTTTAGGAGGAAAATACAATTGACAAAATTCATGTGTTATTGCTTTCCCTTGGGATTTTATCCTTAGAGGTTTCTAAACACTTGGATTTACACATCATTTTTCCCACTAAAGTTAAACAATAGGTAACCCTTGCCTTAATTTCATCAAAGTTTCACACAATATACCTTGTGAAATGAGAAGGAGTTGAGACATTGGACATTTAGTTTAAAAACCTAATCAAGAAGTGTTTGTGGTAAAAGAAAGTCATTAAGAAAATACTAAAAACAATTGGACCCCACACATGTGTCTCCAATGATTTCACACAAGATTAAGATAAAGAAACCAAAGGTAAAATCCCTTAGTTTGAAAGACCATCAAAAGTGTCTCTCAATGCTATACGAATTTAGATGAAGACTACTTTTTAACTTTTATAGAAAAGCTTCAAGAAACATTCTTGGTTTGTACTTGTTCTATTACTGTCAAAACCCAAATCTTTTTAGGGTGTTTGAACATCTTGTCTAGAGAAAAGCTTGTTCTTCAATACTAAGTTCTAAGTAAACAAGTGTCTTTTTAGGTACATCATAGGATCAAAATCAAGCCTTCATCCATCTTCGAACATCAAAACCAAAAATCATCTCATCAACAAATCTTCAAAAATCTTGGAAAATTCCTTTATGTTAAACTTTGGGAAAATAATTTGAAATCAATCAAAAATCACCTTGTTTGATTGAATGTGTGTAGATTCATCCTTCTCCACATATTTGATCAATTTATCAAAACTTGTGAACAAATTCATCCCTTGATAACATCCAACATCTTGGGATTTAGGAGTTCATTATCAATATCATCTTGTTTGGATAGGTTGTTTAGATTAATCCTTCTTCTCACGCCTAGACAAATTAGCATCTTGTGAACGATTTAACTCTAGGACAACATCCAACCTCTTAGAGTTTATGAGTCCACAAAAATATGAATCCAAAAAAAATCAAGTCCTAAAGATTAAAATACCTTCAATATTTTCTGAAGAGTTCTAATCATCCATCAAACATCCATCTTACATCCATATCATTATCACCCTTTGATCCTTAAATCATCCTAAAATTTCTCTTTTGTACCTAAAGTTAGATCAATCCAAAGAATTAGAGAATTCACCTTCCACATTCTTGAAGATTGATCCCTATTTTATGGTGCAAACTAGATCACAACACAAGAGGAACATTGAAGCCAACAAAGAAACATCCACTTCGACTGACTTAAGTCAAACAACCCCTGAAATGAATCCCATTGGGTCTAGCAGTCTCATGGCTAACCTTCCTCAGTTCTCACAAGACCATCAAGAGGAAGGTTTCCAAATGGAGGATCTCACCAATAATCCCTTTGGAATGTCACATGAGGAAATCACTGAAATAATTCAAAATCTAGAGAATCATAAGATTATCAACATCATGATGAGACTCAATCCCTCACTATACATGGTCGAATTAGCAAAGCAAGGGCTAAAATCCCCTCCGATTTCGATGTGAGCACTATTGTGGAACCATCTTTTAGAGTCATGCATCCAATATCATCTACCATCCCCATTTTATCTACCCCCCATTTCAAAGTATCACTCAAATCATCCCACAAATCACATCATCCATTGCTCCAATGCAACCCATTGTTAACAAAGGAAGTGCATTTCTCAATGCATTGAAAACACATCCTCTCGTACACAATCAGGATTTGGATGCAAACACTATCTTGGGACAAACCATTCCATTGCATACATATGACCCTCTCACCTTTCATGATCCAAACGAACCATCATCATCATCATTATGTGCAACACCCCAAACCTCTCTCCACATAACCTCGTAGGGAGAGGGTAACATGTTCAGACCAAGGGGAATTTTTGACACTGTACCATTTCCTCAAGAGATCACATCTCTCACATTCCCACCATTACCATCATCATCCACACCACTTTTTGGATTAGGGCTTCCCCCTTTACCAAATATCAATCAAAATCAAACCAACATTCCAAACATCAATCAAAACATCACACCAAACTCTCAAAAAAATTCATCAACATCCCAACAACATATGACAACTACACAAGAAATCACCACATCATCAACCAACCCCCTAACATCTTAAAACATGATCTCTCAAGGACCAACCACATTGATCACACCATCTACCAATCAAATCCCAATCACCAACATGACGATGCCTCTAACCAACACAATAAGTACCATTCTAAATCCACCACCACCTCCACCACCACCAAGCTCCAATACATCAAGCCAATATAGTATGGAATTGCAAGCCGCTCAACAAGTTGCTTATCAAAAGGAATTCTTGCAAGTACAAAAACAACAAGCCGCACAACTAGCTACTCAACAAGTCGCACAATTAGCTACTCAACAAGCCACACAAGCCACAAAAGTTGCTCAAGCTGCCCAAGTCGCACAACAAGCACAATAGGCTACACAAGCCCAAGCCTTATAGCAGCAACAAAAATAACAAGCCACTCAATTTTCACAAGCTCAAGCACAAGCAAAAGCACAAACTCAAGCAGAAGCTCAGGCTCGAGCTCAAGCACATGCTCAAGCCAAAGCCCAATATCAAGCAAAAAAAGCACAAGCACAAGAGCAGTATCTTTCACAACAACATGCAACACAACAACAAGCATATCAGCAAGTGCTAAAGCAATATCAAGAATAGCAAGAAGAAACCCAATTAGCAGCTCAACAACAAGTGTAACAACAAGCTCAACAACAAGCAGTAATAGCACAACAATAATAGGACCAACAACAAGCGTTGTTGGTACAACAATAATTGCAAGCATAATTGGCTGAATAGAACATACAAACATCATCCATCAACATACCAACCAATCCACCCATCTAACCACCTCAAAACATTTTCATCCCACCCCCTGATCCACAAAATGATGTAACACAAATCAAGTTTCTCTCACAATAACTGCTTGACCTTCAATCAAGGCGAACCACAAAAACGCACAACTTGTGTCCTTATCCATTCAACATAAGCCCTATAATAAAACCATTCCTGAAGGGATTTGAGATCCCCAAATTTGACAAGTACCATGGGATGAGAAACCCTAAAGATCATATCAGAGAATTCTAGGTTCATTACATGGAAGTAGTGTATGACAGTACCTATCTAATGCGACTATTTCCTAGGAGTTTGGATGGCCATGCCATGGAATGGTTCTCTCACCTACCTATAGACATCAATACATTCCAAGAAATCATAGATGCATTCATCAAAAACTATTCATGCAATATCACCATGGATGTCAATCTTGAGGAACTATCGGCTCTAAAACAAGGTAAGAATGAATCATTTGCTTCATTCCTACAATGATGGAAATCCAAGGCCAATTAGAGCAAATGGGTCATGCCTGAGGAACAACAAGTGTGCACTATCATATCTAACCTTGATGGCATCTTGGCATTCATTCTCAAGGTCCAAGGGATCACCATGTACGACCAATTGATTTCTAAGGTGCTCAGCATCGAACGCGCCCTTATGACACAACCTGGAGGATCAAATTCATATTTTGAACAATAGAACAATCTACCACCCACCAATTACAATGATACACCTCGCACATGGGCAAGAGACAAAAATATTACCAATGATGGTGTTGTCCATGCCAAATTTTTCATCAGTGCCCCTTGGTAGAACACACTTGCACCACAACAACAAAACCAAAACCATCATCAAAACAACCATCAAGCAAGCACAAAAACACATCAAACAAAAAATCAAGCAATCAATAATGTCAATGATCAAAGGGGACTACCCCAATGAAACAAGAATTCCATCAAGCGAAAGTACACCACTCTTGGGGAACCACTCAAAGTCATCATGAAGAAACTAATAAACAAAAACCTCATCAAGATTCCCACGTATGAGAACTACCAAGAACCATACATTAAACCTCCTTGGTACAACAAAATAAGCTCTGTGACTTCCAAAAAGTCAAAGGGCACACCACTAACAATTGCATGAGGTTAAAGAACAAAGCCCAAGACCTCATTGACCGAAGAGTCATAAATGTGGAACATCCAACAGGAAACCAGAACCTCAAAATAAGGGGAAAGGAACCTTTAGAAACATGAATCATGTCTATGAAACTATCGTTGCTTCCCTAGATGAACACTGTGCAGTAATCACTATCAAAGGAGCTCAGGCTGATTGTGGAGTGGCTACAAGAGGTGGCAAAGTTACTATTGCAGGATCATCCCAACCAAACAAAAATTTCATGTCCAATTCAAGATCTGTTCCCAATGGTTTCAATGTCCTTGATCAGCTAAAAAGAATGCTAGTACAAATCTCCATCATGGAGTTATTAAAAATATCATCTATTGGTAAGAAAATCCTTGAGGAAGCATTGGCTTCATCCACCATCCCTACAAATCTTAATGCAAAAAAATTCCAAGCTATGGTCAGAAATATCATTACCCTGAATCTCCTTACATTCTCCGACTAATATTTTCCCACTCAACCATCTCATAACCATGCACTCCATTTAGAGGTCCTAGTGTAGAAAAGAAAATTCAAGAGAGTCTTGGTGGATGGAGGTGCAAAATTGAATATTTGTTCCCTTAAGCTCATTAAACAGTTAAAAATATCAGAGGATTCCATCAACAAATAAAAAGGTATTGCAATCAAAGCATATGATGATCAAGAAAGAGTGTCCCAAGGCACAATCAAAATCCCTATTCAAGTAGGGCTAGCTATTATGAGAACCACCTATCAGGCCCTGGACCTTGACTTTCCTTATAGCATTCTCCCATGATGTCCATGGATTCATGCAATACAAGTGGTAGCATCAACTTTCCATCAATGTCTCAAATTCACATATGAAGGACAAGAGGTCACCATCCATGGAGATCCTGAACCATTCTCCTACTACAAGAACCTTGAGGAAAAATACTAAAAAATCCCTCAAGTACCTAAAAATGATGTAGGCCCATCAACACCATAAATTGATTCAGCCACTCTCGCTTCCACTTCTGTGACAGATACCCACCACTCCTACCATCCCCACCATCTCTACTATCAAAGTCATCATCTAGGATAATGGCTGTGAAAACTACATGATTTGCAAAAATGCTTTTGTGGTAGGAGAGTTACCACAATCTCCTAGATCATGAGGACATCAACAATCAAATGAAGCCTCCACATCTCAAACATCCCCTGAAGAATATCCCAACTTCAAAAGTTGGGAAGATCTCAACCAAGAAGTCATAGAGGAGGACCCATATCATCTCCTATACCAAGATAATATACTAGCAGCGGATCTACCAATGGATGACAGAAGCAAAGGTTTGCAAATGATGCTCGCAATGGGCTATGATAGAAACCAGAGACCTAGGAAAAATGACAATGGGCTTATAATACCTATCATTCCAGAGGCACAAATGAGAAACCTTCGCCTCAGATGTACCCCTCCAAGTATAACCATATGTGGCCGAAGTCCTCCAGTTAGAAAGGTCAATAATCCTCCTTAGCAATATGTAGCTGAACTTTGCTTATCAGTATCTATAGGTCAAGTCATAGACAACTTCACATTTGACATAACTAGCATATGTAGTAGTAATGATGACGAGGATCCCATAACCAACCTACCTAGGCTTTTCGAGGATACCACCCTTCTCATGATTAGCACCTTATCCTTTGAGTCAGACCATCAAAAACATGAAATTCATCTAGTTTAGTCCCAACTCATTGATTATGACCAATGAGGACCACCAATTCTTGACACATTTGAAAATGATGAGGCACTCTCAGAATTCTTGGGACTACTGGATAATATTTCGTGTGGAGATCACAAAGCAAGATTCATCATTGAGCTAGATACACAGGCCTATTATGGGGAAACAATTGAATCCCTCAGTTGCAAAAGTGAAAATTTGAGAATAATATTTAAGTCCTTGAGTGAAAACCACACTATGGAACTCTCTGATCCAAAAAAAGTAAAAAGAAAGGATGTGTCCAATGGTGAAAACCTCTCTAAGGCACTGGAATATGTGTGATTTAACCCTCCTTTCAGAGCTCTTCATCAGGAAAAATCAACAATCCTAGCAGAAAAGTTCAATCCAGTTAATCTAGGAACATAGGAAACCCCGCACATCACATTCTATGTGAAATCATTACTATCAGAGGAACAAGAGCTTCTAGTGGCCTTATTGAGAGAAAGACAATTTAATTTTGCATGGAGCTACATAGACATGCTAGGGCTCGATCCAGAAATCATGGTTCATCACCTAGTAGTATACTCTGAAGCAAATCCCATTAGAAAAAAGCTCAGGAAAATGCACCCTCAAATCATCGAGATGCTATTCAAAATGGAACTATAGAAGCTATTGGATGTAGGGTTCATTTGAGCAATTGACTATCCAGAATGGGTGTCAAACTTGGTTCCTGTTTCAAAACCCGATGTGGGCATGAGAATCTACACAAATTTTAGGGATTTAAACAAAGCATGTCCAAAAGATGATTTCCCATTGCCCAACATTGACATGATTGTAGACATGATGGTTGGACACAAAATTATTTCCTTAATGGAGGGTTTCTCAAGATATAACTAGATAATGATTTCTAAAGAAGACCAACACATAATGGCCTTCACTTGTCCATGAAGGACTTATTGTTGGAATATGATGTCATTCGGCTTGAAGAATGCATGAGAAACATACCAAAGAGCCATGACATTAATATTCCATGACATGATCCATAAAACTATTGAAGATTATGTCAATAATATACTAGCCAAATCTAGAAAGAGGATGGATCATATAGCAACTTTGAGCACTATTTTTGACAGGCTTGAGAAATACAAGGTTAGATTAAATCCAAAGAAGTGTATTTTTGGCGTACAATTAGGAAAGTTGTTAGGATACATAGTATCAATGAGAGGTATTGAGGTAGACCCTTCTAAGATAAAGGAAATCCTTGAGATGGAGGCACCCAAAACATTAAAACAATTGAGAGGTCTCCAAGGAAGGCTTCAGTCCATCTGATGGTTCATAGCACAGCTGGTAGATAAGCATAATCCATACTTTGACCTACTTCACAAGGGAGTAGCGTACAAGTGCGATAACAAGTGTGAAGAAGCCTTCAATAAGATTAAAGAATATATGCTTACACCACCAGTCCTAATGCCACTGATCCCAAGAAAGCCATTAATTCTCTGTGTCAACAACAACAACAACCCTTGGAGCTCTTCTAGCTCAACATGATGAAAATGGGACAGAAAGGGCCATATATTAAATCAGCAAGATAATGGTCAGTCATGAGTTAAACTACTCATTCAACAAAAAAGCATGTTTAGCAGTAGTGTTTTATTCACAAAAAATAATACATTACATGTTGGTGCACAAATTCAAACTCATCGCCAAAATTGACCCTCTCAAGTACTTACTGTCAAAAGTAATTCTCACTAGAAAAATGGCCAAATGGGTCATGATACTATTAGGGTATGACATTGAATATGTGGAGCAAAAATCAATCAAAGGCCAATTCATTGCAGATCAGCTTGTAGAAGCACCAATCTATTTAGAGAATCCTCTCAACTCAAAGTTTCCAAATGAATCCATCTTCAATCTCAACATAGCTAACCACTAGAAACTTTACTTTGATGGCTCATACACACAACATGGATCAGGAGCCGGTGTCTTCTTTATCACCCCACAAGGGGACTACATACCAAGGTCCTATAAATTGGCATTTCCCTGGACTAATAACATTGCAAAATATGAGGCTTTAACCATAGGTCTCACAATAGCAGTGCAGTGGCACATCATGACCCTTAGAGTATACAGAGACTCTTAGCTGACAATAAACCAAGTGAACAGTGAGTACCAAACTAAGGATAATAAGCTCACACCATACAAAAACACACTCTCGCTGAGATGTATCCTTCATCCGCCTTTGCCAAGACAATGCACAGTCGGGGTGACTTCTCGTAGAGCATCCTATGTCTTACCGAAAGCCCACGTGGTCAAACTTGTTGCCATGAGATATCACTTTCGGGGAGACCTCATATAGATAATACTTTGTTATACCGAAAGTCACCTATCATCTTGTGTGTTGCTGAAACAAGTTAGAACTTATGCTAACAAAAACCTTTTATGTTCCATCGGTGAGACTAGAGGTCACGCGCCAAGACCTCATGCCGAAAACCCTAACTCTTACCGAGATGTTTACCTTTATGTTGTTGGTCGGCATAAGAATTCAAACTTGCCAAGACCTTTCTTCGAGCACATAAGTCATACTAAAATGTTCCTTTTGTTTTATGTATCGCCAAGACATATCAATGTTAGGGAGACCTCTCGGAGAGCACACTGTCATACAGAGAATATTTATCCACTTTGAGTTGCTGAGACAATACCAACCTCTCGCTGAAAGCCCCTAAAGACTTAGTCGCCAAGACTTGACAAGTTTGTTATGACATAACACTGAAGCTGAGACCTCTTGCCGATATGCAATTTTTCCACCGGCAGTCAACAAGACTGAAGTAAGTTCGCCAAGACATTAGAATGAAGAAAAACCTCTCACCGATATGATCACCCTTTGTTGCCGGTCTGGGAGACATGATGAGTTCGATAAGACATTATATCGATGTCGCAACTCTTTCCGATGTGATCTTTCTTGTGCCGGTTGTCAAGACACAAAGTGCTCAATGAAACATGCCAATAGGGATTTCTTATGCTAATGAACCACCTCATGTATTAGTTGGTGAGACATAACAATCTCATTGTGACCCTTCACCGAAGCCTTAAACTCATGTCGATATATAATTTTTCAATGACAGTCGGTGTGACATACCAATATCGCTGTGACCACATAGCGATGGTGTAACACATGCCGAAAGCTGCCTGAATGAAAAAATCGAATTGACATGACATCAGAAATGTCTTGCCAATAGGCAACACAAACATTTATCAGAAAAATGGATTGGGGAGACCCTAGCATTTTCACACCGAAATGTTCTTTTTCTGTCACCGAGACAATGTACAAATAAGATAACCAGAGACTACATGAAGCTCAAACTGATCAGTACCAAAGATATTAAAATTTTGAATGTAAATTGTCCACTGAATGCCAAGACAAGTAAACCATATAGACAAAACTATACCAAGGTAAAGCATGAGAAACCAATCTGAAACTATCAACAAGTAGAATCAACTGAAAGGGATTTTGACATCAAGGACAAATCATATGATCACAACTGAGCACCAACAAACTCCCCCTTTTTCCTTGATGGAAAAACACAAATGACTCTCCCCCTTTTTGCCTCAATGACAAAGGATAGAAGAGAAGAATGTGTAATGCTAGAATTTGAGCACAAACAACCAACCTCTTCTCAGCACAAGTAACCTTAGTCACAGTCCATGACAATACACAACAAAGACCAATGATACTGGTTATTCTTCTTCAACCGACACTTATCTTTTTACTCTTTTCATACACAAAATATAACTTGAAAGCATGTTTACTACATAATTTATCATCAATTTATTCTTGTACACCCATCCTTAGACCATTTGAGAACTTCTATTTCCACACCAAGAACGATGAAAAAAATACCAAAGATAATTAAACTCAGCCCTCACACAACATTGAATAATATCATCACATAAATAACTCATAACATCAAACATGTTTTTCAATCACTGTTCTCCAAAGATAAATCCATTGACATCCCTTCAAAACAAAGTCTTTCTTATTTTTAATATATTGAGAAACTCATCAAAATGACTCCACACCACTCAAAGACGTCATAAGGACATACCATTATTTCCAAAACCCAAGCATCCAAAAGGTTCATTTAAAAACAAAGTGCACTATCATTTCAAAAACTTCTGAAAATTGTCAACCACTAGACCAAGAAAAAACATTCCTTAATGCAGATATTTATCCATTACCTTTCAAATCGGATGATTACCTTTGTTAGAAATAACAAAAGGTTAAGGAGTTTAAGCCATTTCTCTTCCTTCAAAATATTGTCTAGTTTACTGGCAAGACACTAGATTCATCAACACCTTAAGAATTGAGCATCAACCTCACCAAAGATATATCAATGTACTTCTAACTTGTATTTCAAAAATAGAATGAAATAGTGGCATTTACAAGCCATTTCTCTACATCTTATATCACCAAAAGAAAATACAAGATGGCATACCTCATTCTAGACTCCATAGGAGTAAAACATATTACCATAATAGACTCCCCCTGAGTCTTTACTTCTTCTCAAGACCTAGAAGGAAACTCTTGTGCAAGGAGTGCACAAGGAGTTTTCTTAGAAGAATCTTTATTGCTCTTCTTGTCATTTTGATTGCTCTTTCTTCTCCACTCCAATGAAGACTTTTTCACTTGTTTTCTTAAAGTACCTATCTTTCTATTGAATCTGCATTGTTGTACTTTATGTCCAATGTTATTACATCTGAAACAAATGACTTTGTGATTGTTCTGAGAAATAGAAGACTTCCTACAAACTTTTCCAACATTGTTCCCTACATTATTATCACTTGTATTTATTCTACAGTCTCTTCTCAAGTGACCAAAATTGCTGCAGTTGTAACACACCACATCCTCATTTCTAGGGATATTAGAATGATTCTTATTTGACCATCTTATGCAATCAATTGCCTAATGACCATAGTCATTACAAACATAACAATATCCTTGGAAATAATGATTATACCTAAATGAATGATCATGCCAAGGATGTGAAGATCTGAAGACATTTTTCCTTTTTCTATGAATACCTTTAGATTGTCTTCTAGTGTCAATGTTATCCTATGATGCAGCAATACTGTTACCAAGATCAGCCTTCATTCTTGGTGTTTGCTTGGCTGTAAACTTCTTTCCATATGAAGTAGTAAACACTATTTCATGTTTAGATTTATCTGCAGAGCTTTTTCCAACCTCATATCCCACTCTTGTAGGATCTTTAGAATGCTTTGGCTTGCTCAACATCTCATTCAATATATTAGTACTATGATCAAATTTCTGAATTTTACCAGATTGAGCATTGATACTTTCAAGCTCTTTTCTTAAAGCAACTACTTCTTCTTCAAGTTTTAGACACAATCTGTTTAATCTCCAAATTAGAACTCACAACATCTGCAAACCTCTTATATTCTTCAATTTCAATTTTTTGACTAATAAGCATATCGTCCTTAAGAGTTAGTTATTTTAACAAGGAATCATTATACGGACATTTCTTTAAAGAATCAATCTCATTTTCTAGTTTATTACACAATTCATCCTTGTATTTTAACTTGACTTCCAGACTCTCTTCTTGTTGAAGTTGTCTTGTTAAAAACTGGTTTTCTTTTCTAAGTTTCTTAATAGTATCTAAGGCACATAGGAGTTCACCTTCCAAATCAACCTCACTTTTTGGTTCATCATATTCCTATTTAGAGTTAACTTCACCCAAAGATTGATCTACTTTTACACAAATTTCTTGATCATTTAAATATTCATTTATGATCTCCTTGGACTTCTTTTCAAAACTATTAAGGTTTACACCTTCTTCACTCTCAGATGTTTCACAACATATTTTAGTATCCAAAGATATCTCCTCTTGTAACTCACTATTCTGATTCATTTCAGTTAACTTGTCCCAAAATTCCTTAGCACTACTGTAATGAATGACTTTTGTAATGAGTTTCATTGGCAAGGTATTAAAAATAGCATTTATAGCTCTGGTATTCAATTCAAGAGATTTCATCTCCTCAAGAGTGGAAGGAGATGTTGCAGATATAGTACAACCCTTTTCTATTGCTTCCCACACTTCAGATTCTAAAGAAAGTAAGTATGTTTCCATCCTTTGTTTCCATATAATAAAGTTTGTTTCTTCGAACTCAGGAGTTCCAGATCTAGGATACTCTACCATTTCAGAGCTAATATTTATGAACTCTTCCTCATTGTTACTTATACTAGATTTAGGTTGAACATGATGAATAGAATTTTGCTGAGAACATCTTTTTCCCTTATTCCTTCTATTCTTTCCCATATTAACCAAAGTACTCTAAGAAACAAGGAACAATCCTAGGTGGTTTAGACCTATCACAGGACCCTAAGCTCTGATACCAATTGTTGGAGCTATGGACAAACACTGAGAGAGGGGGTGAATCAATGTATAAACTTTTTCAACTTTGACCAAGATTTTAATTTTGATTTCCTTTTCTTTCAACAATAGAGTAGAGTAATCACTTTTGAAAGCACAAGGATATGACAACATTAACTCAGTCTATTAGACAACTTATGAAAATATGGTTTGAGTGAAATATCTTTCCTTTGCCAAAATAGTTATGGGTGTCATTGATTAACAATCAAGGCATGATAGTGTAAGTGTAACACATAAGACTATGCAAATGATGATCAACATTATTGAATCACTTCTTAAACAATTGATTTGAATGCAGCTTTAAAGACAAGAAAGGTATTGAGACAAAAAACACCTTTAGCACATTATAACTATTCTTGAGCAATGAATCAAATGAGAAATTTTAAGCTTCCTTTTGAATTAGACTCTTCAACAATGACTTGTGCAAGATATTTGAACTAAATATTTGTAAATATGAAGGAACTATCATTCAAAAAAGTTGAGATTGATAAAAATTATCACAATCAAGAAACATTATGACATCAAAACAAAGAGACCATAAGACAAAGAATTTGCTGAGTGGAAAACCCTCCTGGGGTAGAAAAACCACTCCTAAACTGCCATACTAGCTTAATATTTTTAAACAACTATTCACAATGCCTTATAGGCTAATTTTTGAGCACCAACTTAAGGAGCACCAACCCCTCATTTTGAAACACCAATTTCAAGGAGCACCAACCCCTCAAATTATTTTTAGAACAATAGTTATATTCAGAGGATCTCTCTATTTTCTACTAAGCTCAAGAAACTCAACACTCTTATTTCCCTAATACCCTAAGAATCCAACTCTTGTATTACAAATTTTTCCAATACATCTCTTGATATGACCAAAATAACTATCTCTCAGAATTACTGGTCAACAACACATCCACTGTTCTCAACACTAGTTTTTACATACATTTCAAGTATGTCAGTCATGAAGAAATCTACAAAAAGCATTTTTCACTTGATTATGAAAATCTCTTGCTAATTTTAGACTATGAAGTTGAATAGTGATGATCTGTAGATGATGGTAAAAATCATAGTAATGCCTATCAAGAGAGCTTTAATTTTTACACTGAATTAGGAGATTTCAAATTGTAACTGATTCATCAAAACCACAAAAGCCCACTAACAAAAAATCATAACCTCTAAATCCTCAGAGAATATATTGCCAAAGATTTGATGCCAACCAGAGATGTTTGCATGCAACTATAATTATAAAATCACATGTCGGCCACAGTGATAGAGTGTGTTAAATGTTCCCTGACACATCCAGATAGTCCTGCCGAAGGCAATTAAATCACCAGTCATTTCCCTTAGCTATCACTTTCACCATGACCCATCAGAGTCGGGGAGAAGACATAATGAATACATTATGTTACACCCAGAGCCATGTGTTATTTTCTTTCCAATCGTTGAGACATAATCAAGTTTCTCACCGAGATGCCCTTTTGTTCCATTCACTATCGCTATAGCCTTTTGATATCAAAAAGACATCTTGTAGACAAGTCTTTGTTTTGCTGAGAGCCCCCATGATCAAACTTGTCACCATGAAAATTCAATACCTATGTTGAAGGAAACTTTATCACTATCAGTCATCCCTTTGTTTATCATTGTGGCATTCTATTGTCAGGGAGATGTTATGTAGATTTCATTATGTTTCACCAAAAGGATTTATCCATTATGAGTCACTATGACAAAAACACACTCTCGCTGAGATGTATCCTTCATCCGCCTTCGCCAAGACAATGCATAGTCGGGGTGACTTCTCGTAGAGCATCCCATGTCTTACCAAAAGCCCACGTGGTCAAACTTGTCACCATGACATATCATTTTCGGGGAGACCTCATATAGATAATACTTCGCTATACCGAAAGTCACCTATCATCTTGTGTGTCACTGAGATAAGTCAGAACATATGTTGAAAAAAACCTTTTGTGTTCCATCGGTGAGACTAGAGTTCAGTCGCCAAGACCTCATGTCAAAAACCCTAACTCTTACCAAGATGTTTACCATTATGTTGTTGGTCGGTATAAGAATTCAAACTCGCTAAGACTGTTCTTCGAGCACATGAGTCATACCAAAATGTTCCTTTTGTTTTATGTATCGCCAAGACATATCAATGTCAGGGAGACCTCTCAAAGAGCACACTATGTCATACCGGAAAACTTTATCCACTCTGAGTCGCTGAGACAATACCAACCTCTCACCGAAAGCCACTCAAGACTTAGTTGCCAAGAATTGATGGGTTCACTATGACATAACACCAAATCTGAGACCTCCTGTCGATATGCAATTTTTCCACTGGTGGTCGCCAAGACTAAAATAAGTTCACCAAGACATTACAACAAAGAAAAACCTCTTGCCGATATGATCATGCTTTGTTTCCAGTCGGGGATACATGATGAGTTCACTAAGACATTATATCAATGTTGCAACTCTTGCCGATGTGATCTTTCTTGTGCCGATCACCAAGACACAAAGCGCTCGATGAAACATGCTGATAGGGATTTCTTACGCCAATGTACCACCTCATGTATTAGTCAGTGAGACATAACAATCATGTTGTTACCCTTCACCAAAGCCTTAAACTCATGTCGATATACAATTTTTCAACGGCGGTCAGTGTGACATACCAATATCGCTGTGACCACATACCGACAGTGTAACACATGTCGAAAGCTAACTAAATGAAAAAATTCAATTGACATGACATCAAAAATGTCTTTCTGATAGGCAACATAGACATTTATTAGAAAAATGGATCGAGGAGACCCTAGCATTTTCACGCTAAAATGTTCTTTTTCTATCTCTGAGAAAATTTACAAATAAGATAACTAGAGAATGCATGAAGCTCAAACTGATTAGTACCAAATATATTAAAATTATGAATGTAAATTGTCCACTAAATGCCAAGACAAGTAAACCATATAGACAAAAATGTATGAAGATAAAGCATGAGAAACTTGTCTGAAATTGTCAACAAGTAGAATCAATTGAAAGGGATTTTGATATCAAGGACAAACCATATGATCACAACTGAGAACCAACACCATTTTCATGTGCAGTTTCTGATGTCCCCAATACCCCTTGTCATTAACCCTAGCCTTCAAAATTACCCTAATTTCTACATCAATTTGGAAGGAACCCATACTGTACCGAAGGTCAGTTTTGGAAATCATGCCTCTGAGGATCCCTTCATAATTAAATTAATGAAATATTGGATACTATTAATGTAGTTAATGACATCCTCAAGTGGATCCCAGGTCAAATTGTTATTTCCAAAGAGAGAATCTAGATTCTAGAAAATAAGGTGTTGCATTAGTAGGTCTCATGGCCTAGGGAGGTGGAGGCCAATGGCCATTGGGATATGATTGCCTCCCTGCCTAAGTCATTTAAGAATTGGGCCAATTGAGACAAGGAGATGGAAAAGCTCATAGCTATCATGGGAATGCAGGAGGATAAAAAGAATTTATAAATGGAGATTGATGTTATTCATAGGAACCAAGAAAAACCCACATAGCCTTGCCTCCAAGTTATTATTGATTACAACAAGGAGAATATGAAGAACATTGCTCTCACCATCTAGATATTTCAACAAGAGATAAGGAAATGTCATGGAAAACACATGTTTGAGGATGTTCATAATGATAGTCACACACAGAAGAAAGGTAAGGTGGTGAAAAACTTGGCTCAAGACACTATAGTGGATACTCAGGCTATTCAAAAGGGCCCCTTGTCTTTCTAGGAGAAGCTCCACTTCTTGGCTTAGAAGTGGAAGACTATTAGTGGTCTCAAGTTGCTAGGAGACTTGTAAGTGTTTTTTGGTCCCTTTTTGATTTTTTTTGTGTTGTCTATGTTTCTTTCTACTGGTTGGAATGTATGTTTTTGTTTTTTTTTTTTCTGCTCATTTCACTTATCGTGAGCCCATCATTGACCTTGATGGCCATTTTGTAATGTACTAGCTCTTACAATCTTAATCTAATCAAAACAAAATCTCCATTAAAAAATACAAAATAATACTAACCATATCATTTAAGAAAAAATATCAATCAAACACAATCAATGTTGCACCCACTTCAAATCTGTTGTGAAAATTTTCCAATAGCAATAGAAAAAAGAAAAAGATAAAATAAAAATTCTCAAACTAGCACCATTAAGAGCACAACAAAATAAAATTACTTTGACATATGGGATTGTCTTCATCAATATTCACATATATTAATGCCTTCCATATCTTTTCTAACAACATTTGGATTTCATTATCCAACTCTTTAGAAATAATGTACAATATCCATGTCCATTTTCTCCTACAATCCAATGTTTCAGGGATGGATTTGCTCACCTATGCTTTAGTAAAAGTGTGTTCTACATATCTACATTCCATGCAAATGATAAGCATAAGATTACATCATTCAAGACATCACAAGAGTGTCTTAGAATTTAGAGAAAAAGGAATCTATCCCTCAATATGTTAGTAGTATGCATTGAATATGGTTGTAGATGCCACTTTTCTAGTGTAGATTCTAAAAGTTTTCCAAATGTGCAAGGCACTGGGTCATTTTAGAGTTGTGGTACTAATATATTATACCCCCTTTTTTTCTACCGTGCAACATAGGCATGGGATCATAGTTGCTATCACTTTTCATGCACCGCAAACTCTATATATTAGTCAAGTCATTGATTTCCAAAATATCACTCCATTTTCTCTTGAATTTTTGATACCAAATATGGGATAAATATTCTTGATATATTCTATTTATTTTATGTATAGAGGCATTTTTATATAATGGAGAGACTATGAAGAAACATGGAGATACAATTATCAACTAATTAAATAGCTAACTGCATACTACAAACACCTTAACTAAACAGTGACATAATAAAACAAATCTATGCTAACAAGCATTGTGTTCAATGGTATGACAATTTAAATGAAGCTATAAAAGAGTTAATGCATGAAGTTAAATTTTCTATAGAAGGACTTGGGTTCCTTTTTTCTTCTAGGAAATGATTTTTTTTTAATTTCCTCTAGCCAATTACTCTTTCAAAGATGATATCTCTAATTGTTTTTACTTTAATAACTCCAAATTTTCATTTTCTTAGATTTAGAAATACTCCATTTTCTCTAAGATGTTATAGTAGTACTCTCAATTCTTCTATATGAATATTAGATTCTTTGAATAGACCAAAAGTTCATAAAGGAAGATGATTATGTATTTTACAATCAGTTCTTTGAAGAAAATATCCATGGCTCTTTGAAAGTTAGCATCCACATTTTAAAGTAAAAATTAAATTAAAAAATAAGTAGAGGTTCTCCAATTGTTTGCAAAGGTAGTGTTATGTCTATTGAAATGGTCCACCAATATAAGGTTGTAACATGCAACCCTCATAGAGAGAAAAAAATTAATAACTATTTATAATTTGTGATATATCATCCATAGATTGTATCAGATCCTTTTCCTTCTTAAAGTATTTGTTAAGGTTACTAAGTTATGTAAAAAATATGTTTTTTCCATTCTTCTTGCACATAGGAACTATGTTTTCTATACACATTGAATTTTTGGTAAGAAATATAAAGCAACAAACTCACTATTGATTACCATAGAGCATCTAGTCTTGTATAAATTTTATCCAACATCCTACTAGATGTATGACCATTATCTTATCTTTCTCCATATAAATTCTCTTTGGTGGTAGAGTTTTTTTATTCATAAATCCTATCCAACATCCACAATACATCTCATATCTACTAAACAGTTTTTGTAAGACTAGCCACTTATTACAACAAATTATCTACAAGAGTTGATCTAACATTCAAGGCTAGTGGACTTCTATCTTGAATGACATATTGTGATTATAATTTTAATGTGAAGGTGTAAATGAATGCACTTTACAACATTAAGTCAAGGCAAAGTTAGCTTTATTTAGCTTAAAAAGGGCCCAAGACCTAATGTGAATGTGTTAAACTCATTACAGCACTAGATCAAGGTGGAATTAATTTCATTTTAATATTAATCATTCCCAAATTAAGTGAAAACGTGAACAAAAAATTTTTTTGACAGTTACATTATTTATCAAGAGTAGTCACCCAAGTAGACTTTCTCTTTTGGAAAATACCTCACACATTACAATAGGTTGTCTAAAAAATTATGTATCATTTAGATATTTATAGTAGATTACTCATATAGTCACAAGAAACCTTTTTTATTTAATTTTTATCATATACAAATCATAATCTACTGTTAGTGTTATCATGCATTAGCTAATGATTAATTAATCTTTAATTGATTATTAGTCTAATTTATTCTGATGCACTTTTAAAGCTAAACTTAGGAGTTCTCCAAGTGCTTTTCTATGTTAACTAAGGTGAGCTATTATTAGATCATTCTATCTTATTGCATGTGATGTTGACACATGTCTTGATTTGATCCATTTATCATTTAGGGTTTCTCCTATATAACACTAAACCCTCATTGTATTATCACTTTGAGAGTTACACGTATGTTCTGTCGAACTCTCAACCTTCAAGGACTCATGTTTTTCTTGAGGATTCTTGAGGTTAATTCTATAGTTTTTTCTTGTTAAGGAATATTACATATATTTTTTGTAGATCTCTTGCATGGAAGGTGTCTTCATCCATTATTTGATCCTATGTCTCATAATTTTCACAATTTTAACATGGTATCAAAGTTTGGATTCATTGAACTCCTCCTCAATTTATGATGTTTTTTTATTTAACAATGGTTACAGGCTTCAAATTTGGAATCCCCTTTTCTTTTTTTGCAAATTTGAGAGGTGGTTGAATTTTAGGTGCATTTTGGCACAAAGGGCCTCATTGTTGGATAATTTGGCTTTTGTTTGGCATAATTTGGATTTTTTAGGTCTAATCTACGAGGGTTTGAAGTAGTATGTTTTTTTCTAGGTTTGAAGGGTAGCTATGGTTTTTGTGCATTTTGGCATGAAGAGGACCTCGCCAATGGATTCAAGAGGTTGATTCCATGAATTTTGACAATAAATTTTCCCTATTTTAGTATCAGGAGTTTCTAAGGAATTTTTGCTCTATGGGCCCCTATACAAATTCCCATGCATGCATTTAGAAGAAAAGATGAAAATAAAAAAAGGTATGTGTTATTTTTAATTTTTAATTTTAAAAAAGAAAATTGTAGAAAAAAACTCACAAGTTGAATTTTTTAAACAAAAAGTTGGGCAGTGTATTTTTTTTGGGCTGTGAGTACAATGTACCCATAGGGTACCTACGCTAGTAGGCCATGTGGACTCCAAATATTCTACTGGTAGGGTTCTTACCCTTATGGTTGGTGGCATCTTGCCACCGGTGGTGACATTAGGCCGCTTGACTAGTTGATTACTAGTCTAATTTACTCTCATGCACTTAAGCTAAACTTAGGAGTTCTTTATTCAGTTAACTAAGTGCATTTCTATGTTAACTAAAGTTAGCTATTATTAGATCATTTTTTCTTATCACATGTGATGTTAACACTTGTCTTGATCTAAACCCTTTATTATTTAGGGTTACTCCTATGTAGCACTCAACCCTCATTGTATTATCACTCTAAGATTTACACTTCTACTATCTTGAACTCTCAACCTTTAAGGACTCTTATTTTCCTTGAAAATTCTTGAGATTCATTCTATATCCTTTTACTGTTGAGGAATATTCCATATATTGTTTGCAAATCACTTATATGGAAGGTGTCTTTGTTTGTTGTTTGATCTTGTGGCTCATGATTTTCACAATTCTGACATCTATCACCATGCGAACATGATCATCATCTTTATACATGTTATCAAGCATGTCATTGCATTAAATTTTATATTAATATAAGTCATATGTAATGTTAAGTGATCCCCATAGTTTTTGGCAAGCTTTTCTAACTTTTCTTTAACAATTTCATTTTTTCATGTGTATTTGTATGAAAATAGTGATGAATGACACTATTGTAAGATTTAAGCACTATTTTCTACATTTGGGAATACAAGTTTAAATTGATTTATATCCTTAGCTTGACTTTTTCATAAGCCATGAAATTTCATAATTGAAATTCTTATTTTTTTATAAGTGGTTTCATTCTAAAAGTTTAAAAAAAAAAATAGACCATAAACCATCAAATTCCAAACTTGGTCACAATATTTCTTCATTCATAGCCTTGGTTTATTAAAAAATTAGTGGCTTCACATAAATTGAGTGGATATTTTCCCCAAAAACAATATACAAAAAATATAAAATCAAATTTGAATTTTGTAAGAACATACTCATACCAAATAATTTATTTACATTATGTTATAAAAAAATTACAAGAGAATTTAAGATTATAAGTATTGTTAAAAGAATCTTTAGTCAAGCCATATTTTTATGGATGTTGTTTAAATTAAAAAATAAATTGTTGACAAGATGATTAAAACATGGTACTATTGATTATTGTTGTTTTACCAAGGTCAAACTCTTGATGGGCCATTGTTGAGGACTAGTATTGTGGTTTTCATTGATCCATTGTGGTAATAGGTTTGAAATTTCTCATTCAACTTTTTGAGATTCAATATGTACCTTCATGCTTCAAACTCTTATTTAGATAATGCGATCACTAACTTAGTGACCAACTTAGTGCCCTTGATAGGCTACTATCCTCATGAATTTGGAACATTTACACTCATGTAATATAGTCATGCTAGGGATGAGGTCACTCAGTTGTAACTTTACTTGACTCAAGAAAAGATAAAAATTCTCATGTTGTCAATAAAAAATCAAGAAAATCTATTAAATTTTATTATTAAAAATCAAGAAAATGTATAAAATTTTATTATACAAAATTTATAAAACAAATATAACTTTTTTATAAATAATTTCATTGGATAACATGATGTGATTTTTTTAATCTTTAAATAGTCTAATGTGTACAAATGAATTTTCTTCCTATATTGCATAACATCATTAATTTCACATGTAACTACAATGCTGTCATAAGAATCCATTCAAGATAAACAAAAAGAAAAAATTTCATCTCTAAATTGGTTTATTATAAAGGTTAAAAACTTAATACTATTTCAATCTTATGGAAAACAAAGTCTTAAAATATCAGTTCAAGAAAAAATAAAAGGGAAAATTTTTTAATTAGATATTCATATATAGAACACCAAGGTTTTGTAAAATTATAATTTTATTATTAAATAATAAATCATTTGAAGAAAAAAATGTAATATATATCATTAAAAATTATATTTTTATACAATTTAAATCTTAATATGATTTTTTTTTAATTTTTCAAAATATTAATTTAAAAGAAAGAAGAAGAAAAATCTATAACTATTCTGTATAACTAAGTTCTATACAACTTAAATCTTATCAATAAATTAAAAATATTTATTTAAAACTTATTAATTCAAAACAAACAAAGAGAAATGCAACCTCATTTGTCATTAATTGTTTCTTCTTAATTATCAAACATGCATATAATGTTCTTTTAAAATATTTAATAAGAAAATTATGCATCTAAATGCATCATAAATTCTTCATGCTTTTATAAAATTTTCTAGGATTTTGCAAATAAGATTAATAGTTATACAATAAAATAAATTCTATATTAAGTTTTTCAAAATCCAATTTCATAAAGCTACAGCATTTAATCTTCTCACATGAAAAGCATGAATAATAACATTAAATCTTTTGACTTAGAAGCATATTATTCCGCATTTGTCATCAACTATTTCTCCTCAATTACCAAACATGTATCTGAATGCACCATATATTTTTCATACCTTTATAATATTAAGTAGGATTGACCAAACCAAATTAAGAGTTATACAAGAAAACTACATTTTACATAAATCTTTTTAAATTCCTTTATCAAAAAGTTCATCCACCACATTTGATATTTTGATTTATTTTTTATAAAGATCAAATTAAAAGAAATATGATAAATATTTAATTTATAATTATCTTGAAAAAACTCTATAATTAAATCATATCAATAAAGAAAAAATAAATTAGTTAAAATACATTCATTAAAAATAAAAAAAATAAAGAAAAAAGAAGAAAAGAAAGAACCTC
Organism: Sequoia sempervirens; assembly: GCA_007258455.2. NCBI lineage: Eukaryota > Viridiplantae > Streptophyta > Pinopsida > Cupressales > Cupressaceae > Sequoia > Sequoia sempervirens. The sequence continues at coordinate 93,017,159 of VDFB02358134.1, read as the reverse complement.
ATGTATCATTATTTGCTCCTTAATTATAAAACATACACATAAGTATTTTTGAAAGCATTTAACACTGAAAATATATGCATATATATTTATGATGATTTACATGAATACACTTCTAACTTTGGACATTCTATACTCTCACCATAAAAAACACATAAAAGCTATTTATTTTGCCTCTACTTTAATATTATATTCTGAAGGAAATCCACTCATATTTAAAACATAGCTAACTATTAAAAAGGAAAATAAAGATCAACGGAGAATTAGGCTGACTACATACCTTGGAATGTCCATTGCTTTGTGGTATTCCTTGTCACTTCCGGTTCAAGCCCCCATGCTTTCATCGTTCCTTTGCATTTTCCAGCGAGATTAATTGCTTCCCATAACTTATCCTCCTCGAATTCTTGTGCCCATTTCCAACATTGATTTACAAGCATATTTGATAGCCTTGACATAAAACAAGCAATAACATTTCTCAAAGCATCCTCTGTCCATGACACAAAATCTTTAATATCTTCTCTCCCACGATCTTCAATATCTTGGCCCACACAATCTTCAATTTTTTTTCCCACACAATCTTTACTACTGTTAGCCAACATAAATCCGCATAGCTTGTAGAGAGTGTAATTCGCTCCTATTTTCATCCAGTCCTTGGAATCCCTTAAATTTGGGGCAATCTTCTCATTGCCTTTGAAATTTGCAGCAACCTTCTCATTGCCTTCTAGTAGTTTCTCTTTTCTGAGCAAGTCCTCACATTCCTTATATAGAGCTTCTATAATTTTACGTGCATCTTTGACATTTGTAGCTTCTAGAATTTTTCTTGCCTCTGGAACATTTGACTCTTCATGAGCAGCATCAAATTTGTTATACTTCATTTGTAGCCTGTAGAACTCCCTTTCTGCAGCCATGCAAACTTGATCCTTGTCTTTTCTAAGATCGTCAATGAAGGCTATTTCATTGGCCTGGAGATCTATATCAAACTCGTCTATGAAACATAACAAGTCCCATACTTCCCGAGTAGCTTTCAAAACATTCCTCAAACGATTAGAATTGGGCTTGTCCAACCGAATGAGGATAGTGATGAGTGACACTACCGTAGTTTTCACAGACTGATTTTCTACACTTGGGAAATGCTTTGCAACTGACAGAAGTGCTCGAGTTTGAAGCATATTTAGAAGTGATGTCCCATCTTTTGCCCGTTCCAATGAATTATGTGGAAAAAATGACTTTATTTCCTCATTTGAGCTTCCTTTCTCACAACCTTTGTCAAAAAATGACTTTATTTCCTCATTTGAGCTTCCTTTCTCACAACCTTTGTCAAAAAGATCCTCTACTCTATTAAAAGACATTTTATTAGCTTCCCACAGATCAGAGGGGTCTTCTCCCGGCATACATATAACCTCCAACGTCCTCTTATACTTATCATACTTATCAGGTGCAGTTGGATCTCCCGTGCTTATTTTTTTACGAAACCAATAAACAAGTTTACCCAGGATAACCTCTAACAGAAAATCAGACAGCTTGCTGAAGAAGACCACTGTTAGCTGAAGCATCAACACCAAATATGCCAACTTGTGCAAATATGCCAACTTGTGCAACCTGACTTTGGTAAATATCCTTGTGGGCAAGCTCTGGAACTTTTTCAACTTTGAGGTTGATCTTTCAGCATCTTGGAATCGTTGTCGGTCTTTTTTTAAGTCGTACATGTGAATCAACTCAGCTGTGTTTCTTCTCCAGAAATCCTCCAAGTAAAGAAACCTCCTCCAAACTTGTCTATGTGAACGAAAATACAATTGAACAGCCAGCCATCTCGAGCAAATGACAATCCATCCTATTATGATGAAACTGAAGAGCAGAGAAAATATAGCATAATCCATAGGATGAGGATGATAAACCATATCATCTTTCCTAAAATAATTGTTAAAAAATGTGTTTGACAAGAGGAAGATTATGACACAAAAAGTGACCACTATCCCAACTGCAGAATTGAAAACTGACCTACATATCACATAATCAGCCTGGCAAACACGGGCAACCAACCATGAGCTAAGCACTTCATCCTTAAAATCATCCCAAGAAATTGACATCGTCTTCTCATTTAACGATTGAGACTCATCTTTTTTAGTGATGGGGAAGATTGCAGAAATCCTTTGCCTCATAAGCCCATGAACGGTTTTACTGGCTAAAATCGTGCAAGCTAATATTAAACCAAGGACTATAATGCATATGAATAAACTAATATTTGCAATTTTCATCCAGGTTATGTGCTTATATATCTCATCGTCGTTGTCACTATAAACAATGATAAGTTCAGAAGCAATTTGGACGCATATACTTATTCCTAACGCGAGAAAAGCTCTCACACTTGGAGTAGCCATTCCAGGCAGCAAATAGCCTATAAAAACACACAGAGCAACTTTTCCACTAACGACTAACTGATAAAAGGCAACCAAATCATGAACACGTACTTGATCCTTACATTGATTGGTAATATGACTTACACTGGTCCACCAAACAATTATCTGCACTGTTACACCGGTGAGGGTAAAGGCCTTACCAGGCAGCCAAGTCGCCCGTTTTGTTACTGCCCGCCAGACATCCAACCCTATCAGAAAACTAAACCAGCCATAGCATGCTAAAGTTAACCAATCAGCAACACTCAGGTAGAAATAGTCTGAATCCCAGGTTTCAATATAGTCATCACAACATGTATGGTATGGAGGAGGTGCCAAAGATGAAGGATATGGAGGAGACCGTGCCAAAGATGAAGGATATGGAGGAGATGCCTCATATTGTGCAGGAGATGAAGCAGGTGCCGTAGATGGTGCCGTAGATAGAGCATATGTCATATAACGTGCAGGAGATGGAGTAAGCGAAATATAATATGCAGCAGATGGAGGATATAGAGCAGATGCCATATAATCTGCAGGGGATGGAGGAGATGCCATATATTGTGCAGCAAACACAAACACAGAGAGTTGCAGTTGAGAGGATAAACATAAAACTCCAATGTCGTTTTATTTGCATTTATTCATCGATCCCTTTACTTGCTTAACTTTGGTTAAGTTCAAACTGTGGTCAACCCATCAGTTTTTTTGGTATAAATTTATTAATTTCCAAAGAATTCGCATTTTAAATTTTAATTAATCCAAATCAATTCCCTTTCGGGCATTGCAAATTTAATTTAATCTCCTGTGATTTTCGATTGCTTTTTCAATAAAAAATAATCATGACAAATTTTGCTTAATCTAGAAAATAAAATAAAGTGATAAGAGATTAGATGAGTTCCTTTATATATGATGTTTATGAGAGGAATTATTTAAGAATTTAAAAATATATTTTGTAAATGATTAATGTACAATTTCGAATATTAAATAATGATTATTTATCATGCATCCAAACATTAAGGATAAAGAAACTATAATTACGCGAAGGCGTGTCCTATATGAACTTTCAGAGCTCATTTTGCCTATCAACGGTGGAAAACAAAAGATAGGACTTGGTTGACAGGAAAATGAATGTCAACCGTCCATCATTTTTCACCGACTAGTTTTCGCCGTTGTTTTCGCCGTTGTTTTCGCCGTGTATCTCACTCTTCTCTCTGCCGCTAGTTTCCAAGTTAATTGTTACGTTTGACTTCCTTGCCTACTCTTCATTTTTATATTGGCCGGTTGAAATCGTCGAAAGGTTAAGCGTAGGGTCAAAATATCTGTACCTTCCTAATTAATGGTGCCAACATTTCAGACGTGTTCGCGTGTGCTTGCTTGAATGGTCGCCTGTTTGAGCCGTCAATTTCCAATGCGTACAGTACGGGAGCTTGCTGCCTTCACAATAACACTTGAAAATAGGTAGTCGCAACCCCCTGCTGGTTGCTTCCAAGCGAGCATTTTCTAGGGAACTAGAATAAAATAACTTTTGAAGTTGGCTTAGACAGCGATCACGTCATTAGATATTTACAATTCCGCACAGAGTCTGCTGTATGTCCTCCGCTTCTGAACCGGTAAGATTAAAAATAACCAGGGTCTTATAGAATGGAAGAATGAGAGGGAACATTGAAGAGGTGTGGAAAGTAAATTAGGAAAAAATTGGTTTTTTTTTTTCGCACATATTTGTGTTAATTTTATTTATTTTTAAGTATACAATAATATTATTATATATTTTTGTAAATTTATGTATTAACTATTATATTATTATATAAATATTTATTTTTATGTCATTATTGTCCTGAAATATATGCATTGACGATCAAAAAAAGATTCTCACTTTAAATAGTGGTAAGGAAATTAAAAAATATATATATAAGTGGTAAGGAAATTAAAAAATATATATATATTCCCTTGCAAATGGTTTAACGAGTTTTTCATTAGTTGGTATGAGTTTTCCACAGTCCATGAAGTTACTAATATTTATCTTTTTGATTCAATTGTGTCAATTTTTATATTTATTCCAAAAAAATGTTAAATTATATAAAAAGAATATATTTGATTGAAGTAGCTAAGGGTTAGGAGTGCCAAAAGGAGTCTAGGGGTACTAGGAGCCAATGGGGTGACCAATGACACCTCCCCCGGAGATGAAGGAGCTCCATGAGAAGGATCCACGTGCACTACCATTTCGCATGGTGTGTGTGAAGTAGGATTAAAGTGGGGATTTTGGAGGCAAAGTTTTGAGGTCTTATGAAGGCTTCAGTAATCACAATAATGGCCATGAACATGAGCATGAGCATGAACATGAACATTATTTTGATATGGTGAAATGTAGTGCATGCATCTGCCATGCAGTAATTTACATGGAGTTTGGGTGTATCCTCTTTATCCATCCATATCTCTCTCCCTCTCCCTCTTACTAAACCTCTTATATCGATATCTCTTTGCCTCTTTATTTCTATCTAGATCTATATTTCTTCTTACATATCTCCCTCTATCTCTCTCATTATCTCTCCATCTTTCTCCATCTATCTACCCCTATATCTCTCTTTACCAATTGACCTCATGTACGCCACAAATTGCAAAAAAAAACATTTTTTTTCCTAATTAACCTTCCATAACTCTTCGGCGTACCTATTGCACACCAAGGTGCAATTGCTAGTTAATATTATTTGGCATTAATTTTTGTGTAATACATCTCTTCAATACGACTCGTCCATTCCAAATGACATTTTCTTTTGTATCCTCTTTATCCATCCATATCTCTCTCCCTCTCCCTCTTACTAAACCTCTTATATCGATATCTCTTTGCCTCTTTATTTCTATCTAGATCTATATTTCTTCTTACATATCTCCCTCTATCTCTCTCATTATCTCTCCATCTTTCTCCATCTATCTACCCCTATATCTCTCTTTACCAATTGACCTCATGTACGCCACAAATTGCAAAAAAAAACCATTTTTTTTCCTAATTAACCTTCCATAACTCTTCGGCGTACCTATTGCACACCAAGGTGCAATTGCTAGTTAATATTATTTGGCATTAATTTTTGTGTAATACATCTCTTCAATACGACTCGTCCATTCCAAATGACATTTTCTTTTGTATCCTCTTTATCCATCCATATCTCTCTCCCTCTCCCTCTTACTAAACCTCTTATATTGATATCTCTTTGCCTCTTTATTTCTATCTAGATCTATATTTCTTCTTACATATCTCCCTCTATCTCTCTCATTATCTCTCCATCTTTCTCCATCTATCTACCCCTATATCTCTCTTTACCAATTGACCTCATGTATGCCACAAATTGCAAAAAAAAACCATTTTTTTTTTCCTAATTAACCTTCCATAACTCTTCGGCGTACCTATTGCACACCAAGGTGCAATTGCTAGTTAATATTATTTGGCATTAATTTTTGTGTAATACATCTCTTCAATACAACTCGTCCATTCCAAATGACATTTTCTTTTGTATCTATGACAAATTTGAGCCAGACTACTCAATCTACACCAAATTCTACAGCTGTGTGTCGGTAGATAAAAGTGTTGACATGACACCACAATAAATAAAGCTATAGGGTTGCTAACGTCAAAAGTGTTGATAAATCAACTTAGGGTTGCTGACGTCTAAATGTGAAAGCATATTAAAACATTATTTACTAATGCTGCTGATTTGTAATAGTGTTTTCTAAAATTGTATTTAGACTGTTTTCATCTAATAAAAAAAATGATTTACAAAAGGGAAATGTAGATAGAGTATTTTTGGGTATATAAGGAGGGGTGATTTTGTATAATTGGTAATACTAGTCATTATGTTGTGTAATTTAGTTTTTAATGGAGATTTATATTGTCTTTTAGTAAATAATATGATTTATGATATACTTTTTTGAAGTATATAAAGTTTGTTTATCTAATATATTTCATGCACGTAGGTTTTATAGCGTATATGCATATACATATTTAAGATACATCAATGTGTTAGTATTACAAATAAGAGGATGGGAAACTTTCATAATAAAATTTGTAGATGAAATTTACTAACTCTAAGCAAATTTAAGATCTATGTATACACAATCTTCAACATGGTTTTTTAGACACATCAACTAGATGTACTTAGAGAATATACACAAAACCTAGGTTCTACTTCTATTTTAAATAGATACAATGCAATAATAAAAATAGGAAATTTTGTGTGTCCCCAAAATGCAAGTATAAGTTAATGAAAGTCAAAAGCATATCGCTTATGTACATAAGACTTCATATAGAAATAAAGAAGCTTATAAGGAATAATCATTCTATGAACATTTCAATTTGAACATAAAAAGAATCAAGAATCATATAAAAATCATAGAGCCTGTAAATGCATGTTTAATAGTGGCATCTTTAATTATTCACATACATTTGTAATGATAGTGTAGTAGGGGGATCACCTAGGAGAAATTTTCCCTATAAGCTTACAAATTTCTTATAAGAATTTTTAAATGCTTCTTTCCTTCATGATGAATATGTGATAATGTCAAATAAATATGGTTGTAGAATTTTTTTATTTATCAAATTAAATAAACATATTAAAGGACACATCCAACACTACTTAAGATTGACCTTGAACCATTCTAGAATAATCCATAGGATTTTTTTAGGTTTTTGTACTTCTAACAAAGATTTTACAAAGAACATCATCATTTAAATAATGACATGCATATTCTAAGTAGAATCATTATTGGTGTTCCTAAACCTAAGCATTCTAATTGTTTTATAATTAATTTTTGAAATTAGGAATTCAATTTAGTAAGTCTCAAGTTAACCCCATAATTTAAATGTAGGTTACTCATGTGATTATTTAGTTTATTTAGTTAATTATCCTAGACTAGTGTAAAAGGGATATTATTTTCTCATATTTCTAGGGACTTGACAATTTTTTTATTTTTTTTAATATTTCACTTTGATTATGGTCTTTTAATTTTATATTTTTTCTTACATATCTTCTCCACATAGGTGTTTAACCCATAGTAGAGCATATAGCCTCCATTTTTGTTAAGTTAAGGGATTATATTTAAGTAAGCATCCTAAGGATTTTTGTTCCTCAAAATCCTCTTCAAAAATTTACCTTTATTACTTCTTTAAATTTTAACATGGAGTCATTTGAAGTTGCTCAACTACAAAAGGAACTCAAAACTCTATTAAAACTTGCCAAAGAGGATAATCTAATAGGTAAAAATAGAATTTTTTTATCAACTAGGATCTTGAGAAGGAGAATTAGAATTTTTGGCTAAGGACTCCTAGAATTGACACTCCCTCTCAATCGAAACTTTGAATAATAGTCATGAACAAAAGAAGAATGCATGTATTACCCCTATCTCCTATATGTCTAATTTAGATTATCACCATGTATTTATTATTGGGGAAGGTTTGTTGTATGGATGACATGATAATAATGGGTGAGAGTACCAAATTCGGGTGAAGAAAGTAGGAAAATGATAAAATTTAACTACAACATGCTCGCTCACATTACACTATATATCCATGTCCTATGGATTGGTAAACACTAAGCTATAATCTAAACATGTTATATAATGTTCTTACTTTGTATAGTATATAAACAATAGAGAATAATGGATTCATAAAAAACTATTATCAGTGACATGGTTAAATCTTCAATCGAAGGTAAAATATGGACATGTTTTAAATATCTCCACGAATTACCAAGTTATGCCTAATATTTCCTTCCAATGCCACATCATAGAAAAGGTAAGTGTTTAACATTTTTATTTTCTTCAGTAATTAATTTTTAGATATTTATAAATTTTAATATTTTAAAATTACCTATGATAATTTTTTTGTAAGCTAGCCAAATGATTTTAAGGTTTATATATATTTTTTATATTTTTTTAATCAAAAATAATCCAAAAGCATAGAATTTACTACAGTAGCAATCATAGCTTGAAATATAATATCCAAACTCTAAATTAAATGGTCAAAAATACATTATAATATTCTAATATAGAAACAAAAATAACATGCAAATGCACCCTCAAAAGAAATAATTGTTGAATGCACAAGACAATTGAAAGGGGGGTTGAATTAGTTGTACATTAAAAAATCAAAACCCTCATTAATATTCGAATCTACATTATCCCTTGAATATTTTATATTTGTTAAACCCTTATCAAGCATCAACAAAATATAAACATGAGAAATAGTAATGCAAACACATCCAAACACATGCGAACACTAGATTTATGTGGAAAACCCAAGAAGGGAAAATCCATAGTGAGGACTAGCTCACAATATAAATTAATTGCAACACTAAATACAATGGGCTCACTATCAGAGGGCTCACTACCCTAAATATAAAGAACCTTGGAAACAATATGCAAGGTCAACTATGAACCTCAAACATGTAATTTAAAATTAGGTCAACACCAAAACATTCCCATGATGGAGAGGAATGAAGGTGGACCACATCACACCTTAAATTAGACCTAAAACTGTGTATACATGTCACTCCATGCTTCCAAAAACATCAAAGAATATTTGTAATTAGTGTAAACACCCAAGGTTGATCAAAAAAATATTAACACCATTAAAATTTTAATTACACAATTCCTTTGATACAAAAATGAATCACAAACCACACACAACACTTAAAATATTCTAGAATATTTTATCAACACCCTAACATTTAACAAATTGTTTGCAACAACTTTCACCTAAAGAACATACTCATCTTGTTAACCCACTTAACCTTCCACATACTATAACACCTAAATCCAACCTTGTGGAGGACCAAGAAGAAAAAACCTCACTCTGAGATAGATAAATTAGTAATATAAGCACACTTATAGATCTGCAAGAATAGAAACCAAACTATAGAAAAATGTGAATAAAAACAATTTCTCCTAGACAACATTGCTTCAACAATTCACACTCTGGTGACCACAAATTTCTCCATACAACTATCTAGGACAAGAAACTTTGGATATAACACCTCTAAAGAACTTTGATCAACATATTTGAATTGCTTAGGTAGATCTTCATCCATGAAGAAATGTAGAGAAAAACACTAAATACTATTCTGCCACACTAGACAATCTTCACTACACTATTTCCTCTTTTATTCATTTTTTCTCAAAAGCACATGGGAATCAAGCACCACAATATCCAACTCAATATCCACAACACTCCTCTTATCATCTCAACCATACAAGAGATTGAACATCCAAAAGCATATGTTTATGAAAGAAACAATAGATATTGACATCAATGATACTATTAATGACAACATAATAAAACCAATCAAACCATCTCCATAGGTTGGCATCAATGCAACAACAAAGATCTATTGAAATCAATGAAAAAAAAAACTTCAAACAATCTCCCCCTTTTTCATTAATGGAAACACATGGAAAACTATCAACAACAAACAAAAAATAGCTCTGGTCACCAACTCATATATTGCACAATAGTGCACACTACTTCCCCTTACACAAGCATCAACTCTTTCAAACATTTTCTCTTTTATAGGAATTTTCTCTCCCTATCTTTGTATGGTTATTAAGTTAACTCTCTCTCCCCTTTTGACATCAATGGAAAATGGAAACATTTATATATATTCTATTCTTTGTTTCCTATTTGACATCAATCTTACTTGTATCTACTCTCCAACTACCATTTCTTTTATTGTTCTTTTTTTTTCTTCACACCTTTGCACACAACATACTACACCAACCAAAAAATACAACACATATCCTTGGACACATATGACAAAGGAAAACACCTCAATGACAACACCTACTCCCCCTGACTGCAACAACCAACAATGCCACTACCTACTCCCCCTAAGAGGTACAACCACCAACATCAGTCTAGAATAAGGAATGAATCTTGCTCGATCCATTGGAATGATGTATATCCTTATACATGTAATTGAAACAAGGAGGGTCAGGGCATGTGCAGGATCATGGTACAAATAGGCCCTTAAGTGGCAAAAATTTTCAGAAAAATCAGTGTTAGGCAACTTGACGTAAATATTTGAAGAAGTTATCTATTTCAAAAATATGTAAGAATGGAATTTGTAGAAAATTGAATGTAGTTTCTAAAATACTAGGTTTATTTAAAAATAAATAAAATCTATTTGGTGAAAATTTGAAATTTCAATGCCCTAAGAGGTACAACCACCAACATCAGTCTAGAATAAGGAATGAATCTTGCTCGATCCATTGGAATGATGTATATCCTTATACATGTAGTTGAAACAAGGAGGGTCAATAACCCCTAAATTCTTCAAAAGATACTCAAAAGTATCCTTAGGAATATTCTTAGTGAAGATATTAACAACTTGATCCTTAATAGGCATGTTGATGGTGTTTTCTACACAGCAACAACTCAGACAGAATGCAATATTCTATCTCTCTTGAAAGGTAATTTTTAACAAGTTATTAAAAATCACCCCAAGGTCTCTCGGGTGTCAGGTCATGACAATGCATAAACAACTCAGATAATATGTGAAAATGCTATTAATCACAAGGGGCCTTACAAATGAACAATGCTGGAAGTGAATTTTCATCAGATGCAACAATATGGTGATGCGTTCAATCCTAAAACTAACTCGGATTCAAAATAAATAGCAAAAGAGATAAGGGTTTAGAGAGATTCTATTCTATTCTAACTCCTAAGATTAACAATGCAAATGATAAAACACTTGAAATAGACCAATCCCAATGAAACCAATCTCTGCTTGACCAAGATTAATCTACAATCTTACAGAAACAGTGCAATCTTCTAAGGTTTTAAAGATTTTCAGATCATGAACATTCACCCAAGACAACCCAATTGCAGATGAAATGAATAAATCTCCACAATTGAACCAAACACAATAAAGGTCCAGGCTAACTTTACAAAACAACTAACCATCAGCTAGCTATAAAAAGTATGGACCAAGGATTGCTGCAAACACTTCAAACATTAAATCATAAACAACATTGAATCAGATCTAAATCTAAATCTAACAACCTTGAGCAATTTGAAAGATAGAATCATAAGAACCATGCAAGATAGGTCAACACAAAAGAGATCACCAGAGAATCACAATGTCTGCAATTGTATTGAGTCACCAAATCAGCAACAATTCTTGTGTTTTGTTACATCGCTTGCTCAGAAATTAACTAACTTCTACCTCTGCTCTACCACTAAATTTTCTCTTTATCAAATCTTCTCCTAATCTCCCTCACTATTCTATCTATCTCTTCCCTTACAAATGATGCAAAAATGCCATTTATAGAGAACCCTGAACATGTCGGCCCAGTTAGATTTTACAATAATAACTGTCCCCAAAACAGGTCGGCCTAATTAGATTTTACAATAATAAAGGGCCCCAAAATAGGTCGGCCAGGAGAATTTCAAAATAGGACAAGATTTGCATTAAATGCACGAATATTATCCATGTCGGCCCACAATCTCCAGCAAGATCAGATTCACGTGTCTTCCAGAAAGTCCTCCAGCTGTAGACAATTTTGTCATGGATTCTTAGGCAGGCCCCATTTTGAAAATTTAAATTGAACACTTCCAAATTTCCCTCTTTTGGCATGAATCCATATGCAAGTCCCCTTTTTAGTATTTGTTTAGTCCTGAAAAACATATATCATCATTAATAGCCCACATGTTCAAATTAAATTCGAATAAAATTTTGAACTTTTCTAAAAAAAACTTACATATTTATAAGGAAACTTTCCACTTTCAGAATTTTTTCCATTTTTGGAAATTTTTATTTTCAATTTTTTATCTCAAGAAATTTTCATTTTCAGGATCATTTTTAAAAAATTCCACTTTTGGAATAAATAATTATTTTCGAAAAAAATTCCATTTGGGAAACCAGACCAAGGGGAAAATCTAGAAAAATCCGGGCCAGGGGACGGACAGACCCAATCCGGGAAATTCCAGGCAGATATAATCCGGAAAATTCCAGCCGGGCAGGAATCTGGGAAAATAGGCAGACAGGAAAATCCCGGACTGGACTAAATAAGGCAAAAATTTCAACAATAGATCATCAAAATGAACCAAGAATGAATGCGTGAAATCGTGTAATATATCAAATTAAGCATGGGGTGTTGAGCATTTATCATCAAATTCATCAATTTAATCCAGTATTTCAATTTGCACAAAGCCTGGCAGAAAATCTAGAGAAATCTGGGTGGACCGGATTTCTGCGGATGGCATAAAATTTAGACTTTGAGCAGAATCCGGAAAACTGAAGAAATCCGAGAAAATCCGGGTTGGGCGGAAAATCCCGAACGCAGGCAAAAGCCCGGACTTCGCTCGGATCTAGAATTTTCATGGAAATCGGGAAAATCTGGACGGACCAGAAAATCCCGGATTGGGGTAAAAACCTAGATTTTTGCACAGAGTCGGACTTTAAGCAGAATCTGGGAAAATCTGAACGGACCGGAAAATCCCAGATTGGGGTAAAAACCCGGATTTTGCTCAGAACTTAGTTTTTTCAAAGTGCAACCTGGGGAAATCACTTGGGCAAGCAAGATGAACATCTAAGGACCTCCAAAGGCAATGAATCAATAAAATTAAGGGGCCAAAAGACACCAAAAGCCAGAGCAAAAAGAGGGTCCCTACTTTCAGTGGGGCGTGTGTGCAAAACTGCACAACAAGGCACATACTCCAACTTCACTTCATTCTTTATAACATTCTCTCTTAACAAGTGACCTTGGATTGAAATTTTATTTTTCCTTGATCGCATTACAAGATTCTTTGAAATTATGATAGCAGTTGCATTATCACAAAAGATAGAAATTGGTTCATCTATCACTTCAATGAAATCCTTCAAATTTTGTTTCATCCACAACACCTATGTGCAACATGATGTTGCAACAATGTATTATGTCTCTACAGTAGATAATGACATGATAAATCCTGCTTATTGCTTAACCAAGACACCAGCCTACTTTCAAGAAAGAAAGCACCACCCCTTGTATTCTTTGTATCATACACACAACCTACCCAATCTATACTTTTGAAGCACTTAGAGAGAAATAAATATCCTTTCGATACCACAAGCCATGTTCTAGAGTGACCTTCAAATATCTAAATATCCTCTTTATTATTGCTACATGTGACTTTTTGGGGTCTTCTTGAAATTTAGCCACAAGACAAATTATATGCATAGTATCTAGTCTAGTAACAGTTAAATATAACAGTCCTCCAATAATTAATTTGTACTTGCTCTGATCAGCCTTTAAATATTCTTCTTTCTTACTTAGTTTGTAACTAGTAACCATGGGAGTACATACAATTTTAAAGTCTTCCATTCCAAATTTCTTCCAAATTTCCTTGGCATACTTTGATTGTGAAATGAATATTCCCTTATTTATCTAATTGATTTGAAGTCCAAGGAAGAAATTCAAATCCCCAATCATAGACATATCAAACTCTTTCTACATCTCTTCTATAGTTCTCTTGCAAATACTTTCATTTCCTCCAAAGATTATGTCATCAAGATACACAACCACAATTAATATTTTATATTTTTCAACTTTGAAATAAATATTTCTATCTATGGTACCTTTATTGGATCCAAGTTGCTACAACATGTAGCTATACAATCTTGCATACCAAGCTCTAGGAGCTTGCTTCAATCTATAGAATGCTTTCTTCAATCTATAGACCATATTACAGTTATCTGATGACCAAAATCCTTCTAGTTGTTCAATATAAACTTTTGCTTCCAACTTACCATTCGAGAATGTAGACTTCACATCTATTTGCTAAAGTTTTAAATCTTTATGTATTTTAAAAGGAAAAACATCCTAATAGCTTTTGTCCTTACCACTGGAGCAAATGTGTCTTCAAATTTTATTCCTTCCACTTGTGAGTAGAATTTACATATAAATATTTCCTTGTTTATTACCACTTTTCCACTCTCATTCAGCTTGTTCCAAAATACCCACTTATTTCCAATCACATTCTTACTCACTAGTCTTGGAACAAGTTTGTAGGTTTAGTTCTTCTTCCATAGCCTTTATCCAAAATTCATCTTAGCTTGCCTCAATAACTATTTTAGGTTCAACCTTGGAAAATAAAGATAGGTTTACTTGTTCCTTTGTCATAGTATCTTTTCTTCATGCCAACACATCTCTACTCATGTCGCCAATAATTAGACTATAGTATAGAAAAATGTCGTCATTTACATTTTTACACTTAATCTAGGAATGATTAAAATTAAAATTGACCTAATTCTACCTTGAATTAGTGTTGTAATGTGTTTTCCACATTCACATTGGATTTAGGGCCCTTTTAAGCTAAATTGACCTAAATTATCCATAATTTACTGTTGTAAAGTGTATTTATTTACACCTTCACATCATGTTTTGGGCCCTTGTAAACTAGACAGACTTAATTATTCATTTCTTTTGGTTTTGTAAAGTTTTGTACTATAATTTTTCACTAATCTAGGGTTTTGTTAATTAATTGCGCTTATCTATGCCTTAATTGGCTCTATTTTACATCCACAAGCTTTATTAAATGCATTTTTTGGAGATAATCCCAACATTTATCAAATGTACAAAAATTAATTGAGTGTTATGGGTCATGTGTCCTAGATTTAGTGGTTTGGGACTCATACACCACCTTGGGCATATGAGTCCCACTTAGATATTGAGACTTGATTTTGAATTTCACATCAGGACCTATCTCGGAGTGTGTGCCCTAGTTTTGAGCCACCATGACTAAAACACCACTTGTGGTGTATGAGTCCCACTCAAGTTAGGACTTAATTTAAATGCAATTTTTGACAAGATTTTATCTTCCTAGATTTTATGTCGGCTTGTAGTGTTGTAATTTCAAGAAATTTAGCATAAATAAGTATATACACAAGGCTATTTCACTCATTTTCACCTTATCATTTCAAGAAAGCATTCCTTATAGCAAGTTTATGATTAAAAGAGTTTACAAAACTTCACAAGAGAATTCAAGATCATTCCTAAAGAATTCAAGGGTAGATTTCTTCATCAATTATTGTAGCAATTCAAGATCCATCATAAATTCAAGATCATCAAGCATCAAGCATGTTGTTGAGCTAGTGTTTGGGCATAGTATTGAAGATCCATTTACAAGAATTGTTTCATATCAAAGTGAAAGATCGAGATCTGCACTCCACATTTCCATTTCATGTTAGATTATTGATTTATATATCACAACATCATTCAAGGTATCATTTTTCATGTTTCAACTTCCATGTTTGATATTCATATATTATTGTTTCATCACAAGGTTTTTTTATGTAAACAAGTTTGACCAAGGAAAATCCCTATTTCCTAAAATATCAACAATTTTTTCTCTCCTTACATGTGTGATTGTAAATCTAGGTGTCTTGAGGCTTGAATATCCTTTGAATATTAGGTTGCAAGGTTGAATAAGGTCATCAAGTTGTCACAAGGTTGTCATCTATATGGAAAGTCACCTACAGGTTGCAAACCAGGGTTTCAAACCCAAAAAAAAGTTGTGAAAGAAAGTAGAGATTGGAGACCTAATTTAGATCATAACCCTACAAAAAATATGATTGATAATGATATGCCACTTGTGGCATATGAGTACCAATATAGTATATTTTCTAGATTTCAGCTATTTCAGATCATACACTATCAAATTCTAGTTTTGGTACAAAAACCTTAGTCTAGGACTAAATCACCCAGATTGGTGTATGAGTCCTAGTGGGAATCAAACAACTAGGTTTTATGGTTTTGGAGCTTGTTTTGACCTCATCACTCTTCTAGGTGCACCTCTATTCATTTACAGTTTGATACTCTATGTTTCAATTTCATTTCCTAGTTGATTTAGTTAGGTTTTGCATAATACTTTGCATGTTACATTCAATTTCTCCCTTTCCAATCCCTAGCTTGGTGGTGAACCCCCTTTTAGTCTCTAATCCTACCCTAGGACACCTTATTGCAAGATATCTCTCTCCTACTTCATCCTTGAATTAAGATCTCTAGGGTTTTCTTGAATGAGAGTGTAGAAGATTGTTGTTATATTTCTTAAACCATAGTCGACGAAAATTTTAGACCTTTCACTGATCTTTTGAATTATTCTTCCATACATACTCAGGGGTATTAGGGATCCTTTTTGATGCTTCTTACTCTTAAATCTACACTTAGTTTTCCTTTCCTTCTTCTTTTTCTTCTTCTCTACAAGAGGATTCATTTGATTCATATCCATCTATAATCACTAAACGTTTATGTAGGTCTTCATCCACTTTAACACTTGCACTTTCAACAATATTTTTTAGCCTCTTGTTGTAGCACCAATAACCCTTGCTTCTTATAGAATATCCAAGGAAGATTACTTCATTAGATATTGCTTCAAAATTTGCTAAGTTTTCTTCATCTCTTCTAATATAGCATTTTTTTCCCAAATACTTTGAATATTTCACAAAAGTGGTTCTTCGATACCACCTCATAGGAGTCTTTAAACTTTTTGTCCTTGTTTGCACACTCTGCTAAGTATATACACTACAATATGAATTTATTCTCTCAATTAGACATCTAGTATATTTTCTTCCTTCATCAGTGTCCTTGCTACTTCCTAAACAATCCTATTCTTCCTTTCCACAACTCCATTCTGCTAAGGAGTATTAGGAGTTGAAAAATGCATCCTTATTCCATGATCTTCATAAAAAAAATTAAAATTATTGGAGGTGAACTCTCCACCTCTGTCAAATCTTATAAAATTTATTTTCATATTCATTTCATTCTCTATCATATATTTGAATGGCTTAAACTTATCTAGATATTTTTATTTTCATATTCATTTCATTCTCTATCATATATTTGAAAAGCAACCCAAGTCATTCTAGAGTAATCATCAATTAATTACATGAAATACAAGTGTCACCTTGATTTTTTTTTATTCTAGTAGGTCAAAAAAAGGATCGATAGTAGGTTGTTCTTTGACTTTGAAACTCTTTCTAGTTTGCTTCCCAATTTGATATTCGTTGCAGAAAACATTGGTAGGATTTTTAATCTTTGGTAGATCTCTCACAACTTAAAATGATCTAATCCTCACTAGGATATCAAAATTGATGTGACACATTTTCTATGCCATAGCCAACATTCATTAATCTAAGTCGTAAAGCACTAACCATTAGCACCTTCTAGTTGATGAAAATTTCCATTTGTATTTCTTCCTACTCAAACAAAATTTCTAGAGCCTTTTATGATCTCAAAACCATTCTACTAAAGCACAACATTATATGATTTTCTACACATTTTTCCTACACTCAAAAGGTTATGCCATAGATATTTAGTATAAAGAACATCATCTAGATTATGGTTGGCATCAAAACTAATTGAACCTTTTTCACATTTATTTGCAAATGTATCATCACCAAACTTAACTAAACCACCTTCAATCTTCTCAAGTTTAAAAAAATTACTCTTATCACCTGCCATGTCTGATGAGGGTACTCTCCTTACAAAACCATACCCACACAACTAAACAAAAGAGAAACATAAAATGTTGAAAGAAACACTTTCAATTATCTTGATAAGGTGAAATTACAATACTAAACAATAATATGCTACAACCATATGGGCCTTCTCATTACAAAAAATTTCTTTGTCAAATTTAAAAGCAGTTTCCCTTTTTGAATCACTTGGACCAAACTCTCTTAATTCAAAAGTAGTTAAAGAACCAAGCAATTGATCTCTTTGGTGCAGGGCACCATAGGTCTTAATGAAAAAGTGTTGAAAAGTGTCAGTTTTTTGTGATGTTAATTAATTTTGTTGGTAATAAGGTCTTTAAGACCATTTTTTGTGTCTTGGTGTCTCAGTTGAGTCATTTGAGGTTAGTTGGTTAAAAGTTGTCAATTTTCCAAAAGTTGCAAAAGTGTGGCTCAATCATTTTTTGCATTTTGTGTCTTAAGGCGAGTTGAACAGTTGGGGAGTTGAGAAAATAGTTGGAATTGATTGATTATGCTTGGTAATGCTTTAAAATAACTTGTGTATGTTGGAACATGGGTTGGAAGTGGTAAATTTGAGTTTGAATAACAAAAATACTTTGTTTTTTGTGTTCAAAGAGCTTAATTCGCTACTATACAATTTGGTATGGCCTTGTATGACCTAGAAGTGATCATGTAAGCATTAGGATTGATGAATAATTGAATCTAAGTTCTATTTCAATTGGTTTCATTTGATTTCATTAAGTTTTGAACATTTTATAGAAGATTTACCTTTGTTGGTCAAAAACCCTAGTTTTATTTCTTTGAGAGGAAGAAAAATATAAATTACACCCTTCCACCAGTGAAGTCTAATGAAACTTGGTGGAATGGGTGGAATAAAGTTTTTTTGGTTCCCACAAGGTTGTAGAAGTAGGGGAGGAAGGTTAGTGCAAATTTGGTGATTCCCTAGCTTGAAAACCTCATGTTTTAGGCAAATACGTTGCATAGGAGTTAGGGTTTGGTAAAAATCTCTTGGGAAATTGTTGGTAGTGATTGAAAATGTTAGGGAAGACCTTATATGATATGTTTGAGCCATTTTCATGAAGATTTGAGGCCTGGGTTTTGAAAACTTTGATCTGACCTATCTAAACAAGCTTAATTAGGCTTCATTGGAATGGTAGTAGTCAAAATTTGAAGGTTTTGTTCCAAATTGACCCCACATAAAAATTTGGTATGTTTTCAATTGGATAAAAGGGTATTTGGAATGGTGATAAAATTTTGGTTTTGGGTTTTCTTATGAAATTATGTGGAAAAATCCCTATTTGAAGGGCTACAAGGGGAATTGAAGAGTGTTAGAGAAAACCCACCAAATTAGGGTTCTAAATTTGAAGAGTTTGATTTGTTGAGTTATTTTTGAGTTGGATTGTGATCATCCACCCTGATCTATGTTAAATTGGTATCAGAGCATAGGTTTTTTCTATGAAAATGGAAAGTGTGAAACAAAAGAGAATAAGATGCCTCCAAAGAGTAACCCTATGGCTAGGGAAATAAATGAGATGAAAGAGAAGACTACAAAAGAGATTAGGATATTTAATGAACTCCATTAGATGGTCGTATCAAGGCTTAAGGATATTGAAACCAGTCAGAGGAGAGGTATGGTCATGGGTGATGTGAGTGACCATAAAGAAGAAGGGGAGGAGGAGAATCCCCTAAAAGAAGAAGAAGAGGAATTGGATCCTGAGGAGTAGAAGTTTTCCAAGCTATTGAGAGCAATCAATAAAGATAATCACAAGGTAAAGATTTTTTTACCAATTTATGGAGGGAACTTGAATGATGAAGAGTTTTTGGACTGGATTGCCACACTTGATAATTATTTTGAATGTGAAGACATACCAGAAGAACAAAAGGTTAAGATAGAGAAAAAAATTGAAGGGTCATGCCCTATTATGGTGGGATTATGAGAAAACTAAAAGAAGGAAGAAATGAAAGTCAAATATTATCTCTTAGGACAAAATGGTGGCCAAGCTTAAGGGTATGTTCTTACTGGTTGATTATGCAATTCAAATGTATAAGAAACTTCAAGGCTTGAAACACAGAGATATCGATGTCAAAAATTATACTAAGGAATATTATAAACTAAGTATAAGAGCAGGTCACATGGAGGATGATGTGGAGAAGGTGGCTAGACACCTTATTGGGTTATGATTTAACATTCAAGATGAGTTAACTTTGGAAAATCCATGAATGGTAGAGGAATGTTTTCAATTGGCAATTAGGACCGAGGAAATGCTTAAGAGAAGGAAAGATAAACAAACTAGGGTAAAAGGCAACAATTCTAGAAAAAGAGGATCTATTTCTAATCCAATGTAGTCATATGGAAGCCAAGAAGATACAAGCAAAGTCCAAAACGAAGGTTCTGATCAAAGATGTGGATTTAAAGGAGGTAGATTGGGCTTTAGAGGTAGATTTGGAGGTCAAGGAAGAGGATCTAGTGGGTTCATGGGAAGGTGCTACCAATGCAACATGTTTGGACATCAAGCATGGCAATGCAATGAAGGGTAGGCCTCTACTTAACATGAGGGGAAAGAAGGATTCAATTGGTGCAAGAAGATGATAATGAGAGCATAAACTCTCCATCACAACATGCTGCTCCAAAATTTGGAGAATAGCTCATGGTAAGGAGAAATCTCATCAAAGCATTAGTAGAAAAGGAGCCACCACAAAGGAAGACTCTCTTCAATAAAACTTGTAAGTACTTGGGTAAGGTTTGTAAAGTTGTAATAGATTCAAGAAGTACAAATTATATGGTTTAAGTTGAGATGGTTGAAAAACTTAAGTTGCCTAGAATACCACATGCTACTCCTTATAAATTCTCTTGGGTGAATGAGGGTCAATATGTTTTGGTAAATGAATAAAGTTCAGTGGAGTTAAATATAGGAGGGTACTAATGAATCTAGTTTTTGGCCTAGCCCTAGGTAGATTTTATGAGCTTATATTTTGACATTTTCATAGACTTCGATGTTTAAGTGTTGAACTTTTATAATGTTTCCCTCAAACCTTTTATATTTGGTTTTATTTCCACCTTGGAAAGACTTTAATGACATAAGCATGTTATGTGGATTATTCGTATTGATTTTGCATATGATTGATGAATGTTCTTTTAAGTAATTTTAGATGTGCAATTAAGCGTACTAATAGTTCAATGCAACTATCATTCAAAGATGCCAGATTTAGGAAGGAAACCATTAGAAGACCATGCAAGAGAATCATTCAAAGGAGTTAATTGAGGATAACTGTAGCAAATTCTCTATGTGAGTATTGTAACTACCTTATAATTAATGGAATTGAGCATTCACGGGTGTTATTGCAATGTTGATTCCACATTGCACTTGCATGTATGACCAGATTCCCTACAGAATGTAACCACTTTTCCATTCTTTTCATGCTTTCCCTAAATGGCATCCTCTCAACTAGTGGGAGTTGACTACCTTATTTAGTCAGTAGTATAAATAATGGTTTAAATCTTCTTCTTGAAGGTTTAGGTTCAGGTTCTGTATAGTTCTTGATTGTTGTTGGCAATTGACATTGATGTACTGAGCATTCTTCATTTTCCAATACAGTTATGATACTATCCTGTTTTTATGTTTCTCAATGAATAAGATGTTATTTTGAGTTAAGAATTTGAGTTTCCAATAGTTTTAGAGGATTCTCGTCCAAGGGGGGCCACTTATTGAGTAATCCATTCTTTTAGAGTATTTAGTTTACTTATCTTTTTCTATTCTATATGTTAGAAATCTGGCTTTGATTGTTCCTGCAGCCACTAGAATTCTTCTTGTAGCCAAAGTAGACAAAAAAAAATTCTATTAGTTTTCCTAGATGTTTACTCCTATTATGCATTTTGGTTCAGTAGAGTTTTCAATTGATGCTCAAACTTATTTCCTTTTTTTCCATGCAATTTACTTTCCAATATTGTGGTTTTCTTAGCTATAGAGTAGAATGACTACTTTGAGCTCCTAGTGCACATATAGTGCTGACCCATTTCAACTTCACATCCCTGGGTTGACAAGTAAAATACACCTTCATGATGATAGAGATAGTTGTTCAGTCTAGATGCCCTTTCTTTGAATAATAGTTGTAAAGGCTTAGTTATTGAATCATTATAGTAGGCCAACATTTTTGGTGCCATTGCTGAGGATGGTGTCAAGCTAGGAAGTTTTTGGAAGTCATTGATAGTATTTTCATTTTAGCATTTTTGAGTTGTTCTTATATTGTCCCTCATTAGGAAGTAATGATTCACCATTTTTCTGCCCGTTCTTTGTGTGAGTTGGTTGATGCTGAGTAATAATGCATGCATAGAAGAAGAAGAGATGGTTATGGGAGATTTCTTCCCAATGATCCTAATCCATTTTAGCTAGTTAAGCTTCCAAATCTACCTAGAAACAAAGAAGAAGAAGAACCATTTCCCTTTGCTGACGCATATCCTGATTTGGCTAGTTCTAAAACTTCTATTGAAGAGAAAACATAGATTGATAACCCCTTGGCCTTGAGAATCCATCAAGAAGACATGGCGGATGCAAAAAGGAATAGACCCAATCAACCTACTTTTCCTTTTCCCATTTCTCACCAAAATGAAGTTGACAATATCAAGAATATGCCTGCTTCAACACTCCCCGAGTTCTATGGAATTGTTATGGAAGACCCTAACACCTTGTTTGAGTTTGACATCCTCTACAAAATTTATGACTATAAAACTGATGCTCATAGGCTTAAGCTATTTCCTACCACTTTGAAAGAAGTTTCATTAAGATGGTTTATGAGCCTAGGAAGAAATACTGTGGAGACTTGGGAGGACATGAAGACAAAGGTCCTTGAAAAATACAAGGAATATTGCAAAGGCAGTGATATGAGAGGAGGTGACATCTTTAAGATGCAACAAAAGGAAGATGAGAGCCTAGAAGATTACATCTCAAGGTTTCTATTTTGCTTATAGAAATCTTCACACCATACATTCAATGAGGAATCACAAAATTTGTTTTTCCTAAGAGGAATCAATGAGAGTTGCACTGATTCTTTGGACCTGATGGCAAGAGGAGATATCACTCAAGTTCCTTGGGAAGATATCAAGAAGATATATCAGAATTATTTTAGAGTAGCTTCAAAGAGAGGAAGAGCTTACCAATCTTCTATAGGTAAGGCATCTACCAGTGGGGTTTCGAGAACGAAGATTACTAATTTGTTGGTAGATTTCAAGCATGATATTATAAATAACCTAGCTACTTAGTTGGATACACTTCAAGCTAAGAAGAAACATGAGGCAAAGGTGATGTTGACAAAATACTATCCTCATTGTAGAAAAAAGAAGAGGGACTATAGATGCAAGATGATAGATAACATTGAAAGTAGGCAAGTTCCACCTGAGTTCAAACCAATTCCGATTGAGGAAGATCAAGTTTACTTTGTTGCAAAGAGGAAGCCATGGGCTCCAAGATATGGTATTCCACTAGATCCACTATCTTTTTTTGGCCCATATTTCAACTCTTATTCATCTAGTAACCAATGGAAACCTCCATATCCATCGAATTATGGAGGATATCCAACATAGTCTTGGGGTAACCCTCCAAATTGTTGACCCAGCTATCAAAATTCCTCACCTCAATGGAAGTAACCTCAAGGGAGTTAGCAGCAATACCAAGGGCCTTGGAAACTACCTCCAGGAAACTAGCAACAAACACCTCAATGGAGAGGTCAACAATTGCAAAACCAGACTACCAACTGCATGCAACCACCTTCTCAACCCCAACAGCTTGCTATAATTCCTCCACCTACTAATTCAAGCTCAAATTCACCTAAACCTACTCAACTACTAGCCTATCCCACACCCAATCCAAATAACAAACCACATCAATAGCTAGTGTATTATATTGATCCAAACCAATTTCTTGCATGTGTCATGAGTTTTACTAACATTCATTTATGTTTAGGAACCAATTTTCCAACTCCTCCCAATCTTATCATCATTGAGCTAACTGTGGAAGAGGAGGAGGAACCTCTAAATGATTCCATTCATCTTGTTGTACCTAAAAATCTTGAACCCTTTCTAGAAAAGAAGACTACACAAGAGCCATCATTCCCTTAGAGATTGGAAGTTGTTAAGCAAAAGGAAGAGAAATAAGACACAAACTTTGACATCTTGGAGCATTTGAAACACATATGTGTCCATATACCTCTCTTTGAGGCCATAAAATATGTTCCCATATATGGCAAAGCAATAAAAAAAACATGTCTCAAGAAGCCAGGAAGGAAGAAGAAAGACCTGACCATGGTCCATGTGGTGGGGTAGCTTGTTGACATCATGCTTGGAAAGGTAACTATTCCCAAGTACAATGATCCAGGTAGTCCTATGGTAATAATTGGCATCAATGGAATTCAAATAAATAATTCTCTAATTGATCTAGGAGTAGCATTAAATGTGATGATTCTCTCTCTAAAAGCTACTCTAGGAGGATATCCTATCATCCTTAGAAGACCATGGTTAACAACAACATATGCTTACATTGGATGTCAGCCAGATGACATGACCATTTCAAATGGGAGGAACACTAAGAAGCTTATTCTTTATCCACCCACTCAGCCCACCCATGATGAGGAGAACCTTGTATGGCCACACATTGGGGAAGAGATTGAGGAAGTTAATTTAGTGGTGTAGCTCATGATGTTAAAAAAAATCCCCTGTTTGCAACTTCAAGATGATGACGAGCTGTTGTCCAACATAATTCAAAACCATTCTGAAGTTGAAGAGGCATCATCCTCTAATGCCTCTAGTTTTGCTAGTTTTGTAAAAACACTTCTGCCTATTTTGTCTTCTCTTCCTATAGCCACTACATCTGCAGACAAACTTCTTGTGGCCACCCTTCCTGTAGCCACTCTGATAGTACAAAAACTTCTTGCAATAACAGGTATGTTTCACACAATGTTTCCATATGAACTCAAGGTACCATATGTCAATGATGCAACTATGGTAGAATTGACTACTCAAGTGCAAGTGTCTGAAGGAAGATATTTGAACATAATTAATAGTAAGTTAAGTAATGAGTAGTAGTTGAAATTGGCTGACTTGCTAAGGTCTCATCAACATGCATTTGCATGGGATTATCATGATATGAAGGGATTGGATCCTAAAATCTGCACTCATAGGATCTATATTAGGGATGATTATCATGATATGAGAGAAATTGTTAAAACAAAGCTGTAAAAAATTATTAGATGCTAGATTTATCTACCCTATTTTGGATAGCCAGTGGGTGTCCCCATTTGTGATTGTTCCAAAAAAGGGAGGGAAATGGAAAGTTTGTGTTGACTATAGAGAACTTAATTCCTCCACCAAGAAAGACCATTTTCCCTTGCCTTTTGTAGATCAAGTCTTGGACTCACTTGTAGGAAAGCAATATTTCTCTTTTCTAGATGGATTCAGTGGCTACAACCAAATTAAAATTGCACTTGAGGATTAGGAGACGACAACCTTCACCTACCCATGGGAAACATATGCTTGTTTAGTGCTTCCATTTGGTATATGCAATGCACCTGTAACTTTTAAGAGGCCAGTCATTAGCATATTCTCTGACATCTCCCTTGACTACATGGAGATCTACATGGATGAATTTACCACCTATGGTGTGGATTTTGATGAAGCATTGGATAATCTTGGGAAATTTCTACAAATATGTGAAGATCAAAACATATCCTTAAATAGTGAGAAGTGTTTTATGATGATACATGAAGGTGTAGTTCTTGGCCACTACATTTCCCACAAAGCAATTCAAGTTGACCCTACAAAGATTAAGGTGATTATTGACCGGCCTATACCTACAAAATAGAAGGATTTTAGAAGTTTCCTAGGACATGCAAGATATTATAAAAGGTTTATCAAAGATTTCAGAAAAATGGCAACACCATTGTATAATCTCCTAACAAAAGATGTTGAATTCCAATGGACAAAAGATTGTGACAAAGAATTTTCTAATTTGAAGGAAACTTTGACCCATGCTCCTATCTTAAAAGGACCTAATTGGGAGATTCCCTTCCGCATTTATACATATGCTTTAGATTATGCCATAGGAGCAGTCCTAGGAAAAAAAGAAGGGGCCATTGAAAATGCCATTTACTTCATCAGCAAAAAATATGCAAGGAGCTAAACTCAACTACACTATCACCAAGAAAGAGATGCTAGCAGTAATCTATGCCTTGAACAAATCCAGGCACTATATTACATGTTATCATATTTTTGTTCACGTGCTAATCATCCTACCATTAGATATCTTATGAACAAGCCTCTAATCTCAGAAAGACTAGTAGTATGGTTATTATAGATGCAAGATTTTCATATAACCATTGTGGATAAACTAGGAAATGCTAATGTTGTTGCAGATTTTCTTTCAAGGCTGACTACAACAAAAGAAAATCAAGTTATAGATGACACCTTTCCTGATGAGCATCTATTTTCTATCAATGTTAAAAAACCTTGGTATCTTGATATAGCTGACTACCTTGTAACAGGAAGAGTACCTCCTCATTTCTCACCAAAGGAGAGAAGGGTACTTATTGAAAAATGTTTTCTTTTTTCCTAGATTGCTAGATGATTTTTTATAATAGACTAGATCATGTTAGGAGAAGATGTGAGAGAAGATGAGACATATGATATTTTGCATGCATGTCATGATGAACCCTATGGAGGACATTTTATAGCAAAAAAGACAGCCATGAAGATTTTGAATACATGATATTGCTAGCCTACACTCCACAAGGATGCAAAAAAATACACAAGGAAATGTGACAGGTGCCAAAGGATGGGTTGACCAACAATATCAAATGAAATGAAACTTCATCCCCAAGTAGTGATCACTCCTTTTGACAAGTGGGGATTGGATTTTATGGGACCCATTGACCCACCATCCCATGGTAAGTCTTATATCTTATTTTATACCGACTATGTAACTAAGTGGGTAGAGATTAAGGCCATGAAGCATGCAAGAGATAATAAAGTTGTAGAATTTCTATATGAAGAGATTTTCACCCAATATGGAGTTTCAAGAGAGATAGTTACTGACCAAAGAGTTCAATTCACTTCAGCTCTTGTTACAATGTTTGTTAGTGAGTACAACATTAGGCATAGGGAGTCTACTCCTTACCACCCTCAAGCCAATGGACAAGCTAAGGTCACCAACAGGGAGATTGAAGCCATCTTGACAAAAATGGTAGCCATTCATAAAAGGGATTAGGAAAGTAAATTGCCAAAAGTTGTATGGGCCTATAGAACTACTTGGAATACCACTATAGGTTTCACCCCATTTGAGTTGCTATATGGGAAAGTGGCCATGATTCCTATTGAGTTTTTAATACAAGACCCTAAGAACTACAATTGCCTTGGGGATGGATATCTCTGCAGCATAGAAAGAGAGAATCATGCAACTAAATGCCTTTGACGAGATGAGAAGAATGGCCTTGCACCACACTGAGGTAGTGTTGAATCAGAGGATGAGATGGCATGATAAATTTATCAAGGAGAAGAAGTTTCAACTAGGTGACATGACGTTGTTATATGAATCCAAGTATCAAGATAATGTAGGGAAGTTCTAGACAATATGGCTTAGACCATACAAAATCGTTGAAGTCTTTCTTAAAATGGAGTTGTTTACTTAATCACCACTGACCTTGTCAAATTCAAGCTACTTGTCAATGGTCATTGTCTTCGGTTATATCATAAGACAACTTCTAAAGAGGAGTTCCTATAGAAACTTGGCCAATAGTCAACAAGTGAGTTTCTTGCAGTTGAAAGAAGTGGACCTAGTGTCCCACCTTTTGGCTAAATTAAGGTACATATCCACCATAATAAAAATTTCCACTTTAGTGGGAATTCGTTTCTCCACCCATCCACCCATCTGTCCATTTGTACCACCCTTCTCTCTCTCTTCCATCATTTCACGTTGCCTCACTCCATTCCACTTAAATTTATTGAATGCTCAATCATATCTAAAAAAGGAGAACAATACTTTCATTTATTTCATGATCTTTGCAAGCATCTTTTGCATGTTCAGGTATGTTTGTTTTATTTAGCAACTATTATTTAAATTTTAAGCTCATTCAATTAATCATTGTATAATCATATGGTAATTTGCATAACATGTAATTACTACCTATCATTTCACCCTTCCTTTTCCAACATGTGCAGAAACATGTCACCATTTAGGTTGGGGGCAGTAAATTATGCCAATATAATGTAAAAGTGTCAATTCATATGCTGTTTACATCAGAAATTTAAATTTTCCAAATTTTGTAAATCTAGCTTCCATGTGTGAAGTGATAGTTGCTGAGCTGCCAACTCTTTTTGTTATCACCCTCATTGATCTTTTGTTTCCTCACCATTAATTACTCTATCCTAAGTCTTGAATTATAAGCAGTTTATGGTAAAAATGGAGAAAGAAAAAGAAAGTTTAGTCAACAACTGCAATAGAAAATCTTCACAACAAGGTGTTGATTTTTGGACAGAATTTGTAGGAGGGAATTTTGATAGGGTGATGACAATTTCAAACAATGGGTGGTGGATTAATTCATCATGAACCTTCATTTCATGACGTTTGACTACAAGACGCAAAATGTTTGCCAAAGTTCTAGCAATATGGTTGGTTTGATTATTTCACAAAGTTAGAGGGCTTTGATGAGGGAATTGCTCTTGAATTTTCCTAGACATTCTCAAAAGGTAGAGCCATGGTGAAAGGTTTAGAAATTGTGGCAACAAAAGAAAGAATTGCTGAATTTTTAGGGTTTCCAGTCAGTGGAGAAAATTACCCTACTTTGAGGGATGCCAGGTTAGCTAGAGCTAAATTCACAGTCCTTGGTAACGCACCTATCAACATTGACAAGCAACGTGTGAAGAGGATATCTCTACCCGAGTCGTAGAAGCAGGCAACTGTTTATCTCATAAGGTACATTACCTATGAGGGACGTTTGTCTAATTTTAATTTATTCCACTTCAAGCTCCTAATCCACATGAGGCATGGAAGGAGAGTAAATGTGCCCAATGTCCTCTACAACTTCCTCTCCATCATGGAAGATGAGATGCAGAAAGGTAGGGACAACTCTGTCTCACTTCATTGTTTAATAAAATTACTGGTTAAGAAATCCTTGCATGATGTATCTGAGATGTCTTGGGAAGAATTTATGAGCACTGATCAATTTAGGCCTAAGGAAATACACCCTATGGTTTTACCCCATCCTCTTAGGGTTAGTAGGAGGTTAATCCTAGCCAAAGCTACCCCTTGTGCTTTGAATTTTGGCATGAGTTCTAGCATAAACCCTCTTGTAGTAACAAAAGAGGCCATAACTATAAGTTCCTTAGAAAGAAAGCATTTACAAGAAGCCAACCCCTTATTTGACTCTAATGATAATGTCCCCTTAGAGAACTTGTTGAGAACTAGGGAATGGAGGAAGGAGGATGAAGCAAGTAAGGAAAAGAACAAGCTCAAATCCAACCTATAGAGGAATAGGTGCCAAGAATTAGGGAAAGAAAGGCTAAAACTATTCATCCTACAACCAAAGGAAAATGAAAAATCACCCCTAGGAAATCAAAATCTGCTAGGCCTTCCTTTTGCACACCTCTACAGGGAATCCCTAGGTATGAAGAACCATCACAGAGGGACACTAAGGCTCTAATGGAGCATAAGAATATTGAGGGAAGAGAAAAAGAGGAAGATATATTTCATAGGGCAGAAAAAATAACATTGGCTGACCTCACCAATATCGCTGAAGAGTTTTAGGATGAGCTAGGGTTCCTGTAGCATAATAAAAAATAGGAGCAGGAGATCCTGTAGCCACAATCAAGAAAGGAACAAGGAGTCCTACGACAAGGATTAGATGAACAACTAGCACCCTCATAGTCAATGGGATAGCCTGAATTGATGCAAATAGTGCTACATGCAGAGCAACCAACATCAAAAATATTGGTAGGTATCCATAATCCCCCTGATTTTACAACCAATGCTATAATTTTGAATGTGGAAAGAGATAGAGAGGAGGGAAGAAGAATGGAAAGAAAAAAACTTAAGAAGGAAATTCAAGTGAGGGATGAAATTATCGAAGAGAAAAATGAGGAGATTGTCACCTTGAAGAAGAAGATGGACAATATTGTAGCTATATTGCCACAAATTGTGGAATGTAGAGCTCCATCGAGAGTCTATTCCCTCCACTTGAAAGAAAAATACCTCTCCTTCAAACTATCAAGGATTATCTCTAATTTAAACCCCTCCATTGAGACCCCTATAAAGTTCTTGAATGCATTTAGAATCGCCTCACCAAAAATGAAAAATTTGTTGTGTGAGTTCTGCCTACATAAATATGTAGTTACAAAAAACCCTGAATGGAATCCATTACTTTATGTAGGAGATATACAGTTGAGGGCATTTTCATCCTATGTTCATAACTAGTTTAGCTGGGGGAAACAAAATGATGCTTACAAGAGAATGGAGATTAACACTCCTCTAGCTATTAGGGCTGAACCAAGCTACCCTAAAGACATCCACCAAGAGTGGCTTAGAATGTTGTTTAGGCTGAGCTATGGAGAAAGAATAATGCACTGGATAGAGGTGGTGTATACTTAGTATGAAGTCAAAACAACTACAAAGGAAGAACTTGTAAGAGGATACTTGGCTCAGAGATGGAATAGTTTGTTATATGAATTGAAACAAGAAGAACCCCATTCCATCCATAACTATAGTGCAACACTGAAGTGTGTAAAGAGGTACATCCAGTTGGGTAGAACACAAGGAAGATTTTGGATTCCCTTAAACTTTTAGTCACCACTTCTTCTATGGCCAGTTCCTAATTTCAGATTCTTCCATCCTGATACTGAGATTGAGAGGCAAAGATGGAACAAGTTTGATAGGTTGGGTGGTTTCTACTGGGATCCAATTTCAAGGACAATAGCAAAATATGTTGGTTAGTATGAGGTTACAAATGTTAGAGCCCTACAAAAGAAAAGGAACACCCCTTCTTCTGGAGGACCATCAAAGCATTAGGTTGGGGGGGATGATGAGTCTAGTTTTTGGCTTGGTCCTAGGTAGATTTTATGAGTTTATTTTCTGACAATTTCATAGACTTTGATGTTTCAGTGTTGAAATTTTATATTGCATCCCTCAAACCTTTTATATTGGGTTTGATTTCCACCTTGGAAAGACTTTAATGACATAAATATGTAATGTGGATTATTCATATTGATTTTGTATATGATTGATGAATGTTCTTTTAAGCAATTGTAGATGTGCAATTAAGCATACTAATAGTGCCATGCAACTATGATTCAAAGATGCCATAGTTAGGAAGGAAATTGTCAACAGACCATGTAGGAGAATAATTCAAAGGAGTCAAATGAAGATGAATATGGGAGATTCTCTACACTAGTATTGTAACCATCTTATAATTAATGGCATTGAGCATTCATGGGTGTAACTATAGCGTTGAGTCCACATTGGGCTTGCATGTCTGACCGGATTCCCTACATAACGTAATCGCTCTTCCATTGTTTTCATGCTTTCCCTAAATGGCATCCTCTCAACTACTAGGAGTTGACTGCCTTATTTTTTCTGTAGTATAAATAATGGTTTGAATCTTCTTGTTGAAGGTTCAAGTTTAGGTTTTGCATAGTTCTTGACTATTTTTGGCAATTGACATTGATGTACTGAGCATTCTTCATTTTCCAATACAATTATGATACTATGTAGTTTCTATGTTTCTCAATGAATAAGATGTTATTTTTAGTTAAGAATTTGAGTTTCCAATAGTTTTAGAGGATTCTCATCCAAGGGGGCCCACTTAGTGAGTAATCCATTCTTTTAGAGTAGTTAGTTTAGTTATCATTTTAGGGGGCCTTTGAAGTTGGAGCATATCCATGGTGCTAAACAATTAAAAAAGATAAGAGATACTGCCTATTTCAAGAATTAAGTTAATTGGAAGGGTTTACCACATGGATATGTCACTTGGAGGTCAGAGAATGACATGATTGAACATGAATCTATTGTTACAACACTGTCCTCAATGGGATTTGACTCCATTTTTCCTAGGGAGTATGGTGCACAACATGATAGTTCTTTATGAATTTTTTTTTGCACAGTATTAATTTTTTGTGATCTTAAGTCATTTTTTTGGTAATAAGTTCTTTAAGGCCATGTTTTGTGTCTTGGTGTGGCAGTTGAGTCATTTGAGGTTAGCTGGTTAAAAGTTGTCAATTCTACAAAAGTTGCAAAAATGTTGCTCAAACAATTTTTGAATTTTTTGGATCTTAAGGGGAGTTGAGAAACCTATTGGAACCAATTTTTTATGTTTGGTAATGTTTTAAAAGCACTTTTGTATGTTGGAATAGGGGTTGGAAGTGGTCAATTTTAATTTGAATAACAAAAATACTTTGTTTTATATGTTCTAAGAGCTTAATTCACTACTATATAGTTTGGTACAACCCTATACGACCTGGAAGTGATCATGTAAAAATTGGGATTGATGAAGCATTGAATCTTAGCTCTGTTTCAATTGGCTTCATTTAATTTCTTTAAGTTTTGATCAGTTTATAGAAGATTTACCTTGACTGCTCAGAAACCCTAGTTATATTGCTTTGATAGGAAGATAAATGTAAATTCCACCCTTCCACTAGTGGAATGGGTGGAATAAATGTGATTTTGGTTCCCACAAGGTTTCAGGAGCATGGGAGGAAGGTTAGTGCAAATTTGGTGATGCCCTGGCTTGAAGACCTCATGTTTTAGGAAAAAAAGTTGCATAGGAGTTAGGGTTTGGTAAAAATCTCTTGGGAAATTGTTGATAGTGATTGAAAATGTTAGGGAAAACCTTATTTGATATTTCTGAGCCATTGGCATGAAGATTTGAGGTTTATATTTTGAAATCTTTGTTGTGACCTATCTAAACAAGCCTAATTAGGCCTAATTGGAATTGTAGTAGTCAAAATTTTAATGTTGTGTTACAAAGTGACTTGACTTGTAAATTTGGTATGTTTTCAATTGGATAAAAGGGTATTTGTAATGGTGATTAGATTTTTGGTTTTGGGTCTTCTTAGGAAATTATGTGGAAAAGCCCCTGCTTGAAGGGCTACAAGGGGAATTAAAGAATGTAGAGAAAACCCACCAAATTAGGGTTCTAAGTTTGAAGAGTTTGATTTTTTGAGTTAGTTTTGAGTTGGTTTGTAATAATCTACCTTGATCTACATCACTCTAGAATAATTATTCATATTATGAACTTCTTTAATAGTA
Organism: Sequoia sempervirens; assembly: GCA_007258455.2. Lineage (NCBI taxonomy): Eukaryota > Viridiplantae > Streptophyta > Pinopsida > Cupressales > Cupressaceae > Sequoia > Sequoia sempervirens. The sequence goes on along the minus strand of VDFB02358134.1, from coordinate 92,983,997 downwards.
GAAACCTTATGGCTATAAGATTTAGGAAGAGTCTTAATACCTTCTTTACCACCTCATCTTCTTAAATTTTTCCACCAAGGGCTCTAATGGAATTAACAAATTCATACACTCTATGCATGTAGCCTATAATATCTTCATCTTCTATCATCCTTGGGTTTTCAAACTTGATCTTTATATTTTGCATTTTTGCTTGGTTGACCTTATCATCTCCTTCATAGATACTTTCCAACTTTTTCTAGATTTCACTAAAAACTTTAAGACTCATAGCTTTCACAAGTTCTAAATTAGAAAGACCACTCAAAAGATCATACCTTTCTTTTCCATTGTTCTCATATGGATTTATCTCATCATTAGTATTTAGACTATTTGTAGGCATTATATATCTAGTTTCAATAGATTTCCAAACTCCAAACCTTAGGGAGATAAGTTTGAAACCTTACATCTCAATATTTTAGAATGCATAATCAAATCCAACAAATAGAGGATCCTCCTTCTTGTATTCCATCCTAGATCTACCTCAAGCAATTAAGCTTTCTTCTAACAAACCTTTCTCTGATACCAAATGTTGAATGCACAAGATAACTAAGAGGGGGTGAATAATTTGTACATTAAAACATCAAAAGCTGCATTAATATTTATATCTACATTAATCCTTAAACATTCTACATCCTTTAAACCCTCATCAAGCATTACTAGAATCTAAACCTAAGAAACAATAATGCAAACACATCTAAACACATGAGAACACCAGATTTATGTGTAAAGGAAAAGAAAATAAAAACCATAGTGGGGATTACCTCACAATATAAATTAATTGCAACAATGATAACATTAAGCTCAGTGTTGAAGGGATCACTATCTGAAAGAAAGAAGGGATTGTTGGATGTTGTGGTTGCATTGCTGATATGTGATTTCCATTGATGTCAACATTATTAGCATTGATCTACTAAAGGCTATATATGTTGAGGATATTGAGAAAATTGTTGAAGAAGTTGCAAGTTGACAGAGTGTAGTGAATTTTGTGTTGGTATCTTTCTTAGTACATTGATGATCAGGAATTATGGACTAAAGGGTTTATTGATGAGTTTATCTAGTTTATCCATCCAAAGTTTTAGAGATCTGCATGGATATTTGATCGTTTTATGAATAGTTGTGTTTTGACAGTTTTTTGTGGCTTTAGTTAGTGTTCCTAATTGAATTTGGTGTAGTTCTAGTCATTTCAATTGCTATGGGTGCTTCTCTGATGATTCATGATGTTCATGGATGTTTCTATATCATGCTCAATCCTTGTTGCACGTTTGTGTTGATTGGTGTGCTCGTGGTCGATGATTTTTCCCTTGTGTGGTCATTTTTTCATGTCCTTGTTTTACCAACAATTGGTATTAGAGTAGGTTCCTCTAAAGAAGTTTAAAAGCTTGAGGCTATCCAAGATGGCATCACACAAGGACAGTTCTAGATTCAACTACTCTCTTTGGAAGGTGAAAATGGAATGTCATTTGAGATGTATTGGTGAAACCTTCTAGAAGATTAAAAAGAACATATATGTTATTCCTTAGAATGGCCCTACTACTCCTGATGAGATCAAAGAGGTTGAATACATTATCAGGGCTATAGAAGCTTTATTGAGTTCTGTAATAGATTTGGAGATGACTAATGTGATGGATCTGAAGACAACTCATGAGAACTGGAAGAAGTTGGAGACTTTGTATGAAAGGGATGCACTTGTGAAGGTCACTAAGCTATAGAGTTTTAAAGGAAAGTATGAATCTTTGAAGATGGGTGAAGATGAAAATATTTCTTCTTTTGTACAAAGAGTAAATGAACAAGTGTGATGGGTATTAGATGTGTTGGTGGTACCTTGGATAAAGAAGAAATTGTAGCTAAAGTGCTAAAATCATTACTTGCTTCTTACAAGTCAAAAGATCATGCTATTGAAGAGCTCAAAATAGTAAAAAATGTGACAAGAGATATGCTGACTGGTAAACTTGCTACCTTTGAGCTGAGTGAATTTGGTGATTCTATCCCTAAGACTAAATCTACATTTAAGGCCTTTGTATTCAGAAGAAACAAGTAAAGATATGATCCGTGAGAGAGTTATAGAAAGACATTGAAGTATGAGGAAGAGATGAAACAACTTGAAGATGAAGAAAGAGAGGTAAAAGAGCTAGAAGCATTGATTGTGAAAAAGGAAGGTAAAGGAAAAGGTAAGTACAAAGGAAAGTTTCCTATTAAATTTTTTTCTTGTAGTAAAATATGTCATTTTGCTTCAAGGTGTCTTGAAAGAGTTCCTAGGTCCAAACCTAACAAACCTAGATTTCAAAAGAAATGTTATTATGCTAAAGAAGGTGTGACTGATGAAGAATCTGATAAAGAAAATGGAAATGCAGATGAATCGGTTTTCATTGCTATTAAGGAAAAAGGTCTGATGGCAATTGAATTTTCTAATAATCAAAATGTTGAGAAGGCTCTTGAAACCTGAATTGAAGAAAATGATGAGTGGGTTATTGAAAAAAAATTCTCACATCATATGACTGCAGACAAAAGAAAATTTGTAAGTCTAGAAAAGAATGATGGTGGGGTTGTAAGATTCAAAGATAACAATGCTGGTGTGATTCGTGGCAGAGGATCTATTTGTCTTGGTGGTAAACATAACACTGACGATGTCCTTTATGTTGAAGGCTTGAAGCACAATCTATTGAGCATTGGATAGATGGTAGATAAGGGTTATAATCTTTAGTTTAAAGATAGAAAGTGCAGGATACTTGGAGGTTTCAAAAATGTAATTGCTTTAGGTACAAAGAAAAGAGGTAACATTTTTCACATGAGTGCTGCTAGTGAAAGTTGTTTAACTGCCCAAGTAGATGAAAGTTGGTTATGGCATAGGAGGCTGTGTCATGTGAATTTTGATAATATTGTTAAGGTAATATCCACTCAAGCAGCAAGATATCTACCTAAGCAAGTGAGGCCTACTAACACCATATGTAAGGAATTTTAGATGGGAAAATAGACTAGAGTTTCCTTTTAGAGCAAAAAACATCATTCTAATGGAATACTAGAGCTGGTGCATACTAATCTATGTAGTCCCTCTAGAGTTAGAAGTCTACAAGGTGAAAGGTACTTTATGTTGCTTATTGTTACTCTAGGATGATACAGGTTGCTTTCTTAAGAGAAAAATGTGAAGCAATAGAAAATTTCAAAATTTTCAAAGCTATAGTTGAGAATGAGACAGGCTTGAAGATCAAATGCTTAATATTGGACAAAGGTGGTGAGTTCACCTCCTGGGAGTTCAATTCTTTATGTGAAGAGCATGGAATCAAAAGACAATTATCTACTTCTCAGACTCCTCAATAGAATGGAGTTATAGAGAGAAAGAACATAAAATTTTTGGATGCTGCTAGAACAATGATGTTGGAAGCAAATGTGCCTCACATCTATTGGAGAGAAACTATAAGCATTGCTATGTACACTCTAAACTAGGTAAGTGTCAATGGTAATTTTGGTAAGAGTCCTTTTGAGTTATGGTGTGGTTATAAGCCTACTGTTAAGTATTTAAAGATCTTTGAAAGTAAGTGTTACATCAAGAGAGATGAAGATATTGGAAAGTTTGATGCAAGGAGCGATGAAGGAATATTTTTGGGTTACTCTACCAAAAGCAAGGCCTACCAGTGTTATAATAGAGGATTGAGGAAAATGGTTGAAAGTGCAAATGTTAGAGTTGATGAGGACTCTGCTAGATCATCCAAATACTAAAGATATGATTCAAATGACCAAAAATATAGTACAAACAAAGGGAAGAATGCTCAAATAGAGAATCAAACCCAAACTGTTTCGGTAAATCAAGAAAGTTAGGAAGGAGAGACAAGTGGAAGTACAAAAGAGAGAAAAAAAGAACCAAAAGTGTGAGAGAATACTAAAGTTCTGAGGTATGTAAAGCTAGATCATTAGATGAAGATCAAATTATAGGAGATAAGAATAAAGGTATGCAAAATAGAAGGATTGTAGAAGAGAATTGTCTAATTTCCAAGATCGAACCCAACAATGTCAATGAATCTTGTAAAGTTGAACACTAGATGGAAGTAATGAAGGAAGAGTTGGTACAGATAGAGAAAAATGACACATGGATTCTTGTTCTCAAACCTAAAGATAAGAATGTGATTGGAACCAAATGGGTCTTTTGGAATAAGGTGAATGAACAAGGTGAACTGGTCAGGAATAAAGCAAGACTAGTATGTAAAGGGTACTCACAAATGTAATGTATTGATTTTGAAGAAACCTTTGCCTTTGTTGCCAAAATTGAAGCTGTAAGATAATTTCTTACTTATGTTACATATAAGAACTACAAAGTTTATCAAATTGATGTGAATTTAGCTTTCTGAATGGTGAGATAGAAGAAGTATATGTTGAGCAGTCGAATGGATTTCAATTGACTGATAAAGAAGAAATGGTTTTCAGATTGAAGAAAGCTCTGTATGGACTCAAGCAACCCTATAGAGCTTGGTATGCTAGACTAGATAAATATTTTTTGAATCTTGGATTCAATAAAGGTTTTGTTGAGAACAATGTTTACTTTAAAGTGGATCATGATAAAGAGTTGATTATTGAAGTTTTTGTTGATGACATTATTTTTAGAGGTGGTGATGATTTATGTATGAAGTTTCATGATGAAATAAAAAGTGAATTTGAAATGAGTATGATTGGAGGGATGAATTTCTTTCTAGGATTGCAAATCACTTAGTTCGATAATGGAATTTTCATATCTCAATCCAAATATGTGAAAGAGTTTTTGAAGAAGTTTGACATGGAAGACTCAAATCATGTTGGCACACCCATGGTAATCGGATGCAAGTTAACAAAAAATGATGGTTCTCCTAAACCAAACCAGACAAGATACAGGTCAATGATTAGTGGATTGCTTTACCTAACTTAGACCAAACTAGACATCATGAATGTTGTATGCATGGTTGCTAGATATCAAGTTGATCCAAAAAAATCTCAAGTGACTACTGTAAAGAGAATTTTTAGATACCTGAAAGGAACAATTGATTTTGGGCTTTGGTACCCTAAGGATGATGATCTTACCTTGATTTCCTATGCTGATGTAGATTGGGTAGGATAAGTAGATGATAGGAAAATTACTTGTGGTGGTGCCTTCTTCTTGGGGAAGAAGTTGGTGTCTTGGTTGAGTAAAAAGTAGAATTCCATTTCCTTATCTATCATTGAGGCAGAGTATATTGCTACTACCAATAATTGCACTCAATTGTTGTGGATGAAACAAATGCTAAAGGATATCCAAGTAGTATATGATGATCTTATTGCCATATACTGTGACAGTTCAAGTGCAATAAAATATCAAAGAATCTAGTGCTACACTCTAAGACCAAGCACATATCAACCAAATTTCACTTTTGAGGAAGAAAGTGATTGAGAAAGAAGTCAGACTAGAGTATATGCCTACCAAGGAACAAATTGTAGACATTTTCACCAAGCCATTTCCAAAGGATACCTTTGAGTATCTTAGCAGGATGCTAGGGGTAATTAGCCCTCATGATAAGAACTAGAGATGAATTTTGATGCATCAATTAATGTGCTTCATAGCCATATCTTGATCTAGATTGATCTTTCTATGGATGCTACTCAAGGGGGTAATAAAATTTGTGGATATGTGGTTCATAGATTGTATGTGGAAAGAAAATTCTTATCTTTTCCATTGATGTCAAAGGGCGAGAAGAATAATGTGAAAAATAGTATGAGGAGAAGAGTCATGAGGAAGAAAAGAGTCAGAATCTAAGGGGAGTAAGTGTTTATTGAGAGCTACATTGACGGAATTTTTCACATCATGTGTTACCATCAATGCCAAAGGGGGAGATTTTTGGATGTTATGGTTGTATTTCTGATGTGTGGTTTTCATTGATTTCAACACTATTAGCATTGATATATTGAAGGCTATATATGTCAAGGATATTGAGAAAATTGTTGAAGATGAAGTTGCAGGTTGATAGAGGTGTAGTGAATTTCATGTTGGTGTCTTTCTTAGTACGTTGATGATCAAGAATTTTGGACTAAAGGTTTTATTGATGATTGTATCTAGTTTATCCACTGAAAGTTTCAGAGATCCGCATGAAGATTTGATCATGTTATGAAGAGTTGTGTTCTAATAGTATTTTTGTGGCTTTAGTTAGTGTAATTCTATTAAGTTTAGTTCCTATGGATGCTTCTTTGATGATTCGTGATTCTTGTGGATGTTTCTAGATAGTGCTTTATCCTTTTTTCATGTCTATGTTGATTGGTGTGCTTATGGTCAGTGATTTCTCCCTTGCATGTTTGATTTTTCATGTCCTTGTTTTGCCAATAGGTCTCACTACCAAAGGCTCACTACTAGAATATAAACAAGAAGAAAGAATATTGTTACAATGAGAAATCTACCTTAGAGAAACAAAAATGATCCACCACAACAACTTTGCGCCATCCACAACCTCTAGCTCATTGCTTTCAAAAACTTTAGATACTCTACAAATGTAGACCCTTCTACTCACTTCATTAGAGTAATAGGCATTAAGCTCACACCTCATATTTCTACATCTAATTAAAACCACATATCAGCACATCCTTTCATACCACACACTTCTCCAACATTTCATCATGCATATATACCATCCTCAACCTTTAAAACAATCTACAATGTTGGCTATGCACCTCTAACGTAAAATTTCAAATTAGTCAACACCAAAAAATTCTCGCGGTGGAGAGGAATGAAGGTGAACACATCAAAACTTAACTTGAACCTAAAACCACATATACACACCACTCCATGCTTCCAAAAAAATCAAAGAATATTCATAATTAGTGTAAACACCCAAGGTCAGCCTAACCTATGTTAACACAATTAAAATTTTTAGTACATGCTTGGTTTGATCCAAAAATGACCCATAGACAACACAAAAGACTTAAACATAGTTTGAAATATTCCATTAATACCTTGAAATCCAAAAAATCCTTTGCAACAATTTTTACTTGAAGAACATACTCATCCTATGCACCCAGTTAACCTTCCACATATTGCAACACTTGAATCAAACCTTGTAGATCACCAAGCACAAAAAACTTAGATTGAAGATATATATTATATATATAAGGACATTGTCAGATGCACAAATCTAGAAACCAAACTGTGGAGAAATGCAGGGCAAAACCATTTCAACCATACAACACTACTTTCATAGTTCACACACTAGTGAACATAAATTTCTCTGAGCAACAATCCTGAACAAGAAACTTTGGATATAACAATTTTGAACAAATTTGATCAACATATTCGAACTACACTTGTAGATCTTCAACATGAAGAAATTGTTAAGCAAAAAACTAAAAACTACTTTGCCACTCTAAACACTCTTCACCATACTATTTCCTCTTTCATTCAAATTTTATCAAAAACACTTGGAAACCAAACACCACAAATACCAAATCAACATATGCAACAATCCTCTTATCATCTCAATGACACAAGATATTAAACATCCACAAACATGTGCTCATCAAAGAAACATTAGAGATTGACATTAGTGATACTACTAATGAAAACATAATACAACCAATCAAAGTATCTCCATAGGGGTATGTGTAGGATCATGATGGGCCAAAAAGTGACTATATGATGGGTATGTGTAGGGTATGTGGATGATAACTTTTCTTTTTACCCAAAACTAATGGAACGAAAAGAGTTTTTAAAGGAGATTCTAAACTTTCCACCAATATAAATTATGTTTTACTTTGAATTTAATGAATAATTATTATTCATTTTCTATTTGAATTATGACTAAAGTCCTGATTGATAGGCTTATTGAAAAACATCTATAGATTTCAAATGGTATCACATTTTTTGAATCCAAAACATGCATCACATTCTACACTTCGTATACTATAGGATTAAAAAAAATTGAATTCCATGAATTTTTTACCAAGTTAAGGTGATTGGACATACGAGTTTTTTATATTTTTTAAAAAGTAATAAGAAAATCATAATTAATTATTTACTTGGAAAAAGTACAAAAAATTATGCATCACATTGAGACATGAGTCCTCTACTTATATCTAAAATCTTATAAAAAAATATTATAATTTTATTTTGGTTAGGGTGGTCAACAGACACCTACTTATTTTTCACTGAAATTTAAGTACTGCATTGAAATTTCAAATTTTCACCAAATAGATTTAAAAAAAAAAAAACTAGTAGTTTAGAGACTACATTCAATTTTCTACAGATTCTATTATTACATATTCTTGAAATAATATAGATAACTTATTCAAATTTTTACATCAAGTTGCTTAACTCTGATATTTTCAAAAATTTTGCCACTTAAGGGCCCATTTATTCCATGATGATCTGCACATACACATAGGTTGATAGAAATACAACAACATAGATCTTTTGACATCAATGAAAACATAAAATTTTGACCAAACTATAAGTACAACAAGATAAAATTGTATTCTCAATCCTCAATCCTTTAGAAAATGATATTTAGCTATAGACTATCTAATCACAAGAGCTTGATCATGAAATTTAGTGAAATTATAGAGCTAAGAAAATGGGTTACATTCTACACCTCATGAAACCAAAGGGATAAATATTATTTTTTATATTTACATTAAGCTTTGAATAGTAGTTTTTGTAATAATGTTGGATAGGGTTCTATTTTTCCCCTGATCACTTCTCACACGGGCGGGGACACCTTGTTGTTGATGTATCAATAGTACTTTATGTAATTGTGAGGTTGAGACACATTATCATAACAACAAATATTTCATATGAAGATGTTCTTTCAATGATAGAGCATGAGAAGGTTGTAGGAAATAAAGAAGGTAAAAAATATTTACTATCAATTAAAGAATTTCCAATGGAGGTGAGAAGATATATATTATAGTGAAGAAAAAAGAAGATGATGTTGGAGTAGCAAAGAAGGATGAAGTAAATTTTAATTTTGAGTTTGAAAATGATGATTATTTACATTCTATAGAAGAGAAGGTAGTTGTAGACAATGAAGTTTTAGTTGCGGATTGGTATGTGAATGTTAAATATTTGTGTATAGAGGTTGTAGATGATGATGCGGGAAGAACTTGGTGGTGGTGGTTAGTTTGTGGTGGGTTGGATCCCATGAAGAAGGAAAGAAATACAAAAGAGATGTGGCAAATGAGTATGGTCTATGGTGGATGTTAGTCCACAAGAGGAAGCAGGAATAAAGTGGACACTTGGTGGAGGAGGATGGAAAGTTTCCTGGCTAGATATTGGAAGAGGTAGAGGAAGAAATTATTCTATCTAATTTAGTGATGGAGTTTCCTAAGGATTTATTGCAATCCAAAATGGTGGAACTACCACTCAACTCCATTTTGTGAATCCATATTTACAAAAAAAATTCTTACCTTTGGTTTTTGATGTAGGAGCATCCATAGTCATCGACAATAGTGCATCCACCAAAAATATTTCATCGTTTTGTTTTGTATTTTCAATAAGGGATAATGCATTGGGAATTAATTATTTTTATTTTTAAATATTGTAATTTCCCACTCTATTAATTTGTAATTGTAATTATGGAGGATAATTTACTTTGGTAAATGTTTCAAGGTCATCTCGAAGGAATATTCTAGCCTAGGTGTCCATTTCAAGGTGGGTCAACTCATTAATGCATGTCCTTACATGTTGATTTGTATGATTTTCATGCTATTGCATGTTGGGGTGCCCAATTTTGTATATTGGTGCATGTTCTTTCATGGAGCCATAGGAGAATAATGAAGGACATCAAATTGAACAAATTTTATTGACCATTCATGATATTATATATATATATATACAAGAAAAAATTGATATCCATTTTTGGATTTTAGAAATAAATATCTGTTAATAATGAATATTTATTTTTCTTTGGTTTTTACCATAGTAACATGTACACTTTTTATCCAATCCAAGTAAAAATTCAAAGATGCATTTCATGGTTTTGGTTAACTAAACACATTTTTCCCATCAAAATTGTTTAACCCATTATAATCTTACAAACACCCATATGTTTTATGTGTTGTGGATTAATTCAAAATAAAATGGTTAATTAAATTTACATATTCTTGATATGGATTAATAAATTTTAGAATAACTATATTTATTTACTTTAAATTATTTGTGATAGTTCCTATAGCCAAAATTGATTTGTGACAATTTTTGTAGCCAAAATTGCTTTGTGATAGTTCTTTTAGCTGATATTTATGCTATTTTTGTCAGCTTGCAGTGTTGTTAGAAATAATTATATAAGGGATTTTTAATTCTTAGAATTTATTTCTTGGAGTAGGTTTCATTGTATCAAGCTCATCTTATTACCCTCAACCCTTGAGCAAGTTGTTCTTACGCCTTTAAAAAAATTTATTTCCTCATATTGAAATAGGGTGAATTGAACCATAAAATTAATATCAAACCATTGTCCAAGAATAACACCAAGAAAAGAATATTCTATTTTATCCCAATAATTAGCATTTTTATCTGACTTATACTTAGGTTCAAGGAACTCTCACTTCCTAATGTAGATTATGTCTTGGTATTTTATTTCTTCTCACCTTTTCCTTTGGATGAGTAGGTGACCAATGCATAAGTCTTGGAACTAGAAAGTGACTCCAATTGTGTTGATTTAAACTATCATGTCAATTCAACATAAAAGATATCAAATAAAGGAAAGGTTAATATATCTCCCAATGTATCCATAGTGGAATAGAAATTAGAAGGGACCACCTTTAAAATGGTCCTTGAATGTTAGCTATGATAAAAAAATGCATGCCTTGTCATCTTTGTCATTTCCACAAACTTGTTAAAGTTATCTTAATGAATTGAGGGAGTTGCAAGTTTGAGGAATCAATTCAAAAACTAAACTATTTCAAAAAAGGAAAGTTATGTTCAATCTTCTATTATGATATACTTTTTATCTTGGTCATGGACACTGATACTATAAATAATTATTCAAACCTAGGTAGTTGATTTTCCTTAGATTAGATCTAGGTTATCTTTTTCCTTTTAATAGTTTCTATGAAAATGAAAATTATTTTCCAAATTAATTATATAGATCCCTTCCTACCTCATTTCATCACTCTTCTAATCCATGTCCCTCTTTTTTGCTTAGAATTTTGTGTCATTTTCCTATCCCAAACTTCCCCAAGCCATTTCAAAATTCTCATGCTAAATTCAAGTGTTTTAATTTAAACCCTTCATCATCACTCTTAGTTATTTAGAATACAAGACCCAAAAACCTTCATTTTGCATTCTTTCTTAATATTCTTGATCCAAATTCAAGATTTTCACTATAAACCCTTCATCACCACTCTTATTTCTTTATAATACTAAACCTTAAAACCCTTCCATTTTATCCATGTTTTGTCATCTAATTACATTTTTGTTCTTTATACATGTGTCTTGCCCACCCTATGAGAGTATAAGACCTATTTTATCACCATTTAGAGGTTTTAAGCACAACCATATAATTCTTCTATTAAGTTCTTAAGAAAAAGGTTTCCACATCCCACACTAGTCAACTTTTAGACCAAAAATATAATTTTAACTACTAAAAATCAAGTATTTTCCCCATCCTTCTCCCCACCTGTACTTCCCTTATTGCCATAGTCCATAAATTTTGAAAATTAAATTTTTACTAGCTATAGAGTGGTAATTCAATTTCATGTCACAACTAATTACTTGGCATTTTTTTACATTATATCTTTGATTTCAATCCATTTAAGAACAAACACAAGGGATAAACTAAGGTAGAATCCCCTTTAACCCTTCTATAGAGTCCCACAAGGAGATTTTTATTTGTTGGTATATTTATAAAGACTAAGTAGAGATTTGGAGAAATTTGTAGAAGGAAAGTACATTTCAATTTATTTTTTTATTTGAGGTGCACCTAAATTTTTAGGACTTATTTATCCTAGGAAAGAAAGAGAAATATATTGGCTTCTTGAAGTAAACTACACTAAGTTTAGTTAATAGCTTTTTACCTTTTTGAAGCCCTAAAACAACTAATTTTTCCTAAAAATTAAAGTATAAGAGATAAAAAATTAGTTATCTAGATTCACCCATGTTGATAAACCAATAATTTATCAAGTTAAATCACTTTTATTGTGTGTTTCAATCTCACTTTTTGTTAAAAATAGTACTATAATTTTGTTGAAGGTTTTATATATAATCTATATCTCTAAAGCTTAAAAATCTTATGTTACATATTTTTTGTATCTACAATCATTCATTCCAATCCCAAGTCTTCATCATTTCATCTCATAGATAAACCCACTTTATTTCTCCATCTTATTTTGTTCACTTTCATTGCACACATTGATGTATTTTAAGACATATTTTAGGTTTTGCTATTAATTAGACATCTTTAATTGGTCAATAATATGTGATAATATTTACATACCTAATATTAGATGTGAGGAAGCTTAGTCATCTTACCTTGGTGCAAATCAAAAAAATTGAGCTTGTTGACACCCTTGATGACATGTAGGAGGAAGATGATATTTTAAATCCTACATATGGGGAAATAAATATTGGTGGCACTCCTCTTCCACCAATCCAATGGTCACAAAAGGAATTGAGTTCAATTTAAGTTTCAACCTACTCTTATAAAAACCAATGTTTGGCTATAGAAGAAAGGAATTAAGTTGAAATTCATCAAAACAAGATTAGAGGAGTATATTGAAGGAGCTTCTAGTAAAAGAGAAGAGTTGAGGACAAAGAATAAAGGCGACGCTCCTAGTACCAAAAAGATTCCTAAGTTTGTCTTCAAAATGAAGGTAGATAAAGATAAAAGTAAAGAAAAGGAGAAGGCAACAACTTAGGAGGAGGAACAGGAAGAAGAAAATCTAGTTAAAGAATCACCTAAGTCTCCTTTCAATTCTAAACTAGAGTCAATATAAGAAGAATCTCCTTCCTCTTCTCCTATAACTTCTACGGTGGAAATTCCTATTTCTTGTATTATTTCAAGTGCATAGACCTTACCTATTATTTTCACTATTCCTATTACTCCTATCATGTTTATAAAATCTATTCATTCAGCACCTACCAGTGAGTCAGTATTTGAAAGTCCTCTTGGTAACTGTGCCATAGAAAAATGGCCTCTTGTCATTTTCATGGCCTTTTAGGTCTTGTTTCATCATGATTTACATGTTTTGTCTTAATTTCATATTGTACCATGGCTTGAACATGTTTATTTTAGTATTAAAATGTAAATATTGAAGTCTTGTGAATGTGTTGTGAAGTGTTGTAAGACATTTCTACATTATTCTAGACTCTATTTGGCATAATTCACCTAAAAATAATCATTTGAAACATCAAAAAGTCCTATTTTGAAGTGTTGTTAAGTCTTGTAATCAGGAAACACACACTTTTCTATGCATTTCCCCCTTATTTACACCTTTCTAATGTCTTATTAGACCTCCTTATACACTCATATGCTTTATTGAAGTGCATTTTTGAATAATACCTTGACACATAACACTAAATAGCATTTAATTCCCAACACTTAAACAAACCTCCAAGGTGGGACCCATTCACCATGGGTAGTGAATGAGTCCACCTTGGATTAAAATTCAAAATAATTTAAATTTCTTTTGGGATTTATTAAAATTTACACTTGATGTCGATCTGTGATGATGTATTAAGGGGTACACAAAGACACATGAATTATATAAACAAGCTAATTTCACCTTATTTTAACCTCCAAGAACATCCATTATCAATTTCCAAGTATTCATCCATCAAATTCAAGCATTCAAGTCATCATAGCATTTCATCAAGCATTTTGCAATAGGCCATTAAGCAATCATTGAAGCATCTTGGAGCAGCCATTGAAATTGATTCAGACTTGCATCTTCAAGGGTTTTTGGTAAGTTGTAATACTTTTATGTTATTCATTTATCCTTTCCCTTGCATTTAAATTTTTTTATAGGGTTTGAGTACCAAAGTGGGGTTTGACCAAGGCAAACCACTATTTGCTAGCCCTCCAACATTTTCCCACTTTTTGCATGTGTTGATTTTTATATTTAACAAGTATAAAAGGTGTTGAAAAGTGGAATCAAGTCAACTAGGCTCTTCAATTCATTTCATCATCTTTTCATGCTTATTGAGTGATTGTTGTCCGTATTTTTAAAAAACTGACTTCGACAACCCAACATTTGGAGTTTGCTAAATCTAGTGTTGCAAATTTGCTAACTGTATTTCCTAAAATCTAGGAGTGGACTGATTCACCACCCTTGGTGAATGAGTCTCACTTGAGATCAAAAATCAAGATTTTCTCAGATTCCGGATCTCGATAGACAAAAACTTGTTTCCAACAGTTTTCATCTGTAGGTGGATTGATTCACCACCCTTGGTGAATGAGTCCCACAGTGAAATTTTAGTGATTTGATCCGACATTCTAGACATCCCAAATACTTCAATTTCACTCTAGGTGCACTCATATTTAACTCTGTGCTTTCTATTTTGCATTATTTCTTTCATTTTCATGTTGTTTGCATATCACAGTCTATTTTCAAACATTGGACAAATTGTAGTTTTGCATTCATTTAGAATAGTTTTAATCAATAAATTTCATTTATTTAAGATCATTTAGACATTGCATCACTCCACATTGCATATTTGAATGAACTTGTATGTTTTTGGCCTCTTTATGTCTCCTTTTTGGGTGAAAAACCTTAAAAGTGTTAGAGACCCCTTGAGTGCCAAAAATCTCTGGTTCATTTTGGTGAACCTGAATTGTGAGCACTTTGAAATTTCTATTTTCATTGGAATATTGCATCTTAAAGTTCATTTTTCATGACAATTCAATTATGACATTCATTTGTTTTTGCATTCTAGGTGTTCTTTTGCTTGCATTAGTTAAAGTTAGCTTAGATTTCATTCTTGCATCTTATATAACTAAAAATTTAAAAATTATACATCCTATACCTTTGATAGCATTCTTTTTTTTCATTGCATACATTTTAAAATTAGGAAAATCATAAATATCTTGCATACTTGGACTCATTCACCACCTAGGGTGAATCAGTCCTATAGTTTTTCAGCATTTATTTTTTGCATTTTCTAGCATTTTTCCTACATTATGTTACAATTAGTAGTAATTCAGTTACTAAGCATTTACATACTTTATATTGTCTTTCATTTGAGTCACCTTTCTCTTTTTTAGTACTTGTATGAGTGTTTGGTATTCCATTGATAATACTTTGGTGAGAAGAAGTTCTCGACTCATGGCGTCCCATAATAGCACTTTCATTGTGGACCTTGGGACCTCCAAATCTCCTACTCCTATTATGGAAAATGGTGTATTAGGCACTGAAAATGCTACCTTCCCTTCCCACCTAATGACCAAAAGAAACTCTCAAGATAGGATTAATATTCATGAAGAATTTTCACACTTAAAACGTGACTTGACACTTGAGAATGTTTCCCAAACTTCTATTACTGCCATTGAAAACCTTCACCAGTTACTTGAACATGATGATGGTTTGATTGTTCTTAAGAAGATTATTGAGATTTTTAATAAATATGCTCCTCCTAATACCCAATCCACAATCCATCCTGTTAGTCAAGGAGGATCTCAAGTTCCTCCCCCTTCAACCATTACATCCATTCCAACCTACACACCTTCACAATCACTACTATGAAATAGGTTAGTTATACAACTCCTTATTCACTTGTGGCATCGAAAATCCCTTCTACCACCTTCACACCTACTACTATACCTTTCACTTCACCTACCATGCCTTATACTCAATCACCATTTTCCCTTCCATCTCACCATACATATCATGATCTTGTTGTTACACAACTCCTTAACACCGTTTCATCCATGCAACATCAAATTTCCACCATTAGTCAAGTTCAACCCATTCCCATCACATATCATGTTCATAGTAAGCCATTATCCTTAGATATTTTGCGTACCCCAATGCCACAAGGGATAGAAATGCCTCAGTTTGAGAAATATGGAGGTAAAGGATTTCCTGTCAACCATGTTAATTCCTTCACAACTTTACATAGTGACTTTGTCCTTGATGAGAGACTCTTGGCCAAGCTCTTTCCTAGGACCTTGAAAGATAGTGCCTTAGAATGGTTTTCAAACATGCCTAACCGTTCCATCCGCTCCTTTAATGAGTTGGTGGATGCCTTCATAAGGAACTTACAAGTTCACATGCAACCTAAGAAAACTATGGCTGACCTCATGCGATGTAGACAAAACACAGATGAAAAGATTACTGATTTTATCTCATGATATCAATATGTATATTCCCAAATCAATGTCAAGATTCTTGATGCACACCTGCAAAACATGTTCATTGAGAATTTGCATAGAAACCGTTAGGACAAATTAACAATGATGAAATTCCCTTCATTCATGCATTTATGCATGACCTTGTGTGAATATCATAACTCGGTTTCAAATCCTAATTCCTAATCCACTTCTAGTTGAGCTAACAAAACTAAAAATAATAATAATAATAATCAAAACTTTCAATGACCGAATAGAGAATTTTATAGTTTAATCCACCTTTGTAACCACAACCTACACAACCAATTCAAAACTCGATGGTCGTTATTAAGTCTATTGTGCCTTATCATTATGGGGAACCTAATAGACAATTCAATCCTTTACTTGATTCCCTCCTTAATACCATGAACTAGCTACTTGAAAAATGCATGCTCACTTTGCCACCCATTCGTTCGCTTGATCCAAACCAACCATTACCACCTACCTTCAGACCTAATGCCTATTGTCACTTCCATCACTAGAATGGACATGACACTAAACATTGCAAGTGTCTAAAACATCTAGTTCAAGACTTCATTGATTTAGGAGAATCGACCATTACGGATATAAGTAACAAATCTAGTATGCTGCCTAACCAAAATTTGCAATTTTTCACCAACCCTATGCATAAACACACAACTTCATTTGTCAAAGCTAGTGAACCTTCTAAAACTAATTTAATGACTATTGATAAACATGACATCAAACCTAAATCTGACAAAGCCCCCATCTGAATCTAATGGAATCTAATGGACATGAGATCAACCCAAAAAGCCAAATTTTGAACATAGTTAAATTTAAACTCCCAAGATTCTCAAATGGTTGATCCCTGTGACGAAACAATGATGCCCTAAATTTGATAACCAGATTTCTACCATGAAAACTAGGGCAAGTGATGTTTCTAGACACTATTCCTAAAAATGATCAGACTAGGGCACACCAAGGTCTTATATGTTATGAGTAAGGTCAAGCTAGACGCATCGCACGAGGATCACAATGACTTGACTGAACTTAACAACCTTGGGCAGACACAATGAAACCCCACCTTCACAAATTAAACCAAATTATGCACAAATAAGGTACGACTTCAAAAGAATGCCCAAGCACACTCAGACACCTGAAATTCAATCAAAAAATGAAGGGACACGCAAGGCAGGCATTGAAAACTCATGAAAAGGTGAACCAAACCCTAACTCAATAAATATGAAATCACAAGAAAACGAGCAAGGGCTGACCTATATAATCATCAACAAAATTTAGAAATTCAACCACAAAACGCAAAATGAAGGGAGAAGCCATTGACAACTTACCATGAATCAAATCCAAATGAACCTTGAGCCCAAGGTGATCACTGTAAATCAGGGTGCCCTAGTGATGATAATATCAACACAAATGCCCAAGGAATCCACACACGAGCAGACCAAATCCAATGACCAAAGCTCAAAAGAACAAACTCAAGCGCTAGAGCAAATAGAAAATGAATAATGAAATCAGGAAGAGTGCTAAAAGACCTTAAATTTTCCCACACTCATGCCAAAGAGGAGGTACCTCAAGCATTAATGACTGACAAGACATAACAAAGAAATCTAAAAATCCGAGGTCAAAATAGAATTTTGGAAGAATCCTAGCTAGCCGGACTATCCTAGTGAGCATGACTTCCATGGACAATGCACCCCTCCGAGACTTCGACGAAGTCCGAAAAAATCCGCGTGATCCAAAAAATCCCAGATTCAACCAAAAACCTGAATTCTGGAAAATTTGACATTCACAGACAACAAACCAAGATCCGAGAAAATCCAAGTGATCTGGAAAATCCTAGACCCAGGTCAAAACCTGGACTTCCAGTAAAACACAAGTTCCATTCGTTCAATCTTCAAGGCAAGACCAAGATAAGCAAGACCAACATCCCAAGACCTTGAAATGACAAATCTAATAAAAAACAAAGGTCCAAGAGGGTCCCTACTCCAAGTGGGGCGTGTGTGCAAAACTATACAACAAATGGCGACTCCGCTAGGGAAATGCTCCAGAGCATTTCAATGACAAATTGGAATCAAGAACCCAGAACTCATGGTTTCAACTCATTCATCTGGTCACTACCCACATTTAAGCCATAGAACCCACAAGTCATCAAAACTTCCCTACACCAGGGTCGAAGTGTGTGCACATGCATTCATTACCCTTCTTTAGCTACAAAAGAAACTAAACTTGGTCTGAACAGACTACATAAAGATTGGATAGAGCCTCGCTGCCAGTCAGGTGTCCATAGCCCCGATGAGGTTATCGTTGTGATTCTCTTGAACATAGCTCTACTGCCAGTTAGGCATCCATAGCCCTGATAGAGATATCCAGATCCCCCTGATGAATTGAATTCAATCTTTTAATTTTCAATATTGCCTCTTTCTTTTCTGATATTGCTTGTCTTTTCACTGCTTTCACTTCAACCTGTGAACAATGAAGTTCACACTTCAGGGATGAGAACCACAGTGGCACTAGAGCAAAAAAAGATTTTTCACTTGTGCAAACTTCATAAGGCTCTTCTGCGACCTCAGGCATCGTTAATATTCAAAATATGAGACCCTTATGTATTCCTGTTCAGTCTGACTAAAGGACTCTCTATCTTAGACACAAGGATATGTGACATTGGGTAGAGAATTCATGCCATGATGTTCTAGAAAGATGATTAAAGCTTGAAAAGGAAATACTAGGAACACCACGCCTACTTTGTCACCATTGTCATACAGATGCAACAGGAGATCCCAGAAGGAGTAAGAACTGAGAGCAAGAGCAACACAAACCAAAGCAAAACAAGCCGAAGCAAACCTACTCTAACCAAAGCATGGCAGGAAACAAAAAGCAACCTAAACTAACTATATACAAAAGGGGAGTTGAAAATAGCTCAGGACTAGAAATAATGCTTCAGATATTGCCCATTAACAGGTAGCGGAACATCGTCCCCCATGAGAGTCTTCAGACGGAAGGCATTATCTCCAAGTATTTCGGCAATCTGATATGGACCGAGCCACAGTTTATCAAACTTCCCATGGTCCCCCTTTTAATCATGAGATTTATCCCAGTATAACACAAGGTCAGAAATCCTAAAGGATTTGACTTTAGCTCTTTTGTCAAACCACCTCTTAACTACCCCCTGATGTCTAGCAAGGTTCTCAAGGGCATCATCTCATTTTTCGTCAAGGTTTAGTAGTTATGTCAACCTAGCTTCCCTTCTATCCCTCTCATCATAAAACTCATTAATAAACTACAAGGTTAGGATCTTGAGTTGAATAGGGAATACTAGCTCCGAACCATCTACTTAGTGATAGGGAGATGTTCCGATGGATGACTTAAGCCTTGTACGATCTGCCCAAAGGGAAAACTAGATCTGGGTGTGCCAATCTTTTGGGTTCCTCTCCAGTAGCTTACGGATAATAGTCAATAAATTCTTATTGGCAGGAATGTTGACTCAAAAGTCTAATGAGGGAAATGAGCATCCTATTGCTTTTATAAGTGCACCATTGAAAGATGCTGAGTTGAAATATCTGAGTGTGGAAAAACAGGCTTATGTCCTAGTTAGAGCAGTGAATAAATTTAGACATTATATCCTCAGGTATAGTATGAGTTATAATAGATATATCGTAAGTTTTCAGGTCTTCATAACCCCAGGCTACTATATCCAGAAAGCTATGTAGCGCTTCAATTATTCCTTGTCTTTCCTCTGGAATGCATACCTTGCTAATAAAAGTGTTCTTGTCATTATCTTCAGTTCCCATATTGTAAGTATCACACTGCCCACTGATAGACTTCTTTTGAGACTCTTGCTCCTGATCTTTGATCTTGTCCAGATCAAAAATTCACTCCAAATGTACCATTCCCCTTGGAATAGTGTTAGACTTCAAATTTATCACTCCCTCCAAATCCAATTTTGCTTCTTGGAGTTCTGCTTCATCAATGATTTGGGAAGTGAAAACATCTGTGTTTGTAATGAAGTTTAGGATATACTTGTCATCTTCAAATACCTGAAAGTTAGTAACATTATCCAGAACTAATTGCACAGGAGTCAATTCTATAGTAAAATTTTTCAAACCTAACAAAGATAGGGGCTACAGAGTGCTTGCTGCCTGAACAAGAGAATCTGCAGTTTGATTCTTCTGCTATAGTATCAATTGAATATTGAAGGCATCAAATCCCTCAATGAGATCCCATACTCTATGCCTATAATTAGTCATTCTCCTATCATGGCATGAATATTGTTTCCTTGCTTAACTACCAACTCAGAATCACCAAAAACTTGCAGGACCTTAACCTTTTTCTTAAGTGCCATAAGAAGTCCATGAATCAATGCCTCATATTCTACTACATTATTAGTACAATGAAATTGAAACCTATGGGCTGCAAAGAAGGTTTTACCTTTTGGGCTAATCAGTTTGAACCTTGTCCCAGCTCTGTGCTTGGATTTAGATCCATCAAATTTGAGAGTCCAGCATTCAACAGTTGCAATGCTTTTTATTACATCCTTTGGTTTATTGCTGCTGGATGGTTCCTCAGACAACATCGCTTTCTTTTCTTTATAATCTCCCTGAGGGCTTTGCATGTCTACCTTGACCATTAGAGTTGGGCTTATGCATTTCTATACTTGTTCTACTGCTGTCTGGCATAAACAGCACTCCAGCTCTAAATGGGAAGCATTATGAACTCTACACCAATTTGGTAAGAGTAATTCTTCAAAGCTTGTATTTTTGCCCAGGTGAACTTGGTTTTCAATACACTGTCTAATGAATTCCTAGAAGCTGTCTAATAGGATAGTCTAATTGTCCTCGAAGTCATCCTCTTCCTTACTTGATTCTGTCTGAACAGTAGCACTGCTGGATTCTGTCTCTATATCAATAGACATTGTATGTAGCATCAATACCTCCTCTGAATTTGACTCCTCACAAGGAGTCTCGACAGCATATAATTTCCCATGCTTTCTTCTAATATCAGAACTTCATTTGAAGTATTTTGGTATTTTGTAATCATATATTTCATTCTTGGTTCTCTCTTGATTCTGATCTGATTTGGTACCCCTTTCCAAGGAAGCCACATGTGAGAATGACCAGTAGATACATATCCATTTAAGGCCTTATTAAAGTCTCTTCCTAGAATCAAGCCATACACATCAGGGATATTAGCTACTTGAATATTGATAACCTGTTGGATTCTTGGGTCAGAAGCTACTTGCATGTGAATCATATTTAATTCTCCCACCACATTTACTTCAGTTCTATCCAACTGAGTTACCTTCTTCTGGGAGTCAGCAGGTGTAATCTCTAAAGCTCTACATACTCCAAATGGCATCACATTTGTAGAAGTACCAAAATCTAGTAAACAGTTATGTAAGTTCTTACCAAATATGTGCACAGAGATCAGGAATGGTGGGGTCTCTATCTTCCCCTGAAACAAAGTTGGTTGAATATTGACCTGAGCAACTTGGGTCTTGTCCTTCTCCTTTCCTTTGTCTCCAAGGGACAAGTTAGTCCAACTGTGGGCCTGGTTTTGTGTCTTCATAGGCTGAGAACTAGAAGCCTTGTTAATACTCTCACTAGAAGACTTATGTAAGGATACTGGTTGTGCACCATAGGTACCTAAAACTGCATTCCTAATTGTAGGGAACCTTAGTAACTCAAATGCTAAAAGGTTTATCTTTAATTTCTTGAACTCCTCAATGACATACAAAGCCATTTGCTCCTCACTCAGATTAGTAGGGACCTCCCTAGAAGATTCCTCCACCCTATCTTTACTTGCTTGAACAACTTTTTCCTTTTGTGAGTCAGCTTGAGCTTGTCCTTCCTTTGAAAGGTACTGCCTAGAAACATGTGGAAAGGATGGATTATTACTAGCATTGGGGTCTAGAGGGATATTGGAATTATTAGGGGGAATGGAGGTGGTGAAAGGACCCCCAGTCTATGGGCACCTATGGGGCATATCTCTTAAACCATACCTCTTGAACATCTGCACTTCTTCGACATAAGCTTATTCCTTATCCAAGGGGCCATTATCATTTATTGCCTCATTGAATAACTGAGCAACCTCATCTCCATTGCAGATTTGGTCTGCCTTTTCTTCTTGGGAATTAGATTCCTCTTCTAGAACATTTTCTTCACCTGCTAGAAAAGGAACATGATTTAATACCAGTACAGGAGAGTCATAGGGGTTTGAGGGAATAATCTCCTGACCATTTGCATTATTCTCTACCTCATATTAGAAAATAGAGGCCACAGTTTGGAACTCTGGACATTCTAACTTCGAATGTTGGCCTATCTTATGGAGCCTACACCATCCTGACAGGGCAACCTCAACCAAATATACACCACTAGGAGGCTTGTCTTGACTGACTGGCTAATTTGTAGATTGGTTGACGAGTTGATTGACTGGTTGATCCAATGGAGTGGGGACTCCTCCATTATTCAGTCCTGTATTCCATGTCTTGTTTTGTCCCTGTGATTGCCTCCTATCAAACCCTAGTCCACTACCTTGTCCTCTATTGAAATTATGTCTTCTATCGTTATTGAATCCTCTCTCATTATTGTAACCCCTATCTTGATTATATCCCCTGTCATTATGGAATCCTCTCTCATTATGCTGTCCTCTGTCAAAATTATGCCCTTGCAGATATTCTCTATTCTAGTTAGATTGAATGTTTTTATGAGCAGCTTGTAATTGGCTGTTTTGATTCCTTAGGTAAGTCACCTCCAAGTTTAACTTCTTTATCTGCTTAGAAATTTCATCAATCCTATCCTTATTTGGATCTCCATAAGGGGTCTGGCTTGGAGTACTCTAAGGAGGAATAGACATTGTAGCAGATCCCATGGACTAATGAAACACTTCAGAATTCTGCAAGTAGGTAGGGAAACCAGTTGGCTGGTGCTGATATAGGGGCTGGTTAACCTGCTGCTGGGGAAAGTTCATCATAGGAGAGACTTGGCTCGTGGGGGGACCAGGATGTGGCACCAAAGGCAATTGAGGTATTGGATTCAATATTGGAGTATGATTGGCAAGTGTCTGATTCACTGCCTACACCTGGTTTGGATGTGCAACTGATCCTAAAGAAGGCAACGCTCTAGTCAAATGTTGCCTCAGATCTGTGCTAAGCTTGGCTGCTTCTGTATAGGAATCAGCTAGCCTAGTTGGAGGGTTGGGTCTCCACTTTAGAAAGGTTGTTGTAAGGGTGTTCAAGGCTTCATAATAGACTCCCAAGACTATATTATTGTCTAAGACATAAGGGTCTTGGAGTCTGGTGTACGCATGGTGAAACCTATTATTGAAACTGGATATGGGTTCATTAACCTCTCTCTTAACTCTAGTGAATTGCAGATACAATTCATTGGCACTGATGGGTATTCTGAATTTATGTAAAAAGGAAGTTTCAAGGTCATTCCAGTTAAGAATTGAACCTGATGGGAAGTGATTGTACCAGTAAAAAGCTTCTTCTCTTAATGAATAAGGAAACAACCTACAGGCAACATCTTCATGAACAATTTCTCTATCTTTGAGACAAGTTTGGAAGATCCTAATATGCTCTTCTGTAGTCCTATTTGGGTCATTAATATGAAATTTTGAATAGAAATGCTCAGGGTTCTTGGGCATAACATTGTAGGAATTGAAAAACAAGGGAGATGGATTATTAGCAAGGAAAGCCATTAGAAAAAGTGGGGGTGGTGGTTGTGGCTAATTAATGGTAGGCTAAGGTTGCTAAATGGGAATTGCCTCAGGGATGGGTATGGCCTCAACTTCTGGAAGTGAAGATGCAGACGATGTAGGTGAAGGGATGGGTGATGATGATTCTCCCCTTTCTCGAGTCCTCCTTGACCTAGTGGGGAATTGTAATTCCTGTAAATATTCTTCTCCTGGAGTAGATCTGGTACTTCTCCTATATCTCTCTGGAGAGACGGCGTTTAAGAAATGATCCAGTGAGCTCATTCAGGCCCTCCCTCTAGCACCAATCTGTTGATGGTGTTTTCTACACAACAACAACTCAGATAGAAAATAATATTCTATCTCTCTTGAAAGATAATCTTCAACAATAAATTGTTGAAAATCACCCCAAGGTCTCTCGGGTGTCAGGTCATGACAATGCATAAGCAACTCAGACAATATGTGAAAATGCTAGTAATCACAATTGGACCTTACTACAAGAAAACTGTATCTTTCCAATTTATCAAATTTTGCAATATGGTGATCTTAAACCCTAAACCTAACCAAATGATAAAGAAATAGAAAAAGATGAGGATGCAAGAGGTATAATGAAATCTAAACTATTCCTAAGATGAACAATGCAAATGATAGATACCCGGAATGGACCAATCTCAAATAACCAATTCCTGCTTAACCCACAATGCAATATCATAAGAAAGGTGCAATATTTTTAGGCATACAAATTTTCAAATCATAGACATTCATCCACAATCGAACTAAGCACAAATAAATGTATGGTCCAGGTTGACTTCACCAGTCTACTACAATCAGATGGTTACTGGGAGTATAGACCAGAGATTGCTACAAACATTCCAAACATGAAATCATGAACATTATTCACCAAACTAATCTAATTCTGAATCTAACATTAATCTAATTTCTTCAAGCAATTTCAAAAGGAAGAACAACAAGAACCATGCAAGATAAACTAACACAAAAGAATTCACTAGAGAAACCACAATGCCTTCAATTGTATTAGATCACCAAAATATAGCAACAATTCCATTGTTCTGTGTTACAACACTTGATCAAGAGAACTAACTACTACTTCTACTACAAAATACTCTAGCTTTTCTCTTAGTCTAGCTTGTCTAATTCTCTACTATTTGTTCCACCTTTACAAATGAGGCAAGAATGCTAATCTAAAGAGAACCCTCAAAACATGTCGGCCCAACCAAACATTTACAAAATAAAAATAGCCAAAACAAGTTAGCCTCAGGAATTCAAAATAAGGCACACATTAAATGCTGGCACATCATCAAGGTCGGCCACAACACGTCGTCCAATGCAACTTGGATCAATACATGCCCTATAATAATAGAGAAGTACAAATCACAAAGCAGTATGGTATTAACTACCGCCTCCCTTATCCTTGCTCTGATCCAACAATTCATGAACTTTCAAGAGTACCTTATCCAACTCAACAATAGGTGGCAAGGGTAGGATTTTGAGCTGACATTCGATTGAGTCAATCCCTTCCTTTGACTACTTAATCATTTTATCCAAATCACCCCTATATGCAAAGTACTTATCCATCACAACCAAATAAGTAGCTGCATCATCTAGTTGGTGCCCTGTCACAGAATCTTCAATATCAGGGGCATAGACATCATGCCACCATTTCTTCAATTGTTTGAAGCTCAAGTACTTAGGGGAAATCTTCCTCATGCCAGTCATTATTTCGAAAAAGGCTATGCATCCATCATAAACATTAGTTAAATTACCCTCAATTCACTTTCTTTATTTAAAGATCTTCTTGATGATCTTGTGCTAGATTTGTAGGGCTTCAAACCACTCCCAAGGCTCATTAACGGTAGATGAGGAGAGAATTCCATCAACCACTAGCTGATCCTTACCATACTCCATGATTTTTTTAGTTTTCTGCAATAAGAGATCAGTGCCCTTATTCTGAGATAAAACATGATCCAGCCAATCCTTGGCCCTCACTGCATCTTTCCCAGTCGAAAGGATCTATTTTATTGCATCATCTCCCTTAGATTGTACCTCCTTCAACCAATTTACTATAGAAAAAGTAGAAGCTTTCATCTTTTCTATTTCAAAGATGGTCTCCTTTGGCAAGAAACTAGCAACAGCAGAAGAGGATGGGTGAAAAGATTGCAAAGGCTTCATCAAATCTTCTAGACATTTCATAAGCCTTTCATTCTCTTTCTTTAATTCAGTCTTAGACTGTGTTTCCTTCCTCAATCTTCCAATGATCATTGCACTAGACCCCTCATATTCTTCAATATCTTGTTCCATAGAGGTAGGCCCAAGATTGATAGTCTATATATTATAATCTTCCCCGGTGACCTCATCTTTACTTTTATCAGTAGCAAGGGTAGCAATATGAATGACCCTGTTACTAGCTTCATCTCTTTCAATCTTGGAAACCATCTTGGTTGCCTTCTTCTTCTTACCTTTTCCAATCTTAGCCAACATTTCATCCCATTTGAGAGGAGTTTTCTTAACAATGACTTGTTTCCTTGTGATCTCTTTGTTTAGTCAATCTGGAACAGTAGGATCCCCTCAGGTTTTTTCCTCCTTAACCTCTTCATGCTGATCCACCATCTCATCCTTTTCTTTTTTAGGAGATTGATCACCCTTGCTTTCCAACTTTGGCTCCTCTTCATGCAGGGGTGATGGAGTCTTAACAAAACATCCTCCTTCTCAGGGGATCTATTATCTTTACTACTTGTAGGAGAATCCTCATACTATACCAACAGAGAAGGATGCATTTCCACATCTCCTACCTCAAGCTCAGCAGCTACATTATGAAGTTCCCCATCCTTAAATGGTTCTATTTCTTCACTCGTCTCATGCTCTTCATGAGTTGTTTGCTTAGGTATATCCAATGAAGGAGAGGTATCCTTCTGTTGTTCCACAAGAGATGCCATTGGAAGAGGATCTGCCTTTTGCATAATCTCATTGGGAGATGGAGTTCTTGACCTTCTTGAATAAACCTGGGGTTTCTCTCCTGAGCTCTCCACATCAACCATAGGAGGGTTTGGCTCATCCTTAGAAGTCTCTTGATCTTTCTTCTTTGAAGCCCTGGTTGTCCTTGTCCTTTTTGGCTCTAGAGGAGTGTCTTCCTTCTCTACTTTTTCAAGTTCCTCCTCTTCTATAGACTTACCTATTTTCAAAGTACAGCTCCTCTTCTTTCCCTTGGGTTTTCTTTTTTGTTCAGGCTCACCCTCTTTAGGGCCTCTGATTTTAATCTTAAATGGTGAGCTTACCTTAGTTTTTCCTGTAGAATCATCCTCACCGGATTCCTCTGAGGTGGAGTGAGCATTCAAATTTCTCATTAGATTGAAAGTACAAGGTACCTTCTCGCTCTCCAATTCCCATACTTTGTGTTTCAACCATGACTTGGTAGATTTCATAATAAGAGCCATTAATTCCTCAAGCTCAGTTATTTCACTTTCTGACTAGTTTATCTCCGCAATGGGTCTATCCTTGACTGATTCAAATGCATGATCCTAGACTAAATTCCCGTCATCCTCCAATTGATCGGGAATCAACTTAACATTGTACATTCTGATTACATCAATTGGAAGCCTAGAATATCTTTTCTTTCTCACCTCAAATTCATCCTTGATGTTCGCTCAGTAGTCCTCTAGATCATCTTTGTGGTGATATTCTTTAGTTGCCTTCTTTTGTGCTTCGTCAGTGATGTCAAAATTTTCCCTCTTATAATGGAAAGAGAAACCCAAAGCACTCAATTCCTCCCCTGATGCGTGGGCTGATTGGATTGAAGGGAAAACCTCACTTATGCCAATTTTAAAGGAAAGTCCCCACCAAACCCTGTCTTGTGCTTCTGCCTTTTAACAACATTGAAATCACATATTTTCCGAGTAACCTCCAAGAGTATGACATGGTCAGTGGGATATCTTGGGAGTCTATATGGAGCAGTCAGACATCCATCAATTCTGATATAAGAAAAGGTGGGGAATTGTATAAACCAGGCTCCATATCTCTTAATTAGTTCCTTGGCTCCATCAGAAATTCTCACATGCTCTGCATTCTGGAGCAACCTAGTAATATGCATAGTGAATGCATCATTTGCTTTTCTATAATTTGAACTCCCTAGGTGCAGCTCAGGGTACACCTTATAGATTACATCTTGCCCAAATGTTCCTTTTGGACTCAATCCCTTGTATGGATAAAATCTGGCAAGTACATATACCACATAAGATGTCATGGTGAATTTCTTGGTCTCCAACACATCTCTCATCTGCCTGTTAATCATGGCACTGATAATCCCTACCCAATGATAATTGATGCCTTGTTCAATCTCGTTAATAACATGCACCATCCAATTCTCCAGTACCCCAACACTCTTCATGCCTGCCACCCTGCTTAACAGTGTGATTGCATCATATATATCTTATCAGAACTTGACCCTATGTAACTATTTAGGCAGCTTGGAGAAATGAGATTTTGGCTTTTCAAGCCAAGAATTGATCATCTGCTGGGCTTTGGTAGGTTCATCCTCATTATAAGTCCTAGCCAAGTCCATGTCCAAGGCACACACACATGATAAGTTTGGCATATCAAATGCTTGGGCAATGGACACTAGATTAAAATTTTCCAATACTCTCCCCTTAATGCTGACAATCCTCTGCGTATCAAAGTCATAATGTCGGGCACACTCCAATATCAACTCATAGCATTGAACTGCAGGAGGAAATCCTTCCACATGAGCTAATCCAGATTTCACCACTCCCTTGGTCAGGACCGGTAAATCCTTCTGAGCTAACCTTTCCTTGAATTCTTCATATCTCCAAGCTCCCACATTGGTATCCAAGACCTCTGACCAAACTGAATCCACCTTACTATCCAGCAACTGACTACTCACATCTAGCCTTGTTCTTTCAATATCTATAACTGAGGGTCCCTCTGTATCTCCCTTGGACTTTCCTGCCACTGCCTTGATTTAGCCTGCATTCAAAAGAGCCTCATGAAAATCCAATTATCATCCATATTTCAATCAAAGGTTAGTCCCAAAACCCAATGAAATTACTCAAAATAAATATTTGAACATCAAACTGAAAAATCCAGGGAAATGGGGCAATCCGGGAAAATGGGGCAATCCGAGAAATCTAACCCAGACGGACTCACACTACCAAGACATCATTCATCAAATAAATAATCAATTCATTCAAAAGAAACGCATGATTACCAAAAGATTCATCTATTAAGCAACAAGCCGACATTGGCATGGTGTGATGGTTTATTGGTGGCATTGTTGTTCTTGCCACCAAGGTTCAAACCCCGTTGGGGTGTTATTGTTGAATGGTTGTATCCGGTTCATAGCTCAAGTCAAAAGCATCTACCCCTTGAGTAAAAAAAAAAATCTATTAAGCAACAAGAAATCATCATCCAACATTCTATTCATTATCCCAATTTCAAAAATCAAAATCAAGTGGAACCAGGTAGAAAACCGAAAAAATCCGGATGGGACAGATTTCTGTGGACAGCTTGAAATTTTGGGAATTCTCCACACTTCAAAAAAATGATAAAACTAGGGAAAATCTAGAGACGCGAAAAATTCCGCAGATGCCTCGAAAACCCGATGACTTCTCTACACGTAGACAATTCGTGAAGAAATCCAACAAAGCCCCCGTCCGAATCTAATGGAATCTAATGGACATGAGATCAACCCAAAAAGATAAATGTCGAACATAGTTAAATTTAAACTCCCAAGATTCTCAAATGGTTGATCCTTGGGATGAAACAATGATGCCCTAAATTTGATAACCAGATTTCTGCCATGAAAACTAGTGCAAGTGAAGTTTTCAGACACTATCCCTCAAAATGATCAGACTAGGGCACACCAGGGTCTCAGATGTTACAAGTAAGGTTGAGCTAGACGTAGGGCATGAGGATCACAATGACTTGACTAAACTTAACAACCTTGGGCAGACACAATGAAACCCTACCTTCACAAATTAAACCAGATTACGCACAAATAAGGTACGACTTTAAAAGAACACCCAGGCACACTCATACACCTAAAATTCAATCAAAAAATGAAGGGATGCACAGGGCAGGCATTGAAAACTTGTGAAAAGTTGAACCAAACCTTAACTCAATAAATATGAAATCACAGGAAAACAAGCAAGGGCTGACTCATATAATCATCAACGAAATTTAGAAATTCAACCATGAAATGCAAAATGAAGGGAGAAGTCAATGATGACTTACCATGAATCAAATCCAAATGAACCTCGAGCCCAAGGCAATCACTGCAAATCAGGGTGCCCTAGCAATGATAATATCAACACAGATGCCCAAGGAATCCACACACAAGCAGACCAAATCCAACGACCAAAGCTCAAAAGAATGAACTCAAGCGCTAGAGCAAATAGAAAATGAATAATGAAATCAGGAAGAGCGCTCAAAGACCTTAAATTTTCCCACACTCATGCCAGAGAGGAGGTACCTCAAGCATTAATGACCGACAAGACATAACGAAGGAATCTAGAAACCTGAGGTCAAAACGGAATTTCGGAAGAATCTAAGCCAACCGAACTATCCTGGTGAGCATGACTTCCATGGACGACACACCCCTCTGGGACTCCGACGAAGTCTGAAAAAATCCACGTGATCCAGAAAATCCTGGATTCAACCAGAAACCCAGATTCTAGAAAATATAACATTGACAGACAATGAACCAGGATCCAAGAAAATCCAAGTGATCCAAAAAAATCCTGGACCCAAGTCAAAACTTGGACTTCCATTAAAACACAAGTTCCATTGGTTCAATCTTCAGGGCAAGACCAAGATAAGCAAGACCAACATATCAAGACCTTGAAATGACAAATCCAATAAAAAACAAAGGTCCAAGAGGGTCCCTACTCCAAGTGGGGTGTGTATGCAAAACTGCACAACAGGGTCCAAGACCTAGTGTAAATGTGAAAAGTACCTCTCAACACCAAATTGAGGCCTTATTAAGCCCAATTTATCATCAATTATTCCCCAGATCAAGCAATTTTCCTTTTTTCTATGGTACAAAAGGATGTCACATAACCAATAAACATGAAATCCATCAATTTTTGGAACAAAAGCAATCAAAAGACACCAAGGGCTTAAGATATCAAGACTCTCCTACCCACACTACCTCTCCTATTGGGAAAGGTTTTCTCTTTCAAAAAATTATTTCAAAACACAAATTAAGGACTCATGATCATGATCAAGTTACCTTAGATCCTCCATCTCCAACTCAACAATTTGCTCAATCAAGTAAGAAACCCAAGCCTTATAAACTCAAGAAATTATCATTCTTATAAAGCATAACAAAGACTGAATGAAAATTGGATCAACTTATTAGTCTAGGATTGATTGCACTACCACCTATCAAAGAGGTTAAAAATGGAAAAATTAGAAAAATGTCTTATTATGCATATCATAGAACTCTTGGGTATCTTAATGATGATTTTTTGTGCTTTATAGAGATTGATACATGAGAATGATGTTATTGATGTACTTGACTAGAATGCATGCACTTTTCACATTGCTATGTGATTGTTGTAGAATCATAGCATGCTCACTAGTACATGTATTACATTTAATGAAAATTCATTTCTATATTGCAAGGAGCACATTCCCATCCCCTATCTCAGCTCATCCTTGTCCTATATTTAGGGGAAAGGAGTTGGATAGACTTTTCCTAGTATGCCACTTGTTGTTGCCTCTTTAGCTAGTTATCCACCTTCTGCATATGATGAACATGATTGGGATGGAGAAAATTTTCTTTAGGTTGGATTGCATGTAGCATAATATATTTTTTCTTTCCATGCCCTTTGTGTGATTGTATGTGTGTAATTTGATCACCCATATCTTGTTTCTTGGCATGTCTTTATGTTTGTCAACCTACTTTGGATGAACCTTGTTACTTCATTGGTGTAAGGATTCAAAGGAAATGAATTTTTTGTGGAATTATTTTATTTTTATATACATTCTTCTATCTATCATAACCATTATCTTTTCATTTTTCTTGTTTTTTCCTTTTGGGCATGATAAAAGGAGTTGAGATATTTAGGTCTCTTCCATATTGACCCAAAAGCTTTCCTTTGTTTTTACTCTCTATGTGTCATTACTCCTTTGTGTTCATTATTTGATGAGTATTTTGGGAATGGTGATGGTTCCAATCTTGATTATATCACTGTAACAAAGACATACACTGACCTCAAATCTATGGATCCCTTATAT
Organism: Sequoia sempervirens; assembly: GCA_007258455.2. Taxonomy (NCBI): domain Eukaryota; kingdom Viridiplantae; phylum Streptophyta; class Pinopsida; order Cupressales; family Cupressaceae; genus Sequoia; species Sequoia sempervirens. Next base: position 92,951,724 of record VDFB02358134.1, on the reverse strand, counting down.
ATTATCTTAGGATTGCATATGGGGGAAACCTCCTTTTGATGATGTAGCTCTATTTGGAAACATATGTTTTACATGGGTATTTCAAAATAAGATATCATGTATTGGTTTTTATCAATATCTACTTTAAAGTAATTGCTCACAACATGGTGTTTAGCAATTTCTTTAAAGTGGGGGAAATTCAACATCCTACATATTGCGTGCATATTGACATGACCTCCTTCAAAGTGTGGTATTCTTAGTTCATGTGATGTGTCTTATTGGTGGTGACATTAGAGTTGATGTATTTCAAGAGCGTTAGCTTTCTTGGAATATGACATTCCTTTTAGTAGTAATGTTATGGCTTGCATTCCCTAAGGTTTAAATATTTCATCCCTTGGCTAGTCCTCTTTTCGTGATGTCAAGTGTGATGTTACCTAGGGTGAGAACTTTCATGTATTGATAAAAATCCCTATGATTATCCTAACCTAAAACCAAGTTCATGGTCATTGAGCATAACATGACTTGCATGCTAGTTGTGCCTTGTTGTGAGTGTCTAGTATAATGAAGCTTGCTATCCTTCTAAAAACCTATGACCATTTAGTATGGAACCTTATCAAAGCTCTCAAGGAGTATATATTTTTCTATGGTTAACGTATGGGAGCCTATAGACCTAGGATGACTTGCCCATGGGTATGTACAGGATCATGATGGGCCAAAAAGTGGCAATATGTAAGTGATATGATGGCCCATATGGCTAACAACTTTTTTTAACCAAAAATTGATAAAATGAAAAGGGTTTTTAAAGGAGATTCTCAGCTTTCCACTAGCATAAATTATGCTTTACTTTGAATTTAATAAATAAGTATTATTAATTTTCTATTTGAATTATGACTAAACTCCTAATTGATAGGCTAATTGAAAAACATCTATAGCTTTCAAATAGTGTCACATTTTTTGATTAAAAAAAAAGAATTTCATGAAGTTTTGACCAAGTTAAGGTGGTCAAACATACGAGTTTTTATATTTTTTAAAAGTTGTAATAAAAAATTCATGATTAATTATTTATTTGGGAAAAAAATAGAAAAAAATGCATCACATTGGGACATGAGTCCTCTACTTATATCTAAAATCTTGTAAAAAAAATGATCATTTTATTGTGGTTAGGGTGGTTAGACAAACACCTACTTCTTATTTTTTCCCTAAAATTTAAGTACTACTACATTGAAATCTCAAATTTTCACCAAATAGATTTTTCTTTTTTTAAATCAGCCTAGTAGTTTAGAAACTACATTCAATTTGCTACATATTCTATTCTTACATATTTTTGAAATAATATAGATAAATTATTCAAATTTTTACATCAAGTTGCCTAACTTTGATTTTTCTAAATTTTATTACCACCTAAGGGCCTATTTTTTCCATGATGATCCTTCACATACCCCCATCTACCCCATTTTTGCAGGTTCACACCTTGTAGACCTAGTGTGTGTTTCTCACTCCTTAGTCTCACCTAGTGTATATCAAACTACACTAGCCGTTAGGAGTATATTTTTGCACACACAACCTAGGTTTGATCCATACCTTTTGGACAAAGAGACAAAAGCTTGATCCGTCTGTTTTCCCTCTTTGCATTAATTTTGATATTATATGATGTTGTATCTTATGTCGTTGCTGCATATTTGTTTCTCATTATGCCTTTGTTGGTTTTCTATGGGATATTAGATCTTGGGGGCTTGATCATCCTCCTTGATCCTTGCCATCTTATCTTTCTAACAGTTGTACAATTAGACCTCTCTTGACTTATTGTTCTACTTTAGTTTTAGTTTGAGCATGGGCTCATATTCTCACTAAATTGGGAGCTAAATTTATTGTAGAAAATTATATACCTTTACTATTTCACACTATGTTTGGGTCTCGTAATTAATTGGACTTAATTAAATTCTAATTTTCCAAATTATGCATACCAAAGCCTTATTATTCCCATTTTTTGAAAGGGAAAATTGCTTTAAATGATTGCTAACATTGATTAATACATTGGAAATTGTGTGTCCTAAATTTAGGTCTCAAGACCCATTCGTGCCAGAGTGAAGGGTTCCTCCTTAACTGGCAAGACTTGATTTTTAATATTTTTGGTGATATTTTAATGATTCAAATTCAATTTTCAAATATTGGCTTGTGGAATCTAATTTTTGGGAAATTAGATAAACACCTATAAATACAAGGTCCTTTTATGAATTCAAATCTAACAAAAGAAAAAAACTTTATGAGAGCAATCCTATAAAAAATATTATTCAAGACCATCAAAGAGCAGATTTATCAATAATCTATAATAGCAATCAAGATCATATCATGTCCAAGTTCATGTGTGTTCATGTCATGTTTTCGAACTAACATTATGATGTAGGTTTCAATCTTTCAAGCAAGCATTCAAGCATCAAATCAAGTAATCAATCAATCCAATTCATGCAAGATCCAGACCTTAGAGAGATGTGTTAGAATTTCATCCTCTAAGGGAAACCATTAAGGGTTTGATCATTTGTGGCATAACATGGGTTTTGACTAAGGTAAACCCCTATTCACCCAAAAAAAACAATTTTATTCTCTCTTTGTATGAGTAGATTTATAGGTGAAGAAGGATTGGAGATTGATCAAAGGAGCAATTTTGTAAAGTTGTCAAAGTTATCAACATTGTTTCCAAGCCATAAAAAATCAAATTTAAAATTTATTTATGACTTTCCAATATTCAAACCTGAAGAAATTAGAAGCTTGGATCTAGGATCTAAGGATAGTAAAATTAGATTTGGGACCCCTATATAGAGACCCATTTTCCCTAGGGAAAATCCATCGTTTAATAAAGTTCAAAACCCACTTTCAATCACACGTACACACCATTATGCCCTTCACAGATCTTCTTGTAAACTACTATTTTTGTTTTTGTTATCATAATATTCTACATTTCAAGTATTAGGTCATACTATTTAGTTTTCTAATGCATGTAAATTTATCTTTGAAAATGGCCAATACGTCATTTCATTCATAAGAATACAAAAAACTTCCTAATAGGGTTGACTAACCTTGAGGTTGAAAGTAAATCCTATCCTTGGGATATATCTTTTTCTAATGATATTAGGAAAAGTGGGAGTGTGTTATATCATTCCTACATAATCATATACACACTTGAACCAAAGATTTTTGGAACCAATGCACTTCTCTAGCTCTTCTAGGGTTTTTCACCTAAAAGGAGAGAGGTAGGGCCAAAAATGCTATGGGGTTCATTCAAAATATGTTATGTGTGATGTTATCTAAGCTAAATGAAGTGAATTAAATGTAAGTAAGTGATCTATATGAATTGTTATGAATGCAAAACTAAGGTTTAAGCTATGCTAAAACACACACCATGATATGCAAACAATAAACTAAAAGATATATAAATGCAAAATAGAAAGAGAAAGGTTGAATTAGAGTGCACTTGGGAAAGATTTGAGGAATCTAGAATAGTCTAAATGCTATATGAGATTACTAAAAATCAATAGTGGGACTCATTCACCCAAGGTGACGAATTAGTCCTACTACTGGTGAAAAACTATTTGAAGCAAGTTTCTGACAATCGGGATCCAAAATTTGACAAAACCTAGATTTTTAGTCTTAAGGTGGGACTCATTTGCCACTGGTGGTGAATCAATCCTCTCCCAAAATTCTGAGAAATCAAGAGACAACTCTACAACACTAGATTTGGAAATGTCTAATTGTGAGGTTGTCAAAGTCAATTTTGTATGAAACAAATAGAAAACCTTCTCCAACCTTGAAATAGAGTTGATTTGACTTGAAGCACCTAGTTGACTTGTTGACCAATCTACAATCACCTAAATCCTTGTTAAATCTGCATACCTAGGTCTGCAAACAAACATGCAAGAGGGGGAAAATGGTTGAGGGTTAGAAAATAGGGGTTTTCCTTGGTCAAAACCCACTTTGGTAATCAAACCTTTAATGAAATAAAGAAATGCAAGAGAATGATAAACAAATAACATACAAATGATATCAACTTACAAAACCCTTGTTGATGAAAATATGAATTTGTTTGAATGAATGCTCCAAAATTCTTGAATAATGCTTGATTTGATGTTGTAAGATGCTTGAATGCTTGAATGAATGAGGGTTGAAATGGATGTAAAAACACTTATTTATACAATCTTGTGCCTTAGTAACCTATTAATACCTCATCACAGGCCGACATCAAGTGATTTTCAATAAAAACCTAAAAGGAAATTTTAAAATTTTAAATTTGGAGCTAAGGGGGACTCATTCACCACCCATGGTGAATGGGTTTTGTAACGCCATAGAAAGTGCACAAGACAACAAAGAAGATTAGAAGCAAACATGCAATACTAAAATATAAGATGCAAATCTAAATGCTAAGCAACAAAGAACAAAGGAAAGTAAAACGTGAACAAACTGAAGCAATCTCACCAATTTCAAATGTATTTCCATGATTCATCTCAATTTCCCTTCTCCATTTTGCTTGTGTAGTATAATTGCCCTCAGATTTTTTGTAAATTCATGCAAGTATAGCCTAAGATAATGATTACCATTGAAAGATCAACGTGGTTGAGATCGACAGATTAGACATGCATTCTGATAACTGTCAATAGTGACATGAGTGATACAAACTAGAAATAGGATTAAAGATTAAATAAATGATTTAATCCTCAGTTCGACATTCAAAAATAGAAGAAATATCTTTGCATGACAAAGATAAAGATTGATTAAATCAACTCTTGTTCGAATGCACACACAAGATTTAATTAATTAAATAAGAATATTTAATTAATCCACATGTACACGCAATTGAGTTAGAACTGGATGATTGAATGATTTGACGAAGAGATTTCGAGACGGCCACTCAGACATCAAATGAAGAGTTAACTGAGCGATTAATAGATGTCAAGTTGAGTAAAAGTGAATACTTAGTAACTTCACACAATTATCTAAAATATAGAAGAATGCGTTAAAATAGAATTAATGAATTAAATAATTCATTTAATTCAAGACTAAATATTTGAAGAATAATTAAATAAATAATATTTATTTAATTAAATGATGAAGGGATTTTAAATGAATAATTAAATAAATAATGAATTTATTTAATTATAGTTGAAGTATGATAAAGAGTAAATTAAATAAGAATTTATTTAATTTGACAAGAGGGATAAGGTTAATTAGTAACATAATTAAATAAAAAGCGTTTATTTAATTAATTAGATAGAATAAAGAAAAGTGTGAATTAATTAAATAATTAAGATTATTTAATCATGACCGTGAAGAATAGAATATGGAAATTGCAGGACTAAAACCAGATTTTGGTGTATACATTTGCCGCTCTTTGATACAATGTCATTTAGGTGTTGTGTCAAAGAAAATTGATATGAAATATGCCCCAGTAATGCTCTAGATTAAAATAGGTGAAGGTATGCCCCCTCAAGAAAATTGACAAATTTTTGAAAAGTTCAAAATAATTTGGAAATGCTCCCGATTAGGACATTGGATAGCCAGAAATGCAGTGGAGTTGACAGAATTAGGTTTGGAAATGGGAGGGATAGGTACGGGATGATCGAAATTGAAAGTTAACATGGCCAGTAGGATAGAAAATGACACCTAGGCCCTAGGTATATATAGGCATAGGGGTAAAAACCTATTCATTTGCACCCACCTAGTTGAGAAATTGAGATTTTTCTCTGACTTTCTAGTGAGGATGTCTCCAGTTCCAGCTACCCATCACCGCGTATATAGGATCCAGACATTCTAGAGACTAGCCGGCGTGGACCCTCTGGTATGTACCTAAAACTTGTCTTTTGAAAGTTTTGATTTGCATGTTATTTAATGCATTTAATTCATGTTTTACTTATGCGTCGTTTTAGCTATGAACCACATATGTGTGCGTGAACGATGCATGTGTATGCTGAAAACCACATTTGTATTTTTACGTCGGCCAGTCTAAATAGTTTTAGCGGTTTAAATGCATTTGTTTATTTCTGAAATGCATTTGAATATGTGAAACACAATTGCATTTATATAAGCTGCATATGTATATTTAGAAACGCATTTGGATTTTATGCACCGCAAGTCTTATTTTGCAATGCATATGACTGTAGTGTGACGCATTTGATATGATTAGCCACATTTAGTTAATAATGATGCATATGAAGTTTATGAACCGCATATGTTAAAAAGCAACGCATGTGAAAAAGAATGATGCATGTGCAAAATAACGACGCATTTGCATTTTATGTAGTACAGTCAGTTTGCACTAGAACAGATGATTGAGGCTGACATGAGGCATGTATAATGCGATTGCAGGTTGTGTTGGATATGATTTATACACGGTAGTCGAGACCCACTATGTTTCGATTCAGAGACAGCTTGTGGCTGGTAGAGCAACGGGTTCTATGACATCTTGGTTTATTGCATGTGACCGATATGCCCTAGATTTGGGAAAATTGGGGATTGTTGATAGCATTATGTGAGAGGTGGCACTTGGAGACATCATCCTTCCACCTACCGACTGGAGAGGCCACTGTTATATTAGAAGATGTGTATAGGATCCTTAGACTGCCTATTAGAGGCACACGGGTAGCATATGATACTCAGAGGGGTGCTGTCGAGATGTGTAGGTATTACTCCCATGCTAACATTAGATAGCTACGGTTCGATGATTATGAGATTAGGTGGTGGGTGTTGGCTCAGAGATATAGACAGTTGGACTGTTTATTGGCTACATTGATAGGTGGTATAGTACTGCCTGACTACCGAGGTCATGGTTTTCCTGTGGGATGGGGGAGATGCTAGTGGGCATGCTCGAGTGTCAAGTTGTGTATGCCTGGGGTTCGTGTGTACTCGGGATGTTGTACTTCCATCTACATGATATTTCCTATGGAGAGGCATAGTCGATGAGTTGCAATACCACTCTCCTAATGGTATGGGCGTGGGAGCATATAGCAATCTTTTAGCCACCTGTGATAGTTGACCTACCTCATGGGGCTCCGTACGCCTTTTGTTATAATGCAGGGGCGACCACATAGCATCATATTAGGGATACAGGCTACTTCAAACATGCCATAAACACCATGGAGCAGTTTACATGGAGACCATACCTAGGCTGTGAGCAGTGGTCAGATGAGGATGAGCACCTACCATTTTCTAGGCAGGCACAGTACTTGGTTGGGCAGACTGTATCGCATGTGCACATTATAGAGCGGCAGTTGCTAGATCGGGTCCTGAGGCAGTTTGGAGAGGTGTAGGATGTACCTCGAGGTAGAGTAGAGTTTTTGAGATCCTCACGAGAGGTCTCACTATGGGGGCCAGAGATTCTAGTGGCCACTGCAAAGGCAGATATTGATTCACTATAGGCATTTCCATGGGGATGGAGAGATGGACCAGCAGACCCAGGTACCACAACTTATGATCAGAGGAGGCCATGGTGATGGAGGGGATGATGGCCAAGGTGGATGGTGTGGAGGTAGGAGAGTGAGACGTGGACAAAGAGGACTAGGACCACCTTTGTCACCGATCCGAGAGGAGGGATGAGGAGAGGAGGATGTGGCTATGTTATATGTTGGGAGAGGAGGAGAGAAGGACATTGCTAGAGGGGGAGAGGAGGCATATCTAGCAGAGGCAGTTATCCCATATATCCCGGTAGAGGAGGAGGCAGGTGCCGAGGAGGCAGGCAGAGAGGAGATAGGTGTCGAGGAGGCAGGTAGAGAGGAGGCAGAGGTTGACGCTCTGGGGTTGCTAGGTGCCTACTAGGAGGACGATGATGAGGATGATGATCACGAGAGAGAGATTTGAGATCAGATCATGAAGGAGCTGGATGTGGAGGAGGATGGGATAGACAAGGCTAGACAAGATGATATAGGGGTAGAGGATCCAGACATAGTTACACTACGCGCTCAAGTTGCATCCCTAGAGGTGCAGATGAGAGTGTTGATGGCCGAGAGGGATGCCTATTGGATGGAGAGAGATAGAGCTTTGATGGACAAGGATCAGGCTATAGGTCGGCGATAGGAAACTAAGTGGAGATTCACAAAGCTCAGGGCATTGTGCACAGGACCATCAGTTGTGTTTGCCAAAGAGCTAGTCAGAGCCAGAGAGAGGGAGAGATACTATCAGGACCTATATGAGGTAGAGGTTCCCCCAAAGAGACGGGCTCCCAATTTTTCAGTGGCACATAGTATCAGGTCCCAGACTAGGACCCACATGCGGATGATTAGCACAGAGGGGGTGGATCAACCACGTAGAGCAGGGCCATATGACAGATCTCCCTCAGCTCAGAGATCATCGGGCTCCCATCACCATTTCCCCACACACTCTTGGCATGATCGCAGTGGTAGCTCAGGATAGGGGTACCGTTTGTCGAGACACTATATTTTGACCTTATAGCATGCAGGCTTCCATGTATGATTGATACATTATGACATTGTGATGTGACACATTTGAGCGATATATATATATATATATATATATGATTTTGGCGGTGATTCTCATGCTATGCATTTCTATGTACTGATTATGCAATATTTATTTATACATGTGATGTTTATATGATATGCATATGTGATGGATGAGTGTATGTACTTTATGATGTTTATGCAGCTAAAGAGATAATGTTGATTCTATGTGATGTATAATTCTATATGATGTTGATCCTATATGATTATGAGATGCAATATGATGTTATATGTATGATGCAGATGACATGCGATGCTATACAAATGTAATGTGATGTGTGTATTTACAGTTGCTTTGTACATGGAATGCTTATGATATGTACTGTTTGATGATGATTGTCTACTATGCCATGCTTATCTAGATGTGAAATATGCCTATATGTATGTATGTTTCTAACATGTATGTTGATGCAGGATGATGTATAATGTTTTGTGTCACAGGACTCCATCATAATGCAAAAAAGAAGAACTGTTAGTGTGGAAAGAAAGATCAAGAAAGAATGAAAGACAGGAGATAGATGTTAGTATAGCAATCTTCGATATTTTGTTGTATCACAAAAGGTATTTCACTTTATCATCATTGGGTGGGACTAATACAAATGGAGAAAAACACCATGATATGACATAAATCAAGGTGTTCAAGGTCATCCACTTGCTAATAATAGACAGTCGCAGACAAGGATTGTCATTAACTCATACTAAGGGCACAAGTTGCCCCAGTCTTTTTGTTAAGACAAACCACAAACAGCAAAAAAAGTAAAAGATGGGTCATGAGACATCATTGCTCCTCTAAATCCTCCATGGGACATCCTTGAGGAAACTAGTAACATGACTCAAAAAAATCAAAGTTAAAAAATATTCAATAGACAACTTCAAAGAAAATAGAATTCTGATACATTGTTGCTTCTCTAAATCCTTCATGGGACATCCTTGAGAAAGCTAGTAACGTGAATCCTAAGATAAATGATAGGATAAATAAGCCATAAAGTCAAAAATCCAATAAAATATTTGCCAAAACTTGATCTGTTTGTTTGATTTGTTTTGATTGATAGAAGGATTGATTGATAGAGCCTGATGTTAGGAGATACCCATATCGAATATGATTGTAAGTCTGGTTTCGATGTTATGACTATCTGTATAAGGCATGACAAAGCCTGGTTTCAAAAAGACATGTATCATAAAAGACGTTGAGTTAGATGCCATTGATGTGATAACCTATGTAAGGCTATGTTTGACCTTGTCGATTATGTAGGAAGGACTCATCCTGTATAAGACATAGGTTGATTGTTTTGATAATGTTTGTTTCCAAGAAGGGTACATCCTGTAGCAGATTGTAGTTGATCTATTTTGATTGTTTTGTTTGGAAAGTTTTTTTATTTGACTCAGAGACATTGCTAACTTGTTCACTAGATTGATGCATGACTTGATATGATGTGTTGACAATTGACTATGCATGATGATAAACCCTAAAGGACTAACCTAGTGCGGCCTTGGGGGCTCATCGATTGATTGCCTTGCCTATGTTGTACACGCAGAGACCTCGTAGTTCGACATGACTTTGAATGATAGGACTGACTACAAATAAAAGACGTGTGTGAAAGTGAATGCGACGAACCCTAATGGACTGACCTAGTGTGGCCTCAGGGGCTCATCGATTGATGGCCTTGCCTATGTTCAGTCGCAGAGGCAACACAGTTCGACACAACCCATGACCTTGTCATATAGATAGATGGATTGAAGCATGATTTTATACAGAAAAGCCTAAATGAACTGACCTAATGCCTTGGGGACACATCAGTAGATGGCCTTGCCTACGTCCAGTCACAGAGGCAACGTAGTTTGACAAATGACAAAGACTGACAAGTGCGACTGACTCTGACTCTGTTTTTGGATTTTTGAAATGTTTTGATTTTTTTGTCTTTTTTAAGTTTTTTGATACTTTTGTGTTTTCTCAGGTCATTTTGTGATGTTTTTTGTGGATTTTCCATGGTTTTACATCTTCAACACACCCAATGTAAGAACCAATATGATGCACGTCAAGTGTTTGTCCCCAGTCAAGTATATAAGACCAATTGATTATGAATAGGGTAAAATATGGGATATGAAATGCTCTCGATGTCAATCGTTCCAAGTTATGGGAAAAACTACCACTTATTATGAATGGTATATACAAGTGATGGATACGAAAGATAAGGGATATGTACAAGGATAGATAGTATGTACAGGGGTAAGGACTATGTATAGGGTAATGGATTATGTACAGGGGTAGATACTATATACAGGATCGTGGACTATATACAATGATAGGGACTATGTACAAAGTAGATTAGAATAATAGTAGAAAAAGGAGTAGAGTTGAGTACACATGGTGCTTGTTTGCCAGGTTTTCACCATGGTACCTATCCAAAGCACCACTAAAGTGGTTTTCACCATTGGACGAATGATTTGTCTTTACTATTTTCTATATTATCTCATTTTTTTGGTGTTACCAAGACGCCTATTTGCCAAGTTTTCACCTTGATAACAATTTTTTGTGATTTTTTTTTTTTTATTTTTGTATTTTTGCTAATTAAGACAAAGTCTCTTAGAAGATATGCATAGAACTTCTTCAGATGCAGACTATTGATTGGTGAGGACAATGGTTCCCCTTCAGAAGTAGAGAGTTGGTACGCTTCTGATCCAAAAGCTTCTGTAACAATATAAGGTCCTAACCAGTTAGGTTCAAACTTTCCTAGTTTGTATCTTTCTACTTGATTCTTTGGATTCTCCATTAAAACTAGGTCACCGATGTCAAAGTTTTTATTCAAAACCTTCCTGTTATAGCTACGATGAAGGCAATTCTGATATGCTTGGAGATGGTCTAGTGCCTTCTGTCTTCGCTCATCTAGGAATTCTAGCTCATGGAGTCTCGACACTCGATACTCTTCATCATCAATGTGGCGTTTTAGGGATACCCTTAGGGAAGGAATCTCGACCTCAATAGGAAAAATGGCTTCAGACCCAGAAATAAGTGAATATGGGGTAGCACCAGTGGGAGTATGGATACTTGTGTGATAAGCCCATAAGGTGGGGTTAAGTTGTAAATGCCAGTCATGACTAGCATCATTGATAGTCTTCTTAAGGATTCTAATGATGGTCTTGTTAGATGCCTCTGCTTGGCCATTACCTTATGGGTAGTATGGAGTGGAAAAGTGATGTTGGATATGAAATTCATCACACAAGTGGTGAACTTCTTGGTTCCTAAATGGGCGGCCATTATCAGTGATTATGGACTGAGGGACACCATACCAACAGATAATATAGTTCAGGATAAATCTAGAAATTTGGGTGTCGGTAATGTATGTCATAGGAATGGCTTCAATCCACTTCATAAAGTACTCAGTGGTAGTGATAATGAACTTGTGTCCATTAGATGATGTGGGGTCGATCTTACCTATGAGGTCGAGTCCCCATTGGGCAAAGGGCCATGGTGACGTGATAGGACAAAGCTCCTATGCTGGGGCATGTATCAAATCTCCATGAACTTGGCATTGGTGGAATTTCATTACAAAGACATATGAGTCTTTTTCCATAGTAGGCCAGTAATAACCAGTCTCATAATCTTTTTGGCTAAGGTAGGACCGCTAGAATGGGAACCACATATACCCTCATGCACCCCACACAAGGTTGCTTGTGCTACATTAGAATCAAGGCATCTCAGTAGGGTATTATCTAAGGCACGTCTATATAGGGTGTCTCCAACAATGGTGTATTTGGCTGACTTGTAGAGGAATGTCCTATGTTGGTTATTAGATAGGCCAATGGGTATGACTTCGGCATGAAGGTAATCATAGATTTCTTTGTACCATGGGGAATCAGGACCAACAATGTCACACACCATTTCAGAATCTGGGATATCATAGGCTGGGACCAAAAGCTATTCCACCAAGAACTCAAACTTAGGCACGTTGTTAGGAATGTCAAGTGATGCAATTGTAGCCATAACATCTATTGCCTTGTTTAAAACATGAGGTATCTAATGAAATTTGACTTTTTCAAAGTACTCTTTAAAGCTATCAGCCATGTGATTGTATGGAGCAAGCTTCTCATCCTTAGTCTCATAATCATCATTTATTTTTCTGATTACTAGTTGGGAATCGCCATATACCTATAGGTTCTTAATTTTCCACTTGACTGCCATACGTAACCCTGTCACTAAAGCTTCATACTCTGCCATGTTGTTAGTGCATGGAAATGCAATCCTAAATGACTTATGGATGGAATCACCTTGTGGTGTGATGAACAATATCCCAGCCCCTGAACCATGATTTGTATGTGAGCCATCAAAGTACAATTTCCATGTTATATTTGTGTCAAATGTGAATATGAACTCATCAAGAAAGTCTGCAACTAATGGGTGATCTACCTGTATTGGTGCGTTAGCTAACTGATCAGCAATGACCTATCCTTTAATATCCTTTCTTTCTATATATTGGATATCATACTCACTAAGTATCATAACCCACTTGGCCAGTCGCCCTGTTAATGCTGCCTTGTTGAGAAGATATTTAAGAGTGTCTATTTTAGAAATCAACATTGTTTGATGGTTTAGCATGTAGTACATTAGCTTTTGGGTAGCAAATACTATTGCAAGGTAGGCATGTTCAATGTTACTATAGTTGAGCTCATAACCGACCAAAGTCTGACTGATATAATAGACTGCCCTTTCATGACCTTCATCGTCATTTTGTGCAAGCAATGCTCTGAGTGATGAATGGGTTGCTGTAATATAAAGAATCAATGGTCTTCCTTCAACAGGTGGCATTAAGACAGGTGGTGTGAGTAAATATTCTTTAATCAGTTGAAAAGCTTCTCCACACCTTGTTGTCCATACAAATGGTACTCCTTTCTTAAGAAGATGTTGAAAAGGATGTGTCTTATCTACTAATTGCACTATAAATCTTCTAATAGATTGCAACCTTCCCTGTAGTGTCCTTAGTTGACTAAGATTAGTGGGTGGAGGCATATCCATAATTGCTTTCACCTTAGCAGGATCAACTTCAATACCTCGTCTAGAAATGATATAACCTAACAACTTTCCCGACTTGACTCCAAACACACATTTCTTTGGATTGAGTCTCACTTTATACTTTTCCAACCTCTGAAATATCTTGTCTAAAACCTGTAGATGTCCTGCCCTTGTCTTAGATTTTACAATAAGGTCATCGACATAATCCTCCATACAAGTATGTACCAAATCATGAAAGATAGTAGTCATGGCACATTGATAGGTTGCTCCTACATTCTTGAGTTCGAAGGGCATAACATTCCAGTAATATGTTCCCCAAGGACAAGTAAAATCCATCTTATGTTGATCTTCAGTTGCAATTCTAATCTAGTTATATCCCAAAAATCCATCCATAAGGGACATCTCATATCTTGCTGTCATGTCAACTATCATGTCTATGTTAAGCAAAGGGAAGTCATCCTTAGGACAAGCTTTGTTGATATCTCCAAAATTAGTGTAGATGTGGATGCCCCTAGTTGGTTTAGTGACTAATACAAGATTGGAGATCCAATTGGCATAGTCGATTGATCTTATAAAACCAACGTCTAATAGTTTCTTGAGTTCTACCTTGACTAATAAAGCAATATGTGGATGCATTTTTCTCAACTTTTGTTTCACTAGTTTGGCACCTGGTTGTAAGAGAAAATGATGTAGAACAAGTTCAAGATCTAACCCTAGCATGTCAGCATATGACCAAGCAAAATTTATTTGTCTCTGTGCAAAGAAGTCATGGAACTCAGGGTTCTCTTCTATTGTCAATGACGCTGCAAAATAAACTAGTCGAGGATTCTCTTTTGTGCCTATGTTGACCTCTACGAATTCTTCAATGAGCATGGGTGACTTTTCCTATGCAATGGGGAGAATGTTTAAACCTCCATCCTTAGGTGCCTCAGAGAGGTTTTCACCTTCAGATGCGTCCTGCCCTTTTAATTTTTCACTGTCTAAAGGTGCCTTTCAGTTTTCACCTAGAGACTCATCCTTTTTATCTTGTTTATTCTTTTTCTCATTTTTGCAACTAGAGGGTTGAACAGATTCCCCAAAATATGCTTTGTTGTCCAATTCAATGGTAAAACCAGCTCTATGATCCCCATTAGGTATGCCTTCACGTAATCCCAGGAACTCAACAATTGCTTTGTCATTCTCAAAAGTGTCTAAGATGGATGTATTTTGCTGATCCCAATCAATGAGCTAGGGATAGACTAAGGGCATGTCATCGTCGAAGTTATCAAAGTCTAATGGGGTCAAGGTAAAGATTGAATTATTCATGTGGTTACAAAAGTCTTGTACCAGGTCCTCTTTTCTCTCAGGTTTGGGTCTAGGTGGATGAATAGGGGGGCCTAATGCCAAAGTTTGACTATTGAAAATAGGTGGCTTAGGTTGCCAAGAGGTAGGATCAAGTGATTCCCAATAGTAGTGTTTAAACCATTCCTCTTTTGTCATTTTCTTTGGTAGATAGGAATTTAAGGGATTTGGTGAGGAACTTAACATCAAGTCAAGTTCTCCAAATAATTTTTCAAGGTCCATGGAAGAAGTAGAGGATAAGGAATCCCACTCATAATCATTAGAATTGGGGGAGTCACAATGATATTGGTCTACTGGTTCGTGAGATGTCTTAATATCTTTTGAAGCACGTACTTCCTCGAGTAAGTGGAATGGAGTACTAGGAACACCAATCTGGATCAGTTGAAACCCTATCCCTACTCCTTTTGGCCACTGAGAAACAAATATTGGTTCAATTCTGCCACTTGGTTTAAGCCTAAACCACTCTATCCATCATATCCTTTGCTTTGCATGATTTTGAAACCCTTTCCATATAGACTTGTAGGAATATGAGCAAGTAAAAGGGGTTGCTGATTATCTTCCTTATACATCCAGGAAGTGACATCTTCTGCATCTACAACCTCTTTGCTTAATTCACCCCATTTAGTGAAAGTTGTTGTGGGGGGAACATGTATAGTGATCATAGACTGTAGCCTACCTGTTATAGGTAAACCATATGACTTAGGAGGAACCAAATGGCTAACACAATAAGAAGTCTTCATGTAATACTCTCCACAACCCTTGTCTTAGATCTCAACCCTAGGAGTGGTAGGAAATGAGGGTGAAACAAATGCTCGAGTGAGTGTGGATAGATCAACATAAGAGGATGAATTAGACAATGAGGCCTCTTGGTTCACTAGCACTTGACGTTGGGGGATCTCTTTTAGATTGGTACAATATTGAAATGGATCAGGATCACCATCTATAGTTATTTTTGTGCCATTGTAAGGGAATTTAAGACACTGATGATACGTGGAAGGAATCACCTTCATGGCATGTATCCATGGTCTACCTAGCAGAAGGTTATAAGGGAGGGTGAGATCCAAGACCAGGAACTTTGTCTCCATCACTGCAGGACCAATTCTGATAGGAAGTGTTACCACTCCCTTTGATTTTCATTCCTCATCATCATAAGATTTAATGAAAATACTCTTGGTCGTGTCTACGCATGCTTATGAGATACCTAGAGCCTTAATTAATTTTAAAGTGCATAGATTTAACCCTGCTCCTCTGTCTACCAAAACTTGTCTAACTTTGGTATCATCAACAAGGACTTCTAGATGTAAAGGGTCATTGTGGTTTGTCTTTTCTGTTGCATAGTCTAGTTCAGAAAATGTGGCATGGTGATTGTTGGTCAAGTAGCCCACCATTTCCTAGAAATGATTAACATCAAGGTCATTAGGGACCGTGGTGTTCTGTAAAGCCTTATCGAGGATAGATCAATGTTCAGGAGAAATACGCAATGATTCCAAGATTGAAATTTGGGCTGGGGTCTTCCCCAATTGGTCAAGTAGGTTATATTGTAACTTGCAAGGTTGGGGTGTTTGTTGTGATGGAGGGCCTTGGATAGTGAACTTAGTACGATGAGTATTGACCGTGCACTTAGGATTAGTATTGATAGTGATGGTATTGATATTCTTATCAGTGACATCAAGGCAATGAATGATTTTTCCACTATCATAATCATGTTTGATACTCGAAAATTGGCTGACATAATGGTCTTAGTACTCGAACTGGGGGCAGTTCCTTTCCCATGGTCATGTAGTGGGTCTGAAAAGACTTGATGATCAGTGTTCGATGTCTTTTGTTTTTGTCCACTAACTTCAATAATTCTCCTTTCAACAAGATCATGTATTATATTCTTCAGTTGTCGACAGTTTTGTAAGTTATGTCCCTTAGTCCTATGATAATCACAAAAGGCATTATCATCCCACCAAGTTGGTTTAAATTGTCTTGGGTTGTATTGTCTTGGCACCTACAACTGTATGAGGTTATGTTGTAACAGTTGTTTGAACACTGACTCAATGGGTTCCTCTAAGGGAGTGAAGTCACGCTTTTGGAATCTCCTTTGTTGTGGACGTTGAGAATTTTGGGCCACGTTAGGAGGTTGATTGAAATATTCCCCTTAACTTTTTTTCCAAAATTAACATTCAAATCAGCAACCAAACACTGATTAGCGTTAGCTCCAAAATGTAAACTAGCAAAGAAGATAATTCTAACCAAGAATGTTCACCAAGATCCCAATGTGGGCGAGGTGATAGCATATGGTCAGAGGATCATTAGGCATAAATAGAGCTGAAAGTATAATTCAACTGCTGATGCAGGCATCCACAAGTAGTGGGAATACTCCACTTAATCAGTGGGTGAGTTTACAACAATTATTAGGCGGCAAGCCAGCCTTTAAATCCACTCTTCCACTTATTAACGTGGGGGGAATACTGTCCACACAACCACTTATTTTGTGGGGGGAATTTACAATCAAGAAAGATGTTTATTCTAAAACTCAACCACTCAATTGTGGGAGTGTAATCAAGTATAAATTGCAGCAATAAAATGAAAATAGCTGTTAGTACTACTAACTAGCTTTACAATGAATAGAAATAGCTGCAAATAAGAGAGATAAGCTTCTAGAATGTTCTTTATCCACACTGGCGGTAAACCATCCAGGGGTTACATATATGAGAGATTAATCATAAGATATTGCAACTAATTAAATGACTGGAACAATACTACTGTTTACAGTCTTACAATGATAAACAACTACAATTTTCAAGTGTTATTACAATATTTACAAAGCACAATGAAATAGAATATTTTTCCACTTGATATCCTCTCAATTAATGAAGCTTAAAACCAAAATCAGAATACTGAAGCAAACTGATATAAAAATCAGCAATCTGGAAATGATTATCAGCAAACTGAAAACACATAAAAATAATCACAACTCCTTCACAATACCTCCAGAAGATGAAATATAGCTTGCAAAAGCTCTTGAGAAGGTTGGCGCCCAATTCACAATGATAAAAAGCATCTAAACTCAACCATTAATTTATGCACGAATCCCAATGCTCTCCAAAAAGGTACGGCCTCCTTGCAAGGGCGATTTTGCTTAATAAAATCTGAAACTTGGAATTAAATTTTGATAACCTCCAAATATGGTCGCCTCTATTATAGAAATGCAATGATCAAATACCCAGAACCAAATAAAATTCATACTAAAAGCTGTTTACAAAAATCACTTTCAGCCATGATAAACCAGCAACATAAAAACTGGAAATATCTCACCAAAACTCCACAATAATGCTCAATATGTACTTCTGGATGAAGCACACTCTCAATCCACCACCTAGGGAACCATAGTTGCAGGCCCGAAGAATGGAATAAATTTGCTAAGCTTTCCCTTAGCCAGATTCTGGATTCATTCCAGCAGCGTAACTTTTCTCTTCAAAAATATGCATAATCAGCTCTTCAAACAGCAGCAATATATAAACTTCAATTGGCAAATGAAGCAACAAGAACTCTTCAAATTCTAAGAAGTTGAATCACTTCAACTTCCAAAAGGGATGCCACCTTTTTGTATTTTACTTTTTGAAATAATATAATATTACTCAACCTCCTTTTCACTTTGCAGCAAATAAGCATTTAATAAATTATTAAATGCACAATTGACCCCCTTAATGGCCCCTCTTTAAAAACAACATGAAGTTATTACTCCTAGGCGTGGGGTACAACTGAGAAACATGAAATTTGACTAAGTATAAAAACTGAGTCCAAGGAGATAACCAAAACCAATGCCAATACTGAAACTGATGGATAGCAAGATGACTTGAGTTGAGCTACTGATGATGCTACTGCCAAATTTAGACTTACTAAAAATAGCCAACTGCTATAAATAGTAAGTTCACATCAAAACAACAGATAGCCAAAGTGAACACTAACTTGCAAAGGATTGAACTGCTGCTAGACAGATACTGCCAAAAGGTAGACTTGCTAAAAATAGCAACTGCTATAAATAGTAAGTTTGCACAACATCCTCTAAACGCCAACTGAGCAATATCTGAAAGAGGAAACCCTAATTTTCCACCTCAGCTTAGCCTACGGATTTATGGAAATAGGCTAAATCCTATTGAAGAGTGTAGGGCCAAAATGGGGATATTACAGTCCGCCCTTCCCAAAATTGCTTGTCCTCAAGCAATGCCACCACACATCCAAAGGAACAATTTGATCCTTACCATGCCAAATAGGATCCCAGGGTCCCAAATCATCCTAGGAGAAGGATAGCACCAACTGATGTAAGCACTGCACTACTGAATGCCAACAGAAGAAATCACCAGATTAAAATTAAACTGAAACATCATGGGAATAAATTCTAGAAGACCATCATTGGCTTCATCATCTTCAACTATGGAATCACAAACCCAAGTGATACCAAGATTCCAAATCTTTCTTAAGAACACTATTACTCTAATCAGTTGCGCTACTCTGATTAATACAACCGAATACTCAAAGTGGACCAACATGTCACGATCCACAAAAGACAATGCATCAAACATGTTAGTGCCTAGGTCCCATATCAGTCTATAGGACCTCCAAACCTTGTTGTCATAATTCTGATCAGCAACAAAAATATTTTCAAACATGCTTCTAAACCAATGCCAAACCAAAAGCAAAGCTCCACACTCCATCCCTATCCAAGAGGATGCACAATGCTTCCTTTGAAGCAAACTGATTTCATTGAAAGAACTCCAAGAAATATTCACATACCTCACATCAAGAATTTCAATTTGAAAAATCAAATCAGCTAATAACTCGCTATCCCAAAAAGTAATGTATGAGTTGGTACCACAAAATTCACTGTCAACTATCAATGAACAACCCATACTTGAACTTTGACCATATAGAAACATTCCCTTGCTTAGTTTTGGCAGAAATTCAGTCCAAATAGGAGGTGGAGAGGTCTGGAAATGAAGTAACCAGCTTCCTAAGAGGTCTGAAATAATCATCTTGGAATCTATTTTTTGGAAAATCAGCATCCAAGAAGACAAGCAGCAGCTGCTACAAAAGAATTTTCCATCAAAATGAGCACAACTACTCATGAACCAAGCTGGTGGCACTTTTAGCAAGAGACCCCATGTCACCACAAACCAACTTTTGATCATATTTCCTTCCCAGAACACCAATGTATGATCAGAAATAAAGAGGCTATGACATAGAAAGAAGGGAGCAGCAAACATTAAACAGAATTTTTGACACTTATCTCTCCATCCAACCTTTTTATGCATTACATTCTTCAAAAGAAAATGCTTGAGATCCCAAACACTGATTTTCAATTGAAGACATTTTCCAACACATAAGCAAATGGTCACAACTACACTCTGAATATTATATGCTGGTCTATCTATTTTGAAATTACCTTCTTCCCAAGTAATGCCAGGATACCAAACTAACAACCATGAAAAACCACTTCTCAAACTGATAATTACTCTCACACAAATCCTTTGATTTGCTCGTTCCATCTGCAATGCCACTTCTTGAAATTCCAAGAAGTATTCAACCAATCTTTGTTCATTGAAGAAATCAAATCTAGAATCTTGTGATATGACTTGCCGGAAAGATTCCATGAATCCTTCATCAAATACAATTCTGAAATCTATCACTCTAAGAGAAGATGGTGATGAACTAAAATCTGATATGAGTCTCACAAGCATCCTCATCAAAAAATAAATTAAACCTTCATCAACAAACCCATCAACTCTTTGTTGATGAACAATAAGAATGCCTTCATTTCTTTGTGTTTCAAGAGTTACCAATTCTTGCTGAATGGTTGCACTAGGAGCAGTAGTAGATTCAACTTCGTGCAACTCACGTATTAACTCTCCAATGCTGGAAGACAAACTCAAATCCCCTTCTTCAATAATCTCTAAAGCAATTTCTTCGTCATTGTAAAAAAGAGGATTTACATAAACCTTACTAGAACCTTCTTCATACAAGAGATTGTCAAAAGCTTGATAAGCTTGAGAATTTGAATGCTTTGGTCTCTTAGGACAACATTCCAAATCATATGTTTCTTGTATGAGATCAAACTCATCAAGAATTTCTTGAAGCTCCTCTGATCTTCTTCTATTTTCTTGCTCCCATGAATATTGAACAGCAGAAATCTGATTCTCTGCTTCAATTAGAGTCTCATGCACTTCTTGCAACTTTGTTTTGGTAAGCTCATGCCACTCCAATGCCTTGTCAGCAATATTGGCCACTAAGTCTTTGTCATGAATGATGTGCAAAATACTAGATTTAATTTCCTCCAAGGCAAATTTAATGGACTTCATGTCATCAATAGAAATGCAACATATAACTTTTCCCCTAGGCACATCATAAATCATCTGTTCTACATGTCTATGAATTCTATCAAGATTTGACAAAATTTGAATTCCATTATCAGCAATGTGTGAACTTGAGCTGCAATCATTATATACTAGCTGAGATTATGTAGAACAATTTTGATGGATAAAGATTTGAAAAATGGTTTGAGTTGTACTACTCAACTTGTCTCGCATGTGATGAACACTCTTCATCATTCCATCCATAGTGCCTTCCAATTCCTTAGCTTTTTGCCTTAGCTTGATTTCCGGTGAAGAAAAATCTGCCTTATAACTACTAGAAATTTCACCTTCCATGTTGTCTCTTACACATGATTCTAGGGAGTTAGTCAAATCAGCTTTGGAATAGGAAGTGACTACTGCTTCCTCTATCTCTTTCTCCTCTTTAGCTTGACTTTCAAACGAGCATCCTTCGGAATTGTGAAGAAGCAATTCATTGATTGAATTCATAACTCCTTCCATCCGAACTTCTTCATTTGGATCTGCACTTATGGCCTCTTCATGCATCTTTGTTTCAACTTTTGTTTCCAAAAGTTCATTCTTTGAATCTTCAACATGAGGCTTCTTAACACAAGCCAATTCACTGTTCTCCTTTGTAGAAAACAAGAGTACTTCACTAGTCTTCAAGGCTTCCATTGACATATTACATTCTTCTATAGAATGCTTGGATAAGTGCAAATTTGTGGATACCCCTTGAACTTTTGCAATGTCTTCAAAGGGATTCCAACTTTCATCCTCCTCTTTAGCTTCAAAAATCTCCTTTTTGTTCACAACAATCTTCTTCAAAAATGGTTTCAACTTATCTTCACATTGACTGAAAATTTCTTTAACTAACAAATCAACAGTGGGAGAAATCTGCTCTTCACGTTTATAAGCATCCAAGAGAAGTGTTTGGACACTTTCAGGAAGACTATCAGCTTCTTTAATTGTAGAGACTAGAACATTTATGACAGCTGCAAGCATACTTTCTTCTTTCTCATTCCAAGTCGAGGTGAAAAGATAATTAAACAAGTGATAAATTTGATTCTCCATCTCAAATTCTATCAATAAGATACAAGCACCAACTTCAGAAAATGTTTTTAAAACAACAGCTCTTCTTGAAAACAAGCTACTACAAGTTTCATCCAAATCTTGAAAACATTCCACTATCATATTTAATATGATCTTTGTGGTTTCAACATCATAAGGCAAATGGGGATTTACAATTCTTATTATCTCCATGAAACAAGAAGAAATTAGCAACTTGGTCTCTTCATCAAGATGCCCCAACCAATAGGGCTGATTCAAAAAATTCACTGCAGGAGCTAGTGCCAACTCCATTATCTCTGAAGGTGATGGCTTCACTTGTCTCAAACATTGTTCTAACAAATGAAGAATGTTCTCTTCATTTTCCTTTGACTGAAATTCTTTACCAAGTCTCTTTCCAACCATAAAGAGAGTCTCTGCCAACTTCATCTCTTCTTCATTAGCCATGCCTAACTGCCAACCTCTAGATACCACAAGAAACTGAACTAGAATCTGCTATGACTTTCGATGTAGTACCGGAGATATCTGTCACTCAACTGCCTAAACATGAAGCACTGATCCACAGGATGGCAGGATCTTCTGCTCTGATACCACTGAAATATTCCCCTTAACTTTTTTTCCAAAATTAACATTCAAATCAGCAACCAAACACTGATTAGCGTTAGCTCCAAAATGTAAACCAGCAAAGAAGATAACTCTAACAAAGAATGTTCAGCAAGATCCCAATGTGGGCGAGGTGATAGCATATGGTCAGAGGATCATTAGGCATAAATAGAGCTGAAAGTATAATTCATCTGCTAATGCAAGCATCCACAAGTAGTGGGAATACTCCACTTAATCAGTGGGTGAGTTTACAACAATTATTAGGCGGCAAGCCAGCCTTTAAATCCACTCTTCCACTTATTAACGTGGGGGGAATACTGTCCACACAACCACTTGTTTTGTGGGGGGAATTTACAATCAAGAAAGATGTTTATTCTAAAACTCAACCACTCAATTGTGGGAGTGTAATCAAGTATAAATTGCAGCAATAAAATGAAAATAGCTGTTAGTACTACTAACTAGCTTTACAATGAATAGAAATAGCTGCAAATAAGAGAGATAAGCTTCTAGAATGTTCTTTATCCACACTGGCGGTAAACCATCCAGGGGTTACATATATGAGAGATTAATCATAAGATATTGTAGCTAATTAAATGGCTGGAACAGTACTACTGTTTACAGTCTTACAATGATAAACAACTGCAATTTTCAAGTGTTATTACAATCTTTACAAAGCACAATGAAATAGAAGATTTTTTGACTTGATATCCTCTCAATTAATGAAGCTTAAAACCAAAATCAGAATACTGAAGCAAACTGATATAAAAATCAGCAATCTGGAAATGATTATCAGCAAATTGAAAACACATAAAAATAATCACAACTCCTTCACAATACCTCCAGAAGATGAAATATAGCTTGCAAAATCTCTTGAGAAGGTTGGCGCCCAATTCACAATGATAAAACAGCATCTAAACTCAACCATTAATTTATGCACAAATCCCAATGCTCTCCAAAAGGTACGGCCTCCTTGCAAGGGAAATTTTGCTTAATAAAATCTGAAACTTGGAATTAAATTTTGAAAACCTCCAAATATGGTCGCCTCTATTATAGAAATGCAATGATCAAATACCCAGAACCAAATAACATTCATATTAAAAGCTGTTTACAAAAATCACTTTCAACCATGATAAACCAGCAACATAAAAACTAGAAATATCTCACCAAAACTCCACAATAATGCTCAATATGTACTTCTGGATGAAGCACACTCTCAATCCACCACCTAGGGAACCATAGTTGCAGGCCCGAAGAATGGAATAAATTTGCTAAGCTTTCCCTTAGCCGGATTTTGGATTCATTCCAGCAGCGTAACTTTTCTCTTCAAAAATATGCATAATCAGCTCTTCAAACAGCAGCAATATATAAACTTCAATTGGCAAATGAAGCAACAAGAACTCTTCAAATTCCAAGAAGTTGAATCACTTCAACTTCCAAAAGGGATGCCACCTTTTTGTATTTTACTTTTTGAAATAATATAATATTACTCAACCTCCTTTTCACTTTGCAGCAAATAAGCATTTAATAAATTATTAAATGCACAATTGACCCGCTTAATGGCCCCCTCTTTAAAAACAACATGAAGTTATTACTCCTAAGCGTGGGGTACAACTGAGAAACATGAAATTTGACTAAGTATAAAAACTGAGTCCAAGGAGATAACCAAAACCAATGCCAATACTGAAACTGATGGATAGCAAGATGACTTGAGTTGAGCTACTGATGATGCTACTGCCAAATTTAGACTTACTAAAAATAGCCAACTGCTATAAATAGTAAGTTCACATAAAAACAACAGATAGCCAAAGTGAACACTAACTTGCAAAGGATTGAACTGCTGCTAGACAGATACTGCCAAAAGGTAGACTTGCTAAAAATAGCAACTGCTATAAATAGTAAGTTTGCACAACATCCTCTAAATGCCAACTGAGCAATATCTGAAAGAGGAAACCCTAATTTTCCACCTCAGCTTAGCCTACGGATTTCTGGAAATAGGCTAAATCCTATTGAAGAGTGTAGGGCCAAAATGGGGATATTACATTGATTGATAGCATTAAGCGTGTTAGAAAAGTTATGAGGTCCTTGTAATGTGAGGAGGGGTCCTACTTGTAGTGTTTTAGCATCGACCACCCCATCATTGGTGACATTCTTGTTGTGAGACCAAAATCTATTTTTGTCAACGGGGGTGTTTTGTACGATCGGGTTTCTATTGGATGTTGTTGTCTTGAGTTCACCTTTTTCAATGAGATCCTTCTCTATTATCACCCCTTTTTCCACTAGTTCCGAAAAAGATGTACAACAATGTACCCTTAAGTTACTCCTGAGCTTTGCATGAAGGTTTTCTTGAAACATTGTAACTTTTTGTTTTTTGGGTATCTCGACAGGACACCTACTAGCAATAGTTCTCCATCTCTAGAAGAAAGCAATGAATGTTTCCCCTTCATCTTGCATTGTGTGGCACAAGGTTGCTATATTTATCTCATGGTCTATGTTGAAGGAGAATTGCTCCACAAATTTCTCAACTAGTTTCCCCCAAGATCTAATGCCAGAATCTAGACCCGAAAACCACTCTAGTGCAATTCCTACAAGACTTCTTAGAAACAACCTCATAAAATACATGGGATCATAAGCAACATCTATGCATATGGTAGAAAATTCCCTGATATGTTCTATTGGATTTTGTTTTCCATTGTACTTAGGAAGATTTAGTATGACATATCTGTGAGGGAAAGGTGTCATGTACAATGATCTATCAAAGGGGAATGGGCATATGTCCTTTGTTGAAAATGATTTCTTAGTTGACATCGACATGTTATCCATTTGCATTTGTAATGCGTTCATTTGTGTTTGTAGGACATCAACTTGGGTCAAAAATGTGCTAGGAGGATTATGCAGATCCGTGTATGTGTTTTGAAATCCAAAGTCTTGTGATGGGTTTCGATTGAACATTGGCATCTAAGGTGGATTTGGATTCGAAATGTTGGTAAATGTGTTCTGGTCTAGTATCTGCATAAATTGATGTTTTTCCTGGGTTCTGTGTAAATGGATTCCGAGTACCACTCTGTGAAAAAGGATTCTAGTTTGGAATCGGTGTGAATTGGTTTTGACTTGGAATCTGTGTCGACGGATTCTAACTACCAATCTGTGAAAAGGGATTCTAATTCAAAATCGATGTGAATTGGTTTTGACTTGGAATATGTGTTGATGGATTCTGACTACCAATCTGTGATAAAGGGTTCTGATTCAGAATCGATGTAAATTGGTTTTGACTTGGAATCTATGTGGACGGATTCTAACTACCAATCTATGAAAAAGGGCTCTGATTCGGGATCGATGTAAGTGGATTATGACTGCTAGTCTGGGAGAGTGGATGTTGAGTGCCATATTGGAAGGAGGGAATGCCTCCTGTTGTGTATTCCTTGGTATAGTACTAGTGATTTGAGCACTAGTTATGGCCATCAACTATGGTAAGGTACCTATGATACTAGCAGTAGGTACGGTTGTTGATTGTGCACTTGTGACACCGACATAAGATGTAAGGGCTGATTTTTTTGGTCTTTTACTCCCAACAAGAGGACCAAAGGGAGTGGATGATGATGCCCCTACCATGAAATTAAATCCCGATGTCATGCCAGACATAATGAATGGGGAAGTATGGACTGTCGTACTCTGTGTAGATGTGCTAGATGGCATAGTTGTGCTTATCTGAGGTATAGTAGTACTAGCAGTCATTGTGTTTGTCCCTTGTGTAGGTTGAGTTTGTAAGGTGCTAATGTCAAATCCTAGAGGTAAGGTAGCACCTTCAGCTAGCAATTTGGCTAAATATCATTGTCGATCATTTGCTAGGTACTCATCTACAAAAGAGGCAAATTCAGGATCCTGTGCGGTAGCCTCTATGTCCTCTGTTGCAATATGTCCTTGAGTGTTTCTAGTGGTGAATTTGTCTAATAAATTCTTATGAGGTCTTGAAGAAAATGGATTGATGAACTCGTTTGGGTTCAACATGTTTTCTCTCTCTTCTCTTAGACCTAGTTTCAACCATGTAAGACAAGCTCAATATGCGGGAAATGCAAGACTATATCTATGAACAGTATGACCCTAGTCTATGTTCTTGGTATTTTCTTATGGAAAATAAGGGATTTCCTAGGATGAAAGTAGTCTAGACTCTAAAGATGAAAATTCTAAGCAAGACCCTAAAGTGATCAATTCTATAAACCCAAGACGAAGGGACCAAATGCCTAAAGTCAAACCAAGGTGTCAATGTAGTTAACTCAAGGAACCAATGTAGGACAAGGATCAAAGACAAGTTGAGTTTCCTAACTAGACTAATGAGCTAGGAGGACTCTCTGTAGGACAAAGTATAAGATGATAAGACTAGGTTCAATGACAAATTTTGTTGACACTATGATTTTTCTAGAGTATAGATGGTGGACTACTCCTAAATTTTGTAAAAGTGACCTTTCTAGAAGTCTAATGCAAGGTAATATGGACTCTAAGATGAAGCTAAACTCTAAGTGAAGACAACTATGGTAATGACTAAATGATCCTAAAGAATGCAAAATTGAGCAAATCGTTTCAGGTTTCTATTCAAAGACTATTTGTGTAAAGACAACTGAAACTAGTATAACCGTGTTGACTAGATAGTGACTGTGAATTATGTTTTTCTGATAATCAGACATATGCATTATAGGATCTAACATATGCGGTCAAGTTTATCAGTTGTAGTTTTCCTGTAATCAATTGCATTTCTCTGGTAAAGTTCAATTTGACCCTGATAGGTGCGGTTAGCCTTTTAACAAATGCAACTCGTACTGATAGTTGCAACTCAGAATATAATGCATGTTTTTCCAAAGCAATTGTGAGCTAAACTGGCAGATGTGACTCTAAAATTAACAGATGTGACTCATAATTACAATTGCAACTCAGAATTTAATAGATGCGACTCAAAAATTAACAGATCCGACTCAAAAAATCAATTGTGACCTTTTGGTGAATAGTTGTGACTCTGTGAATTTTTATTGACATGAAATTTAAACTGAATCTATTTTTCGTGATCAAATTCTGACAATCAAAGAAAATCATAAGACAAAGTGTTGTCAGTTTTGATTTTGAACTCAAAGAATGTTTAAGTTGATAAAAGACAAGCACATCCTAATAGGCCAAAGGCCTAGGGTTTGTATACTTGGTATAGCCCACCGAAGTACCCCGGATTGGTGATGAACACCTTTCCTTCTCAAGAGTGGATAGCTTAGAAATTTGGTGGCATTGGCTCCCCTCCACGGCTCATTAACGTCTTTCGAGCACACCAATTTTGAATTCTTTGGTCAATGACCTCCCAAGAACTGCTATCTCTACTCAAGGGGATCAATAGTGAGTAATCTTCGGGCATGATACTATACCCTGCACTATACCAAGCAACGGCCACAAATAGGTTGGTCTCTAAAACAAAAGGTATTTAGTACATGCATTTCATTCATGGGGTGTGATCCATATGGCGCGAGTCCCCTTTCGGATCCATCTCATCGGAACCACACTCGTGATTCTTGGGATTTCCCCAAGAACCCACTTTTATATACTAGCTGGAAGTCCCTCGAGTTTAGGGTGCTACCGGTCTGAGTTGTCCTGGGGTGACTACTTTTTCCCACCAGAATAGGCCCAAGTTCTAGAGTTGGTAATTGTTTCTCTTACACCTAGGATCACATGGATGTGCAAGGGGAGAGGATACTTTGATGTACCAAGTCGTAAGGGTAACTAGACTTGTGCTTTCACACCAAACACAATAGACACTCATTAATTTTAAACCAAACGAAATATTTGCTATGCTACCAAACAATCTATTTCAAAAATTAACTAAGGTCTTCGACAAGCGTCCTGCAGAAAGATTCATTAGTAGTTTGCAATATTGTCTTCGTCAATCGTCCTGCAAAAGCTTGTTAACTCCAAAAGGCCACACACTGAAAATAAGATATTTGTAACACCCAAATCAATTGAAAATTTTAGATTTTTGAAAACAAAAATAAAGTTTTACCAATCAATTATGTCACTGTATTACTAGTCAGATGCGTCATCTCTTATTCAATTGTGGCTTGGAAATTCAATTGCAGTTCAGGAAAATTTAGATGTGTCGTTTCCTCTATCAGATGCGGTTCAAGAAGTCAATTTCGGTTCAGGAAACTTCAGATGCATCATTCCATACGAAAAATCTGCAAAAACCAAAAATAAATGATCTATAGATTCGCGAAGATGGTGTCTTCACGTCAGGTTCACCAAATGTAATGCCATAGAAAGTGCACAAGAAAACAAAGAAGATTAGAAGCAAACATGCAATACTAAAATCTAAGATGCAAATCTAAATGCTAAGCAACAAAGAACAAAGGAAAGTAAAACGTGAACAAACTGAAACAATCTCACCAATTTCAAATGTATTTCCATGATTCATCTCGATTTCCCTTTTTTCCATTTTGCTTGTGTAGTATAATTGCCCTCAGATTTTTCATAAATTCATGCAAGTATAGCCTAAGATAATGATTAGCAAAATATCAAAGATTCAAGACAAAGTGCTCTCAAAAGTCATAATATTTCACGAGAGATTGGAATGAAGAATGAAAAATCAATTTATAGAAAATTGATTATTTGAACGATAAGCCAGGATTGAAAGATCAATGGACGGTTGAGATCGACAGATTAGACATGTATTCTAATAACTGTCAGTAGTGACATGAGTGATACAAACTAGAAATAGGATTAAAGATTAAATAAATGATTTAATCTTCAATTTGGCATTCGAAAACAAAAGAAATATCTTTGCATGAAAAAGATAAAGATTGATTAAATCAACTCTTGTTTGAATGCACGCATAAGATTTAATTAATTAAATAAGAATATTTAATTAATCCGCATGTACACACAATTGAGTTAGAACTGGATGATTGAATGATTTGACGAAGAGATTACTCGAGACAGCTACTCAGACATCAAATGAAGAGTTAACCGAGTGATTAAAATAGATGTCGAGTCGAGTAAAAGTGAATACTTAGATAACTTCACACAATTATCTAAAATATAGAAGAATACATTAAAATATAATTAATGAATTAAATAATTCATTTAATTCAAGACTCAATATTTGAAGAATAATTAAATAAATAATGAATTTATTTAATTATAGTTGAAGTATGATAAAGAGTAAATTAAATAAGAATTTATTTAATTTGACAAGATGGATAAGGTTAATTAGTAACATAATTAAATAAAAAGCGTTTATTTAATTAATCAAATAGAATAAAGAAAAGTGTGAATTAATTAAATAATTAAGATTATTTAATTAATAGAAGAAATAAAAGAAGATGAATTAATTAAATAATTAAGATTATTTAATCATGATCATGAAGAATAGAATATGGAAGTTGCAGGCCTAAAACCAGATTTTGGTGTCTACAGGTCCCACCGAGGACCTAAAAATGGGTGTCGGGAATTATATTGTATTTAATGTTGTTTGTTGGGTTTACATTAAAAAATGCACTTAATTAAGCTTTATAAGGGCATAAAATGGTCAAATAAAGTATAAGAAAGGGATAAATAGTGAAGTTGTTCCTAGAAAAGCATGAAATCTTGTTACAAGACTTTACAACACTTCAATATAGGACTTGATTAATGATGAAAAGGTGATTTTTAGGCAATTTGTAATGAATATAGTCTAGAAGAGTGTAGAAATTATTTACAACACTTCACAACACCTTCACAAGACATCATTATTTGAATTTCAGTACCTAAATATGCATGTTCAAGTCATGTTACATCATAAAATGAAAGAAAAATGGACCAAAAATCATGAAACAAGACCTAAACTACCATGAAAATGACAAGAGGCCATTTTTCTATGACACAATAGTTTCCTCCCATTTTTGTATGTTTCATTAACCACTTTTCTTTGGTCAATTTATCCTTATTTCAACTAATTTCTACTAGTTGTATCAATACAATAATGCTCATTATTTAATTAATATCCCTTTTCTTTCATCTATTTTTCAAATAATATCCTAAGATTATTAATTTAATTAATTTACCTGTATTATACCATAGCATTGTTAGGGTTAGAAGGCAGATATCTAATAGTTAATTGCATATTTGATCAATAAAATAGAGAAATAAAACACATAGAAAATTATAGTAGAAACAAGACAACACAAAGAATTTAACATGGTTCACCCAATCTAGGCTACATCCAAAAAACTACAACCATCCAATGATTTTATTATCCAGTGAAAAACATATTACAATCTCATGAATAATCACCTTTTTCTACATACTGTAATCCCCATCCCAACCCCTTATAACAAGCTTTTTAGAAGCTTCCAAAATTAGGGTTTTACAAAGTTAGTTTTTTTTCTTTTTTGGTGATTTTTCCTTTTTTGGTGATGACACAAAAAAATGGGGAAAAATAGCATGATACATGTTGAGGTGTATAGTATAGCATGATCAGTCGCCACATACCAACAAGCATCATATTCATCCATTAACTTGAAAAAATACCCTTATTTATTTAATTTAATTCCCAAATTCCTTTTTTACTCCAAATAGGAATTAAGATTAATAATTTAATTCATATTTTCCTCTTAACTCATGTCACATCCTCCAACTTTTTTTATTAACCCCTAATCCTCACCTAATTCTCTCCCTAATTATGTGCACAAACTTAATCTTTGATTAAGTAGGCTAACCTACTCCAAATATGCACACAATATTCCCCCTCACACTAAACCTTAAATGATCTCCCTTTTTAGAAAAGACCCTTGTAGTTAGGGGCATTGGTCTTTTCCTCAAAATCATAAAAGGAAATTTCAATTCCTTTCATTTCCTCTTGGAGTGAAAAGACTTGAGTTGTGTTTATGAATCACCTTACACAAGGTACCTCATAGTACCCTTATCTCTCTCAACTCATCTCATTGTGCAACTTGGCACAATATCATGAGTTGATAGATCACCTCTCATATAAACCCTTGATCCCACGATGTAATTCTAGCCCTTCATCCATCTTCATCCAAACCTATATAATCCAACACTTAGCCATTTTTCAAAATCTCACTCACTTTTATTAATGGAGCTTCATTGAAAGTGCAAATGTCAAAGTGGATGAATAATTTTATCAAAGCACTAATGAGCAAGAATATTTTTGGAATGATGAGTCTACTTGCACAAAGGAAGAATTTGTTGAAAAGGAGGAAGCTCGGGAGAAGTTCTCAAATAATCATGCCATGCAAGTTCAAAGAAATCATTGGGATAAGAATGGAGGAGTCCCAACAAGAAGAAAATTTGCTAAAGAAAATGAATAGGTTAATTTTTCTCCATTTTCAAGAATAGAGCCAAAAAAATTTGTTGATGCCAACAAAGAAGAAGGATGGATTCAAGCTATGGAAGAAGAGCTAAATCAATTGAAAAGAATCAAACTTGGGAATCAACTCCATGGCATGAAGATTATAATTTAATTGGAACAAAAAGAGTGTTCAAGAAAAAACTAAATGAAGATGGAGAAGTTGTGACAAATAAAGAAATATTGATTTATAAAGGGTATTCACAAGTGGAAGGCATTGAATTTGAGGAAACATTTTCTTTAGTAGCAAGAATGGAGTCCATCTAAATTTTGGTTGCATTTGTTGCATATAGGAAATTCAAAATGTTTCTCTACGTGAGATAGTGCAATGCATAGAAGTGGTAGGGAGTGATGGAGGGAGAGGCATGTAGAGAGGGATAGGTGAGATATAGAGAATTGGAGAGAGATAGATATAGAGGGGAGGAGGGAGTGTGGGAGAGAGATGGGAGGAAGGGAGACATAAATATGGATAGGTTAGATAAGTAGAAGTAGAGAGAGAATGGTGAGATAGAGAGGAGAGAGAGTGAGAGCTAGAGAGACAGGGTTTAGGGAGATAGAGAGTAGAGAGGGAAGTAGAGAGGGACGGAGAGGTATGGAGGGAGAGAGTGGGAAGTGAGAGAAAGGTGAGATAAAGAGAAATAGAGAGAGATAGTGGTAGGGAGTGATGGAGAGAGAGGTGGGTAGAGAGAGGGAGAGGGGAAATATATAGATGTAGAGAGAGGAGAGAGGGAGGGAGAGGGAGAGAGGGAGAGAGGGAGAGATAGAGAGAGCTAGGATAGATAGAAACAAAGAGAGAGTGATGTAGGTATAGGTAGGTGAGATAGGGAGAGGGGTGATAAAGATATGTAGAGAGGGAAAGAGAGGTACAAAGAGAGGACAATTACAAATAAGTAGAGAGGGAATGAGCAAGGGAGAGATAGGTAAGGATGGAGAGAGAGAGAGGTGAGATAGAGAGGCGTAGAGAGAGTGGTAGGCAATGATGGATGGAGAGGTAGGTAGAGTGAGGGAGGTAAGAGAGAGGTGTGGTAAAGATAAATAGAGAGAGTGGTAGTGAGTAATGGATGGAGAGGTAGGTAGAGAGAGGGAGAGGGGAGATAGAGATAACTAGAGAGGGAGGGAGAGGTAGGGAGGGAGAGGAGGGAGAGGTAGGGAAGGAGAGATAGAGGTGATATAGAGAGAATTAGAAAGAGAGAGATGGATAAGTAGTGAGGTAGTTCTTGAGCTCAAGGGAGAGAGAGTTAGATAAAGGGATGGAGATAGTGAGAGAGGTATAGAGTGTAAGGGATAAATAGTGAGTGAGATAAAAAGATATATAAAAATGATATGTATATTGTTGATTACTAAAATTTGAATTCCTAATTACTAAAATTTGACTATCTAAAAAATTATAAGATCTTCGAAAAACTAGGATTTGCATTATAACTCCTAGAGATCTGAAACCACTCTCAAACATCCTGAAACTATATATGTGAAAAAGAACTTAATGTATATGAAATTAAATGTCCATATCTATATGTCAACTTAAATTTTTATTTCATGTATATATTTTCACTAAAACATAAGGTTAAGAATGAAAAAAAAAGAGAAGGAAAAAATTTCATTGCATCTAACAAAACATGCCCTCATGTTATTTTGCATCGATAAAACACAAGTGCATTATAATGCACTCACATTTTGTCTTTCTTTGGGAATCGCCATGCCTTTGGCTCATATTTTCTTTGAATTTCCAACCCAAAGGCTTGGATTTTCTTCCCAACACCCAAAACATGGTTTTTCATATTCTACAAAATTTCACATAATCTCGTTCATACTCCCCATTAGGTTTGAACACATTCTAAGGTCGAGTAGAAAACACATAGGTAATGTTAAGCTCTCTCTTAGTTATTTATCAATGTAATTTTTTCACATTTTTACTATGTTAAGGCTTTCATCTTTAATTTCTTTTGTTGGTACATTTATTTTTTTTCAAAAAACCAATTTTTTTCAAACTAGATTCCATTATACATATATTTGAAAAAAATAATTTTGACTAGTATTAAAAAATTATAGGGGTAGCATGATCAATTCTTTTTTTAAGATGTATCCACTTTGAAAATTAGTAAATAATAATATACTCATTAAAAATTATCAAAAAAATCAAGCATAAAAGTTCTATATGTTGTTAGCTAATTTCTCATTGAATAAATTTTAAAAATACCAATAAAAAGTTAGCATTTTAGGGGAGCCACAATAGACATTGTGTTATATTTTTGTGAAAAAAATAGGACCAATTTGTGTGGCTCCCTTTTTTGAACTCTATAACCTTTATCATTTTAAAATAAAACTAGTTGTTTAGAAAGTATATTTGGAGCACCACAACCCTTGCTTTTGTTGCATCTTAAAATTTTGAGTGTAACAATCCTCAATTTCTCATCCAACATCAGTATTTCCTGATTTCAAAAAAATGTGGCCGCTTAAGACTCCTTTTTTCCCCTTGTCTTTGTGCACTTATCCAACATGTACGTTTTAACAAATCCAGGTAAAAATTCAAAGATGCATTTCACGATTTTGGCTAACTAATAACACATTTTTTCCTATCGAAATTGTTTGGCCCATTAGGATCCTCCAAAACCCATATGTTTTATGTGTTGTGGATTAATTTTAATATAGAACGGTTAATTAAATTAACATATGCTTGATATGGATTAATAAGTTGTAGTATTCACTATATTTCTTTACTTTAAATTATTTTTGATAGTTCTTATAGCCAAAATTTCTTTGTGACAATTCATGTAGCCAAAATTGCTTTGGGACAATTCGTGTAGCCAAAATTGATTTGTGATAGTTCTTTTAGCTAGAGTTTTAGCCTTTCTCGTCAATTTGCACTATTGTTAGAAAGATTTATATAAGGTAATTTTAATATTTAGAATTTGTTTCTTAAATTAGGTTACATTGCATCATGCTCCTCTTATTACCCTCAACCCTTGACAAAGTTGTTGTTATGCCTTTCACAAATTTTATATCCTTGGATTGAAATAGGGTGAAGTGAACCATAGAGTTAATATCAAACCATCATCCAAAAATAACAACAAGAAAATAATATTCTAGTTTATCCCAACAATTAGCATTTTTTTATCTAATTTCTACTTAGGTTGAAGAAACTCTCACTAGCTAATGTAGATTATGGCTTGGTCTTCTATTTATTCTTACCTTATCCCTTGGATGACTAGGCAGTCAATGCATAAGTCTTGGAACTAGAAAGTGACTTCAATTATTTTTACTTAACCTATCACACCATTTGATTATAAAAGATCTCAAATAAAGGAAAGGTGAATATATCTCCCAATATATCCATAGTGGAACAAAAATTTGAAGAGAACAAAAAAAAGGGTTCTTGAATCTTAGATATAATAAAAAATACACGCCTTGTGGGTATATGCAGGATCATCATGGAAAAAATAGGCCCTTAAGTGGTGAAGAATTCAAAAAAATCAGAGTTATCCAACTTGACCTAAAAATTTGAATAAGTTATCTATATTATTTCAAAATTATGTAAGAATAGAATTTGTAGAAAATTGAATGTAGTTTCTAAACTACTAGGTTTATTAAATAAAAAAATATATTTGGTGAAAATTTGAAATTTCAATGTAGTAGTACTTAAATTTTAGAGAAAAAATAAGAAATAGGTCTCTGTCTAACCACCCTAACCACAATAACATGATAAATTTTTTTTATAATATTTTAGATATAATTAGAGGACTCATTTTTCGATGTGATGCATATTTTTTGGTAATTTTTTTCCAAGTAAATAATTAATTATGATTTTTTATTACAAATTTAAAAAAATATAAAAACTCGTATGTCTAACCACCTTAACTTGGTCAAAACTTCATGAAAATATTTTTTTTTAATACTATAGTATGTAAAGTATAGAATGTGATACATGTTTCAGATTCAAAAAATATGATACCATTTCGAAGCTATAGATGCTTTTCAATCAACCTATCAATCGAGACTTTAGTTGTTCTTCAAATAGAAAATGAATAATAATTATTTATTAAATTCAAAGTAAAGCATAATTTATATTAGAGGAAAGCTAAGAATCTCTTTTAGAAACCCTTTTCGTTTCATTAATTTTGGGTAAAGAAAAGGTCGTCAGCCACATACCCTACACATACCCATCATATCGTCAGTTTTTGGCCCATCATGATCCTGCACATACCCTTGTCATCTTTGTCATTTCCACAAACTTGTAAGAGTAATCTTAATGAATTGAAGGAGTTGCAAGTCTAACCAATCAATTCCAAAACTAAAATATGTCAAAATGTCTTAGGAAAGTTATGTTCAAGCTTCTTTTATGAGATAATTTTTATCTTGGTCATGGACATTGATTTATAAATAATTAATCAAACCTAA
Organism: Sequoia sempervirens; assembly: GCA_007258455.2. Taxonomy (NCBI): domain Eukaryota; kingdom Viridiplantae; phylum Streptophyta; class Pinopsida; order Cupressales; family Cupressaceae; genus Sequoia; species Sequoia sempervirens. The sequence goes on along the minus strand of VDFB02358134.1, from coordinate 92,915,106 downwards.
GTAGTTTATTATCCTTAGATTGAAGCTAGGTTATCTTTTTCCTGTTTATAGTTTTTATGAAAATAGAAATTATTTTCCAAATTAGTTATATAGATCCCTTCCTACCCCATCTCATCACTCTTCTAATCCATATCCCTCTTTTATCCTTAGCATTTTGTGTCATTTCCCACCCCAAACTTCCCCTAGCCATTTCAAAAGTCTCAAGCCAAATTCAAGTGTTTTAATTTAAACCCTTAATCACCACTCTTAATTATTTAGAATACAAGAACCAAAATCCTTCATATTGCATGCTTTCTTACTATTCTTTATTCAAATTTGAGTATTTTACTTAAACCCTTCATCACCACTATTATTTCTTTATAATACTAAACCTTAAAACCATTTTATTTCATCTATGTTTTTCCATCCAATTCCCATTTTGGTCTTTATACATGTTTCTTTCCCACCCTATGTGAGTGTATGGCCTCTTTTACCACTATTTAAAGGTCTTAAACATAAACATATCATTATTCTATTAAATATTCTCAAGACTAAGGTTTGTACATACCACACTAGTCAAATTGTAGACCCATAAAGTAATTTTAACTACTAAAACTCAGGTATTTTCCTCATCCTTCTTGCCACCCATACTTTCCTTACATGTTACCATAGTCACTAAAAATTGAACATTAAATTTTACTGGCTATAAAGTGATTATTCAATTTCACCTAACAATTTATTGCTTGACATTGTTTTACATTATATGTTTTATGTCAATCCATGTTTGAACATACAAAATGGATTTAAACTGAGGTACAATCCCCTCTAACCCTTCTATTGTAGAGTCCCACAAAGAGATTTGTATTTATAGGTTTATTTATAAAGACTAAGTATACATTTAGATAAATTTGTAGAAGGAAACTACCTTTCAATTTATTTTTTGTTTGAGGTAAACCTAAATTTCTAGGAGCCTATCTAATAATGATAAGTTCATCTTAGGAAAGAAAGGGCAATATATTGGTCTCTTGAAGTAAAATACACTAACTCTTGTCGGTAGCTATTTATATATTTTAAGCCCTAAAACAACTCATTTTCACTCAAAATTAGTATAATAGGTCCATAATTTAGTTATCTAGATCCACCCATGTTAATAAATCAATAATTTGTTAAGTTAAATCACTTTGATTGTGTGTTTCAATCTCACTTTTTGTTAAAAATAGTACTATAGTTTTGTTGAAGGTTTTATATAATTTGTATCGAGGTAAAGTTTAAAAATATTATTTTACATATTTTTGTATCTACAATCATCCATCCTAATCCCAACTCTTCATATTTCATTTCCTAGATGAACCCACCCTATTTTTCCATCTTATTTTCTTCATTTCCATTACATGCATTGATGTATTTTAAGACATATTTTAGGTTTTTCTATTGATTAGATATCCTAAATTGGTTAATAATATGTGAGAATATTTGGATACTTAAGATAATCTATTATCAAGTCCCTAATAGCTCATTAGATATGGCTTCCCTCTAGACATTGCCTTCCCAGTGGTTGTTAGGATAGAATATTGCCTTCTTGGAAGTCATTTTAACATCTAGTAGTATTGTGCTTTCCCAATATTGCTTCAAAATTTTACAAAAAATTGTAGATATAGATTCTCAATAGCTTTCATAACTTGGCACCTTAGCAATATAATTTTGAGTTTTCAAGTGTTGTATTAATCTAGTTATGGAAGCTTCATTTATAATTTGATCATATCATTCATTAGTGGTTGTTAATCAAGGTTTGGTTGGTTCTAAATGTTTGCAAGTACCTATGCTTACATCTATTTTACCTTGACATAACCTTGATTTGTACTTAGTTTACACTTATTTACACATATCAACACATACAATAGAAACATTTCAAAGTTTATCTTTTCATTTCTTTCATCACCTAATGCTAAAATAGATGGTAAAAACATCAACTTAAGATACATAATTATAGGTGATACAATAGGAATAAGAAAAAACTAAAGTGTAAGTTACCATATCTAACAACTTTATCCTATGGTCACCACATAGGGTAGAAAACCATACTATTTTTTTTGTATAGGTGGAAACTTTCTAACCTTATTCTCCCCTACTTTTCAGAACCATTTATAGTAAAATTATATTTTTCACTAAAAATTTTGTTGCATGATGTATGTTGCTCATTCCACAAATTTTCTCTATTTTGTAAGTTCCCATGTAGCATGCATGCTAAGGGATGAACACACATGATGATATGTATGAGGGTTAATTGCCTTCTATGGACCTAATATATTTTTTATGTCTAAATGTTTACTTTAAATGCATGCTTGTTAGTGTTTGTTTATTTTAAGACACATGATCATGTTAGGATGACCACATGCACCTCAAAGTGGGGGGAAAATGTATTGATAAATTTTTATGTATACTCATACTAATTTGTATTTATATATTTGGTCCCATTTTGAGAGAATGTCTTAATGCAATTACATATTGACAAAGAACACAATAATCTCGTGTTAAATTGGGATAATTTTTTGATCCTTTACCCATCCTCGTTTACAGATATTCCTAATTACGTCTATAGCTTATCCATTTGAACTGAATTTTCTCACATTCTTTCCATTTATTGTATCCCCATTGTCTATACATTTATTCATTGCATCAACATTATCTTTCCCTTATATTAGGTAAATTTTACAACTACAAGATTGATATTACACCTATGGATATAGCCTTTGAATTTTAAAATGTAAATTCAAATTTTATTGACAATCACGCATTGCATTCCTACCATGGGCCAACTTGCTATATATATTTCATGTGATCATTGTTATATAGTGGTATTTAAAGGCATTCATGTTTGGAAAGTATTTGACATCCTTAAATAATCAAATATCAAGAACAAATAATTTTCCTTTAAGGAACATACACGTGAATCAAAGAAAGATGGAGAATTTGACAAATTTGAAGATATAAATGTGTAGTATTCTAGATTATGTTTGAAATTTATAATATCCACACTTACAAAAATAGTTTAGACCCACAAAATCAACCCACAAAAAAGTTGAAAAACTATTTTAATTTTGAAAAGAAAGTTATGTTGAGATCTATTTCTACCTAATAATGATATAGTATGATGGTTAAGTTGTAACACTGTGATTCTTGTCACCAATATTCAAACCCTTATTGAAGTGTTATTTTGAATGTTCTAGAGCCTCACCTATTCATAACTCTAACCCCAATTTAAAAAATAGATCCATTATCTATTGTATTGAATAATTAAAAAACATAGTGTTCACTATTTTAGTCATATGAGTCCCTACAAAAGGAAATAAAATGTATGGAGTCTCCCGAAAGGAAATTGCGTGGAATAGAAGGCAAAAAAGAGGCCAAAATGTACGAAAAGTAAAATGCACCATGGCAGAAAATTAGGTGTCTTGACATAGGTTTTCCAGTACATATAGGGCTTGTTCGTTTCCTCCACGCTATTTCACACGAAAATGACACTCACTAGTAAAAATGTAAGGAAAGGAGACTCCACTACTTGTGTCGGATGAATCCCTGCAAAAGGAAAGAAAATGTAAGGAAAGGAGTCTCCAAAAGATGATGCGTACATACCAAGTCTGCAACTTCATTACTCATCACGCACTCAAAATATTAAGACTGTTTTGCAGTCATCAGTCATGAGATACATCCATTGAAACACCTATAGCTATGGTTCTTCCCGTTCTAAAATTTGATAATGCATGTTGCTAGTTTAAAATTATACTTTAATAGAAATTTTGTGGAAAGGGTTCACCCTAGAAAGCATGCTCAAAGTATGGGTGACCAAGGATTGAGTTTGACATGAAATTCATCTTAATGTTATTTAAAAGTTTGCCATGGTTTCCCTTTACTACTTGTTTCTACACCCTAGACTAGAATTTTTTTTATTTCCAATAAGAAATCTCTCCATATCCCTATCTAGCATGTCATTTGAGTGTTAGGTCTTTTCAACATTAATAATTTCATTCTTTTATAGTTGGTAATGTTTATGCCTCAAATGGTAATGTTCAATAATTTTAATTGATTTATATGGCCTATGATAAATGTGGTGCTTTTCCTATGAGATAGACACCTAGCAAAAGAGAGGCCTAGTACTATGTGTACCAAAAATGGGGCTTTTAATCCCAATCTGGGATCCCACCATAATCATACCAAATGAGGATGATATTTTTCTCCAAAACCAAACTTCATCTCCCCCTTAAGACCAATTTATCCATTATGAAACCAAGTTGTTCTACATCCTAATTCTACATTCTACAACATAGCCAAAACCATACTTTGCAATACCACAAAGTCACATACAATAATATCACACAATACACAACATACTTGGGGTAAGATAATTTACTTGATTCATTCAAATGGAGAATTACATCCATGTCCTCAAACTCACCATCTCTTAGCTCATCCTTCATGTACCCAAGTTGGGAACAATAAATAATTCTTGGAACACTTACAACAATGAGAACATCACCCCTAAAGGAGCCCAATTAATCTCCTTAAAGAATTCATAAATCCTTGACTATAATGCTTCCTTCATGCCATTTTAAAAGCTCATAAACCATATTCAAATGATGTATAACTATTGTGCTTACATCTGATGCTCTATCCATTTCTAGCTTACCTCACCACTAATAATTTCTCTATCTATGAAAATAACTTTCTTCCAACATGTCAAGAATCTAGCTCATCCACAATTTTGGACCCAGACAATTCCTCATGCTCAACTCTCTCCAAAAACTCAAGCTTTTCTACAAGACTCCATACCATCCCAATTTTCCAGGTCTAATGCAAACCCCATTCAAATGATGTATAGGTATTGTGCTTACATTTGATGCTCACTCCATTTCTTTCTTGTCTCACAACCTAGTTTCTACTTCTATTTTAAATAGAGACAACACAACAATAAAACTACGAAAATTTGTGTGTCCTCAAAATGCAAGTATAAATTAATGAAATTCAAAAGCATATTGCTTATGTACATAATACTTCATATAGATAGAACCCTTAGCTCCTATGTATTGATAAGAAAAATAAAAAAATTCTAACAAGATAACTTATTTATTATCAAATGAATAAAATATATATTATTAAACCATGGTTTTAAATGTTTGACATGGTCAAACCTCATGAGTTTAAAATTTATCTAATACTTGACTTGTATAAAATATTAAATTTTATTTGATTAAATGAGCTTATGTACATTGAAATTTATCTAGGATGCCAAAGGTGAATATGAAATCCATTCTTGTGCAAAAGACTATAAGGAATATTAGTTTGAAAAATTATTCTAGTTCAAATCACTAATTTTAATACATTCATGATATTGTGACTATCACATGATAATTGTTAATATGAAATTAGCATACCCATGCCACTTTCCATTTAATTTTGGGTCTATATTGATGGAATAACATAATACAATTATATTATTAACAAGTGACACACTATTGTGCTATGTGTATATTATAATTTAACTCTTTTATCCACTCATTCCACTTTCATTTACATTTATTTTTTTAGATTTCATGTATTATCACCCTATACTTCAATGTACATATTCTTAATTTTAATATTTCTATAAACCCATCCCAAATTAATTCTATGAATCTTAGGTTCAATTCCAAGGGGCTAGGAATTCATCACAAATTTACATTTTTAAAATTCAAATTCTAAATTTTAAACTTATTTTCAATATTTGTTATAAGCCAACTTGGCATATAATTGTGAAATTTATTGGTATTTAAGCATTCTAATTGTTTTATAATTAATTTTTGAAATTAAGAATTCAATTAAGTAAATCTTAAGTTAACCCCATAATTTAAATCTAGGTTACCTATGGGATTATAAGGTGTATTTAGTTAATTATCCTAAACTAGTGTAAAAGGGATATTATTTGCTCATATTTCTAGTGACTTTGACAAAAAAAATTATATTTTTTAATATTTCTCTTTGATTATGGTCTTTTATTTTTATATTTTTTATTACATATCTTTTCCCCATAGGTGTTTAACTCATAGTAGTGCATATAGCCTCCCTTTTTGTTAAACTGAGGGAGTGTATTCAAGTAAAGCATCCTAAGGATTTGCATTCCTCAAAATCCTTTTTAGCAAATGACCTTTATTACTTCTTTAAATTTTAACATGGAGTCATTTGAAGCTGCTCAAATAGAAAAGGAACTCAATTCTCTATAACAACGTGCCAAGAGGATAATCTAATACGTAAAAATTGAATGTTTGTTATCAACTAGGATCTTGAGAAGGAGACTAAGATTTTTTGGCTAAGGACTCCTTGAATTCGCACTCCCTCTCAATCAAAACTTTGAATAATAGTCATGAGGAAAATAAGAATGTATGTACTAGCACTTGCACCTATAGGAGGTTCAAGGGATAGCCGATAGGAAACTAATGATAAAATTTAAATATATTTAAATATTATATTACATTAAATGAAATATTACAATAAAAATATAAGAATAACAATTAGACAAATTAAATGAAGTATTAAACTACAAATTTGAACTATACAAGTCACATGGTATTTCTAAAATACAAATTGAACATAATAATTATCTCTCTTGTTGCTGTCGCTTTATTTTTGTTGCTTTGAATTTCATTCCATCATCTATCATTTCTTATTATGCTCTACAATTTCCTTCACAATAAATTTTTTCTTATCCTATTGTTGATGCTCAATGTTTGGTTCCTCTTTGAATTTTTTTCCCTTCCCTCCCCCAAGAATTATTTCAACCTCTTGCTTTAAATACAATTTTTTATATGTAATACTTTTTTTATTGTCAATTTTGGCCAAGTTTTCCACCTTCAAATCACAAAACAGCTTGCAAGTTTTCACCAAGCCCGAATCACAAAATAGCTTTGCCAAAACAGAAGCAACCACCTCTACCTTCCAAAAAAAGTTAGAACCTAATAAATAGCACTCAGACTAAAAATACTATATAACACTCAGAAATTTTATATCACTTCATTGTGATGCATTCACAATATGAATTAACACAAAAAATTTTAAAAAAAATAAAAAAATCCAGTTGATCCAAGATATGTCCACTATGATAACAAATTAGCAAACCCTACAACCCAAGAGAAAACATAAAAAAAGTTAAAAATTGAATCTAAAATGTGAAGACTATTGAATGCAAAACCCATCACCATAAATTTTAAAAAAAACCTTTGAACAAGGAAAACAAAATTTAAATATAGTAAATAAACTTTGGATCAAACATTCAAGAGAATACTGGATATCTAGTTTGAACTCATTATCATGTATTCTCAAAACCGAGAGATATGATAATTTCTCTAGTCCAATTCCCAAAATAGTAACAGTGACATTTTACTCTATCTCCACCCACTCTCCAACCAACCCAATAAGTTATCATTGTACCAAGACAAGCTCCAAATGCCATTACAACAATACAAAAACCTTTTCCCTCCAAGTGAATATCATTGCCTCTACAACCCAACATCCATTAATTTGAAGAATTCAAAAACTATTACCCAGAGAAATAAAATTAAACCCCAATATATGAATTTAAAATCAAACATATTGCAGTACACCCAAATAATTCGTTTCATTTAATTTTTAAATTTTCTCAAAATGAACTAATACAGTAATTAATTTATCCAAAAACCAACCCAAACCTCAAAATAGATAGAAAATCTTTAATAAATATATACACACTCTTTAATAAATATATACACAAGCGTCAAACAATTTTTTTGTAAAAAACTATTCAATTAATATTTGTATATGAGCAATTATAGGGATACATTTTTCTATTATATAAAAAAATAAGATATTGCTTAGTACTGGTTGTGCTGGGCTCTTAAGTTTACGAAGTGAAAGCAAATGCAAATGAAAACAATCAACAGTCATTGCTTTATATGATACATAAAAAAGTGTGTTTTTTCTTTAGGTGAAATAGATGTCAGAGTAGGAGGCATCCTAGGCAAGGCAGATAACAAGTAATTCTATGTCAAGCCTCATGGTGAAATTGTTTGTAGTATTTTCCAATTCCTGAAATAAGAAACGCCAACTTAACCCACCCAACCAGTTCCAAGAAGCGTCATCTTCCTCACGCTTGTCTGTTTTATCCTCTGTATTGCATTTTCCATATTTTTCCATATATACCCCCAATAAGAGAAACATCACAACCAGTCCACTACTAACAGCAATACTGATAACCATAATTGAGCGATTAGCCCGTTTGGAGATTCTCTTAACTTTAATATAAGTAGTGGAATTGTAAAATTTACCTCCTGGGCTATTAATTTGCAAAGAGTAGACACTGGACTCTAGATAACAAGCACTAGGATATTTGTTAGAGATATTATACCTGTGCAAGTGCAATTATTTAGGCAAAGAGATTTGCATTGATCTCCTGAAACCAACTCTACTGTAGACGCATTTTCATAAGAAAAAGTAAAATAGGAAATATGGTCCATCTCCAACAACTTGTAATCTTGTGAATTGCTACTGATTGTAGACCTCTCTGGACAGACGAGAGGACTAAGTGGAACACAACCTGAACTAGGTTTGGAGGTATCAATCTAACTAAAAGCATCGGCCTCTATTGGACAGCTGCACTGACCATCTGTGCAGATATCATAGTCACCACAGGTTCTAGCATACTTACATATAGTTAATAAAATAGTAGGGCCTGTCAAATAGTCAGTAAGAGACTTCCAAGTTTTTGGTTCAAAAGAATATAACTAAAAATGCCCATCTGAATCAATCTTAAGATAGAGTCAATTTTTAGGTATAGAAAAATTTGATGTAATCAGAGTTGATGGATATCCAACATGATAGAAATTGAGCATCTCATGTTATCGAACTGTACATAATCTATGTTAGGCAGGCGCAGGTGCCATATACATACCAAAGCTGTCCACTTTTAAGGATCCGTAGTAAAACCCTTAACTTGTAGTGGTCGGTGAAATATTTGCAGTAAGCTTCTGTCCCACCTTCAACTTCTAGCCTACCAGGAGCGTATCAGTGGGATTGTCGAAAGACTGCCACATGGTTCCATTGGAGCTATTGAAGAGCACTAAGTTCCCTATTTCTTCTTCTTCTATCACTAGTCCTTGAAAATATTTGGAGGATGTATTTGTAGAATAGACCAGACTGCCATCTGCGTCTTGTGGACATCAAAATCTGCAAATGGTCAACAATTTTAACATAATATCATCATGTTAGTCCTTTGCAAAACATTAGATTTGAAATCCCTATGAAATACTTGACTATAATGAAACATGCAAATTAGATAAACAAAGATGATCAAATGTAAGCATATAAAAGCATAGTCAAAACTCTATTCCATAGTTGGATTGGTGTCACATGTGCTAGTGACCCTTTCCCAATCCTTGATCAAAGTTCAAATGATAAAATGCAAATGGAGATGGTGGAGTGATGATGAACAAGATCAAATCTCAAATGAAGAGAGTAACCTTGCATGAAATTGTGGAGGATTTTCTCAAAGATGAAGCACCTATTTAAAGATTTTCAAAATGCCAAGTGTGGAAGAGGGACCAATGTGGGATCAAAAACAAGCCAATGAGTTGAGGACACTTGTCATCATGTGATTAGTTGATGTGTGTGAAAGATTTGGGAAGAGTGCCCAAGAGGGGGAAGTTTTGAATTCAAATTTGCAATAAATTTTGAGAGCGGGACAAGAAAGAAGATCAATAAATGCCCTGTTTGACTTGTCATGTTGAGAGAAAATGAGGTTTTAATAAATCAATAAAATTGATTTATTGTGCAAGTGGCTAGATCTAGATAATGCAAGTGGGATGTGATTAGCATTAGATTAGGATTAGATGAAGATTATGCTGATTTAATGCTGATTAGGTGAGTTGACATTTTGGAATTAAATTTCTGATTTATTTAAATCAGAAAAGGATGAAATATAATTTAGGATTTAATTTAAATGGCTTTTTGATTTATTTAATTAAATGGATAATGCAAGATGAAGGTTGAATGATAAGGTTTATTTGATAAATGAATGGATGAAAATGCACTTGATTAATTGATGAATGGTCCTAATGCGACATCTAATTTGACTGAATCCAATCAAATGCATAATGTGAATTTTGCATGTCTACATTTTTCCCCTCTTTGAAGCAATGTACTTGTTGCATTGGTTCAAAGAATAAACTTGCCGCTATCAAAATTTAAAAAAAATTCTGATTTTTCCGATGCCCCAGCGGAAAGAAGTACACTGGTACATTGCCCCCTTGAGAGATCGAGCGAAAAGATTCGATTTGAGGGTCGATCTCGCGATAAAGAGGTTCAAAATGGGTGGTTATGGAGGATGATGCAAATGAGATGATTTCAAGATGCTTAGAATAACAAATCTATATTATTCTAAATAACTTAAATGATGATATGATGTGAGACGGATGAGATGAATGATGTGATATGCTATGATTATGCAATGGATGATTTATGTAATACCCCCATATTTCTGATACTATTATGGTTTGATTTGGTTGATTTGAAGTCTGATGATGTTGTTATTCCTTTAGTGGACATGATCATTTGATATGAAATTATTAGTACGATTTATGATACTATGTGTTGTTTTTGGATTATTTGTTTATTTAAATGATTTGTCATTAATGTTTATATGTCTAAGTGATGATTCTATGGTGATGTTATTTAATTCAGTATTATTTTATGATGCAAATGTTTAATAAGTAGTTATGATGCAGTAGTTAGGTATCATGTTATCTTATGATCAATTTGGTTAGAAATGCTAGCTTGTTATTGATATTATAATTGTTAGAATAGAGTAGGTGAGAGGACAGTGTAGCATCACTCGTTCACGAGTGCCCTGCTACACTGCAATTCCTTCTCACGATAGGATGTTTGACTATATATATACATGTGCTACTTGACGTTTATTTGGATGCAGGATTACAGGAATAAGTCTCAATTCCACCTGCTTTGGCAGGACAGGGCGAGCAATAAATTAACCCAATGGGTAAAAGTTGAAAAAGGGAGTAGGCTTGGAAGCGTCCCCGTCCCAAGTCCGTCGTCTGTTGTGAGTCGTTGTGTTATGATTGAAGTTTTGTCTTGTCTTGTATGTAGTTTCTTTGTTGAGTATTTATTTTATTCTTGGGTAGTGTTTAATTAATTAATCATATTGCATAAAATAATTAATTAAGGTTGCATTGTTATTTGATTTAATTGAGAGTTAGAAAAATGTTAAAATTAAATGAATAATAAATTAAAAGTGATTTAATTAATTAAAAGTGCAAATAATTATAATTAAATTAATATTGTTGAGAGTAATTAAATATTATTTTTTATTAATATTAAAATTAGGAAACTATGTGAAGATAATATCTAAATTTAAATAAATTATTTCAATTAAAATTTTAGATAAATGTGAGCTTTTAAAAACTGAAAAAGGGCCAATAAGGAAAAAGGCTTTTTGGAAAAGAAAGCGGAAAAATATTCATTGATTTTAATTAGTGATTTATTATTTTTATGAGGGATATCATTCACACACAAGTTTGCTTCTGGGAGTTTTTGCTCTGTAGTTTTTGGATCTAGAAAGGAAAAATAAGAGAAATAGTTTTCTTAGTGTTTGGAGGTTTTTTTGGGGTAAAACTATTGTGAGTTTGAAAAGAACAGATTGTTCAGAAGAACGTTGAAGGCAGAAGATCGAGAAAAGAGAGCGGTAGGTAGGGATCGAGAGGAGGCTACAGGCGGGATTCTCCTTCAGACACAGGATTCCAGGTTCTTTTCCTTTTAAAATTTTAATACTTCGTAGGCCTGTAAACAAATATGATTTCTATGCTTTTGAAAATTGTTTGAATGAAGTTTTATGATTTGAAAACTCATTTGTATTAAAAACCCTCAAAATCTTCTGTAGGAAACCTTAGTAGGACCTATCCAAATTTTATTCAATGAAACTTAGTTGGAATATAACCATTTGAAAAGAAAATCATTTTGACAATGAGATGCACTTAAATACCAAACCTTTATTTAAAATTATTGGAAAATCTGTTATTTTAGTAGATTTAATGGAAAACCTTCTGTTATATTATCTATTGAAAAATCTAATTGTCCAGATTATTAGTTTTAAATCTTTGATATATATATATATATATATATATATATATATATATATATATATATATATATATATATATATATATATATATTTAAACAAAACAAAATATACTTATACTTTATTATTTTGTCCGAACCTTTGAATGAATATACATTTGTATTAGACAGTTGGTCTCGAGAATATTGAATAAATTTTATTTAATTAAATTTCGTTTTAATTGCATGTTATTTATAATTGTTTAGTATTTATTCGAATTAAAATTTAATAAAATAAAATAAAAATAAAAGAGAGAAATTTTATTTAAAATAAAATTTTAAAACAAAAGATAAAATAAAATAAAAAAAAATTATAAATAAAAATTTAAATTTTGGGGGTAGGAGGTCGGCCGACTGCATTCTCCCACGTCCCTGGCTGTGGCAAGACGTGAGACCAGACAGCAAGACAACTAAGCAGGTAAGATCACTAATCTCCCCGGGGAGTACCTGTGTGGAGGTCCGTGCCTTTTTTTTTGTTTTCTTGTTTTTATTTATTATTTTCATTATATATATATAAATATATATATATATATATATATTTATATAAATTTATAAATTTAAAATATATTTTATGTATATATATTAATGTATATATAGATTGATATATATATATTTTGGGTATATATATTATATATATATAGGTAAATTCTATTTTAGAATTTGTGAATATGATTTTATTATATAGAAGATTTTATATATTGTGATAAAAGTTTTAATGTGATAATTTTTATAAGTTATTATATTATAGTTTAATTGAGGAAATTGAATATAAGTTTGTGATTATAATTTAATCGATTAGTTAAAATTAAAAAATGCAATGTCATAGTGAAATTGTGCGAATTGGAAATTAATGATGTGTTTTGTTTTGAATCGAATATTCTCGAATTGTTGATTTATTGGTTTGATGAAATTATTTAGTATTGGAAATATTGTTATATGGAGTTGTTTTTAAGTAATTGTTTTCTTGAGGTTATTCGTTAAGTCTTGTGGTAATCTCTTCACTGTTTTATTGTGACGTATGGGAAAAAAAACCCTAGGTCACTTTACTGTTCGTAAGAGTATAAGTTATTGTTAAGGGCTTCCAGAAATGGAAAGCGTGTCTTTCATGTTTCTTTTATTCCCCATGTCGGGCAATTAGGGTTAAGGGTATTATAAGTCTTCCAGAGAAATTTTCTTGAGTAGGATGTCATGTGTAGGGGTTCATTTTGGTGAATCGCCTTGATGTATTGTACTATGATGTTGTACCCGGTTTCCACGAACGGGAATTTGTGCCTCCTAGGAAATAGGAGTGGGTAATGAGATTTGTACCTCCTTTGGAAGGAGTGTGTATTCGAATTGGTTTCCTCCAGTGGTTGGAGTTTCTTGTTTTGTGTTCTCCTTGGATTGGAGAGTTTGTGTTGTCTAGTTACCTATGGTGGTATCGTGCCTTGTGTGTTGTCGATAGGAGAGTGGCTCTTTGTGGGGGTCCGGCACACAAAGGGGCGCCAGGGTAACCTACCTAGAGTTTAATTAAGTGATAATCTAAATGAATTAATGGGGGGGCTTTCACACTAATAAAGATAAAGGATATCTCTCTCGTGAAGCAAGTGAATGATAAGGCTCGAGATGAGATGGGACACATAGTTTTGCGTGAGGGTCTGGCGGTCGGTAGAGGCAAGCCAGGGTAACCCAGGATGGGGGTCCGTTAGCCTAGGAAGGTTGAGCCAGGGTAACTCATGTCAATTTATGCATGACACTCTTCCTATGTCGACGGTTAATCAGTTATTGTGCGATGTACATGATCTTTTGTTCTCTGGAAGCATTGTAACCTCATGTTAAGTGATATGGTGTTTGTAGTTGTGTTAAGTGATATTGTGATTGTAGTTGTTAAGTGATATTGTGTCTGTTGTGATTAAGTGATCATTGATTTGTTTGTGGTTATTTTTGGAAGTAGTCTTTGATATTACGTCTTGAGTTTCGTTGGTGCTTGTGATTATGACTTGTTTTGTTCTGAAGTGGTGTTGTTGTGCCTTTGGATTTGTCGATGTTGAGTTTCTAAGTGGTTTTGATGTTAAGTTGTCTATTTGGAGTTAGTCTTTGTGATTGTTAAGTGTGCTTGGTCGGGGACCCTTCCTTGTCTACTCTCAGCACGGGGGTGGTTGGGTGGAACGTGCTTCGCACCCCATTGGGTTCCCTCTTCTGTTGCAGATGTATCTTTTACTTGCAGGTTTTGGCGGATGTTGATGATCCAGTGTCCTTATGTACCAGATTGATGTATATACTTCATATGTAATGTATTCATTGGTGTATTGTCTCCCACGTGTGTTGGGATGACCTTGATGTGATTTGTACAAGTAGTTATTGAGATGTATTTTCAGACAGTTGTATTCTTCTATCATTGGGATGTAATGTTTATTCAGGCCTTGTATTTATTCAGGATCTTTTGTTATAGTTGGTTATGTTGAATTATATCTATCAAAATTATGTAACACTTTATATCTTTTAATTCCATGTATTGCCATATGTGCGTATGTTATTAATATGGTTATTGTTTAATGGATATTTAAATGATGATATGGGAATGTATAGATTTACGTAATGGATTAATTTTTGTTATCTTATTATCGTTGTTATGGGTTAGTGTAGTCATGTCACTTCGTGTACCCCATTGGAACTAGTTGCGCCTCTTAATACATTATTATGTTATAATACTTAAGTATGTCATTATATTCTTTAAAAGAAAAAATTGTTCCGTTGTTTTTAGTTCCTTTGTGGTTCACACGGCGGGGCGTGACAGCTTGGTATCAGAGCCAAAGTTTAAACACTGGGCGCTCTGGGATAATGTGGACCCATTAAGTTGTTAGTTGCATAGGTATTACTCCAGGCATTATGAGCCATGGCGTTGACCTAGGTGCTTTGTTCGTTAGTTTATGTTTTTCTTTTTGGGTTGGTCTAACTTGGCTACCCAAATGTTGTTGCATGGTGTAGATCCAATGACACAGGAAACTAGTGGAAGGGATAGGACCCTCGGTGTAGTGTACAATGCACCGATATTCTTCCTACTGGAAGAATGCATTATGGACAATTGTGTTGTGTGTGAATTTTGTGTGTTGTGTGTGGTGGATGACAACCAGCTTTGTTGTTATGTCCACTCTTATATGTCTTCTTATGCTTTACCTCTTTGTGCAAGCGATTTCCTGATTGACCCTATGTGGTTTTGGAGTTGCTTTTGCGTGTTGTATTGTATGGAATTATGGAATAGGGTAATAGGAAATGAATGAATATGTGGTTAGTTATAGAGATTTACGGCATGTTCTCTCTGTGGTTGTTGTATGCTTAATCTTATCTTTTATATATATATATAGTTACTGGCTTCCAGGAGTAAGCCATATTCTAGGGGGGGAGGATGTAATACCCCCATATTTCTGATACTATTATGGTTTGATTTGGTTGATTTGAAGTCTGATGATGTTGTTATTCCTTTAGTGGACATGATCGTTTGATATGAAATTATTAGTATGATTTATGATACTATGTGTGTTGTTTGGATTATTTGTTTATTTAAATGATTTGTCATTAATGTTTATATGTCTAAGTGATGATTCTATGGTGATGTTATTTAATTCAGTATTATTTTATGATGCAAATGTTTAATAAGTAGTTATGATGCAGTAGTTAGGTATCATGTTATCTTATGATCAATTTGGTTAGAAATGTTAGCTTGTTATTGATATTATAATTGTTAGAATAGAGTAGGTGAGAGGACAGTGTAGCATCACTCGTTCATGAGTGCCTTGCTACACTGCAATTCCTTCTCACGATAGGATGTTTGACTATATATACACATGTGCTACTTGACGTTTATTTGGATGCAGGATTACAGGAATAAGTCTCGATTCCACCTGCTTCAGCAGGACAGGGCGAGCAATAAATTAACCCAATGGGTAAAAGTTGAAAAAGGGAGTAGGCTTGGAAGCGTCCCCGTCCCAAGTCCGTCGTCTGTTGTGAGTCGTTGTGTTATGATTGAAGTTTTGTCTTGTCTTGTATGTAGTTTCTTTGTTGAGTATTTATTTTATTCTTGGGTAGTGTTTAATTAATTAATCATATTGCATAAAATAATTAATTAAGGTTGCATTGTTATTTGATTTAATTGAGAGTTAGAAAAATGTTAAAATTAAATGAATAATAAATTAAAAGTGATTTAATTAATTAAAAGTGCAAATAATTATAATTAAATTAATATTGTTGAGAGTAATTAAATATTATTTTTTATTAATATTAAAATTAGGAAACTATGTGAAGATAATATCTAAATTTAAATAAATTATTTCAATTAAAATTTTAGATAAATGTGAGCTTTTAAAAACTGAAAAAGGGCCAATAAGGAAAAAGGCTTTTTGGAAAAGAAAGCGGAAAAAGCTTCATTGATTTTAATTAGCGATTTATTATTTTTATGAGGGATATCATTCACACACAAGTTTGCTTCTGGGAGTTTTTGCTCTGTAGTTTTTGGATCTAGAAAGGAAAAATAAGAGAAATAGTTTTCTTAGTGTTTGGAGGTTTTTCGGGGTAAAACTATTGTGAGTTTGAAAAGAACAGATTGTTCAGAAGAATGTTGAAGGCAGAAGATCGAGAAAAGAGAGTGGTAGGTAGGGATCGAGAGGAGGCTACAGGCGGGATTCTCCTTCAGACACAGGATTCCAGGTTCTTTTCCTTTTAAAATTTTAATACTTCGTAGGCCTGTAAACAAATCTGATTTCTATGCTTTCAAAAATTGTTTGAATGAAGTTTTATGATTTGAAAACTCGTTTGTATTAAAAACCCTCGAAATCTTCTGTAGGAAACCTTAGTAGGACCTATCCAAATTTTATTCAATGAAACTTAGTTGGAATATAACCATTTGAAAAGAAAATCATTTTGACAATGAGATGCACTTAAATACCAAACCTTTATTTAAAATTATTGGAAAATCTGTTATTTTAGTAGATTTAATGGAAAACCTTCTGTTATATTATCTATTGAAAAATCTAATTGTCCAGATTATTAGTTTTAAATCTTTGATATATATATATATATTTAAACAAAACAAAATATACTTATACTTTATTATTTTGTCCGAACCTTTGAATGAATATACATTTGTATTAGACAGTTGGTATCGAGAATATTGAATAAATTTTATTTAATTAAATTTCGTTTTAATTGCATGTTATTTATAATTGTTTAGTATTTATTCGAATTAAAATTTAATAAAATAAAATAAAAATAAAAGAGAGAAATTTTATTTAAAATAAAATTTTAAAACAAAAGATAAAATAAAATAAAAAAAAAATTATAAAAATTTAAATTTTGGGGGTAGGAGGTCACCACGCACCTCCCACCTACCTATGTGGCAGACAGACCACTACCGCACAACACCAAGATGTTGGGCTTAGTCAGATCGCCTCCCCACAGGAGGTACGTAGGCCTCCACCTGTGTGGAGGTCTGTGCCTTTACTTTTTGTTTTCTTGTTTTTATTTATTATTTTCATATATATATATATATATATATATATATTTATATAAATTTATAAATTTAAAATATATTTTATGTATATATATTAATGTATATATAGATTGATATATATATATTTTGGGTATATATATTGATATATATATATATATAGGTAAATTCTATTTTAGAATTTGTGAATATGATTTTATTATATAGAAGATTTTATATATTGTGATAAAAGTTTTAATGTGATAATTTTTATAAGTTATTATATTATAGTTTAATTGAGGAAATTGAATATAAGTTTGTGATTATAATTTAATCGATTAGTTAAAATTAAAAAATGCAATGTAATAGTGAAATTGTGCGAATTGGAAATTAATGATGTGTTTTGTTTTGAATCAAATATTCTCGAATTGTTGATTTATTGGTTTGATGAAATTATTTAGTATTGGAAATATTGTTATATGGAGTTGTTTTTAAGTAATTGTTTTCTTGAGGTTATTCGTTAAGTCTTGTGGTAATCTCTTCACTGTTTTATTGTGACGTATGGGAAAAAAAACCCTAGGTCACTTTATTGTTCGTAAGAGTATAAGTTATTGTTAAGGGCTTCCAGAAATGGAAAGCGTGTCTTTCATGTTTCTTTTATTCCCCATGTCGGGCAATTAGGGTTAAGGGTATTGTAAGTCTTCCAGAGAAGTTTTCTTGAGTAGGATGTCATGTGTAGGGGTTCATTTTGGTGAATCGCCTTGATGTATTGTACTATGATGTTGTACCCGGTTTCCACGAACGGGAATTTGTGCCTCCTAGGAAATAGGAGTGGGTAATGAGATTTGTACCTCCTTTGGAAGGAGTGTGTATTCGAATTGGTTTCCTCCAGTGGTTGGAGTGAGTTTCTTGTTTTGTGTTCTCCTTGGATTGGAGAGTTTGTGTTGTCTAGTTACCTATGGTGGTATCGTGCCTTGTGTGTTGTCGATAGGAGAGTGGCTCTTTGTGGGGGTCCGGCACACAAAGGGGCGCCAGGGTAACCTACCTAGAGTTTAATTAAGTGATAATATAAATGAATTAATGGGGGGGCTTTCACACTAATAAAGATAAAGGATATCTCTCTCATGAAGCAAGTGAATGATAAGGCTCGAGATGAGATGGGACGCATAGTTTTGTGTGAGGGTCCGGCGGTTGGTAGAGGCAAGCCAGGGTAACCCAGGATGGGGGTCCAGTAGCCTAGGAAGGTTGAGCCAGGGTAACTCATGGCAATTTATGCATGACACTCTTCCTATGTCGACGGTTAATCAGTTATTGTGCGATGTACATGATCTTTTGTTCTCTGGAAGCATTGTAACCTCATGTTAAGTGATATGGTGTTTGTAGTTGTGTTAAGTGATATTGTGATTGTAGTTGTTAAGTGATATTGTGTCTGTTGTGATTAAGTGATCATTGATTTGTCTGTGGTTATTGTTGGAAGTAGTCTTTGATATTACGTCTTGAGTTTCGTTGGTGCTTGTGATTATGACTTGTTGTATTCTGAAGTGGTGTTGTTGTGCCTTTGGATTTGTCGATGTTGAGTTTCTAAGTGGTTTTGATGTTAAGTTGTCTATTTGGAGTTAGTCTTTGTGATTGTTAAGTGTGCTTGGTTGGGGACCCTTCCTTGTCTACTCTCAGCACGGGGGTGGTTGGGTGGAACGTGCTTCGCACCCCATTGGGTTCCCTCTTCTGTTGCAGATGTGTCTTTTACTTGCAGGTTTTGGCGGATGTTGATGATCCAGTGTCCTTATGTACCAGATTGATGTATATACTTCATATGTAATGTATTCATTGGTGTATTGTCTCCCACGTGTGTTGGGATGACCTTGATGTGATTTGTACATGTAGTTATTGAGATGTATTTTCAGACAGTTGTATTCTTCTATCATTGGGATGTAATGTTTATTCAGGCCTTGTATTTATTTAGGATCTTTTGTTATAGTTGGTTATGTTGAATTATATCTATCGAAATTATGTAACACTTTATATCTTTTAATTCCATGTATTGCCATATGTGCGTATGTTATTAATATGGTTATTGTTTAATGGATATTTAAATGATGATATGGGAATGTATAGATTTACGTAATGGATTAATTTTTGTTATCTTATTATCGTTGTTATGGGTTAGTGTAGTCATGTCACTTCGTGTACCCCATTGGAACTAGTTGCGCCTCTTAATACATTGTTATGTTATAATACTTAAGTATGTCATTATATTCTTTTAAAAAAAAAAATTGTTCCGTTGTTTTTAGTTCCTTTGGGGTTCGCACGGAGGGGCGTGACAATTTATGATATGCTTAGACTAACAGATCTATATTATGATGATGTTATGCAATGCATGTGAAATGATTGATGTTTCCTATGATGTATGATATGTGGTATGTTGATGGTTTGTAGATGCAGGATGGATGCATGATGGATGCATGACGGATGCATTGGCGATGATGATGTTAGCACGAAAATGAGATGATGACAAGAGGATCCAACAAGTCCATGATTGGTTAAGACTTTATTAGAGATGGTGATGATAGATGATGATGGTGATAAATGATGATGATTTTCTTATCAAGGATTGGGATTTTCAAAGGGTCACTTACTTTATTTTTGATAACACGCCTAAGTACGATGCATCAAGGTATAAAGGACCAGGATGGCGTTGTACTTAGTGTGATGGACTTTGACTCGACAAACAGATAGGAGTATTCTTGTTCACACTTGACATACAGAAACCTTGCTAGGGCGTACCTAACAAAGCAAGTATTCACCAAGTTATATTACAAGAGCGTCCAACAAGCACAGCAGAAAAAAGATAATGATCGTTGCCCCATTCCTATCTCTCTAAATCCTTCATTCGGATATCATCGAGAGGTCCTTGGAATGAGCGCAATAAGATAAATCAAAAGAAAAGATCAACTACACAAACAAGTCAATGTTCCTCATACCTCTAGCCAAGGGGATGTGTTTTGATAGGATAAGAATCCAAGGTGATATCCAAAATGATGCCCATTGTCGGAATGATATATCCTAGGACATGCATTGTGGAGGATGATGATGGTTTAATAAGTTGATTGATAGGCTGTTGAGATAAGGTTGACTGACATGTTTGCGATTGATCAAGAGTTTGATTTTGTGTTCAATGGTTCGTTGTTTCGATTTTGATTTTACGATTGAAGATTGATTTTGCTGACTGCTATGATTGTTTTTGTTTGCGTTGCCAAAGGATGGAGATGATGATCAATTTATTATGGATGATTGGTTATTGTGGGTGAAAGTGAGATGAGGCGGATGGATTTTTTCAAATATTTGGATTTTTTTGACGTTTTTGAAATGTTTTGAGGCTGTTTTTGGTGTTTTTGGATTTTGCGATGTTTTGGGATTTTGATGTTTTTTGAATGTTTTTGGATTTTTGATGTGATTCGAATGTTTTTGGATTTTGATGTCTCGGGGGCTGATCAAAGATTAGCCTTGCCTACGTTATATACGCGAGACCACGTAGATTCGACCGCTTGGACCGATTTAGATGATGATATACATGATGAGATGTCAATTTATTATGATCGGACTCCTATAGGACTGACCTAAATGTCTCGGGGATGATCAAAGATCAACCTTGCCTACGTTTAAGCTTCGAGAGCAATGGTTCGATTCCAATGTTTTTGATGTTTTTCTAACTTTTGAGTGTTTTGGATTTTGATGTTTTGGATGTTTTTGGATTTTCGCATGATTTTGACGATTTCGATATGGATATGTATGACGATATCAATGCTCTGTTTAGGATTTTGTTTGAAACCAAGCTAAGGTGGATGATCAGATCGGCAGATGATGATGATGATAACATTGTTGAGGATACACAACAATGCAATGATAGTGTTATGCAACACAAGGATTGGGAAAGGATTGATGATGATAACATTGTTGAGGATACACAACAATGCAAGGGCTGGATTGATCAGGATTGATAATGATAACATTGTCGAGGATACACGACAATGCAAGGATAGTGTTAAGCAACACAAGGATATCCCGAGATGATGATTTTTTGATTGGATTTGATTGATCATGTTTGATGAAGCTTGGTTTCAAACAAAAGATGTTTGGATGATTTGATGTGATGTTTGACGTGCAGCTTAGATGCGACTGATATCAATTGATGTTTGATGAAAGATTAAGACCGATAAGGAATGTCTTCTCGTCAAAATGTGCCATGGGCTAGTGATTCGGATTATGGCTCACAAATGCTTTGACCAATTTGATTTCATATTTTCCCATGTTCGGATCACCACATAAGTTGGAGGATATAGACCAAGATTTATTCTCGAAGCAAGATGTACATATCTGCCCCCAATGTCTAGCAATGTGTGGAATGTCGCGAATGGATGCTTGGATAGGTGTATGGATGGATGGATATGCAAAGGATTCCAAGGATTATCTTGCAATAAGATAAGGTGCTTGAATAACGAATGCTCATTTGGATAATGCTTCATGGCTTAGATATGCTGCATAGGATAGGATTTAATGAAAACGACCCATATCAAGATGTTTACCATAAGCAAGCATAAAAAAATGCCCCAAAATTTCATCAATATCAAGATAACTTGGATGATGGATGTAGATGGATGAAATTGGATTGGATCAATGGTTTATGGATAGATGGATTTATTATGGATGAGATGGATGGAATGCTCAATTTATTATGGATGGGATGAGATGCTTTCATCTGAATTGGCATACGTAGATGCTCTATTCTACTCATGACGCCTGTTTGCCAGGTTTTCATCATGGTCTTGTCCAAAGCGCCACTGTAGTGGTTTTCACTAGAGGACGATTTTTATCTTTACTGTTTTCAATCCTTTTTCTAATTTTTTTGGATTTTTATGATTTTTTATTTTTTTGTATTTTTCTGAAAGATTCATGCTGAACCACCTGGTGGTGTTGACGTAGACGCTTCGTCATAATGTGCCATCGATATCCTGCTTGAAGAAGTTGCTTTAAGATATCGTGCACTTGAATGCAACTTTGGGATTCTTGATCGGCCGTTTATACGGGGTTAACTCTGTCTTGGTGCGCATTATGCGATAGATTGCCTTCTGAATCCTTATGATGAAGGGTGTTGCCAATACACGGTCAATGTAAGAATTGGATATTATGTGTGGAGGCGTGGATAGAGTGTGTTTAGGGATAAGAGATGGATTGGTTGACAGTTTGGAACCTTTGACTCTCCAAACTTGGGAAGATGAGCAATGATGGGTGGATACGAAAGTGTGCATGGAATTAGGACCAACTGCTTGATATACTTTGTACGTTGCTTGAAAAGCCTGCTTTTTCTTTTGCAGACATCTTTGATGGATACCTTTCCCTCTTTTATTTTGCCCCACAGTTTCTTTGACTGATGGAGTTTGATAGGGATGATCTTTCTTTGTGTTCTTTGGTATCCATATGTATTTGATTTGTCCATTATGCTTCTTAGCTTCTCTTGATTTGATAACATTCTTTGTGTTTTGATTCAGATCTTTTTTTTGAAGTTGGTCCCAATTCATGGATGGGGTGATGGGTGGATGAAGAATCGTGACGTGGTTGGTTGTAGTATTGACACTAGCTTCATCATAAGGACTCTTCATACTCCCTATGTTGACGTTTGCTTGAAATGAAGTTGCCCCCAGTATGGTGATAGTATCACCTTTATTCATTGATTCTGCTTGTTCGAAGAGCTCTTGTTCAAAATGCACTCTCTGATCAATGATCTCTGTAGACGACATTATTTCCATTTGTTGCTCTGTTATCTCTGAATGTTCTATCTGACTTGTTTCCTTGGACAGATAATGATGGATATCTTTATTCATGATGTCCTCAATCTGAGTTTGGGACATATTTGATCCTGATGTTGACAACTCTGTTTGATTGTAGGAGTTAAGAATCTGCTCTTTTTGTGTAACAAAATCTTGTTCTAGATGAAGATCATCTACGTGCCCATCTATAGAAAGCATCTCATGGGTAGATGGAGGAGTATGTGCTACATGGATATGATCATCTTGCATGGATAAGAGAGTGTTCATTAGATTATTGTAGTATCTTGAAGATACAAATTCTTGATCTTGATTAATTTCAGAGTTGCTTTCAACATGCTTTAGATCAAGTTTTTGACATGGGCCAGCTTCAAAGGATGGATTTCTTACAAAGGGTTCTTGGACATCGTTATTAAACATGGGGAATGGCTCAATATCCTCAAGTGTTGAGTTTAGGGTTCTTTCAGTATCTGTAACCATGCGGTCAAAGGGGAGCAACATGTTTTGAAAAGACCATTGCTAAACTTTGGTGAAAGATTTTGATCATGCTTTGGAATAAATTTTTGAGATATGTCCTCTAACTCATAAGGCGATGTAGAGACATTTTCAACATGATCATAGGTGAACTGATTGTGCATTATGTCAATTGGATCAAATAACCCTAACACTCCTTGGAAGAGATCACTAAAAAGTGGCTCTTGATGTATGGTGAGTTTATCATCGGATTGTGTAGATACATCCTCAATGTGCTCATCGATGGAGCAGTTTCGATCATTGTTTTCGACAACTGCGGTGGAGAGATTGTGAATGTCTTTGACCATAGAGTCAAGTGATGTTGATATTTCTTGAATTGGCTCATTGTCGAGTTTTGTTGGTGGATTTTGATCGTGATTCAAAAGTGACTCTTGACATATGTTGATTTGATCATTGGATGAAGTAAACGTGTGCTCAGTGATGGATTGATCTTGATCCTTGTTTTCAATAGTTGTCATCTTTTGTGTTTGTGCTCGTGTTGGTTGGGTAGCTTGAGAGGCTTAGGCAACTTGAGAGGATTGTTTCACACTTTGAGCTTGTGTTGCTTGTTGCATGGCTAGATATTGTTGGAATCCCTTTTGAAAAGCAGCTTGTTATGTCGCGTTGTATTGGATTGATGTGGTGGAAATTGGTGGTGGTGGGGGTGGTGGTGGATTCGAAATCATGTTTGATGTAGTGACAACTGTTTGAGATATGGTCGGAGCGATCATGGTAGTGAGGGGTTGAGATGTGCTAGTGGTGGTTGGAGTGATCGAAGTGATAGAGATGGTTGGATTGACCGAGGTGATAGGTCCTTGGGAGACCAAATTTTGATTTGGGATCGATGTTGTTTGATTAGATACCATCCATTGGTGTGATGTCGATGGTATACTTGAAGGATTTGACATGATGGTTTGATTGACGTTAGGTGGATTGTTTTGGGTGGATTGATTAGCGCTAGGTAAAGGGGGAAGCCCTAAACCAAGGCATGATGTAGGTAATGGTGGTGGAGATTTCCCTTGGCGCAATGCCTCAACTATTTTGGAAAGTTCCGCAATTTGATCTCGCCAAATTTGTTCTTGATTTTGATTTTGACTCACTTGATATAGTTGATTTGGCTTGTGTTCAAGTAGTTTTGGCATGCATGCTTGTGGTTTTTGAATGGGATTATGGGAAAATTGACTTTGGATAATGTTCTGATTTGGCATGATAGGATGAACAATGTTGGCATTGGGGATCATTTTTCCAAAGGTTTCTGAGTTAGGATTCATGTTTCAAAAACTTCCACTTGGTACATCCACATTTGGTTTGTAGGGATTTGGTGGAATGACGTTGCTTGTTTGAAGACTCATGTTTTGATTGTTTGGAGAATAGACTTGTAAGTTTGGACTTTGATTTAAATCTATCATGGGGAGATGTGTTCCAAAATTCAGATTGGGCATACTCACATTCGTTGTGCTATTGCTATTCGTAGGAGATAGTGATCCTATGTATGGATGTGAGTTTCCATAATCCCATGATTTCGTGAGGCTTGGATAGTTTGGTTGGTTTGGACCGCTCATGATGTATGAATCTAGTTTATATTCCATGTTCTTCTTGCATTTTGATCTTGTTGCAAAGGTAACCTCTAAGGTTCTTAGGACCAATGACGATATGGAAGATGAAATGTGAATGATATGAGTGTTGAACGTTTTAGGGATTTTGAATCAATGCTAGACTTAGGGCTTGATTTTTTGATTGGTTTGATTTGGATGATGAACTTGTAAACCCTAAGATGTTGGATGTGATCTTAGGATGAATTTTTTCAAAGGATGGTTGATAATTTAACTAAGTGTGCGTGGAAGGATTCATCCAAACACACCTAACTAAACAAATGATTTTGATTTGGTCTAGAAATGTACCCAAGTCTAGGTAATGATGTTTTCAAAGCTCTTAAAGTTGTTTGGATGGATGGGTTGATAAATGTTTGGATGGATGATGGAAGTTTTGATGATCCTAAGAGACTTAGAGAGACTTTGTTTACTAGGCCAAGGTATTGAAGAACACACTTTTCTCTAAGAGCAATCAAAAGACAATATGACCAAAAGATATCAAGCACATGTGTGGGGTCCAATTTGTTATCTTTGCTTAATGGCTTTATTTTACAAAAAACACTCTCTTTGATTAAAGTTTCAAACTAAGATACCAATGTCTTAATTTCCTTAAACCCCACAAGATATTTTATGTGGAAATTCAATGAACTTAAGGCAAGGGTTTTCCTATTGTTTACTCAAGAAGACAAATTGAGGTATAATCCAATGCTTAGGAACCTCTACAGACGTGAATCCCCAGGGAAAGCAGTAACATATGGATTGAGTCAATGATATTTGTCTTCAAGAGGGTTTGAAATTTTGAGAATCATGTTGAATGTTTGTTTGCCAAATGTTTTCGAATACACACTGTGTTTTCAAACAAAGAATAATTACAAGCCCTATGGATGTGTAAGACTATATTTGTTGGATTCCCACTTGGACAAGTCCAGCTACGCTTATCCCTAGCGGATGGTTAGATGCTTGACCCCACTGGCTCCCCTCCACGGCTCATTAACGTCAATCGGGGCAGCCAAGCATCAACACCCATGAAACTCCCATGGCATGCTTTCCATCTCTACTAGAAGACCGTAAGAGTGTGGGGTGGCTTCAGAACGACCGTTCTTGCACCAACAAATAGATTAAGGATTTTGGAAAATTCTAGCACATAGGTTCTAGTAAGGACTTTCCGTTCGTGGAGATTGACCCATACGGCAAGAGTCCCCTTTCGGATCCATCTTGTCGGAGCCAACCGCGTGATTATGGCGTTTAACCAAAACCCTCATTTATATCCCACCTGGAAATACTCTTGGCTTTAGAGTGTTACCGGTTGAGTCGTCTTGGTGAGTACTTTTTCCCAAGGCAGGCCCTCTAAGATAAACAAAAGCAAGCAAAGACACACAACCGTAACTCGATCGATCTTTGATGGCACAAAGAAAGAGAATGTACGCGAAAATGCCCCTACTCACACTTGCACAAGATGTTCAAATTTTAAGCCCAAATTGAAGTGTTTCAAAGCAATAAAATGTATTTTGAGTGTTTCTCTTGCACCCTAGATCGCACGAAGCACAAGGGGAGAGGATACGTACTCAAAAGACAATCACACAATTCAAACACTTGTTCGTTTTATAACCTTCAAAGCAATTGTGAATTCATTTTAAGCACCAAATGAAATATGAAGATTGCTTGTTCAATTTTTAACCCAAAACGAAATCTAGTAAGTTTGTCCTAAGATTCATTTTAAGCCATTTGCAATGAAAATCAAATTGTTCGTTTTAGACCAAAATGAAAATTAGTGTTCTAAAACAAAAGATAAACAATTTCGTGAGGTAGTGTTGATCAAACACTTAAAGTGTTAAAAAACACATTGTGTTTTCAAATAAAATTTCCCTCCCGTTTTCGTTTGATAGCTTTCTTTTTCACTTTGTACCTTTTCGCCTTCGCTTTTCCTTTGTTTGTACCTTTTTCACTTGCCTTTGTTCGCTTTTGGTACCTTTCACACCTTCGTTTCTCTATAAACACCACAAATAAGATTCATTTTAATAACAAAATAAGATTTGGCATTTGGTAATCAAATCTAATCAAAGAATAAGGTTTTAATTTATGATCAAATTTAACACCAAAGCACTTGTGTTGGTTATTTAATGCATGTGATACAATTAGAAGTCAACTTTTGAGATGACATTTAGCTGCCCCTGTGAGAGATAACCTGCAAATAATCAAATCATATTTGTGAGAAAGTTCAAGATTTTTTAAAATCGAAACAAATGAATTTTCAAATCTTTGCAGTGGGAATGTTTATGAGACAGTGACAGCAGATTTTTGCAAATCACCAATCAATCACTGCTATCAATGCTACCGAAGACTTTATATCATGAATAGAAGCTATCAATGTGTATGTGCATTGGATAGTGAACTATATCAGCAAGACCTCTGTCAACACGTGTAAAACCAATGCAGATACGTAAGCTTGGAATTGAAGAAAAATAGTGCAACACGTTTGTTTCAAAATCATAAATAGGTCGAGATGGCCCCGTCCTATTCTAAGTTGGAGATTTTGAATAATGCGTTAATTAATTTCAAGTAGGAACAACTTGAGCACTTGTCCCAAAGCACCATAGTCTTAAAGCCAAGATTCTGAAAAAGATATTGTGGGTGAGCATCACTATTGTAACAGCAGGTTTTACATCTCCAATTTGATGACCCTAACTCTACATGCCTTCCAAACTTCTATGTCTCCAATTTGATGAGCTATTTCCTTTAATTGGGCATAACAATAATCAAGACAATCAGCGTATTTTACTCCCTTTCCACCTCCTGTTCAAAAATCTTGTCAGAGACATGTATTTCGATATCAAACAAAATCATCACAAACACACATTGAATGTATTTGGCATATAGAAACAAAAAATTGCGTTTACCATCATAATTGTAAGACCTTTTAAGCAAATGCAGATGGCAGGTGTGAGAGACTTTCAAGAAAATGCAACTGCCAAGAAACTTTCTAGCACCATAATGTTAGTTGCAAGGCTTTAAAAACTTTTAGGATAATGCAATTGCGGGTGTAAAACCAGAATTTTGTAGCCTTTGACGCTAAATTAGATGCTATGGAATAGGGTACGAACATCCATAAAAGAAAGTATTTGAAAGCAGCTTATTGTCAAACGTAGCTGTTGAAGCGCCTGGCAGACATATAAGTGAAAATGTGGAAGCATAGATAGGGCGTTTGAAATGTTGACAGTGAGATGTGGAAGCACAGAAAAAGCGCGTGAATCTTTACACAAAAAATGTGGCAGCATAGATAAGGCATGCTTACTGTGTCTGGAAGAATGTGAAAGTATAAACAAGGTATGTGAATTGTTTAACAAATCAGAAATATAAACAAAAGCGCGCAAACTTTTTGACAGTCTGCCTCTCTGAAATGTGATCTCATGGAATACAATGTTTGCAAGATATGTCACAAAATCCTCCTACGTAATCACACTAAAGCTGGCAGGTAGAGTCTTTTCAACTTATGATCAAGTAAACATTAACTGTGCAGACAACTACAAAATATAAATTTTCCAGCATATTTAATGAATGGTAATAAAAAAAGAGGATGACTGGGTGGCTATGGATGGCTGCAAGTGTATCGACCATGTGAGTGGCTGGAGTAAATGTCATACCTGTAAAATAAATAAAAAACCTCTCACAGTTGCATCATTTATCATGATAAAAGTGATGATTTACCAGATGGTCCATAGACAATATGTACCTCTATATGACGCTGGTAACCACGAGATTTTCCTGAGCTAGTTAATTCAGAAGAGCTGTGATGTCACATGATTCCTAATTTAACACATATAACTAGTGTTGGGAGGCATTGGGAGGTGTAAAGAAGAAGACAGTGACAGAAACTTTCGAGTTAATGCAACTGGCAGGTGTAAAGCCGAATTCCACAACCTATGTTATCATCCTTCCAGCCCGCGCACAAACAGATGTTATAGCTTTTTTTCCATGGGAGATATGTATGCAAAATACGGAAGCTTACACAAGGTATGTGAACTTTTTCACAGGATTCCTCAAAAGAAATATGGTCTTAGAGAATGAAATGATTGCATGATACGCACCAAATGGACTTGAAAAGGCTTTAGAAACTTTTAAGCAAATGCAACATATTGCTTTGGCAGACATGTACGCAAGATGTGGTTGCACAGGCAAGGCTCGTGGAAGCATAGACAAGGCATGCGAACTACTTGATAGTATTGAATGTGGAAGCAGGGACAAGGCACGTTAACTGTTGACAGTGCGCCTCATGGTCTCATGGAATGCAATGATCGCCAGACCTGCACAAACAGATTCAAAATGTAGACAAATCTGCGCACAATTTATTCTTAGCGTTCCTCAGAAAACAACGCTCCTCTCAAAATCTGCAAACACAAAGATAATAGCAACAGGCTTGCAAAACTTTGATAGCGAGAACAAAGACTCTTCTGATGCACAAAGCTTGGAGTAAGGAACAAATGCTTTATTTCATTGATCTATTGTTATCTTAACTTATACACAGCTTCTTCAAAACTCTAATGGAGATCTATTGTTTTCTTTAATGCAGATCGTTCCCCAATGAATGATGAGAAAACTCTACATGATGTGCCTCCATTAACCAGAATGATAACAAAATAAAAGACCAGTGATATCAATGCCTCTCAAGCAAATGCAGTGACATTACTCATCAAGAAATACAGCTCACAGTTAATCTAAACCTCATTAGTTTTTATAAAGTAAACATGAGATGCAGTCAGCAATAAATCAACATGAGATGCCAACGAATAAAGAAAACATGAGATGCAGTCAGCAATAAATCAACATGAGATGCCAACGAATAAAGTAAACATGAGTGCCCTCCCTCTAGCGCCATTTTGTGGACATCAAAATCTGCAAATGGTCAACAATTTTAACATAATATCATCATGTTAGTCCTTTGCAAAACATTAGATTTGAAATCCCTATGAAATACTTGACTATAATGAAACATGCAAATTAGATAAACAAAGATGATCAAATGTAAGCATATAAAAGCATAGTCAAAACTCTATTCCATAGTTGGATTGGTGTCACATGTGCTAGTGACCCTTTCCCAATCCTTGATCAAAGTTCAAATGATAAAATGCAAATGGAGATGGTGGAGTGATGATGAACAAGATCAAATCTCAAATGAAGAGAGTAACCTTGCATGAAATTGTGGAGGATTTGCTCAAAGATGAAGCACCTATTTAAAGATTTTCAAAATGCCAAGTGTGGAAGAGGGACCAATGTGGGATCAAAAACAAGCCAATGAGTTGAGGACACTTGTCATCATGTGATTAGTTGATGTGTGTGAAAGATTTGGGAAGAGTGCCCAAGAGGGGGAAGTTTTGAATTCAAATTTGCAATAAATTTTGAGAGCGGGACAAGAAAGAAGATCAATAAATGCCCTGTTTGACTTGTCATGTTGAGAGAAAATGAGGTTTTAATAAATCAATAAAATTGATTTATTGTGCAAGTGGCTAGATCTAGATAATGCAAGTGGGATGTGATTAGCATTAGATTAGGATTAGATGAAGATTATGCTGATTTAATGCTGATTAGGTGAGTTGACATTTTGGACTTAAATTTCTGATTTATTTAAATCAGAAAAGGATGAAATATGATTTAGGATTTAATTTAAATGGCTTTTTGATTTATTTAATTAAATGGATAATGCAAGATGAAGGTTGAATGATAAGGTTTATTTGATAAATGAATGGATGAAGATGCACTTGATTAATTGATGAATGGTCCTAATGCGACATCTAATTTGACTGAATCTGATCAAATGCATAATGTGAATTTTGCATGTCTACACATCCTTCAACACAAGATTCCCAGATGTGGTCAATCCAAGGGTTGCGTCATCTTGCACCAAATGCTCTCTGTTTGCAGTCCATACCATATGTAGGTCATCTGGATCAGTATAACCAATCTGGAGATCATCATAACTAGTCTGGTAGATAACAAAAAAACTACAAAAGATTAGCCCGTGTCATAAGGAACAGAGTAGCAGAAGGATCCACATCCAAACCACATGATTTTACCGCCATAACATAATGATTAGAGTACACCCGAAACTGAGGTAGCAAGAAAATGTGTATGAGATAAATGCTTATTGACAGAATAATTTTACAAAGATATTTTTACTATAAAAAACTATGGAAATGATAGATGAGTTTGAGATAAAAGATCACCTAAGGAATTGATTTTAAAAGCTTTGACACGAGAAAGAAAACCAAATCTGCAGCAAACATAAATTGCCCTTTTAATGAGCTTTCTAGGATTAAAAGTATATTGAGTTTACCTGCAAATAAACAAAAAAAAGAGAAGAATATGGCTTACCTATGATAAGTCCTTCACGATCTCTTGTTATTCTTGTCCTCACGATTCCTAGATGAACAGAATTCGAGGTGACATTTGCCTTCATTTCCTGCAATTAAACCAGAAACTTGTCATATTATCGCTTATGCTATACAAAGCCTCAGTTGGGTGTATAACTAAAAGAGAATATCGCATTAGATTGCAGTCTATAGGTTGTACCTTGAGTCTCAAGGAAATTTCTTTAGTATGTAGAATATTTGCCAACTTTGATTCACCATATACTCGCGTAGCTTTGTACCTGTGAAGATTACAGAAATAAGTAGGAAATCGCATATCAAAATTTGTTGAATATTTTTGGAAGAGGTAGCTATTGGAAAGAGAAGTAGAGTCCTTAAATTGTTACCTTTTTGGATTGTTTAATTGGCCGAACTGAATTCCATCCTTGCTCAGCCAGCTATGAATGACAGAAGAAACATTCACTATTCTTCCCTGAATGCCTATCTCCTCCGCCATTTGAAACATTTTGTTCAGTAGCAATCTTGTCAAAAGAAAGTGGTCTGCGTGTACACAACACCGTTTAGAGCAGAGCAAGCATTAAAATTAATTAAAGATACTTGGCCAAGGAGAGGCCATTACCAAGATGGTTAGTGGCAAAGGTCATTTCAAAGCCATCCTCTGATAGTTCGAACTGGTGACAAAATTTTCCAGCATTGTTTCTGCAAATTCTGTTGTCAAATACACCGCGGTTTATAATTCCCAAAAACATTTAAACCATGGAAAGACTAATTTACTTGGTACTTACATAAGAATATTGAGCGGTAAGCCAAGGGATTTGAAGTTCGCAAAAAATCTTCTTATCGATGTAAAGGAGCTGAGATCCAGTTCCATCACTATGATCTCTGCTGTGGGAGTCTCTTTCAGAATGCATGCCTTTACATCATGGGCTACCTTTAGATTTCTAGCAGGGATTACCAATCTTGCCCCTCGCTTGGCTAACACTCTCGCTGTTTCAGCTCCAATCCTCGATGTTGCGCCTACAAATAAGCAAAACAACTGTAAATCCCTAGATGATCTGGTGGAATCATTATTGCAGACTGTCTAAGTGAGGCGTTCACGGCACACATTCACCTAAAAATCTGATGATTTTACAGCTAGGAGATTTGATTTTTTGATATGATCTTACAAATATGAGATTCAATTTGACAGCTATGAGTTTTGTATTAAATTGCAACTCTCCCATGGAAAAAGACTCACAATTGAAAATTGTTTTCTGTAGCCGTGAAGAGGTTTAATGTCAGCGTGAGACAGGTATGCCAGCTATGTGGACTGAGAAGTCCACAATAGAAGCCTATCAGCTAATTACCCTTATCTCATATATATCTAATATAGGTTATCACTATCTATATATTATTATGAAAGGTATGTTGTATGCATGGCATGATAATAATGGGTGAATGTACCGAATTGGGGGTGAAAAAAGTAGAAAAATGATAAAATTTAACTACATGTTCATATTACACTAAATATCAATGCCTTATGGATTGGTAAACACTAAGCTATAATATGAACGTGTTATATAATGTGCTTACTAATGGATTCATAAAAAACTATTATTATTAACATGGTTAATGTATACACCTAAAAATGGTCTAGATAATCTAACTAA
Organism: Sequoia sempervirens; assembly: GCA_007258455.2. Classification (NCBI taxonomy): domain Eukaryota; kingdom Viridiplantae; phylum Streptophyta; class Pinopsida; order Cupressales; family Cupressaceae; genus Sequoia; species Sequoia sempervirens. The sequence goes on along the minus strand of VDFB02358134.1, from coordinate 92,881,539 downwards.
TTAAATATGATTTATTTGATTAATTGATGCCTTTAATTCCTCTACTATTAAATAAATATAAATATGTATTTATATAGTTCACGTTTAATTCTTCTAGCTTTATTATATTATTTCCTCTTAATTAAATAAACAGATTTAATACTTTGTTTTATTTAATTATCATTATCAAATTCATCTATAATCATCTTATATCTTAATTATCATTTCATCTAAATTAAATAAACAAGTTCACATACTTTGATTTATTTAATTATCATATTTCTTCCATATTAAATATTTAATAAACATAGACTTCTATAATTTGTTTTATTAAATTAAATATCTTCTTTTCCTAAAGTAAATAAATCTAAATATTCAATTGAAACATATTCTACATCTAATCATATTCACCTACCAAATTAGATATAAAACATCTAATTAATTAAACTTAAATCTTCACAAGCAAATTTGGAGACAAATTGGAGACAAATTTGCAGGAAAACTTCTTCATCTTCTTCCATTGATTCTTCCTATCCTCTGGCTGAATGTTTTTGTGGGGAGGAACAATCTCCATAATCAACTTAGGCTTCTTCACCCTTCACCATTCAATTCTTCAGATCAAATCCAGACCTTTGCTTTGCTGCCCCTTCACAAATATGTTGTTGGGAATCTATAAATACAACCTCTTTTCATAGGAAATGGATCCCAACTTTGTGCAAAATTACTCTACAGAAATAGCAATTGAGCAATCAAGCATCTTAGCAATAGAAATTATCATTTAGCAATAGAAATAGAAAGCATTTTAGAATAGAATCAATATCATGGCTCTTCATTTAGTTGCATCATAGTTTACTGTAACTTCTTTTCATCATGTTTCATGTCAATTTAGATTAAAATAACTTCATCATTATCATTTAGTAATCATCATATAGGATTAGATTCTTGCATTTAGCAGCATCTCATTCTCTAGATTGGCATTTTAACAGTCATAATTCTTACAAAATCTGAGAGCCTTGTGAATTAATAAATCTTTGGAGATAGAGAGCAATATGGTGCTTTCAATAGATTCTTTCTTTTAACAAGTTTAATTGTTGTTTGAATATTTGATATAATGTCTTATTGATTTTGTTGATTATCATTTACTCACATTTTTATCATCACACATAAATTGGCACCCACTGTGGGGCCCAAAAAACCCATTTTTAACATCTTTTTTTGAAAAGTACGCTTGCAGGCTTCTAACATGTTTTCTTTTAGTACGATCGAGAGATTTTATAGTGCATGCGACAGATAATTTAGCACATCCAAGCACTATTCCAGTGCATCCAATGAATACTTTAGTGCATTTGATGACTATTCTAGTGCATCCAAAGTTTTTGTTTCACCAGATAGGGAGTTTTCTTTTGGTGCATAGATCTATTCTTTTAGCGTATCCATAAATTTCTTTAGCACATAGATCTGTTATTTTAGCTCATTGAAATGTTGTTTTGGCACATTTAACTACTGTTGTGGCACATCTATTTACTTTTCTAGAATTTTAAAAATTTGAAGTCTAATCATTCTTTTCTATCATCCAAGTGCGAAATATGCTTGTCAAAGACAAATTGGGAGACAAACATATGTCGGTCAAAGACAAAATTCACAAAAATTACTAATGGTGTTTGCAGGGTTTCAATTTCAATATATTCTTCTTTTTCCTTTGGTTAAAATAGTGAATCTAGATTAATTAATCAACTAGTTTGAGCCCCATGTTTATTGTGTTTCGAAAGCAATAATCCTATGCTCTCCCCTTAACTAGATGATTAGAATGCTAGACTTGTTATCCTACTTTATAAAATCCTTTAGAAGGCCTGTCATAGTGGGAAAATGTACTCACCCTATGGGAATGAGCTAAGTGGGAACAACCAAAGCCAGGTTTTCCAACCCACTATAATAAAAAGTAAATCTAGGGAAACCCACATTCAATGGAAATGTGTAAGATAACCATTCCCAAAATATTTGTTCTAAAGATTGCAAGGTCTCCTGAGGGATTTTATCATTTATCGATCTAAACGGATACCCTATCTACGAACTTTAAGTTAGTATCTCACTCTCTTAGTTTCCGAACACTTTTTATATCATGGTGCAAGGGGAGGGAAGAATTTTCCCTCAAGACACTCACCATATAACTATTAGAGGCATTGGCCAAAAGTGGAGGATTCAACATTGGTTAAGACTCGGGAAAGGAAAAAACATGGGAACCCTCTAGGAGCTGATAGGGTTGTGTAAGTTGACATAGTTGCAAGCTGTGGGCTATGATATTCTAAGTGACCTACTTGAGATAGAAAAGTGCTTGAATTGTTTGTTTTTACATCAAGACCTATGGAAATTGAAAGAATTAGACCAAATTCTAGAATACTCACTACATGTTTAATACGTAGAATCTAAAACAACTATTTACAATCTGGCCTTTGTGTGTGAAGTCATTTTTCAAAGGTATCATCCAACTAGACCACAAATTCCAAAATTTTCAAGCAAAACACATATCCAAAATACTCACTAGTTAGAAAATTACAACTTGGAGTTAGTTTCCTTTTACTGAGAAAAACTAGAACAAACAAACAAAACTGTGAACATGACATAACTAGAGCACTACATGGTGAAAGGTAAAAGTAAGTTGGTTTGCAAATTGAAGAAATTTTTGTATTGCTTAAAACAAAGTCCTAGGATGTGGTACTAGAAATTTGATACATATGTGTTGAGTTTGGGATTTGAGTGTTCTAAATCAAATCATTGTGCTTATTATAAAAATGATGGTGATTGTTTCCTATTTATTGGATTATATGTTGATGATATGTTATTTATTAGTAGAAGAAAATGTATGATTTCATAACTAAAATCAAAACTTGCTGCTAAATTTGAAATGAAAGATCTAGGTACAACTAAACACATTCTTGGGATGGAAATTAAAATCAATAGAGTGAATAGAAAGCTATGGCTTGGGCAAAGTAAGTATGTTAATTCAATTTTACAGAGGTTTGATATGCAAGATTGTATACCATTGTGTGTTCCTATTTCAGTTGGAACAAAGTTATCTATTTCAGATTGTCCAACATCCCCATCAGAGATTGAAATCAATGAGAAAAGTCCCTTACAAGAGTGCAATTGGAAGTTTGATGTATGCTATGGTTTGTACTAAACTAGGAATTTCTAAGTAGTGGGAGTTATTTCTAGATATATGTCTAATCTTGGTAGAGTTCATTGGGATGTAATTAAAAGAGTCTTCAAATATTTGTGCGGTACCTTAGATTATTCATTATGTTATCAGAGTAATATGACTAAAGATGAAATTTCCCTTGATATTCATGGTTATGTGGATTCAGACTAGGCAAGAGACGTTGATAGAAAAAGATCCACTAGTGCTTATGTGTTTACTTTATTTGGTGGTGCAATTAGTTGGATGAGTAAGTGATAAGCTATGGTTTCTTTGTCCACAACTAAAATAGAGTATATGGTAATTACTCATTCTTGTAAACAAGCCATTTTTCTTAAGAGACTATGTTCAGTTATTGGGATAGTTAAAGTGCGATATGCTTAGCCAAGAACTTGACATTTCATGCTAGGACTAAGCACATTCATGTATAGTATCTTTTTTTAGAGATATGGTTGAAGGTGGAAGGGTGAAGTCGGTTAAAGTATAGACTTTGATGAATGTTGTTGATTCTTTAACCAAGTCTGTGAGCACATAGAAGTTAAGATGGTGTTCAGAGACTATGCACCTTTCAGCCCCTAGCAATTAAGAGACAATGTTTACTTCCTCCTATTGCTCTTGCAAGGTGTTCAAAAATTGGGAGATTTTTTGGGAAAATGTGTCTCAACCTTGTAATTATAAAGGTTATCATTGATAGTATATATTATATATATATATATATATATATATATATATATATATATATATATATATATATATATATATATATATATATATATATATTTCCCTTAGGGGCGGCGGTGGGAACAGCCTCAGCCCTTCCCACCAATGCCTCCCTCTTCGGCGGTGGCTGTGGGGTAAATAACCCCTGACCATGAATAACACAGGGTTTTTTTTTCAATAAAAATTTTATCATAAAAGTTTCCGTATGGAAAATTCGCGTATGGCAATTAAAATTCAAATAATAATATAAAATAGTGAGTTCCATTCTCAATCCAATTTATATATGACAATAAAAAAATATATATATAAATATATGTATATATATGTATATATATATTTATATATATATACATATATATATATTCATATTCACAGGGTTTTTTAGAAATTTCAGAGGGTTTTAACAGAGAAGAAAAATAAACTTCTGGGGAAATTGGAAAAACTGTAAAATTTTCACAGTACGGATAGAAAATAAATTCAATAAATCCCATTCTGGGAATAAACAGTAAATAATTTTTTTTGAAAAATACAGAGGATTTAATTTTAAGGAAATTTCTTTCACAGATATTCTTATCAAAACAACAAATTAAAACCACAAGAGGAATACCTGATTTCTCGAAGCTTTAGAAATTGGTTTGGTGATGAGAACCTCTGTTGCCTCTGTTTCCTGTAGCCTTCCAAAACTTATTTGAGAACCAATACCCAAATTGCAAACCCAAGAACTTCCACAAATTTTCAACAATCCAAAAGCATATACAAAAATTTAACCAAGCACTGATATTTTTTTTGTGAAGAGCAATAGAATAGCCTCTGTGTTTTCCCAGATCCCAAATAATATCCATGAACAACCTCAACCATAAACAATCAATGCAACTGCCACACTTGTCGAGAAGAAGAAAAATATCTTCAACCACTTCTCGGCAATCTTTTCTTTCAAAATTTGAAATTTCAATTTACAAAATTTATTTACTAATTAAAAACACCATTTTCTAATATTCAATTAATTTTAAATAAAATCTATTCACACTTTTAAAACAATTTAATTTAATTAATTAATTAATTTAATTAAATAAATTTAATCTTTATGATCAAACCATTTAACCAAACAAACTAATTAATTAGTTAAATAACATGCAAAACTAATTTCTTCAACATTTAAAAATTAATTTAAATAACAGTAAATTAAAACATAATAAACTATTACTAAAAAAATTGACATTTTTCCTTTCAAGAAATTAAATCAAACAGAAAAGTACAAGACAACCTATGACTCTAAACTAAAATAGACGATGTACTATGACCGGGTTATAGACTAGCCTAGGATGAACCAAACTACTACCTCCCAATCAACATATCCGTTGAGTCTTGACACGCTCAGACCTGAGTAACCAGGTGGAGTCGATGTCATGTACCTGCAATCCTGCAACCAAGCAATAACATGCATATATATATAAACCATTGTATAGGCACACCATGCGAAGAAAATCACAGACATCACAGGGCACTCACAAGCGAGTGATGTGATTCCGTTCTCCACATCAATACACATCACATCAGATTGACGAATTAAATAACTGTTAGTCCATCATAAACATACATATAACAATAATCATCTGAAGGAAAACATCAACGCTATATCAAAGCATATCAGAAATCAAATATCGTAGTACAATGTATCATCACGTCATAGAGTAAATCCACTGTTGCTCAAAACTAGTGATCAAAATATCCAAACCAAGTACCAAAGTCTAATAGTATAAAAACATGCAACCAGAGAACATAAGCATAAATGTAGGGGTACTACATCCTCCCCCTAGGATCAGGCTTGCTCCTGAAAGCCTGGGAATAGATAGGGATAAAGTTCCCTCATGTGTGTCGCATCCTCCCAAGTAGCAGAAGCCTCATGGCTAGGATCCCATTGGACCCTCACCTGATCAACGTCTCGACCCCTGAGATTGAGCGTCCAGCGTTGTAGAATGGCCATGGGCTCCAAAGCCAGCTTCCCGTCCTCTACCTGTAACGCATTCCAATCAAGTACATGAGAAATGTTGGGATGATATGGTCTAAGAACTGACATATGAAAAACATCATGAATATGTGACAAACTAGGTGGTAAGGTGAGTCGATACGCCACAAGACCAATTCTCTCTAAGATCTCAAATGGCCCAATGAAATGAGGCACAAGCTTAGAGCCTTTTCCATAATGGATTGGACTCTTTCGCGGTCGCACTCGAAGAAACACTCTATCACCAACAACAAACTGTCGGTCGATCCTATGTGCATCAGCATACTTCTTTTTCCTATCCTGTGCTGCTATCAAATGTTCTCTAATACGGTCAACCTATTGCTCCATGTCTCGAAGCATCTCAGGTCCAAGTAATGCTCTATCCTCAAGTCGATCCCAACTCAATGGAGTTCGACAAGGATGACCATATAATGCCTGAAATGGTGGCATACCTATGGAACTCTGATATCCGTTATTATAAGTGAATTCTACTAAATATAGATAATCCTCCCAACGTGATTGTTGGTCCATTATGTACATTCTAAGAATATCCTCTAATATTTGATTAACTCTTTCCGTTTGTCCATCGATTTGAGGATGATATGTTGAACTAAAGTTCAACTGTGTACCTAGAGCATGTTATAATGAGGTCCATAGGGCTGAAGTGAATACGAGATCTCTATCAGAAATAATCTTATGAGGAATCCCATGCAATCTAATGATGTCCTCTATGAATATCCTAGCTATGGATGAAGCATTGTAAGATGATCCTACTGGTGAAAAATGAGCTACCTTAGTCAACCGGTCCACAGTTACCATAATGGCATCATGTCGACATGATGATGTAGGTAACCCTACAATAAAGTCAATGGAAATAATATCCCATTTCCATTCGGGAATGAGATGTGGCTGCAATAACCCAATAGGATGTTGATGCTCAACTTTGACTCGCTGGAATTCAAGATATCTTGATACATAATCAGCAATATCACGTTTCATACCAAGCTAGAAATACAATTGCCGTAGATCAGCATGCATTTTCTTAACCCCTGGATGAGCTGAGTATGGAGCTTGATGAGCTTCATTCATAATTAATGTACGAAGACCCTCGAAATGTGGTACATAAATATGACCAAAATGCCATAATATACCATCTGATTCTAGGACATACCCTACAAATCGACCTTCTAAAGGTCTACCAGATTCAATCTTTGACCTTACTTCCTGATACAATCTATCAGTAGGAAGTGCTGCTAATATTTGACCTCTCAAATCTACTTCAAGGGTAGTAGCAGAGATCTCATGTCGATGACAACTAAGAGCATCAGCCACTACGTTCTCTTTTCCTTGAACATGTTTCACTTCAAAATTGTACTCACACAAGAACTCCATCCACCGTCTCTGCCTTGCATTCAAGTTAGGTTGTGTGAAAATATATTGTAGACTACGGTGATCAGTATGAAGTTTGAAATGATGACCTAATAAGAAATGCCTCCACTGAATTAATGCATGCACTACCGCCGCTAGCTCTAAATCATGAGTGGGATAGTTTAATTCATGATCTTTGAGTTTGCGAGACTCATAAGCAATCACACGCCCATCTTGCATCATAACTGCTCCCAAGCCCTCTAAGGATATATTAGTGCAAACTACAAAATCCTTAGTAGGATCAGGAACAATCAATATAGGTCTTTAAGTGTCTGAAAAGCCAACTAACACTGCTCTGTCCAAACAAACTTCTTCCCTTTCCTTTGAAGAGAAGTAATAGGATGACCGATTCTAGAAAATCCCTCAACAAACTGCCTATAGTAACCAACTAGACCCATAAAACTACAAACTTCACCCACATTAGTAGGCGCGGGCCAATCTACAATAGCTTGAATCTTTGAAGGATCCACAACAATACCTTTTCCAGATATCACATGTCCAAGATATTTTATCTTAGTTTGAAAGAAGTCACACTTCTTCAGGTTCGCATACAATTGATTTTCCCTTAAACATTGCAATACCTATCTCAAATGTTCTTCATGTTCCTTCATGTTTCTCGAATAGATTAAAATATCATCAAGAAATACAAGGACAAAGAAATCAAGGTATGTACGAAAGAAACCATTCATTAAACTCATGAATACTGATGGTGCATTCATTAACCCAAATGGTACTACTGTGAATTTGTAGTGCCCATAACGAGTACGAAAAGCAGTTTTATGAATGTCTGCTTCGGCTATTCGCAATTGATGATAACCCGATTTCAAATTGATTTTATAGAACACATTAGCTCCCTTGATTTGATCAAAAAGATCATCGATTCTAGGCAAAGGATAATAATTCTTAATCATAACCTTGTTCAATTGATGATAGTCATTGCACAACCTAAGTGATCCATCCTTCTTTACGAAGATGACAGGTGCTCCCCAAGGGGAAACACTTGGACAAATGAAACCCTTTTCTAATAGTTCCTCTAACTGAATACAAAGTTCTTCTAACTCCTGAGTCGTCATTCTATATGGAGCTCTAGATATAGGCTCAGCTCTAGGAACTAAGTCAACTCTAAAGTCAATATCTCTCTTCGGTGGCATTCCAGGTATGTCATCTATGTCAGCAAATTCCCTAAGAATAGGATGATCATCAAGAGATACCTCTTGACTCTCACCTTCTTCCAAATCAGTGACGGTTGTTGCAAACAATTGACAACCCTGACAAAGACATCTCTTTAATTGCATAGCAGATATCATCCGCAAAGAGATAGGTCTTTGAACACCCATAATTTCCACTTTTGCACCTACATCATTAATGCAACTAACTATCTTAAGTCGATAGTCAATCATAGCATGATGAGATGCTAGCCAATCCATATCTAAAACTATGTCATACGGTCCTAAAGGTGCAACATATAAATCTGCTAAGGTAGTTAACGTACTAATTTTAAGTTCTCTACGGCTACTTTCACCCCAAAGGCGAATTCAACCTGCCACTTACCACCTTGTTTTACCACCACTAGACCACAACGGTCTACAATGGTTGATGAAATAAAGGAGTTAGTAGCTCTAGAATAAAAAAGAATGGAAACACTAATACCATGTATCTTACCTGAAGTCTTGACCACTGTGTTCTGGTGATCAGCTTGATGGTCATTAACCATAGAATATATTGTATGTGATCGTCCTACATCACCCACTGTAGGCTTTGAAACTATAGGTCAAGGCCCAAAACTAGTAGAACCTCTCATCGGACATTGCCTAGCAATGTGTCCCTGTTGTCCACACAAGTAACAACATGTGCCTCTACCAAATCCTCTGCCACCCGAAGGTGCATTGGATTGCTGGAAACTACCTCTACTGACAGTAGACTGAGAACTCTGCGTAGGCTGATCCTGCCTGTTGCACTTGTTGCGCCACCAGTTGCAACCCTTTCCTGTTTGTGGACTATTACCTTGTTGTGGTTGTGAATTATTATTCTTTTTAGGTGTACGTTGTTGTTGTTGCTACCCACCCTTTGAGGGTGTCTATTGGTTCCTAGAGGAACCCCCTGTCTATGCCTGTCCACCTCGTGGACTAAAACCTACTGTAGGAGTGCTGCCAATCTGTACTCCTATGTGACCACCTAATGCCATAGCAATATTCTCTTCCACTATGCGAGCCTTCTCCATTGCAACTTCCATAGTCTTTGGCTCAAAGACTCTGACACCACCACTAATGCTGGCGTTTAAACCCTTGATGAAGTGTTGTACTAGCATAGGCTCATCATCGCCGATACCAACATATTGCTTGAGTTCATAGAATCTACATTCATATTGCTCAATAGAAAGAGCCAACTGACATAGATCATGGAACTTGTCAGCCCATCGTTGCCTCCAGTGTTCTGATAGGAACCGCGCTCTAAACCTCTCCAAGAACATCTCCCAAGATACTGACCCAATATCTAAGTGGAGCTTCTACTCCTCCAGGCGCCACCAAGTAGAGGTGAATCTTCTCAGATGTGTGATAGCACATCTTGCATGGGTATTGCTTCCATAAGGGTGCATGGCGAAGCATCTACCCAAATCCATTAGCCAGGTCTCAGCCTCTAATCCACCTCCTGTACCATCAAAGGTAGGAGGGTGTGCCCTCAGTAAATCCCTCATGTGTCCTACAGTAATAGCATCTTGATGCACTATATCATCTGCTCTCCTAGGAGATCTATCTCTCTCTCTGACAAACTCCTGCTCAACTTCCTGTCTAGGTCCAAGTCGAGCTAGGACCTCCTCTAATAAAGGACTTATCTATGAACCCTCTACTCCTGACTGTTCAGGATTTTGTACCTCATTCCTCTGATCCAACTATTTTTCCTGCTCACTCTAATGAGGGCTCAGAGGGGGAGTAACCTGAGGGATTGGCCCTCGGCCTCCACCTCAACCTCTACCACAACCTCTTCCACCTCGCCTAGGCATGTTCCTACACATAAAAATAACGAGTCTTAGATACTAATCAACCAAGGCTAACAGATAGCGACACTACGTACTAGCTCAACCTAATGGGCTCATGATTACCCAGAGCATCCAGTGTTTGTAAACCTGGCTCTGATACCAATCTGTAATGCCCCGTCATAATAACCTAAAGAATGTTGCAATTGTGTATAAGGGTGAAATAATTTTTTTTTTAAAGTAATAATACTAAGTTAATTAGTTGCATATATTCGTTAAGTTACGCGACGTTACACTACTTTGAGTTTCCATAGATGACTTTAGTATTTCGTATTGCACATATTTAATTAATCATAAACTTAAAAATAAACATTGCATAACATTTGAGATTCCATTCAAGATAATATAAAGTACAAACATGTTTCTTACATTGCATTTGAAAAGATATTACAATACTCATCCATCTAATGAGGTAGATTGAATAATAATTACAATTACATTTACAATGTTCACCTCATATACAATAGAGGGATATTTTCAAATACAAGATTTACAGTAATGCAATAAAGAAAGTACATCTGTATCCAAGTACTAGCTCTCCATCCATGAAGCTCTCGTTGCCATGATCATAAACTGGGGACCCAACGGAGTAAGGTGCACGTTCCACCCAACCATGTGGTACCCGTAGGTCCACCCCCCATGCTAGGAGATAGTAATATGGTTACCTAGACATAATCTTCTAACCCTAGACACAAGTACATTACTAACTGATGGTTACCTTGCTTCCAGATTTTAGATAATCAAATGTACTAAGTACTCAAGGTAAACTATTATTTTAGGTTGAGTGTCATCACAATATTGCAAAGGTTACCCTGGTGTTTCTTCCTAGGTTCTGGCCCCCAACGTGGGTTACCCTGGTAACCTCTTACGAAACCCAGCCCCGATTGCATACTATTGCGGAATCAAATGTCTCTTGAAGAAACAAGACATCAATTTTCCATTCTAGGCCTTCTCATCTTATACTCAAGACTGAACTAGCTCAAGAGTCATTAAGTGAGGCATAAACATCTTGTTAAAGATTTTAATTCTAACTACTGTGTTATTTAGTTATCACTGACTTACTAACTCTTTGTAAGTTACCCTAACACCACTTTGTGTGTTGGCCCTTACAAAAAGCCACTCCCCTAAACATAACAAAGGTATACTAGTTTTCTTGACAAAGGTTTACAAGGTGTATAGAAATACAACAAGAAATTCTACACTTTTCATAACGAACAACATTAACTATGTTTAGAAAATCAGGTATCTAAACACCATGCAAATACCATGTACACATCCTTAGCCAACACATGAATTCAACTTAACAATCCCAATTCCCACATTTAACAATTTGTCTAGAAGACTTGTACATTTAAGTCATTCCCAATTTGCCCAACAAGAAACACGATATAAAGCAAATTGAAAATAAATGTCTAGCATTCGGATTTATTAAATCCAATCATTCATTAGAATCAACAAGAATTGATAGCATCTTAATTGTAATTCTTTTCTCTAACAATAAAAGAAATTGCATAAAATTATTCTAACTTTAACTTCCTCATTTTCACATAAAAATAAAAACTATAATTTTCTCAATCAAATTTTTTTAAAATAAATGTAAATTTTTTTTAAAGAAAATTATTTAAAAACACAAATATATTACAATTATATATATATATATATAATTATTTATATTAGATGATAAAAAGACCATTATCAAATTTTCTAATTTGAATTTTTAATAAAACCATATATACTGTTCCCATATGAAACAGGGTTAATCTTCATGGGAATTCCAGAGAAAATTGTATTTAATAAAAACCCTAAGTCAAAATTTATTTAAAACTTTGGCTGTTACACTGTCGTCCTTAATGGAGGTTGCGGCACATATAATGACAGTCACTGGCTCCCATATATGGGTGCCAACCTGAGTGGTGGGGCGGTGCTGGGGCTACTCCCACTGCCATCTCCCTTAGGGGCGGTGGCTGTGGGGTAAATAACCCCCGCAACCATGAATAACACAAGGTTTTTTTTTAATAAAAATTTTATCATAAAAGTTTTCGTCTAGCAAATTTGCGTACGCCGATAAAATTCAAATAATCATATAAAATACTGAGTTCCATTCTCAATCCAATTTATATATGACAATAAAAATATATATATAAATATATGTATATATATGTATATATATATATTTATATATATATACATATAAATATATATTTATATATATATACATATATATATTTATATATATACATATATATTCATATTCACAGGGTTTTGGAAATTTAGAGAAGAAAAAAAAAAACTTCTGGGGAAATTGGAAAAACTGTAAAATTTTCACACAATACGGATAGAATTTCATTTCCAATTGAATTCTAATTTTAATTCAAGAAATCTAAATTTCATTTCCCATATAACAATAATTTCCCTTCACACAAACTCATATTTCCAGAAAGAAAAGAAATTCAATAAATCCCATTCCAGGAATAAACAGTAAATAATTTTTTTCAAAAAATACAGAGGATTTAATTTAAAGAAATTTCTTTCACAGATATTCTTATCAAAACAACAAATTAAAACCACAACGAGGAATACCTAATTTCCCGAAGCTTTAGAAATTGGTTTGGTGATGAGAACCTCTGTTGCCTCTGTTGCCTGTAGCCTTCCAAAACTTTTCTCGAGAACCAATACCCAAATTGCAAACCCAAGAACTTCCACAAATTTTCAACAATCCAAAAGCATATACAGAAATTTAACCAAGCACTGATATTTTTCCCGTGAAGAGCAATAGAATAGCCTCTGTGTTTTTCTAGATCCCAAATAATATCCGTGAACAACCTCAACCATAAACAATCAATGCAACTGCCACACTTGTCGAGAAGAAGAAAAATATCTTCAACCACTTCTCGGCAATCTTTTCTTTCAAAATTGCATGCATTTTTAATTTATTTTAAAATTTGAAATTTCAATTTACAAATTTATTTAATAATTAAAAACACCATTTTCTAATATACAATTAATTTTAAATAAAATCTATTCACACTTTTAAAACAATTTAATTTAATTAATTAATTTATTTAATTAAATAAATTTAATCTTTATGATCAAACCATTTAACCAAACAAACTAATTAATTAATTAAATAACATGCAAAACTAATTTCTTCAACATTTAAAAATTAATTTAAATAACAGTAAATTAAAACATAATAAACTATTATTAAAATTGACATTTTTCCTTTCAAGCAATTAAACCAAACAGAAAAGTACAAGACAACCTATGACTCAGAACTAAAACAAACGATGTACTATGACCAGGTTATAGACTAGACTAGGATGAACCAAACTACTACCTCCCAATCAACATATCCGTTGAGTCTTGACACGCTCAGACCTGAGTAACTAGGTGGAGTCGGTGTCATGTACCTGCAATCCTGCAACCAAGCAATAACATGCATATATATATATAAACCATTGTACAAGCACACCGTGCGGAGAAAATCACGGGCATCACAGGGCACTCGCAAGCGAGTGATGCGATTCCATTCTCCACACCAATACATGTCACATCAGACTGACGAATTAAATAACTGTTAGTCCATCATAAACATATATATAACAATAATCATCTGAAGGAAAACATCAACACTATATCAAAGCATATTAGAAATCAAATATCGTAATACAATGTATCATCATGTCACAGAGTAAATCCACTGTCGCTCAAAACCAGCGATCAAAATATCCAAACCAAGTACCAAAGTCTAATAGTATAAAAACATGTAACCAGAGAACATAAGCATAAATGGAGGGGTACTACAATTAAACAACCTACAATTCAAAATTCTAGAAAGAACAAACAAAAAACCAAAAGAAACCAAACAAAAAACATGGACCAAGGAAATACATAAGAACACAAAAACAACCAACAACAAACAACCAACCAAGAACATATCTATAAAATTAAAGAAATTTAATCTAAGAACTACCAAAAAACAAACAATAATGAAATTAGATAAAATAAATACAATAAACGGATTTAAGAAATCCAAAATAGTACTAAGACATCCAAAACAGACAACCAAATAAAAAACATAAACAAGAATTTATATAGAAAATTAATGAAATTAAATAAAAGAAACAACTAACAAACAAACATTAATGAAAATAAATATAAGAACAACCAAAACCAACAAAAAAACAACTACAAATAAACTAATACAAACAAAAACATTAATGAACAAAGAAAACCAACACAATAAAATATTAAAAACCAACAATTAAAACCACAAACATAAAACCATGAAGACCAATACCAAGAAAAAATACTGACAATAAATGAACAAAGAAAATGAACAACAAAGAACCTATGCCAAAAAGAAACAACTACCTATAAAATAAAAAATCTAGAAGAAACAACCAAAACTAAAAGAAACCCAAACAAAAACCTAAACCAAGGAAATGCAAAAGAGTACACAAACAACCACTTAAACAAGAAAACTATACAAGAACCAAAATAAAAATTAAAGAAACTAAATAAAAGAATAACCAAAAGACAAACATGAATGAAATTAAATAGAAGCAAAAACAATAAAGAGGAATTAAGAGGTGCAAAAAAGTATCAAAATAACCAAATACAACCAACCAAACAAAAAACTAATACAAGGAGTTGTATATAAAAATTGAAAATAAATATAGGAACAACCAAAAACCTACATTAAAGAAAATAAATAAAAGAACAAGTAAAAACAACTCCATATGTACTAATGCAAACAAAACCAACAAAAAATAGAAACCACCAAGAAAATACAAAGAAACCAACAAAATAAAATACATAAACAAAGGCAAAACAAAAATAGTCACATACATATAAACATACATAAAAAATAAAAATAGCCACATATATATAAACATAAAAACCAAAACAAGGGAAAAAAAATGGATGAAAAAATGAACAAAACTCAAACTAAGCACAAAGAAGAAAAAAACCTACCCAACCAATGAAACCAACAAGGAAGAATAAATAAAGGAGCAAACCAAACCACAACCAAAGCCCAAGAAATAAAATATGTAGAACCAAATTAAAAAACACACCACACTAAAAAACCAAAGGGGGCTGACAAGGAACAAATGCAAGGATGAGACAAGGAGCTAAGAAGTGGAAGGGGGATTGGAGGATTTAAGGCTACCTAACAAGGGACGCCACGATTGACTCAACCTCCACCCCTCATCATGATTGAGGTTTAGGGGGTGATTACTAATTTTGATGGCCTCTTTGAGTTGTCTTTTGAAGAAATTGTCTTCTTTGACTTTATTTATCTAAATTTGATAAAATGAAAGGGGTTTATTGAAAAAATTGTCAGATTTCCACCAATATAAGATATTTTAAATATTTTGAATTTAATAGATAATCATTATTGATTTTCTATATATATTATGACTAAAGTCTTGATTGATAGGATGATTGAAAAACTTCTATAATTTTCAAACTATTTCACATTTTTTGAATCCGAAAGATGCATCACATTTTGTGCTTCCCATACTATAGGATTAAAAATTTGAATTTCATAAATTTTTGACCAAGTTATGGTGGTAAGAAAAATACGTTTTAATAAATTTGAAAAGTTATAATAAAAAACTTATAACTAATTGTTTACTTGCAAAAAAATTATAAAAAAATGCAGCACATCCAGAGATGTGTTCTCTACTTATATTGAAAGTTTCAAATGTTTTTTTTCTTGTACTTAGGTTGGTAAAACATACACCTGTTTTTTTTTTTTTCCTAAAAATTTAGTACTATTGCATTGAAATTTCAAATTTTCACAAAATAGATTTACTTTTTTCCAAAAAAGGACTAGTAGCTTAGAAACTACATTCAATTTGCTACAAATTCTGTTCTTACATATTTTTCAAATTATGTTAATAACCTAATCAAAATTTTATGTCAAGTTGCCTAACTCTATTTTTTTGAATTTTCATTACCACTTAAGGGTCTAGTTTGGACCCCCATAATCCAGCATTGACTCTTTAACTGGAGGAAATGCAATTAACAATATTAGCTCAAACTAAGAATGTTGTAATAATAGGGTGTTGGCAAGAAGTTGAGTCCACTTTTTGGCTAAAAAGTGGAAGTGTTTTCCTTGATATTCAAAATTTGTCACATTTGACCTTAAAATTTGAAGCACTTTGAGATGGAATCTTAAAAAAAGTAACTGATCATAAAATGTAGTACTCGGAGTCTAGTTTCCAAATATGTAATTTATTTCAATACCTAGATGATACGAATTGATCTTCAATAGGCTTTTCTAAAAACCTCTATTTAAAAGTCACTATTTTTTACCATACCCTGCACATGTACACCATCCATATTTTGACCTAAATAATTTTATTTTCTAAATCATTTTGGGAAAATATTTGTAACTCACTAAAGTAGTTTTTTGATATTTTTTGTAATTTTTTATTGAATATTTTTTTGTTAAATTTTTATTGGCCATATTTGTTATTTGAAAAATCATTGTGTGTCACATATAAGATGACCTAAACTCATCATTTTTTGATTTTTTTTCAAATTGAAAATAATTTTTGAAGTATGTTTTTGTGGAATTCATTTACAAAAAAATATTTTAATAAAAAGTTATTCAAATACTAAAAAACCCCGATATTTCAAGTTTATGGTCTAGTTTCATAAACAATTAATAGAAAAATAGAAAAAATAATCTAATTGTAAAAAAAAAAAACATATTTGGAATCTACACTATCTCATCTATAATGGTTTTAATTTTGTCAAAAAATTCTACAAAAAATGTCTTTAGACATATGTCCAAAGTCACTATTTTCTTGTGATATTGACATGACCTTCAAGTTGCAGGTCAAACCAGGCTCAAAGCTTAGGTTTGGGTCCCCAAGACTTTTCCTGAATAGAAAAATAAGGAAAAAACTTGACAAAAAATTCAAATTTGAAGAAACGGGATCTAGTTTACAAAACGAGATCCCATTTAGTAAATCAAGATCCCATTTTGATCTTGTTTCATTTTATTTATTATTTGGACCGTTCAAAAAGAAACAGGGTCCTATTTTATAAACAGGATCTCGTTTACTATGGGATCTCAATTACAAAATGGGATCCCATTTCTTTTCTGACCTTTTTTTTTAAAAATACTAGAAAAATGTTACTGTCAATTCTGCAACTTGACATGTACGACTGACATCAACAATTTGCCTATTTTCTATCAAGTTTTTTCTTTACAAGGTCTTTAACTTTCAATTTGAATTGAATTTTTAAAAGGAGGCATCATTGGAATAGTTTTTGAGTGGAATTGTGTTTGTTTTCTACTCATTTGAAGGAGGAAAAAAAGAGGAAGACTTTCACTATTGGCATTCATTTGTGCTTCAAAATTTTGTAATCATGGGTTCACAAGCTCGTAATAAGAGGAAAGATAGGAAGGTTGACCCCTAAAGAAATTGAAGGAAAGAGAGAGGAGGAAAAAAGAAAAAAAGATAGAAGAATGAGGATTCGATCAATAAATAATGTTGAAGCATCCAATTCTACAACTATTGAAGATAAAAAAATTGAGGAGACAATGGATGTAGACAATGCAAATTTTTAAGAGGTTAATGTGGAAAATAATACAATTATACAATCTAGTCCTGGTAGGTCTTCAAATCCCCCTTTCAATGATATGGAGAATGTTTCAATAGGCAAAAATCCAAGTATGTCTTCAAATCCACCTTTGAATGAAATGGAAACTTTGTTTATAGGAGTTTTAAAAGAAGATGGATTTAATGATGTTGACATTGATAATCTTTGTAGAGAAGAATATTTTAGACAAATTTTTGTTGAAAATGAAAATGAAAATGAAAATTGTTTTGTTGTTGAAAATGAAGATGAAAATTGTTTTGTTGTTGAAAATGAAAACGGAAATCATTTTGTTGTTGAAAATGAAAATGAAAATCATTTTGTTGTTGAAAATGAAAATAAAAATCGTTTCGTTGTTGAAAATGAAAATGAAAACCTTTTTGTTGAAAATGAAAGTGAAAACCATTTTTTTGATGAAAATGAAGATGGAAATGAAATCGTTTTGAAGTAGAAAATGAAAATGAAAATCTAGGATGTGATGTTGAAAATGAATATATATATATATATATATATATATTTAAATTGAAAGAGATGTTTTGGTAATCTTCCTGGTAAGATTTCTTGGAGACAAATAAGAATGCATGACAATAGGTTACACAAAGAATTTTTTATTGTAAAAAAAAATCATTTTAATGTCAACTAATGATGCAATTGCTAAGAATGTGAAAAATGAGAAAAGCAATGAAAAATTTAGGCATTTTTGTTAAACTAAGAAGAAAATATCAATCACTAAAACATGCTATGTCTATTGTTTCTAGTGCAATTGAGCCTATTGGAAATAATATTTGATCTAAAGATAAGAATGCAGCAAGACGAGCTATAATTTTTTTTTTAGTTAATAAAGCAACTTTGAATAAAAGAATGGTAAGAAATATTAGTGAAATTCTAAAAATACATAGTAAAACATTAGTAAGAGTGAAAAAGAGAAGAAAAGTATAGAAAATGATCCAATCAACCAATGTTGGAGTTTTAGTGGTCAACTCCTGAGGTCTAATATGAAATTGAATGTTGAAATCAAACCTTTGATTGAAAAATATTGGCATGATAATACTAGGGTATCATCTAATGCTAGAGATGTTTAAAATTAAGAGTGGGGTCCAAAGTTCGTGATCCTCATCTAAAACGCCTATTAGATACAACATAAATTGAATTTTATAGAAAATTTTGTGGTGATTTAGTGTTACTTGGTAATATTAGAATAATTCAAAGATCTTTTGAAAAATGTAAACATTGGTATGTGAAAATTAATAAGCATGAATATCTTGTTGTAAAATGCATGTTCAATTTCATTATTATTATGATGTTTTTCAATACATACATTGTACTTTACATAATAACATGATTATGCGGGAATGTGGTATTAATGTGTTACCTAAAACAATAAAGGAGCTTATATCAAGTTTATTTTGTGAAAGATCTAATGGGAAATTATTTTATTTAAGTTCATGTATTTCTAGACAATGCACTAGTTGTGGCAATCTTTCATTCTTAAGAGTTTGTATGCATGAAAGTGTTGAAAATGATTTTGGAAAAAAATTAGTGGATGTTAATTGATTTAAGAATGTTGACTATTCTTTAAAAGATGCAAAAATTTGGAAAGCATTGTGATTTAATTGTAGAAAAAATTAGTGTACATGCATTCATATCAGAATTTAAGAGTAAGATTATACCAAAATATGTCAAGCACTCTCAACATGCTTGATGGATCGATGGAAAATTATGTGCATGTAGAAACACATTTCTAGTTGGAACTATACTATCAATGGTTGATTGTGCAAAAAACTATACTCTAGCTCTACAAGAGGAAATCCAATCACAATACTACAATTCAGTGCAAGTGGCCATGTTTGTTCATATTATTTACAAACATGTAGATGCTAGCATAGAGGATGATAGAAAAGTTTTGAGGGCATATCATTTTTATTTGAGTGACAACCGGTTACACTTGTCAGAGATTTTTCAATACTATTTCAATATATTTTACACAAATTTAAGAGAAAGAAGAATCTAGATGACAAACCATCTCATATGGCCAAATAATTATATGGGACAGTTTCAAGAATGTTGGAATGTATGTTCTATTGGTTAACTGCGGTTCACAAGGAACATAATTTCCAACATATGTGGAGTTTTTTTGAAGTTGGACATGGTAAAGGAGAACATGATGGAGCTAGTGCATGTGTTAAAAGAATTCTCACTAGAGAACAATTGAAATTTGAAGATACAGTAAAATTTAAATATGCATGTGGGATTATGGATTGGTGCAATACAAGATTATCTACACCTGGATCAAGTGAGTACTCTATAGTTCATTGATTCTTTTGGTTGGTTGAAGAAGAGATTATTCTACCTAGACTTGATTGTGAGACACTTAGTGGATCTACTAAATGACATTTATTTAAGAGTTTTAATGCAAGCACATGGACTATCAGGACAAGGGAGCTTGCATGTTTTTGTCAATTTTTTATTTCAGGAGATTGGGAAGCATGTGAGAATAAAAAATGGGTTGAAGAGTGGAATAACATATCGTTAACACCCACACAAGCACACAATCAATATGAAACAACAATTGAAGACAATGATCAAGTGTTTGTATCAAACAACTATAACTGTGTTTCAAACCTTGTACAAGAAGGTAATTTAATTCAATTTACTTCATTTTATTTCAATTTGTTACTATTTTTTAATGCTTTTATTTATTTATATACATATGAATGCATGCATGTAGATTGGTCAAATTATATGGCAAGTGCAAGTTATTGAATCAAATTTTGTTTGTAGGACATGTGTATGTTATTGCACCTAAGGAGAATGAAAAGGATATGGAATATTGGTTGGCTCGTTGTGTGGAGACTAAACATAAGTTACTAGAACCTCAAGAAGATGATGATGGGTATCATTATCCAACAAGTCCGATGATCCCCTTAAGACATACCCTTAAGAAAATTTTGATTAGAACAAGTCTTTGATCCCCTTAAGTAAATTTTGAGAACTTCTTTGATGATCCCATTAAGAAAAAATTGAGAACTTGTTTGATGATGGCTATCATTATCTAATAGGTTCGGTGGTGGTTGTTGGGACTTGGCTATGAATATACCTAATAAGGAATAATGGTTTTCCTGCATTTGAAGATTATGAAACACATAAGAAATTATACACTACTCACATTTGGTGGTGGAAAAAAATATAAAACTAGTGAGGTATCATGGAAGACCTACAAATAAAGAGCTATGGAAAATTTCTATGGAAGAGCATGAGATAATCATAGATACGTTACAAAAAAGAGAGGATGCAGATGGTACAATGGAATAAATAAATATAGGTAAATATAGTTTTAGTTTTATATTGTACTTTTAAATACATTAAATACATGTTTTGATATTGCAATATGAGTTATTAGTTGAAATTGATTTAAATTGTTCTTTTATATCCTTAAACCATCATCAAAAATTAATCACATGCTTTGAGACAAAAATGAGAATCCATGGAGATTCAACCTAGACAACATGGAATACTTGGTAAAAAAAGGTAATTATTAGTTAAAATATATTTAAATACATGTTTTGATTATATATTGATATTTCTTGTACATTAACAGTTAAAATTGATTTATTATCCTTTTTTGTATCCTTAAGCCATCATCACATTGATCTCATACTTTGAAATAAAAAGGAGAGGATGCAGATTCAACCTACAAATGTGTGGAATACTTGTAAATTTAGGGACAAGTTGTGTATATAGATAATTTAATATAAATTAAATACATGTTTTGATGATTTCATTGATATTGCATGTATCATTTTGATATGAGGTGGCATGAAGACCTGCTATATTCCCCACAATTCTTGGATTTTCTTGAGATGGCATAGCCACATTTTGTAAAAATTATTTTGAGTTGGCATATATGTACATACATAATTACACAATTACACATTTTGTGCAAATTTGTATACATGTACATACACAATTACACTCTACACTTTTATATATCAAAATCAATATTCTATATATTTTGTTCGTTAAATGTGCATGTTTTCCTACTTTGAAACTTTAAATTTGATTGTATAATCACTAAATATCATGTATATTATTGTTAAATTTGGTTGCCTTGGAAAACTTCACCAAAATTTGAGAACTTCTTTGATCCCCTTAAGACATTGTATTAGGATCCCTTAAGACATCCTATTACGACATAGATTAAATTAACATTGACACTTTTTAAATTGTATAGAATGTGATTGTTATGATGAGCCATCCTAAATTATAATACTTAATTATATCAATTGTGATTAAGTATGAGACATGTACTTTGAAGTATTTGATCCCATTAAAACGTCCTATTAGGACATATCCTAAATATTTATACTTAATTATATCCTTTGTTATGATGAGTCACCCTAGAGTCTAATACTTAATTATATCAATTGTGATCCAACATGAGACATGTACTTTTAATTATTTTATCCCCTTAATAATTCCTATTAGGACCCCTTAAGAAATCCTATTACGACATAAATTATATTAACATTAACATTATTTTTGTATAACTTTTGTGATTGTTATGACAAGTCATCCTAAATTCTACTACTTAATTATATCAAATTGCGATTAAATATGAGACATGTACTTTAAAGTATTTGATCCCCTTAAGACATCCTATTAGGACATATCCTAAATATTTATACTTAATTATATCATTTTTTATGATGAGTCATCCTAAATTTTAAGTTATTTAATTATATTAATTGCAATTAAATACGAGACATGTACTTTAAAGTATTTGATCCCCTTAAGACATCCTATTAGGACATCCTAAATATGTATACTTAATTATATCATTTGTTATGATGAGTCATCCTAAATTCTAAGTTAAATATATCAATTGTGATTAAGTATGAGACATGTACTTTGAAGTATTTGATCCCCTTAAGATGCCCTATTGGGACATATCCTAAATATTTATACTTAATTATATCATTTGTTATGATGAGTCATCCTAAATTCTAAGTTACTTAATTATATCAATTGTGATTAAATATGAGACATTTACTTTGAAGTATTTGATCCCCTTAAGTAATTTTTTTAAGAACTTCTTTGATAACTTAAAGCCTTGACTATGAATCACTAAATTTGTAAAGTACAAATATTTAAATGTCCTATTAATTTCAAACTTAATTTCATATTTGTATTTAATTTCACATTAATGTCCTATTAATGTCTTGACTATGAATCTTTTGTAGAGTAAAAATATGTCCTAGGATCAACTTCATATTAATTTCACATAAAATGCATAAATACACGTGTAAATTACTATTTAACAATAATAGACCATAAAATACTGAAATCAATAAAGTCCATGAAATAATATATTAAGTTCATGAGAATACAACCCATGAAATAATATATTAAGTCCATGAGAAACAATATATGTAGTCCATGAAATAATAAAATACAACCCATGAAATAATCTAACTCATGTTGTCTCTATAATCAAGAGATCTCTTCACACCACGTGGACTACCCAGATGACTTGAATCACTCTGCACAAGAGAAAGAAAGATGAAATTTTAGATGTAAGATGGCTAAAAATGATTTAATATCAATTTAATTTATAATTTTTCATAAAATTTAATTATTGTGAGGCTTCTATGCATGCTCTAGTGCACCTGGACCTGTCTCTACATGCTCTAAATCAATCTGCATAAAATAGAAAGAAAGTTGAAATTAGATGTAAGACGATTAAAAATGAATTAATTCAATTCAATTTATAATTTATCATATTTAAATTGTACCGTAAGTGGTTTTTGTGTATCCTCTATTGTAGGACCTGTCTCTACATGCTCAGCTATAGGACATGTCTCATGCTATAAAATAAAAATAATTTAACATGTATGAGCATATATATATTCAATTTTAAATTTAATTTAAGTTATTCACAATGTATACTTTGCATTTGACTTTCAATATAAGACTGCTCTACATGTCTTGGTTGAGGTGGTGTGACCTCATCAAGGTAGAAAGTGGCAGTAACAAAGTCCTACAAGGTCGGATTTAAAGCACATGTGTACTTGAATTTGGTTTATATATATATATTCAAGTGTGCACACATCGTGTAGAATTTTTTTTAAACAACCTGAAAGTCAGATGTCTCCTGAGTTGCCACCACAAAAAATGTGTGTTTGATCCCCATTCTCATGGTTGTGTCAACCTACATACATAGAGATAACACTTATAATATTTACTTGTACACGCACGTTTGATATATAGTGAATTCAAAATAAAAAATTATAAGCATAGTAACTTTAAATAATTTACAATATACATGTACCTGCACCTCATGTGAGATGCTTGACAATGGATTAGCACTCGATGGCCCCTCAGGTGAAACCTATGTGGAGGTTGATTGACTCCCTTGAACCAACATAAATATTTAAAACATATGTTCATGATTGAACTATAAATTAAAATGTCAAGTTAAAAAATTATTTCATATTATTTAAAAGTTTGAAATCAAAATACCCCATAAGGTTTTTTGAATTGTACTAGTGTCGATATATAAACTTGAGGAGTATATGATTCCCCTATGGTCAATGTTATCTACACCACATAATTTGATTGTTAAAACATTTCAATTTTTTTTTGATATATATGTTCATTAAAAACATGTGTGCTTAAATTTTTATTATAAATCCAACATGTACATGCATATTTATACCTGTGTCAAACTGTCTGCAAGGTCATGCTTTGTGGTAAGAAAATCAATGTATGAACTGATGTGACTAGATTCTCCACCAGAATCTCTATGTCCACTTGAACTAGGTGTAGCCTAATCAAGTCCATATCATAGCTGATGAAAATTGGTACATACATGGGGTGTCAACACTCATGGAGTGGTACTAGGACCATCTCCATAGAACGCTCCTCCATGGTTGTGGTCTCTAGGCTCCCCAACCACCATCATAGAAGTATGATCATCAAGGTTTCTTGCAAGCATACTCAAAGATCCTAATGCAGATACTACCGCACGATGATGCACAATTATAGGAATGACAGGAGTAGGATGATCTAAAAGAGGTTGGGCATGCATGAGGTGTCAGGGATCAACCCGTGCCCCTAACCTCTATTGTGGCATGCCACCACCAACACCTTGAAATGATTTAAAACCAAAATAATTGGGCTTTTTCCCCAAAAAAAACTCTACATATAATTTCCTCAAAAATTATAAAGGTACCTCTAAATTGGCATGTGGTGGATGGTCAAATACCATCCATCATTGCTCCCAAAAATGTGCAGTCATTTGTGGATGTATGCACCACCTCATCGATATTCTAGGTTTATTTGTAGGGATGGGTAGGTTAGTGATAGGGTCGACAAAAAAAGGTGCAAGATGGGATTTTGTTATTTTTCAGGTCTAAAATTTGTTTATAGGAGAGACCATATAAAAAAAATTATCTCATATCATCTTGCCATCATTGATGCCTATCTAAGTCCACATCGATGGACCTGATGGCATCAACAACATTTTGCATCGCAAATACAAAATTCCTCATGTGTGGTTGAATCAATGCTTTATTTTGAATAGCATTGATTTGATTATGAGTGGATGCAATATTGTCACTGGTTCGTGCTCACAAGTGAGCCTCATCGGATCCTAGAGGTGGTGGAGGTAGGATGTTATGAGGTGGAGGGGGTGGAGGGGAGGTGGAGGTGGAGGTGGAGGTGGAGGTGGAGGTTGTTGGGGAGGTGGATTAAGGATACCATCAATATCAAATTGATCCATGATATATATAAGTGAACTTGCAATAAATTATAAAAAATTAACAAACAAGTACAAAATTACAAGAAATAGTTAATTTTTGAATGTACATTAATTTTTTTAAATAAGATACATACACATACATACATCATTCAACTTGAGCATGTACATACAAATTTCAAACTTTAAGATAAATGTTTAAAATAAAAAATAGGATGTACAATGCATGCATACATCATTCAACTTGACCATATGTACATAGAAATTTTAAATTTAAGATCTAACTATGTAATTTTAATACATATACATACTAAAAAATAAACTTAAAACATACACAAAAAGTTCATTTATATCTAAGGCATGTCAATGAAAAAAAATTGTTAATGTGATGTGAAATCTCATTAAAAATTACATTAGTTTATTAAGAGAAATTATGATGGCTTAAGGGGTCCCCATAGGATGGCTTAAGGGGTTGTAATAGGATGGCTTAAGGGGATCTACGAATTAAGTTCGTAGGAGAAAATGATGGCTTAAGGGGATAAAATTTGGGGAAGTTTCCCAAGGCAACCAAATTTTATTAAGTTAAAATTATACTTTTTTTAAATGTATATTTAGGAGACCTAATTAATAACATATGGTGTCTTATAAGGGGTCCTAAGTATCTAGTTTTAAAGAGATCTATGGCTTAAATGTCCTAGGATAAAATGATGGCTTTAGGATTTAGTGTTTAGTGTTTAGGGTTTAAGGTTTAATCCCCTTAAACGATTTTCCTAAAAACCCTCTTAAACCATTCAATATAAATGACTTAATTGAATACAAATGAAAAAATCCCTACGACTCATTTATGTCTAAGGCATGCTACAAATGAAAAAACAAAAATTGTTAATGTGATGTGAAATCTCATTAAAAATTACATAAATTAGGAGAAATTATGATGGCTTAAGGGGTCATAATAGGATGGCTTAAGGGGATCTATGAATGAGGGTCCTAGGACAAAATGATGGCTTAAGGGGATAAAATTTGGTGAAGTTTCCCAAGGAAACCAAATTTCATTATATTAAAAATATATATTTTTTAAATGTACATTTAAAGGATGTAATTAATAATATATGATGGCTTTTAAGGGGTCATAAGTATAGTTTTAGGGGGGTCTATGGTTTAACCGTCCTAGGAAAAAATGATGGATTTAGGGTTTAGGGTTTAATCCCTTTAAAACATTTTCTTAAAAATCCCCTTTTAAACCATATTTAAATATATAAAGTAAGGAGTTGTTTTGATTCAAATATCTATATAAAAATTAATCATGATAACATTGTGATAGTAGTTTTTTATGTTGTTGATCATGTTATCATCAGTATTGAAGCCAAATAAATTCAAAACAAACTAAGTATATTAAAATATTTTAAGTATCACAAACTAATTATATCAAAACAATTCTAAAAAATTTCAAAATGTGTGAATATAATCCATCATATACCTCTAAAAATTAGAATTAAAAAAAAAACCAATTAAAAAGTCAATACAATATTGATTAATAGGTTATTTAATATTTCTTACCAAATTTTTGTCTCATCATTATACTATTATATTCATAAATTCAACACTAAAAATATCCATCCAACCAATTTTTTTATAAAATATCTATTGACATTTCATGCCCCCTTTAGATGACCCATCACTGATATCCGATTTGAGAGATCCTACATGGGCCATCTTGCATGAGTTTTCCTTGAGTGTTCCTAAAATTGGTTGTCCTAGAATTTTGGGTTTTCGGACTATCTCTTACTTTCTTTCTTCATCGCTCTTTCTCCTTCCCTTCCTTACCCTTTTTTCTTCTAAGTATTTCAAGTTTTGGCCTGCCACCTTACCCTTTACCCCTTACCAATTCCCTCTCTTCTTCCATTTTCTCTTTCTTCATCATCCTTCGGATTTCAGCCTTCCCTCTTGCATTTACCTCTTACCTTCGAAGGTAGATTGTCTCTTACCTACTTTCTTCATCGCTCTTTCTCCTTCCCTTCCTTCCCCTTTTTTCTTCTAAGTATTTCAAGTTTTGGCCTGCGACCTTACCCTTTACCCCTTACCAATTCCCTCTCTTCTTCCATTTTCTCTTTCTTCATCATCCCTCGGATTTCAGCCTTCCCTCTTGCATTTACCTCTTACCTTCGAAGGTAGATTGTCTCTTACCTACTTTCTTCATCGCTCTTTCTCCTTTCCTTCCTTCCCCTTTTTTCTTATAAGTATTTCAGGTGTCCACCTTCGGCCTTACCCTTTACCCCTTACTGATTCCCTCTCTTCTTCCATTTTCTCTTTCTTCATCATCCTTCAAATTTCATCCTTCCCTCTTGCATTTACCTCTTACCTTCAGAGGTAAGAGGTAAGTCTTCCCTTCAATCTCCAAAGATCAGTCTTCCTCCATTTTTTGCCATTCTTCACCCTGCCTTTTGGGTGTTGGTCATCGACCTTCCCCTTTAACATCTTCTTGTCTCCCTAATATCTTCCTTTCAAAAAATGATTGTCATGTTTTCATGCTTCAAGGGTAGGGCTTCCTCTGTACCTCCAACTTTCAAAGGTAAGCCTTCCCTCTTACCCTTGATCTTTCCTTTCTCTTTGTGGTTTCTTTCTTTCTTTCTTCTTCTATTCACTCGGTAAGTGATAGGCCCGACGCTTGACCCCCGACAATGTGCTTTGTTCAGGCCTCTAGACCATTTAATTTATATGTGCTCATAGAGGTGTTTTCTCATGCTCGATGCCCCAATGATCCATGGATTGGCACATTTTTTTTCAATGACACCATTAATGTGAAACAACTCCCCAGCTACCAGGCATGTTTTTTAGGGTTCAAGGATAACTTTTATTGCTTTCCACAAATTCTCTAGGCGATTTTGTGGGTACCATGCTCATTCATTGCTGATGGGTGTCCCTTTTGACCATTCCATACCTAAATCATGGATTTAGTGTGGAATTTTGGATGGATTTTCTAGAAAATCTTCACAACAAGGTGGATGGCATGCTAGTTTTATTTTCTCTAGGCTCTTCTTTGTATGATTTTCATTGCAGGTATGGCAACCATGCTTGTTCTGTGCACATTTTTTTTTGGTAGATCTCATGCTCTTTGATCAGATCTGATAACCCTAGTTGGGTTAGGGTTTGGTTAATGTTCATCTTAGTTATGCTTGAACTATAAAGGAAACACTTGTATATTTTAAAAGGGTTCTTCCTCTAACTTCTCTAGGGATTTTCTATTACAGACATTGCATTCCTTGCATTCTACCATTGTAAAGATTGCTTCTAAGCTTTTATGTTAATAAAATTTAACTATTATCACTGTTATCCCTTGCATGTTTGTGTAAAATCCATTTACCTTTATGTTTGAGTATGTGTTTCAGTTGTTTCATTGATGTATTATGTTGTTTAGAAGCAGGAAGAAACATGTTGTCTATCTTGGTGCATCACCTTTCTTTCATTTCATGTTCTCCTTCTATCATGTTCTCCTTCTATCATGTTTCCTCTATAATTTGTTAGATTAGGGTAGCAATAGGTTTCATGTGCTGGGTTAGACCAACACATTTTCACTTAGTTTAGAGGAGGAATTTGACCTTCTCTAGAGATTCAACCTCATTCACGCAAGGTCCCACACCTTGATGTTGTTTCCATTATGTCATTAGAACACTAAACTCTTGTTTAGTAGGGTGTAGTTTTATGTGAAAATAGTTTTTGGCACACCCAGTGGGACACAAGAATACATTTGACTTCATTTTGTTGAGAATGGTGCTGCCCTCAACATTCCAACCTTGAAGAGGCTCTTAAACAAGTACCTAGTGACTCTGCAATCAAGGGAGGACTCTACATATGAATTGGTGACCCTGCTGCTACTTAGAATTCTTGGTTCAAGAACAAACCTGGACATTCATGCCAAGAATCCAAACAAGAGAATCTTTTAGAGGTAATTTCCAATACACCCAACTCTCATTTTCTACTTCTAGAAGAAGAAATAGGAGTATAAGTCCTCTTAGAGCTCAATCTACACCACCTGTGGGAATATTATTTCAAGCTAGAACACATGTTGTCCATACAAACAAAAAATTATTCCATATGGCCTTTTGTACCTTTTACTGGTGGAAGCCCCTTGATTCTAGCCAAAAAATATGATATACCAGTTAATTCCCTCAAAAATATTCCCTGTTTTATTGGTGAAACATCTACAACTCCAACATAAAACATCATAGATGTGGCAAACACATGCCCAGTGCATGATGTAACAAAAGATAATGTGGCTATTAGGTTGCTAGCCACTTCCCTTAAAGGTAAAGCACCGCAGTGGTATAGAGGACTACCACCCAACTCCATTCACAATTGGGATGAGTTAGGGGAGAAGTTATGCAAACATTTTGAAGATAAGAGTGACCATTTTTCCCTGGTAGAATAACTAACCACAATTAAAAGAACACCTCATGAATTCGTGAGTGATTTCAATTATAGATTCCAAAAGACTTGGGATAGAATTTTTTTTTTGGTTAAGCCTTCTCCCGAACATGCTTTCCTATATTTCTTGAGATCTCTTAATAGCGATATAGCTGTTATGATTCAATCAATGGGAGGTTATACTTTACCGGGTGCATATGATTTCTCCATAAGGGTAGAAAATGTTTTAATACAGGCTGAGAAGATATCTCCCAGGCCACCATTGCCTTTATTTCTAGAGATTCCTTCACAACCAATGGTGACACCTATCCCAATGGCTCTTGTTCCATTGGTTTCCACAAGCTAGCATTCTACTTCTGCTGCACTTCCAAAAAATTGGGGCACCTTGCTCTAAAGTATGACCAATGAATTAGTATCATTCAAGAGGCAGAAAGCTCAAAACAATAGGCCTTATCAACCTCAGAATCAGAATTATCAACAAAATAGACAACCTTATCAAGGGAAAAAATAGTGGAATCATACAAAGCCTATGAATAGCATCCACACAAATACTACCAACACTTCTAAGGCTTTGGTCCTAGTGCAAAATTATCTAGAACAAGAGAAAGAGTGGTGTTACCATTGTGAGCAAGCTCATAATCAAAATTCTTGTCAAAATGGAGAGTTTGTGCCAACTTTGGTAGCTCAAAATGAAACCTCTACTTTGAAGCAAAAAATTGGCAGAACCAAACAACTGCTAGTAATCAAAATTGTGCACAAGGTGACTCTTAATTTTTCATTTGGGGTTGATAGGATTTATGTGGTGTAAATCAAGCAGATAACAATGCAATAGCCCATAATACAAGATCAGAGAAAAGAGAAATGGAGGACCTAGTGCATCTTTCATGGTTGGGAAAGAATCAATCTCTTAGCAACCTCAACCAAGTTTAGATAATGGACCAACAATAAGAACAAAAAAGGTTCCACAAGAAAATCAGCCTATTAATAAGCCTAAAAAAGTGGTGGAGCAGCCTAATATCACACAAGCAACAAGAATAGACCCTGTTACAAAGGTTCCTTCTAAAGCTAGTCAACTTCCTTTCAACATAGTGGAGAAAATAAAGAAAGCCAACCTGAATGTTACTATGTGGGAGGCTCTATCTATCCCATCACAAAGGGATTTTCTACAACATGCTTTAAAGGAACATACACAAATAGGTGATGTACAAGAAAAAGAATTGACCCCATCATTAAACATCCTAGTGCAACCCAAAGAGGAAGGTGATTCAAGAAAAATTAGCAAGCCACCTCCCTTCTATCTTTCTCTAATTATAAGAAATCATATAGTGCATAATTGTATGATAGATTCAGGGGCAAGTAGTTCTATTATGCCTAAAGGAATTGATGACATGCTTTGTATCAAGTATGAACCAGTGGCTAGAATTTTTTTACAATTGGATGGCATTGTTGTCAATACAGTCAGAGTAATTGAAAACCTAAAATTGTCCTTGAATGCATGTCCTAGCTATGATGTGTTAGAATAAATTTCAATCATAGACCTCCATGCTCATTTTTCCATTTTCTTATCTAGAGATTTTACTGCTAAGATAGGTGGGTACTTATCTAGGGATTGGTCTTGCTATTTAGAACTAGACATGACACTAAAGCAACCATCAAATATGAGCCCATAGAAAAGGATCATTTAGAACCTTACACTCCTAGTCCAATAAATATGAACTATACATTGCATGATCAAAAGGAAGAGTGTTATGTTCATGATCCCACAAATCCTATAGAGGAGGTACTTGATTGTTTGTTGGATGAATGGGGCAATGCTTTACATTTCGATCCATTTGTTATTACTGAGACAAAGGAGACCGGTCTTGGCACCTATTGCATTCATGAAGAGAATGCTCTTGTCTCCAATCTCATAAAAACTCAAGAGGATCTAGAGGGATTGTGGAAAATGTTTTTTAATGGTTCTAGAAACATAAATGGTGTTGGTGCAAGTGTAATTATAGTATCTCCAAGCAAGGAGAAATGTTATTTCTCTTTTAGGCTTCAATTTAGTTGCACTAACAACGTGGATGAGTATGAAGCACTCTTCCAAGGTCTCCATCTTGCACAAAAAAGGAACATCAAATTGTTACAAGTTTTTGGTGACAATGAATTGGTTGTCCATCAAGTCAAAAATCAAAGCTCAACCAAGAACAATCTGCTCAAATCCTACAAGCATAGGGTTTGGGATTTAATTGAAGGATTTGAAGGTTTTAACATCCAAACATTTCCAAGAAGTCAGAATAAACATGCTGATAGACTTGCAATAGTTGGCGCTCAGTTTGGCATACCAATACATATTGCAAGTAAAAAGGAGTAGCATATCAAACTTGTGGTGAGGTCTATTGTTTCGGATAATCAAGATCACTGGCAAGTCTTTGACAGTGACCAAAAATAGTGATTTTTTTGTAAGAGGAGGTAGAATTTTCCAAAAGAAATTAGTCCAAGCTACAAAATCAGTATGGTGATCAGATTGTGTAGTTGAGTAGCAACAAGCTACGAAATGGTCTTATCAGCCTTGAAGTTGTTTTCATCCCCGATGATCAGTTAAAGCAGAAAAGGATGAACTTGGTTGCAAAGAGGGGTGACTTCAAGCCAATAGAAATTTCAGAGGGAAAATCTCTAAACTTGGGAAAGGTATGCTCTACCACTAAACATTATGTTTTCATAGATCTTGGCAATAGATAAAATGATGTAGTTGCTTGGACTTATGAAGACTTAAAGGGTTTTGACCCAGAACTTTCCCAACATACTATTGAATTAGAACCTGATGCCAAACATGTAAGGAAAAAACAAAGGCCTATAAATCCTAAGATTAAGCCTTTGATGAAAAAAGGAGTTGGCCAAATTTGAGGCTAGAATCATTTTTCCCATCAAGCATTCTTCATGGGTTGCAAATCTTGTTCTTGTCAGAAAAAAGAATGGGGAAATAAGAATTTGTGTAGATTTTAGAGATCTAAATAAAATGTCCCTAAAGGATCATTATCCCCTCCCCTCCATGGAGTAGATTTTACAAAGATTTAGTGGGTCAAAAAGGTTTTCTTCCTTGGACAGTTACTCAAGCTACAACCAAATTTTGGTCCAAGAATCTGATCAGCATGAGACAACGTTTACTAAAAAGTGGGGCACCTATTCTTATTGTAAAATTCCTTTTAGTCTAACAAATGCAGGTGCCACTTTTTAGAGAGCCATGGATATGGTGTTTTAAGGTGTGTTTAGATAGTTTGTTTTGGTCTACTTGGATGATATCATAGTGTTTTCAAAGCATACAAAAGATCATTTTAGTCACCTTGAGCAAGTATTTTAGAAATGTAGGGAATATGGTATTTCCCTAAATCCAAATAAATGTGTCTTTGCTACTAATCAAGGAAGGCTTCTTGGGCACATTGTTTTAAAGGATGGCTTGGTCATTGATCTTGCAAGAGTAAAATCTATCTTGGCCATCCCACTTCCCAGTCACAAGAAAGGATTATAGAGTTTCTTAGGCACAATTAACTTTGTGAGGAGGTTCATTCCAAACCTTTCTACTTTGATAAATCCTCTTACTTCTATTCTTAATAAAAATATGGTCTTTAAATAGACCAAGGAAGGTAAAGATAGTTTCGAGGCATCAAACAGGAAATTGCTTAAGCTCCTACCCTTGTCAATCCTAATTATGAAAAGGATTTAATTCTTTATAATTTTGGAGGTGAAGCAAGTATATCAGTTGTCCTAACTCAGCTAAATAAAGAAAATTTGGAGCAGCCCATTGTTTCTTTAATGAAGGGCTCAAAGATTATGAGGTCAAGTATAGTTAAATTGAAAAGAAAGCTCTTATTTTTGTTAGAGAATTAAAAAAAATTAGACATATGTTGTCTAATAATAGGATACAATTAATGACCTGCCCCATGTCAGTGTTAAATATTTCCCTTTGAGCAGAGATATCAATGCAAAAGGGTTGGATGGATCACCAAGGTGATGGAGTATGACGTTGACATCAAGATCACCAAGCTAGTAAGAGGCAAAGGGTTGTGTAAGAAACTTGTCTCAACATTTGAGACTCCTACAGAGGCTACCCTTGTGTTACAAGAACAACAAGCACCAAATGCAAACATATAAGGCAGTTGGGTGCATGATATGACTACCTTTTGGGTGCTGCCAAAATAGTGTGTCTCACTTTTAGGACATGTTGATTTTTTCCTGAAATCACTATTTTTAGAAAAACTAATGATTTTAGCCTTGAGAGGCTCCATTTAAAGGGTTTTAATTCAAGAGGGATAGATAAGAGCCCCTTAGATCAAACCCCCTTGGATAGAACCCCTCTACTATTAAGTCATACCCACAATGGAGGCTTCTTCACACCTATCAAAATGCTAGCAAAAAAAATGTTTTCTTTACCTTTTGATGGATTAAATAATGTCATTTAGAGATTATCTTTTGCAATATTGTATCCCTTGAAATTGGCTTTCCAACAAGTATAGTTTTGATATGTTTTAATTTTATCTTGTATTTAATTTTTAATTTTTACTAAACATAGGATTTTCTTTGAACATCAAGCTCTCTGTTCTACAAATGTGGAAAAATAGTAAGCCATTGTAAAAAAATTTAAGAAATACCCTTTCCCAAGGTATTGATGTCCTTTTTTCACTAAAAAAAGAAAATTTATATTTTGATACATACACAACAAGTTAGGTTGTACAACACACATGTATGTCCAAATTATAGTTACAGTGACTTCAAAAATTAATTAAAAAGATATATGTAACAAAAAATTATGAAAAAATATCCTTTCCCTAGATATTGATGTTGAGAATCTATATTTCAAAAATTATAATTTTATCCTTTGTAGAAAAAAGTTTTGTACAACACAAAAGTTTATTTCTAAAAATGTTGTTTTCTATTTAAAACTAGTTATTAAAGGATATGTTGAAAGATTCATGATTTATTTTAATTTTTAAAAAATATACATTTAAAATCTACACACAAATTGCCACAAATCACTAGTTTGAATCATCTTCAAATTCTTAATGGTTTAGCTGTTATAGGTCTTAGAAGATGAAGATTCAGTTAAAAATATTGATGTAAATGTCCATCTTGGGAAAAAAATTGAGACACGGTATTGTGATTTCACCCTTTTTACTAGAAGGTAGATATCCTTTGGGTCTAAATAGGACCAAAAGAAGACATTTCAAATTGCAGTCCATTCCCTATGTCATAGTGGATGGCATACTCCTTAGAAAGGATTTCAATGGAGTCCTATTGAGATGCATAGAGGCAGATTAGGTCAATAGAATGTTAAATGAATTTCATGATGGCTCTTCAAGTGGCCATTTTTCTACAAGGATCACTACTACAAATATTATGAGGGCTGGTTATTATTGGCCAACCCTATTCAATGATGCTCACAAATGGGTGACAAATTGTAAAAAAGTGTGCTTTATTTTCTAGAAAGAAAAGGTTGGCTGCCCTCCCTCTTCACCCCATTCAAGATGATCAGCCATTTACATAGTGGGGTTTGGATTTTATTGGCATGATAAATCCACCATCAAGTGCTGGTCATAAGTGGATTTTAACAAACATTGATTAATTTACAAGGTGGACTGAGGTAGTTGCTTTGAAGGATACCACTGATGCTTCAATTTTAGAATTCTTTGATGGAATTGTTACAAGATTTGGCACTCCTTCCACCCTTATTTTAGATAATTTCAATGCTTTTACTAGTGCTTAGATCCTTGATTGGGAAATGAAGCATGGAATTTACTTGAAGACCTCATATAATTACTATCCTCAAGTTAATGGCCTGGTTGAGTCTTGAAATAAAAATCTCATCAAGATTATCAAAAGGACTATTGAAGACAAACAAAGGGTCTAGCATAGCAAGTTGAAGATAGCCTTTTGGGATGATATAATTACTCCTAAAAGAGTGATTGGTAATTCTCCTTTCATGCTAGTTTATGTAAGGGAAGCAAGGTTACCATTATCATTGGAGTGGCCTTCTCTTGAGTTGGCACATCAGCTGGAGTTAGAAGAAAATGATGTTATGATAGTAGGGTTGGTTGAGCTCTTATAATTGGAGGAGGCAAGGAACAAATCTATGCAAGTCATGAAAGCACATCAAGCATAGGTCAAAATAAATTTTGACAAAAAAATAGTTCATAGGATGTTCCAAGGGAGATCTAGTGCTAAAATGGGATGCAGAAAAAGCCAAAGTTGGAAGACATTCCAAGTTTGATGTCATTTGGAGTGGTCCATATATCATCACTAGCTACAAGGAGGCCAATGCATTCCATCTCTCAAGGATAGATGGTGAGGTTCTTCCAATCCTAGTCAATGGGATTCATCTCAAACCTTATTTTTGATAAGTTTTGAGCTTTAAGTACATATTGTAATTTTTTTTTCTTTTCATGATGTGCTTTGCACACCCTACATTCTCCTTAAGGGAATGAATGTTTTTATTTTCCATGCTTTTCTCCAAGTGTAGGCCTGTACATGTTTTTTTTTTCCCTTGGGAGACCCAATTTTGTAAATTCCCTTCATGACTCTGTGCCCAATGGAATGATAAGGCCCTTGGATTCCATGATTAGCAAGAAATCATCCCACAAAAATCATCAAAATGTCTCCATTTCATGCCCCCCTTAGATGACCCATCACTGAAATCTGATCTGAGAGATCCTACGTGGGCCATCTTGCATGAGTTTTCCTTGAGGGTTCCTAAAATTGGCTAAGTCCTAGAATTTTAGGTTTTTAGATTATCTCTCACTTGCTTTCTTCATCACTCTTTCTCCTTCCTTTCCTTCCCCTTTTTTCTTCTAAGTATTTTGGGTGTTAGCCTTCGACCTTACCCTTTACCCTTACTGATTCCCTCTCTTCTTCCATTTTCTTTCTTTCTTAATCAACCTTCAGATTTTAGCCTTTCCTCTTGCATCTTACCTCTTACCTTTAGAGGTAAGAGGTAAGTCTTCCCTCCAATCTCTAAAGGTCTGTCTCCTTCCATTTTTTGCCATTCTTCACCCTACCTTTCTGGTGTTAACCATCAACCTTCCCCTTTAATATCTTCTTGTCTCCCCAATAGTTTCCTTTCAAAAAATGACTAAGTACCATGTTTTTGCTCTTTGGGGGTAGGGCTTCCTCCTTACCTCTGACTTATGGAGGTAAGCCTTCCCTTTTACCCCAGATCTTTCCTTTCTCTTCATAGTTAATGTTCATCTTAGTTATGCTTGAATTATAAAGGTAACACTTGTATATTTTAAAAGGGTTCTTCCATTGGCTTCTCTAGGGTTTTTCTATTACAAAAATTGCATTCCTTGCATTCTGCCATTGTAAAGATTGCTTCTAAGCTTTTATGTTAATAAAATTCAACTATTATCACTGTTATCCCTTGCATGTTTGTGTAAAATTCATTACCTTTATGTTTGAGTATGTGTTTCAGTTGTTTCATTGATGTATTATGCTATTTAGAAGCAGGAAGAAATGTGTTTCTATCTTGGTACATCACCTTCCTTTCATTTCATGTTATCCTTCTATCCCTTTTCCTCTATGATTTGTTAGATTAGGGTAGTAATAGGCTTCATGTGTTGGGTTAGACCAACACATTTGCACTTAGTCTAGAAGAGGAAGCCAACCTTTTCCAGAGATTCAACCTCATTCACACAAGGTCCCACACTTTAAGGTTGTTTCCATTGTGTCATTAGAACACTAAACTCTTGTTCAATAAGGTGCAGTTTTATGTGACAAAAATATCCATCCAAAAAAATTATTTATAAAATATCTATCCAAGGTCAAATTATTTATAAAATAAGATCATTGTCAATGTGAACTACAAAATTCAATAAATTTCAATAAGATCATTGTCTTAATAAAGTGTTATGGATCTCTATTGCATCTCTTCATTTCTTCATTTTTTCCTTTTCAGAATAGGACTGTCTCCTCTCCTCTAGCCATTGTTGATGCTCGTCCACGTCCACATTAATGGACCTAATGACATCAACAACATTTTGCATCATAGATGCAAACCACCTCAAATGTGGTGGAATACATTCTCCATTGTGAATAGTGTTGATTTGATCCTGAATGGATCTAACATTCACATCAATTCATTCTTGCAAGTGAGCACCACCTGATGCAGGTGGTGGAGGTGGGGGGTTATGAGGTGGAGTGGATATGGATGATGTGGAGGTGGATTATAAATATCGTCAATATTGAATTGATCCATGATCTAGATATAAGCAAACCTGCATTAAATTTGTAATTTCAAAATGTAAGATACATGTTTAAAAATCCTCTTAAACCATTCAATATAAATGACCTAATTGAATACAAATGAAAAAATGTGTAAGGATTGTTTATTTCTAATGCATGTTACAAATGAAAAAAAATGTTAATGGGATGTGAAATCTCATTAAAAATTACATTAAATTAGGAAAATTTATGATGGCTTAATGGGTCCTCGTAGGATGGCTTAAGTGGATCTATGAATTAAGGTCCTAGGAAAAAATGATGGATTTAGGGTTTAGGGTAATAGGATGGCTTAAGGGGATCTATGAAGTAAGTTCCTAGAACAAAACATTTGATGGCTTAAGGGGATACAATTTGGTGAAGTTCAAGATAGTGCTTCTAGATTTAACTATTTTTTTACATCAATGTCAAACTAAATACATGGTAAATCATGAAGCACTATCTTTCTTAACTCTATGTGTTTACTATAAGTTAATATTTTAAAGGGTTATCAAAAGGTTGCAATGTTCTATACAATTCTTATTGGTTGAGCTACTCATGATATAACTACAATGTTGCATTTTGAAACATAAAAGGCTTCCAAAATCAGTTCCTTCCAAATAATGGACTTGCTAGAACCTAAAATTGTTGAATCTTGGGTGGCCCAAGTTGGAATAATGGACTTTCAAGTTAGTGAAAAAGGTAGTGTTCTTGAAGGGATAGAAAGGATTCCTAGAGACTTTCAATTATACCCATACTGTGCAATGGCATTGAATCATTTAACAAACCATTTTGTCTTCACAAATCAACATTTTCTTGTGGAACAGTTGATTGAGATAACTCTTGTTCTGACTGACCACCCTCTCATTAGAATCTTATTCATATTATAATCTTGCATTATCTTATCATGAGAAGCCTGCATCTTCCCCTTCCATGAGAAGCCTCTCTTGAAATGTTTGAGGCCTTAACACCCCTAACAAGAGGAAGGTGGGAAGGGTCTATTCTATAGTTTAATCACTAAATATTGAAAGTATATTATTGTTAAATTTGGTTTCCTTGGGAAACTTCACCAAATTTTGAGAACTTCTTTTATCCCCTTAAGACATCGGTTTAGGGTTTAGGGTAATAGGATGGATTAAGGGGATCAATATTTTTGATTCATCACATATGAAAGAACATTAGTTTATGAATATTTTTGAATTTATGAATAGAGTCTATTTCCTTAGATAACTTCTATGATCAAGGAATTAAGCACACAACTATAAATTATCCCATTTTTTACAATTTAGGATAGTCTATATGGTCTACCCTTGAATTTATAAAAATGCATATATTTAGAGAAAATCAAAATGTGTCTTGAGAAGTTGTTGGAGCTAGATCTTAAAATGGTTATTGAGACCCTGATTAGTATTGGTAATTTCTATTCCTTCCCTAATAGTCTTCAAAGTCTATGAACAAAAGGAGTGGAAAGATAGCCAATGACCATAGTTGGATTGATTTTCTATAGATCAAGGCAATCATCCATAGTAAATTTGAGGGTTATTAAGCCTGGGTGTAGGGAAAAATGATTCATTGATCCTAAACTAGTTACATTATTCTTGGGAACAAGGTCAACAAAACCCTTGAGAGGTGAGAAATGTAGGTGTAGGGTTTACAAGAGTGATACAAGGCACCACTTAAAATTTTAAGAGTATTTGTAATACAATCACCTATAGAAGGAGAAAGGTATTTCTTTATGGGGGAGAAAGTTCAATTGAATTAACCTCACCATAATCATATGAAGAGGTGCAACATAATTCATTTCAAATACATTAAATATTTTATTTAGACATATTATATTTATTACACACACTCATGGACATATAAATTATAACTTTTATTTAAAATCTTTTTATTTTCTCTACATTTTTTAATTTAATTTTTAATTTTTTATCTATTTAAGATAACACTTGGTTGAAATCAATCTAGTCTAAGATAAATCAATCCTCTACCTCCCTTCTCCCAAAGGGCTTCTTTCTCATTAGATTTCTTTTAGCTTAACCTCAAGAATTTATTTAGAATAATTGACCCCAGTTTCATGGTAGATATGGATTAATTTTAAGTCATTGGAAACCATTCTTAAATTTATGATTGAATCTAGATCAGTAATGTCACCATTTGGATTTGGTTTTGAAATGTTCCTTGCATATTCCAATAGACAAAATGGTTCAATTGTTGGCTAAGAAGGTGGGAGGTTTTTGTCTAAATTCAACTTTTATCTTCAACAAGTTATATTGATTGGTTTGATTTCATGTTGATTGATTTGATCAAATTTTATGTGAACCTTGTGAGTTTTTTAAACCTAAATCATAAACCGTAGGTTCAAGGATTACTTCGGTATAAAACTATATGTATGTTAATATGCAAATGAAATATAATTTCCATAAATTGAAATATTCAAGCATACAAATTTAAAACATATTGACAATGCAAATTATTTTTTTCCATTTTGAAATGTTCAAGCAATCATATTTAAAACATAAAGCAATGCAAGTGAATTTTTTCATTTTCAAATATTCAAGCAATTAGATTTAAAATATGTAAAGCAATGCTTGAATTACACCCTGAAAATTTGTTGATTTTCAAATGCAATTTTTTTTGTTTGATTTCAATTTAGGGTTGAAAGGTAAGTTTTTTGGTTTTGAAAGGTAATTTTTTTTGTTTGATTATGATTTAAGGTTGAATTTAATGTTGGATTTCAATTTAAGGTTGAATTTTTTGTTTCATTTCAACATGTGAGGGTTTTGCTTCATGTTTTCTATTTGATTTTTACAAATGAGGGTTTCTTTTATTGTAGGTAAATAAAAAATGAAAAAAACTCAATACAAATTCGAATAACATAATAAAAAACCCAAAAAAAGTAAAAAATACAAAGAAATGGGGTTGAGCGCTTTCCTGGAGATCGTTGTTAGCGTGCTCAACTGAGATCCCGTA
The DNA here is from genome assembly GCA_007258455.2 of Sequoia sempervirens. Lineage (NCBI taxonomy): Eukaryota > Viridiplantae > Streptophyta > Pinopsida > Cupressales > Cupressaceae > Sequoia > Sequoia sempervirens. Next base: position 92,840,180 of record VDFB02358134.1, on the reverse strand, counting down.
TGCGAACAATGAAAATAATGTTGCATTTAATTTATTTTTTATAAATACCTCTACGAAACAGGATCTCATTTTTTTAATTGGGATTCCATTTTTTACAAATCTGGATCCCTTTTTTTACAAATCGAGATCCAATTTTTTACAAATCGAGATCCCATTTTTTACAAATCGGGATCCTATTTTTTATAAATTGGGATCCCATTTCCCAAAGGCTGGCTCAAGACACCATTACTAAATGAGTAAAATATTTATTATTATTTTCCTATAAAAAATAGTAATTGCATTCATAGAGATGGATCCACTACAATTATAATTATAGAGCATCCTGGGAGAATATTCCTTTTGGGAATCCACTTTCTAGTGAGAATCTTACTTGTGTATGACCAATTTTGTTTGGCTATGAGTTGGGCGCCCAAATGAAGGCCATGTGAGAATTTAATAATTTTCACCATATTTATGGGTTTTCCACTAAGACGGGCATGGGTTTTTCTAGGTGGTTATACTTGTTTTTTTGGAACACCACAAGAGGTATTCTCTCCCACAAACTTCTACATATTGGAGCATTGAGATGGTGGTTTCATGAGTTATCTTTGTAGGTTAACAAAGTAACAAAGTAATACAAAAATTTAGAGAGGAGTGTTGTATTGATGAATACTTCATTTGAAGATTAATACAAGCATTTCATCTCTTTGGGTGTGGAGTTTTTTCCCACATCTTGTGTCACTTGTGATTTTCAACTTGTGGTATTGTTGTTTTCTTTCATTAATTGAATGCTTATCACATAACACATTATTGGTAATCTTGAATACATAATTTTAGATTTAAAAACATATTCTTGAGTTCATATTTTCTGCAAGTTTCACCTTTATTATCCAACATTTGGTATTAGAGCTAATGGTTCTGTTGAGAGAGGGATGCCTTTATCTTAAGTGTTGAAGATTTTTTGGTTGTAGTGGGATCTTTTGTTTGTGGGTTTTGTAGATTTTTGAAGAAGATTGAAAACCATGTCTTCTACCTCCTATCTAGATATTGATAAATTCAATGGTACTGGTTACAAGATGTGGAAGTTGAATATGGAGGTTCTCCTTGAAGAGAGATCAATGGTTGACAATTTCAATTGAAAAGAAATCATATAGTGTGTCTGATGAAGATTAGAACAAAATGGGCAAGAAGGCATGAGGAACCATTTTGTTGTGTCTTGCAAATTCCATCCTTTTGAATGTTCTAGAAGAATCTACCACATACAAGTTATGGAAGAGGATAGGTGATATTTATCAAAATAAAAGTCTAACTAATACATTGTATCTCAAAAGACAATTTTAAAATGAAGGATACTTATTCTATTGTATAATATTTAAATGTTTTTAATATGGTTATAATTTAGCTTACATTTGTAGGTGTTAAGATAGAAGAAGAAGATAAATGCATATTATTTCTTTTTTCTTTACTTGAATCTTGGGAAAATCTAATTGTTGCCATAAATAGTGGTGGTGCAAAGCCAAAGATTGATAATCTCATTGATACACTTATTTAAGAAGAAATGAAAAGAAAGTCCATGAATGCACGCTCCTAAGATACCTTGCATGTGCAAGGAAGATCCAAAGAGAAAAGAGGGCCTAAAGGGGATAAAAAGAGAGACAAGTCTAAAGGATTTTTTAAAATCCTTAGGAAGAGTAGGGTAAAGTTTTCAAATTGTTGAAAGAGAGGGCATGTGAAGGAGTTCAGAAATAAGAAGATGGTGATTTTGATGCTTTATTTGTTTTTTCTAAGACTATTAGTCATGATTCTTGGCTTATTGATTCAGGTTGCTCCTATTGGGAAAATGTGTCTCAACCTTGAAATAATATAAGGTTTATTGTTGATAGGATGTATTTAAGATATTTATGCTAGTTACACTGATAGGTGTAACCTACAATGGTAGCATGGGATGGAGTGAAATGTGAGTGTGTTGAAAAAACAATAAAAAATATATTAAACTATCGACATACATTAAATTAATAATATATTGTAAATATGCAACGTTCATTATTAGGTCTCAGATCTAATGTTCGATATTTTGTTGGCTTATCTTTCCCTAGAAGGTAACCCTATTTTATGAGGGTGTTGTATCACAACTATGTATTGTGATGTATTATGAGAGTCTAAGATAAATTGTGTTGTCTCTAAATCTTTGGTTGGTGATACTCCTATGAGAAGCTTTCTTTCCAAGTATATTGTAATCTTTGTAATTTTTGAATAATAGATTGGGCATATTTTGGAGTGTGGGTTTTTTCTACCAAATGGTTTTCCCCTTGTAAATCACTATTTAATAGTATGCATGATATTTATGCTTATTTTTATTTAAGTTTCTATAACTATTGAAAATATTTGTAAATTTTTGCATTTTTCTCCTCTCAAGATTAGTGTAGGAAGTTGTTCTACTACCTTAGCTTCCTTACAAGTGGTATTAGATCTTGGTCACCTTTGGTTTCAATTGTAGGGTGTTGGGTCTTTTGAACTGATCCAAATTTAGGGGGAGCTTGTGAAGAAGATACTTTGTGATCTTGTTGCAAGAATTTTCAAATGAAAAGTTCATTAGGGAGAATAGAGGTGGATAAATTTTCTAGAAATAATTTTAAGATGTGGAAGTTGAAGATGGAGGATCTAATGATAGATCAAGATCTATGGGATGTTGTTGATGAAAATGTTTCAAGGCCTACAAATCCTACTTTGGCTACTCAATATGATATTATGGACCATAAAGACAAGGATCTAATTAGATTGTGCTTGTCAAAATCTATTTTAATTAATGTCTATGAACAAAGCTCTGCACAGAAACTATGGAAGAAATCAAGTGAGATGTATCAAGACAAATATTTAGTGACCAAGGTTTTCTTAAGGAAGAAATTGTATTCCTTATGAATGGAATAGGGTGGATGAATTACAGACCACCTGGAAGCATTAAATATTTCAATGGATCAATTGGAATCAGATGGTGTCAAAATGGATGAAGAGGAAAATTTTCAAATCTTGCTTTGTCTTTTTCTTTGATTCATGGGATTATCGTGTTATGGCTATTAGAAGCACTTCTATTATCTTGAAGACTGAAGATGTGATAGGTTCTTTTCTTTTTGAAGAGATGAGAAGGAAGGTAGCCATTAGTTCCATGGAGGCCCTAAACATTCATGGAAGACCTAAGGAAAATGGAAAGGTGAATGAGAAATGTGATAAATCCAAGCCCAAGGGGAGATCCAAATCTCCTAAAAATTCCAAAGTTAATTGTTATAACTATGGTAAGCTTGGACATATTCGTAAGAACTATAAAGAAGAAAAGAAGAATAAAAAGAAGAGATTTGATTTTAATTCTAAGATCGATAAGGAAGATGGTGATGCATTTATTGTAGGTTTGGCAACTCATGTAGGTAATGATGCATGACTAATTGAATCACGTGCATCTTTCCATCTGACCCTTAATAGAGACTTATTTTTTGAATATGAAGAATTTGATGTAGGTAAGGTGTACTTGGGTGATGGTTCTTATTTAAATATTGTTTTCCATGATAAAGTTAGGATCAGGTTTCCTAATGGTAGAATAAAATAGATTAATTGTGTGTTAAATATCCCTAGATTAGCATGAAATTTGTTATTTTTGAGAAAACTAATAGATGTAGGTGTGCAGGTAGTATTTTTTGATGTAGGATGTAAGATGGTTAGAGGTGTTATGGTGATTGCTAGAGGTGTCAAATATGGCACATTGTATAAGCTTGATGCATGCACTATTGAGTGCAATAGTACTTATGTGAAAATGAATTCTATGGATACTTTTTTGGAAGAGGTGAGGGTTTCATCTCCAATAGATGGTCATGGATTTTGGGTACCTAAGGGTGCTCTTTCTTTTGAATCAAAGTTACCTATAAAGAAAACTATGTTATGGAACCATAGACTTTGCCACATTGGAGAAAAGGCTCTAAGTACCATGAAAAATTAAAACCTTGTTGAAGGTTTGTCTGATTATAATCTTGAATTTGATTTTTATGAGAATTGCATTTATAGAAAATAAAACCATGTTTAAATTTACACTAGTTCTCATAAATCTTGTGGTGTATTGGATCTTATTCATTATGATGTGTTTGGCCTGTAGATGTTCCTTCACTTGGAAAATCCACATATAATGTTTCATTTATTAATGATTATAGTAGAAGGACATGTGTATATTTTCCAAAGAGTAAATCTTATGATTTCAATCATTTCAAAGAATTTAAAGCAATGGTTGAGTTGCAGAATAGAAAGAAAATAAAATGTTTGAGGAATGATAATGGTGGTGATTTTTCTCTAATAATTTTGATAGATACTCTAAATATTGTGGTATTCATAGATAAAAGACATCTCTATATTCTCCACAACAAAATGAAGTTGCAGAAAGAATGAACAAGACACTAATGGAGAAGGTTAGGAGTATGTTGAGTGGTGTTGGTCTAGAACAAAGGTTTTGGGTTGAAGATGTTACCACTACTTTTTACTTGATTAACATGTCTCATACATCATCTCATGTTGATAAGACACATTTAGAGGCATGGTTAGGTCACAAGCCTTCATTCATACATCTTAGAGTTTTTGGTCATGAGGCATATGCACATGTGCCAAAGAAGAGGTGAACAAAGTTGGAGAACAAGGTTGTGAAATGCATCTTCATTAGATAAAATTATGGTGTGAAATGATACAAGATTTGGGACCCTGTCGCAGAAAGGTAATATAGTAAAAATGTTATTTTTAGAGAAACTAAGCCTTCTATTACATTACAGCCAGGATAAAGTAAACATGAGGATGTGATTCAATTTCCTTCTATACCTTAGAAAGTTGAATCGAGGCCCCTAGATAGAGAAGAAGTTGAGGAAAGCTCATCTAGCTCTGAATCTTTAGAAGAGGAGGAGGAATCTCCAAATTAGCTTGTTCGTAGGTATATAAGGCATAGACAAGCACCTGAAAGGTATTCACCTTATGATTGGAGATGTATTTTTTCTTTAAATACTAACATGGATGATCCTAAATTTGTATAAGAGGCATTAGGTATGAGTGATTCATAATATTGGAAGATTTCTATGGATGAAGAAATGACAAATTTGAAAAAGAATGATACATGGGATCTTGTACTATTTCCTAAATGACAAAAACCTATTGGTTGTAAATGGGTGTTCAAGAAAAAGATTGTTTCAAATGGAGGTATTGAGAAGTACAAAGTAAGGTTGGTTACAAAATGTTACTCTCAAGTTGAGGGTGTTGATTATGGTGAGATATTTTCTTTTGTCATAAAAATGATATCCCTTAGATGTTTTCTTTCTATTTCCATTGCTTATGATTTAGAGGTTGAGCAAATGTATGTGAATTTTTTTTCCTTCATAGTGACTTAGAAGAGGATATTATATTATGTACCATACTTGAATCAAGTACGATTAGGGTGTAAACACTAAAAATTGACCACTTTCATTTGGTCAATTTACCCTATTTCAACCAATTTCACATCCTCTATATTAATTAAATAATACCCCATTATTTAATTAATATTCATTATCCCTTATTCCTTCATACTAATCTATTTCTTCTATCATCTTTAAATACTTTCCTAAAGAAAATAACTAGCTTTAATTATTTACTTCCATCACTTATCCCTTTCCTCCAAAAATTAAATAAATAATCTATTGTTTAATTTCCCTCATGTCACATCCTCCATAAACTTCCTCTAATCCTAATTAAATTGCATAATCTATCATTAGGATGTGCACATTCCTAATCATTGATTAGGGAGGTGTCACATCCTCCATAAAATGCAAGTTTCCCCTAGTCTTCCTCCATTAGCCTAATCGCATGCCTAACCCCATGTTTGAACAACCTAATCATTGATTAGCTAACCTAATTAACTCCTTGGTCAACTCTCCCCATCCCCCAAGGAATTTTTAATTCCTCCTCAATCCCCATGAGGATTATCAAGTGAGCACACATTTACATCGCACATTGTGTGAAAATCTACACAACAAGAGGATTTTTATGTTGGTTTGAGTTTCGTATAGTCTAATATGATTTTTTGCTTTATTTTTTGTGTTTTGCATGATTTAATTTATTTATTACATTTTTAGAAGCACAAAAAACATTGTGCACATCTCTAGCATACCTAGTGAGACCCACATCATAGGTCCCTTGATCCATTTTCTATTGTTTTATTTTTTGTAGGTTCAAACCTTTTCAAGCTTCAAAGGTGAATCTACCCAGCGGGTAGATTCATGACCTTAACAGGAAATCCTATAACTTACAGGGGTGGATGCATGACTGACCCTCCACCTTTAAATATTCAGAGGCGAAAGTGTGTTTGATTCATTGTCTCTAGCCTACACAGGCGATACTGCTACATGGGTGATCTTGCTACATAGGTGATCCTGCTACACAAGCGATGCTGCTATATGGGTGATCTTGCTACACAGGAGAATCCACACCTTACAAGGGTGAACTTGCAAACAGGCAGGCGAATCTACTAGCAGCCTATAGGGGAAAATTTGTGACGTATAGGGGCAAAGCTGTGTGGTCTACAATGGTGAACCTATTCTATTCTTGGGTGATTCCACACCCCCCTTATTGTTGGGTTGGGTGTTCCACCCCCTGGGCTAACAATCATCAACTTTTCATCATTTTATTTTGCATCTAATAATCCTCTTATGCAGCTTGATCTTATTTTTCAAAGATCAGTGAATTAAACTACTAACTTATTTCCTGCAGGACGATCGGTCGAAGACAAGTGTGAGTATATTTTTCATACTAATCTAGGAACATTTTAATTTCTAATGGGTCAATCAATTTGTTTGCTATGTTTGGGATTGGTTTAGTAGTGTATGCTCTCCCCTTGTGTTATGTGCGAGCCTGGGGATCAGAAACTATGAATTAATCCAAGTCCATATGTGATTCTACCTAGGAGTGATAGCTTGTGTATATGCTCTCCCCTTGCACTACATGTGAGCTTGGGGATTAGAAAAACCTAGAATTTCTTTCCTTTAGGAGACCTACTTGGGATTTCATCACCCAAGGGACAACCTCAATGACATGAAACTGGCAGGGTATACAAAGGGGGGAGAACCAAAGTTGTACCCCAATCCAATCACATTGTATCTGGAAAAGAACTAATACTAGGATGATTCCTATTTAGGTGTGAAGGGTTCATCTAAAATTTCCTACCAAAAGTTCTCGAACCATGCTTGTGATGGGCTGGTGTTCATAGACATGCCTCATGCACCCTCCTAGTGTATCGAGGACTCCCTAGATCGCCTTATTTTAGCCTAGTTTAAGACCCATGTTTAGTTGCGACTTGGTGTAGTGTAGGGGATGTGGATCATTACCCAAAAGATACTCACCATGTACTCCCTTAAGTTGAGATAGAAATCATTGGGTGAACTATGACAGTTCTTGAGGAGAGATAGAAAGTGTTCTCATGGTGTATGTTGATGATCATGTGTCATTAGATCTCAACCTATCCACCTTCATGAGAAAGGGTGCTCCACCTGAGTATCAAAGAGTATCAACCCCTCAAGGTGGTGGGCCTACATAAATTTTGTAAACCCTCTTGACTAATTCTAGTTTTGTGTTGCCTGGCACGTCTTCTTGTGCATACTAGTAATTGTCTTTTGTCCATTCCTGTTTGTGTTTGACTATTTTATTTTTCTATCTATCCTTTGTCGTTGAGTCACCCTACCCTTTAGAGGTGTATCCGCTCCCTACAGGGGAAAATCCACTCTCCTAAGGGATTTTCCATTTCTCAGTCTAGTTCATTCATCTATTAGTCTTCCCCAATAGGCATATATGCCCCCTATAGAGGCAATTCTACTTTGTTGACATGTGATTGCATCATTATCCTAGTCGAGTTATCCCCTTGATAGACAATTCTTCTCTATTCTTGGGTGATTGTCTTCCTTTTCCATATAGTCATCATCCCCAATTGGTGTTTGTGCTCTATTCATAAGCATCTACGCTATCCATTTGTACACATCGATCATCCTCTTAGGCATATCCACTCTGTTCTTGAGAAATTTTGTTGTCCTTGTTCATGCACCTAGTCATCCTACATAGGAAAATCTATGCTCTTCTTAGGTGATCCCGTTGTTCATGTCAATGCACTATTTAGGTCATTCCATCATAGGAAAATCCATTACTCTGATAGGTGTTTCTACACTTAGGTGTTTTTTGTTACCTACAAAGGTGATTGCACTCTATTCTATAGTGAATCCACTTCCCATCCAAAATCAATAGATTCAATCTATCCTATCATGATTAGTATATATCTTCTTGAGTCCAAAACTATAATCCAGTAAATTTTTCCTCTCCCTATCCATCTCCAAATGATCACTTTCATCTCATCAACCATCATCAATCTATCCAAACATTATCCCCTTTGAGCAAGGAGTCAACTAAACCCATCATATCGACATCCAAACCATCCACAATCCAAAATCTAACCTCTAATACTTAATTGAGATCCTAAATCCTAAATCAATCATCCATCATATCCCTTTCTTAGGAACTTAGTCTATGCCAAGTTCGTAATCCTTTGTGCAAACTATTTCACCTCGAGTTAGAGGTATATTTTACATCAATATCACCTCTTTCTTGAGAACTTAGCCTATCTCAAGTAGGAAATCCATCCAATCAAACTTTGACATAGGATCTCAACTATAGTTGAGAGGATACTATCCTTCATCCATCCAACAATCATCCTCATCATTTTAGCTAAATCCTTGAACTTAGGACTCTATCCCATCATATCTTCCAATAATCCTAATCTGAGCTTAAATCCAATCCTAATCTCAACTTCAATCTAATCCTAATTTGAGTTTAAATTGAATCCCAATCTGAGCTTAATGTACATCCCAATTTGAGATTTAGTTCATCCACATCCAAGATCTAATATTGAAATAAATCTTAAGACCCCTTCTTCCACGTTCTTCTAATCCATTCTATTTATCTTTTCATCAATTTTTCTTTTCTTTTAATCATCTATTCTAATCTTTTTGATCCATATCCATCTAATCCAACATCATGAATCCTTATCCTCCTTCAATGCAACCAAAAATAGTGATTAAGGGAGATCCCAATTACGTTGATGATGATAATGAAAGTCTTGTTGATCAAGATGAGTATGCTATAGATACCCTTGATTCCATAATTACTAGGCATCTCTCCCCAAGCATCATCCAAAATCCAATCACTCATCCAAGCTATCTCATCATGCCTTCATCGATCCACACCCACTAGCAATCCTTATGCTACCTTTAACAAGGGCTATCCATTATCTTTCCCATCCATGTATCCATCTTATCTATCATCCACATCTTCATCTTACCTATCCCCCATATATCCCTCTTATTCCATATCCATAGCTCCATCTTCTCCCATAGCCATATCTCACCCTCCATCTTCACCCCTAGTCCAAATCCTCCATCTCATTATCCTCCAATGCATGATCCTCATCCACCATCCACATCCTCCAATCCTAATCCACCATCCCAATTTTCCTACCTTAATTCCCCACCCACTTTCTCCAACATTAATCCTCCATCAACATATTTCTATCTTAATCCACCATTCATGTTCCCCTATCCTAATCCACCATCCATATTATCCTATGTTACTCCATCTTTCACTCCATCATATCCTAATCCTCCCTCCAATCCATCATACCTTTTTCCTCCATCTAACCCCAATCCATCATCTCATTGTTCTCAAAACCCTCTCCCAATCCATAATCCTAATCCTCCACTCCATGATCCTAATCCACCATCCATATCCTCCTATGTCACTCCATCTTTCACTTCATCATATCCTAATACTCCATCTAATCTTGTTCCCCCCATGATGTAGAGTAGGGTGGAGTATGTGAAAACAATCACAATTGATCAACCCTCCAAGTCTCAAAACCCTAACTATTGTGGCTTCTCACACAATCTCTCAATTCTCCTTGTAGGTCTACAAACCTAGTTTCTTGAACATATCTCTTTGTAAATTCCTCAAACCCATTTCTCAAATACCATTCTAGATACCTATTGGACCCCTCTTTAACATATCCAAATTGGGATTAGGGTTGTTTTGTAACCAAACCTTCAAATTTGATCTACTACGCTGCTCCAAGGCCAAATTAGCCCACTTTTCCAAAGCAAGTATATGAAATTCACACACCAATATTCAAAAATATACTTTAGAGGCTTTAACACATCATATAGGGTCCCTTCATGCAATTTTCATTACCAAAACTCATCACCAATTTGTTGTCTTGCAAAATCTCTAACCTACCTAACATTTCTAAGCCTAACACATGAGGATGTTAGGCTAGGGCAAGCCAAAATCTGCCCCAAACTCCATCTCCTGCTCAGAAAAAACCAAAATCACTAATAACATCCTAAACCCCTCCATTCCATTGAGTTTGGCTGAATTTCAATGGTGGAATGGGCTTCAAAACATTATTTTTGGCTTCAAACCCTTAAACCTAGGGTTTACAAGTGTTTTCTAGAAAAAAACTCTTCAAACTACCTTAAATATTAACAAAAATCAACACAAACACAACCAAATCAAAGTATATTCATTACTCCATAGATTCCAATTCAATTCATGTCAATTAGAGAGTGTACAGAGCCATACAGAACTCAGAAACACAAAAAAACACTGGAATTTAATAGAAAACAGAGCTTAGTGTATTGCTTGTCCACCAAAAATAACTTCCAAAAGTTTCCTCAAATTTTTTGAGGCCTTTTTAAACTTTTTCCAATATAAACCAATGGTCTCCAACCAATTTTCAAACTAAATGACCGTTCACCTTCCTTACATGCCAAAATTTGTAAAGTTGTAAAGCAACTTTTTGCAACATTTTCACAACTTGACTAAACTTAACAAAATGACCCTATATGACTTTAAAACACCAAAAGTGGTCTCAATTAGACCTTATTACATCAAAAGTGTGATTAAAAACATTAAACCTAATGTTAGACACTTATTTACATCAAATGACCAAAACTGACTTGGTGCTCCTGCACCATACACCCTGAGAGAAAAGAATCTCAGGTTCCTCCTAAGACCAGGTCCTGAATAGTAGTGTCATGCTTCTTGATATCCTCTTCTGACATCTAGGTGGAATCTTCCATTGGTAATCCTTGCCACTTGACTAGGTATTCATAGTAGACCTTGTGTCTTGTTCTCTTGGCTTCCCTTGTGTCCACAATGCATTCAAGCTTCAATGGCTCAGAAGGTGGTAAATATTTGACCCAATCTTCATTAGCAACATCTACATCAACACTTGTACCTACATCCATAGATCCCTTAAAATGGTATAGTTCAACAATGTTAACAATAGGAGAGATAGCCACTCTAGGAGGGAGTTCTATCTCAGAAGCATTGGCTCCAAACTTATGGAACACTCTACATGGCCCAATTTTCTTCATCAGAAACTTGGTGCATTTTCCCTTTGGAAACCTTCTTCAAATATGCAAGGACCAAGTCTCCCACCTTAAATTGTACATCCCTTCTTTTCAAATCAACATGTTTCTTGTACTTTTCAACACTTTTCTGCAAATTTTCTCTAACTTCTTGGTGTATCTCCCTCATGGCCTCTATAAATTCTTCTCCCTCAACACTCCTCTTCTCCATTCCCTTCAAATCCCTGAGCTCAAACACACCTCTAGGTTTCAAACCATACACCACTTCAAATGGTATGTTCCCAATGCTTCTATTGATTGAACATTGTAGGCATAGTCAACTTGTGGAAGAACCAAGTCCCACTGTTGTCCATGTTCCTTTGTGAGGCATCTCAAAATAGTTCCAAGTGATATATTCACAACTCTAGTCTTCCCATCTGTTTGTAGATGATAGGTAGTACTAAAGGTCAAATTAGTTCCAAGCTTCCTCCAAAGGGTCCTCCAAAAGTGACCTATGAACTTTGAATCCCTGTCTGATACAATTGTCAATGGGAGACCATGAATTCTAACTATTTATTTGAAAAATAAACTTGCAATGTGAGAGACATCATTTGTGCACTTGAATGGAATAAAGTGAGCCATTTTACTAAATCTATCAACCACAATAAAAATATCATCATAACCCCTCTGAGTTTGTGGAAAACCTAACACAAAATCAATACTTAGACTCTCCCATGGTTTGTTAGGTATTGGTAAGGGCTGATAAAGTCCTGCATTAGAACTAGAACCCTTGGCTCTTTGGTAGATTACAAAATTTTCCATAAACTTTCTGACATCTACTTGCATCTTTGGCCAAAAGTAGAATCCCCTTACCTGATACAATGTCTTATCCACCCCAAAATGTCCTCCTAAATTGCCACAATTTTTCTCCTTTATCAAATTAGTTCTCATGGAGCACTTTGGAATGCATTATTGACCGCCTTTAAACAAAAAACCATCTTGCAACAGAAAATCAGAATATGCATAATGAAAAGCATCTTTAAACTAATCACAAATAGCATATACCTCTTTGAAGTCTTCATCTTTTGCATACATACCCTTCAGGGCATCTATTCCCACACTTTGAAGTTGGATTTCATGCACCAACATTGACCTTCGGCTTAAAGCATCTGATACCTTGTTGGATTTCCCTTTTTTGTGTTTGATGGTGAAGGTGTAGCTCTGTAGATACCCTACCCACTTCACATGTCTATGACTCAGCTTGTCTTGACTGTTTAGAAATTGTAAAGCATGGTTGTCGGTGAAAACAATGAACTCCTTTGGAAAAAGGTAGTGTCTCCACTTCTTTAGGGACTGCACCATTGCATATAGCTCCAAATCACAAGATGAGTACCTTTTTTTTTCTTCATTAATATTTTCACTAAAGAAATCCATTGGTCTACCCTCCTGGCTTAAGATTGCACCAATTGCAAAGCCACTTGCATCACACTCTATAGTGAAAACCTTGTTGAAATCAGATAGTGCAAGGATGGGTTATTGTGCCACTCTATTTTTTAGATATTGGAAGCTTGTTTTTTCCTCCTCAGTCCACTGAAATCTTTTCCTTTTATCTCCTTTGATGGTTTCAATAATTGGTGAGCAGGTGTGACTAAAATTCTTTATAAATTTCCTATAGAAACTAGCAAGACCATGAAAGCTTCTTACCTCCCCTAATAATTTTGGAGTTGGCCAACTAAGAATTCCCTCTACTTTAGTGGGATCCATCTTCAATGAACCTTTGGAGATCACAAAACCAAGATACACTAGCTCTTCTTTCATGAATTCACATTTTTTAGGTTTACCATCAACTTCTCTTCATTCAACTTCTGCAAAACCATGTCAAGATGTTGCAAGTGTTCTTCTTTAGTCTTACTAAACACAAGCATGTCATCCAAATACACAATAACAAATTTTCCAATAAAAGGCTTCAAAACTTCATTCATTAGCCTCATAAATGTGCTTGGAGCATTTGAGAATCCAAATGGTATTACCATCCATTCATACAGACCCTCATTGGTTTTAAATGTAGTTTTCCATTCATCCCCTTCTCTTATCCTAATTTGATGATAACCACTTTTTAAGTCAATATTTGAAAAATAACATGCACCTCCCAAGCAGTCCATTAAATCCTCCATTCTAGGTATTGGAAACCTATATCTAATGGTGATTTTGTTGATTTCCCTTGAGTTAGTACACATTCTCCAATCCCCATCCTTTTTAGGTGCTAAAACAATAGGGACAACACATGGGCTCAAACTTTCCCTTATTAGGCTTTTACCTAACAATTCTTGGAATTTCCTTCTTATTTCCTCATTCTATTTGGGAGTCATCTTGTATGTAGCTTTATTTGGTAAGTTTGCACCAGGGATTAGGTCTATGTGATGGCTTACATCTCTCATGCGAGGCGAAGAGCTAGGTAACTCATCAACTACAATATCCTTATATTTGTCTAAAAAAGCTTGAACCTTACTTGGTATATCCTCAACCTTAGTTGCTACAAAAATGTATTTAGGTCTGATTACTAAATAAAATTCTCGTCCACCTTCTTTCTTTAATGTTTTCAAGAATTATTTCTCCCCAACTACCATAACACTAGACCCAATTTTTTATCAAATTCTTTATCTTGTAGGGGTGTTAATGTGAATGAAGTTCCATATTTTTCTATCACATAGATTTTTTTCTTCCCATCATGCTTGGATTTTCTATCATACTGCTAGGGTCTTCCTAGCAACAAGTGACAAACATCCATGGGGATGATGTGACAAAGGATCTTATCTTTATAACCCCCAATATTAAACTCTACCCATTTTTGCTCATTGAACAAAACTTGTTGACCCTTATTCAACCAAGATACTTTGTAAGGTGTGGGGTGTGGAATTCTCTTCATGTTTAACTTCTCTACCATCTCTAAGGAAACCAAATTATCAGTAGAACCTGAAACAACAACTACTTTACATACCTTTCCATGTGATTTGCAGGTGGTTCTAAACAATGATTTCCTTTGTGGAGGCTCTTTGACTATTGGCACCTCAATGAGTGTCCTTCTCATCATCAAAGACTCACCTATCTCTAGAGCAGCATGTTGAGATGGTGAATTGACACTTTCATTGTCTTCCTCATGAAAAATTTGGGTTTGTTCACCTCCATGTGAACTTGATGCTTTCTTTTCCAGGCACTTCCATGCTGGATGAAAAAATTGGTTGCATTGATAACATCTATCTGAGAAGGTATTTGACCCTCTCCCTTGTCCACCAAACCTACCTCTTCCACTAGGTCTTCTACCTCTAAAATTGCCTCTTGATTCACCACGTTGATCTTGGTGGTTGCTTGACTCTCTTGGTTGCTTTTGTGATTGTCCTCTTGCATCAAAATTGCCTCTATCTAAAATTATTTCCTCTACCTCTTCCTTGCTGCTCTTGTCTCCTTTTTATCCTTTCCTCCACCTTGATAGCCAACTGAAAACACTCTTCAACTGTCCTAGGTGTAGTGAGACCAATTTCATCTTGAATGTTGAGCCTTAGCCCATTTAGGTATCTAGCTACCTTTTCTTCTCCATCTTCAGTATGTCCTACTCTTATACTTAATTTATGGAATTCTTCAGTGTATTCCATAACATCTAACTCCTTTTGTTTTAAGTTTTGCTACTTCCTAAAGGTCTAAATTGCATAATCTACAAAAAGAAATTGTCCTTTCACCTTAGTTACCATTATATCCCATGAACTTATCTTATTATTTCCCTTCTTTACTCTTTCCTCTTGAACATAATTACACCATGTTAGGGTAGGGCCCTTCAATTTGGTTTTTGCAAATTTCACCTTCTTATTATCTTCTATCTCCTCAAATTCAAAGAAATTGTCAAGAGTATCTATCCAACCCAACACTTCTTCATTGTCCATCTTCCCACCATACATAGGTACTTCCACTTTCACCTTAGGAGTATCCCTCTTGACTGCCTTCAACATCCTAACTATTCTCATCTCTTTAGGATCCATTTCCTCTTCATCTTGGACTCCTCCTTGAGGGTTATTACTCTCGCCCTCATCATCTTTGCCACTTTGGTCACAACTGACCATTCCTCTTCTTTGTCTTTTCTCTAGGGCTACAATTTTT
Organism: Sequoia sempervirens; assembly: GCA_007258455.2. NCBI lineage: Eukaryota > Viridiplantae > Streptophyta > Pinopsida > Cupressales > Cupressaceae > Sequoia > Sequoia sempervirens. Next base: position 92,824,617 of record VDFB02358134.1, on the reverse strand, counting down.
GCAAGGTGAGCTTCATGAAACTCCTTATATAGTCTCACCTCCTTAGCATATTGCTCCTTCAATTCTTTGACTTCTCTTGCTATTGGGTTGCTCTTTGGAGGCATCTTGCTTATTCAAGCTTTCAACCACTTTTCCACTTCTCAATCAGAACCTATGCTCTGATACCACTTGATGCAGAGTAGGGTGGAGTATGTGAAAATAATCATAATTGATCAACCCTCCAAGTCTCAAAACCCTAACTATGGTGGCTTCTCACACAATCTCTCAATTCTCCTTGTAGGTCTGCAAACCTGGTTTCTTGAACATATCTCTTTGTAAAGGCCTCAAACCCATTTCTCAAATACCATTCTAGATACCTATTAGACCCATATTTAACATATCCAAATTGGGATTAGGGTTGTTTTGTAACCAAACCTTCAAATTTGATATGCTATGCTACTTCAAGGCCAAATTAGGCCACTTTTCCAAAGCAAGTATGTGAAATTCACACACCAATCTTCAAAAATATACTTTAGAGGATTTAACACATCATATAGGGCCCCTTCATGTAGTTTCATCACCAAAACTCATTACCAATTTGTTGTCTTGCAAAATCTCTAGCCTACCTAACATTCCTAAGCCTAACACATGAGGATGTTAGGCTATGGCAAGCCCAAATCTGCCCCAAACTCCATCTCCTGCTCAACAAAAACCAAAATCACTAAAAAAATTCTAAACCCCTCCATTCCACCAAGTTTGGCCAAATTTCAATGGTGGAATGGGCTTCAAAACATTGTTTTTGGCTTCAAACCCTTAAACCTAGGGTTTATAGGCGATTTCCAGAAAAAAATCTTCAAACTACCTTAAATCTCAACAAAAATAAACACAACCACAACCAAATCAAAGTAGATTCATTACTCCACAGATTCCAATTAAATGCATGTCAATTAGAGGGTGTATGGAGCCGTACAAAACTCAAAAACACAAAAAAAAACACAAGAATTTAACAAAAAATAGAGCTTATTGTATTGCTTGTCCACCAAAAATCACTTCCAAAAGTTGCCTAGAAGTTTGTGAGGAATTTTTAAACTTTTTCAAACAAAAACCAATGGTCTCCAACCAATTTTCAAACTAAATGACCGTTCACCTTCCTTACATGGAAAAAATTTGCAAAGTTGTAAAGCAACTTTTTGCAACATTTTCACAGCTTGACCAAACTTAACAAAATGACCCTATATGACCTCAAAACACCAAAACTGGTATCAATTAGACCTTATTACATCAAAAGTGTGATTAAACACATCAAACCCAACATTAGACACTTATTTACATCAAATGACCAAAACTTACTTGGTGCTCCTACACCACCCCACCAATGCTAATCCTCCACCTACTCTTTGTCCTCCATCCAATCCCATCTGATAAGTCTAGAATATGGTCTAGTTTTGGGTAGAATTCATGGTTTATTTGTTGAAGTTATCATGGAATTTTTCATTAAGTGTTCATACTTTTATGATATTTTCTTCAAACTATAGACATTGGGCTTAATCTTATTTTTGCAAACCTTTAATGATAAATGGCATGTTATATGGACTGTCTATATTAATATTGCATGTGGTTAATGAATGTTCCTTAAGGTGGTTGTAGATATGCAGTTATTGTGTGTACTAACATTTCTATGCAGATTTAATTTGAGGATGCCAAGTTGAGGAAGACACCACCAGCTGGGCATGCATCGTAACATCCAACAAAGGAATCGCTCAAAGGTCAAAGGAGGTCGACGGTAGAAGATTCCTCATGCAAACTGAATATAACCACCTTGTAGTGGAATTTAATGTTGGTTGAGAAGATGTGGGAATTACTATTGTGCTAAATTTGTATTTGGACCTGCATGTCTGACTTGATTTCATGCACACATAACCATCGCCACTCCACTTTCTTTGTTTTCCTTAAATGGTGTCCTCTCAGATCGTGGAGTTGACTACCTTGTTTAGTTGATAGTATAAATAAAGATTTGATGCTCCTTCTCTAGAGGTTGTGCAATTTGATATTGTACTTGCATTCTTGAGTTTTCAGTAATACATATATTTTACTCTTTGTATTCATGATTTACAATGAATAAAATAAAGTTATGAGTTTGAGCATCTGAGTTCTCATTAGTTTTAGACGATACTCATCAAAGGGGTCCCACTTGGTGAGTAATATGTCCCTTAGTTTAGTATTAGTTTAGTATTACTTTTTATTTAGTAATTAGTTAGAAATTTGGCACCGACTATTCCTATAGCCAAGGAAAATAGAGTAGTGCCCTGTTTGTTTGCTCAAATTTTCATTTCTATTATGTATTTTAGTTTGATTTAGTTGTTGATTGATGATTGGAATTTATGGTATTCCCTTCTAAGCAATTTACTTTTAGTATTGTGAGTTCCTTAGCTATAGAATGAGAATGGCTACTTTGGGTTCCTAGTGCACATACTGTACTGACCCATTTTAAGTTCACATCCTTGGGTTGACAAGTTAAATGCACCTTCATGATGATTGAAATAGCTATTCAGGTTAGATGTCCAATCTCTGAATCATGGTTGTAAAGGATTAGTTATTAAATCATTGTAGGAGTCCAACATTTTTGGCGCCGTTGTCGGGGAAGGTGTCAAACTAGGGAGTTCTTTGGAGTCATCAGTAGTTTTTCTTGTTGTAGTGTTTCTGGAAGTTGTTCCTAGTATACCCTCATTTAGGAAGTAATGACCCCCTTATTCTTTACCAATTGTTTGTGTGAGTTGGCTCATAGTGAGTGATACTGCATGCATAGAGGAAGGAGAAGGAAAGCTTATGGGAGATTCCTTCCTAACAATCCTAATCCATTCCAGCTAGTTGAATATCAAAACCTTCCAAGGGAAGAAGAAGAAGAAGATCCACACCCCTTTGCTGATGCATTTCTTGATTTGACTAGTTCTAAAGCCTCCTCTGAAGACCAAAATCAGCTTGAGAACCCCTTTGCTTTGGAAATACATCTAACGGGCATGGGTGATGCAAATAGGAACAAACCTAACCAACCAACTTTTCCTTTCCCCATTTCCCATCAAAATAAAGTTGAAAAAATAAAAAACATCCCTGCTTTAGCACTCCCCAAGTTTTATGGACTTGTCACAGAAGATCTTGATACCTTTTTGTTTGATTTTGACATACTATGCAGGAGTTATGATTATACCACCGATGCCCATAGGCTTAAGCTATTTCCTACCACTCTGAAAGAGGTTGCATTAAGATGGTTCATGAGCCTAGGTAGAGATACTATGGAAACTTGGGAAGACATGAAGACAAAATTCCTTGAGAAATACATGGAATATTGCAAGGGCAGTGACATGAGAGGAGGTGACATTTTCAGGATGCAACAAAAGGAAGATGAGATCCTGGAAGATTATATTGCAAGGTTTCTATTTTTCCTACAAAAATTTCCACACCATACACTTAATGAAGACTCACAAAAGTTGTTTTTCCTGAGAGGAATCAATGATAGTTGGACTGATGCCTTGGACTTGATGGGAGGAGGAGATATCTCCCAAGTTCCTTGGGAAGATATCAAGAAAATATTTTAGAACTACTCTAAGGCAGCTTCAAAAATAGGAGAGCTTACCAATCTTCCATGGGTAAGTCAAATAGTAGTGGAGTCTCAAGAATGGAGATCAAACACTTACTAGAAGATTTCAAGCAAGATATTATAAACAATCTAGCTACTCAGTTGGATACATTTCAGGCTAAGAAGAAACAAGAGGAGGTTGAGGCAATGTTGATAGAGTATTTCCCCCACTGTAGACAAAAGAAGAGGGATTGCAGATGTAAGATGGTAGCTAATCTTGAAAGCAATTAGATTCCACCTAAGTTCAAAGAAAATCTAGATTGAAGAATACCAAGTCTACTATGTTGCACAAAGGAAGCCTTGGGCTCCAAGACAAGGTATGCCACTAGATCCACTATCTTATGTTGGGCCATATTTTAATTCTTATTCATCTGGTAACCAATGGAAGCCCCCATATCCATCCAGCTATGGAGGATATCCACCACAACCTTGGAGTAACCCTCCAAATTCTTGGTCCAATCATCAAAACTCTCCACCCTAGTGGCAACAACCTCAACGGAATTGGCAGCCACCTCCAGGGAATTGGTAGCAAACAAATCAATGGAGGGGAGAACAATAATGGCCTACCCAGACAACTAGTTACATGCAGCCACCTTCTCAGCCCCATCAGCCTACTATAATGCCTCCACCTGCTAATCCAAGCTCAAATGCACCTAAACCTACTCAGCTACCAGCTCAGCCGACACCCAATCCAAATAACAAACCACAACAGCAGCCTGCATACTCTACTGATTCAAATCAATTCCCTGCATATGCTATGAGTGTAAGTGGCATCCACTTGCATTCATGAACTACTCTACTAGCCCCTTCCAAGCCCATTATCTCTGAGTTTCCTATGGAAGAGGAGGAGGAGCCTCTGAATGATCTCATTAAGCCAAATGCACCTAAAAATTATGAACCAGTCCAAGTCAAGCAGATTGCACAAGAACCACCATTTCCTTAGAGATTGGAAGTTTCCAAGAAGAAGGAAGAAAAGGAGGATACAAATTTTGACATCCTAGATTAGCTGAAGCATATGTGTGTCTAGATATCTCTATTTCAAGCCATAAAGGATGTTCCAATCTACGACAAGGCAATCAAGGAAGCATGCCTCAAAAAGCTAGGTAGGAAAAAGAAAGACCCAACTATAGTTCATGTGGTGGGACAACTAGCTGAAATCATGCTTGGAAAAGTGACTATCCCCAAGTATAATGACCTAGGTAGTCATGTGGTAGCAGTTGTTATAAACGAGACCCAAATAAAGAATGCTTTGATTGATTTAGGGGCAGCAATAAATGTAATGACCAAGGACATTTTGCAACAACTAAACATTGCAAGCATGAGATCTACTCCTACTGTCCTGCAACTTGTTGATAGTTCTATTGTTAAGCCTGATGGTGTAGTGGAGGATCTTGTGGTAGTTTTGGACTCTTGGGAGTACCCAACAGACTTTATGATTCTTTCTCCTAAAGCTACACTAGGTGAGTATCCCATTATTCTTGGAAGACCATGGTTAGCAACTACAGATGCATACATTAGATGTTAGTCATGTGACATGACCATTTCAGATGGGAAGAGCACTAAAAAATTTTTCCTTTATCCTCCCGCTGAACCATCTCATGATGAAGATAATCTCATATGGCCACATGTTGGTGAAGAGGCCGAGGAAGTAAATTTTGTGGCGTAGCTTATGATATTAGGCAAAATATCTTTCATGTAGCTCCAAGATGAGGATGAAGTATTGGATAACATCATTCAGAACCTTTGTGAAGTGGAGGAAGCATCATCTTCTCATTTTGCTACTCTAGTCAAGACACTTCTTCCTACTCTTCCTACAACCACTATTCCTGTAGACGTTCTTCCTGCAACCACTCCTCTTGTAGATTGTTCCTGCAAATAGGATTCTTATAGCGATAGGTATGTCCCATACATTGATTCCATATGAACTAAAGGTACCATGTGTTAATGAAACAACTATGATAGAGTTAACTACACAAGTACAGGTGTCAGAAGGAAAGTATTTGAATGTTAATAGTAAATTAAGTGAAGAACAACAATTATTATTGTCAAACTTATTAAGGACCTATTGTCAAATAAGGTTTGCACCCTTGCTAAGCTATGAACTGTAGCAACCTATTGACACATGGGAACACTTCGAGGTTGTGGGTGACTTGAGTATGAAGCGGACCTCCAGATTATGGGCTGGTTCCCCTTTGATAACTTGAAAATACTAAAAATGATAAGGAAAAAAGTAAGAAGGATATGCTTGAAATTTAGAACCTATCACTAACAGGTGATACACCAAAGGTAAAGTTTTGACAAGGCTGTTGAAACTCTCAAAAACTCAATAAAGCTAAACAATTTCACAACAAAAAGATCTATGTCTACAAAAATGATTCTATGTAAGGTTCTAGATGTTCTAATGCTTAAACACAAGGAAAACAATGATGTTTTTACAAATATAAATGCAAAGAAAGAGATCACTAACATAAACTTGCATTATGACATAATATTCTTTATATCTAGCATTGAAGGAATCTGACAAAATAAAGGATAACACAAAATTTTATCATGCAATTCACAACCAATACTAAACAATAAAGAAAAAAGGTGAAGGAAATGACTTTGTATCGAGAATAAAATGAGAATATGTATTACAAAGATCAATGAGTTACAAAGTGTGAATAGAGCTCTCTCAACAATCTCCTCCCCACCTAGAACTCCTCCTCCTAGCCTTGAAATCCTTCTTTATAGAAACAGAAGGAGCAACAACCATCAGACTAGAAGGGGACACATGTTGCCTACCCATTGGACCGCCTTGTGGCATTTAACGCAAGAGGACTGTTACAACCACCACCATTAATTCACAACTCTCATCCCTGACCTCAAGACTGTTTCTAGAGTCGGTTGTGTGCTTAGAAGGCATGGGCACCTATGTCGGTTCTAACTTGGCTAGAGGAGTCTCGTCGGCCACTAAGTCTCGTGGCCAACATACTAACCTCAACACCGCTCCTAGAGTTGCCTTCAATTCCCTTTCAGACAAATGAGCCCTAACATTTATGTCGATCCACTCGGCCAACAGACATCTTGTCTGCCATTAAGTCTTATGGCCGACATACTAAGCTCAGGCGATCTTTTAATTAGGAATCCTACTCTTGAAATGGATTCAAATATTGGTCATTGATCCGCCAACCTTGACAGGTAATTGAATGGCTTATCCTTAAAAACTAAACGACCAATAGTCGCATCTCAAGAAACCCCCGTAGTGTTTAAGTCGCCAAGACCCTAATCATGTCTTGCCGAGGGGAGTTGTCGGCAAGACATATCTATCGCTGTCATTGGGGAGACCTCCTGGTGATAGGCTCTATTGCTAACTATTCTAGCGTTCGACATGATGTCTCACTGATAGCCCTGGTCTCGCTGACATTTTTACCTTCATCCATTTGGTTTACTTGGTCAATCACCAGCCCTAATGATTAAGCATCGAGCACCTTTTCCACACGATTATAACATCATTGTTGATTTAAAGCACATGCTTCCCCTGACTACCTTAGTAACTCGATACTTAGTATGCATCTCACAGCAGTTAAAGACCCTGCACCTTGATTCAGCGAGCTGGCAAGGAACGACTACGATCACCTGCCTATTTCACTAACAATCGTTGATCTGGTTAAAACAAGAAACAGGACCGGAGCTAGAATCAAAATGGAAATTAAAACTGAAACTAACCAACATTTCCAATTTCATCCCACGTTCTGATTCTGCCTCCGCTAAAGCAAAGAAACCCCCAAACAAAAGAAAGCAAAGCGGGATCGAAACCAAAACCAATCCCAGGTGGAACACAGCGAGGGCAGAGTTGGAACAGACATGAGCCCCTAAAACTTTCCTAAGTTCATGTTCGGTTACAGTTCCGGCTCCACCTCCAACAACACACAAAGCAAAAAGGAAGAAAGAAAAACACAAAGAAGATCAAAGAGAAGGAAACATCCCTCGATCACCGACAATAAAAAAACAAAGAAAAGAAGAACGGGCAGAACCGGGACTGAAACCGGAACAAAAATAGGAACTAAAACTTTGGAAAGTTTTAGGGGCTCGTGTCTATTTTGACTCCACCAAAACAAAGAAAACACCTAAGGAAGGAAAAGAAAACCCAAGGCACACAAAAACAAAGACCAAAGGACAAAAAAACACAAATGGGATCAGAATGAAAACTGATCTCTGGTGAAAACCAGCGGGGGCAGAAGCAGAACAAAAATGAGACCCTGAAACTTTTCCAAGTTCAAGTTCGGTTCCAGTTCTGACCCCGTCTCCAACAACACACAAAGCAAAAACAGGGAAAAAAGGAAAGGAAAAAGAAACAAAGGGAAAAACCACCCCACGATCAAATGCAAGGTCAATAAGAAAGCAAACACACAAAAGCATGGAACTGGAACTAGAATCGAAACGGAACAAAAACAAAAATTGGAACTTTAGAAAAGCTCCAATGTTCGGTTTCGGTTCCGACTCTGCCTCTAACAGAACAAAAAGAAGAGGGCCCAAGGAAAAAAAATAAGAGAGAGGGAAATCAAGGCATAATCATAAGATGAAGACCCCCCCAATAAAATACTAAACACCTGCACACTGGGCTCAACCCTTGTGGGAGCCACATTTAATCCACGTGCCGAAAATGAAACATAATTTCCCCCTGCAGCTGCACAAGAAGCAAACAAGTTAGAAAATATTTAACTTTGATGCAAATGTTCCTCCATTTGGCCTTCATGAACACTTGAAGACACAAATTGCTCTACTTGATTGAGCCCGTAGGTGAAAATCGGGTAACATCTTTGGCGACCTCAGCTGGATGTTTTCCTGCTAAACATGCAAACCAATAGCCTAAGCCTATCCATTGGGCATGGAGCCATTGGGAACCTAGACCTATTCTTAGAAAACTTACCCAAAACTTTTGTAACTCAGATGATAGACATATACGAGGCCTTGGCCCATCCAAGACAAAATAGTAGAAGGAAAATTGTTCATTTGTGCTGAAACAACACTTAGGGAATAAAAATTGTATCTAATCTAATGTGCGGAAGCACTTATTGATATCTAGAATTTAACAGCTATGTATATATTTAGATCCATATCTCAAAAGCAATGTTTGAGGTGAATCCCATTCACTGGGACTAGTTCCACTACACCATCCAACTTAGATAGTTGGAAAGCATTATGTTGTTTCTTCTCGGTGATGATATATGGCCCAGTCCTGAATGCATCAAACTTGGTGTGCCTTCTAGGTTTTCTTTTCAATTCATCCCATTTCAAGACTATGTCCCCCCCTGGAAAACTCTGGGGAATGCCCTTTTATCAAATGATCTTTTCATTTGAGCCTGATGTTGCTCGATCTTTTTTATTGCTTCAACTCTAGTCTCTTCAAGTTCAATCAGCTGAGCCAGTCTTGTTGTCATTGGTTCCACTTCAATCATATCCAGCTAATTTACCAGGTCAAGGGCTGGGAGTTCAACTGAAATGGGCAGTCTTGCCTCTTTTCCATACACTAACATGTATGGAGAAAGTCTTGTAGATCTTTTTGACATAATCCTATCAGCCCACAAGGCTAATTTCAGCTTAGTATGCCAGACTCTCTGATTACCATCCATGGTCCTCTTGATGATCCTAAGAAGATTTTTATTAGTGGACTTAGCTTGTCCATTCCCTTGAGGATAGTAATTAGAAGATGTATTTAAGTAAACACCATTTTTAACAGCCCAATAAGATACTCTAGTTCCTATGAATGCAAGTACGTTATCAGAAATAATAGATTCAGGAACTCCAAACCTAGTTATCAACTCCTCATAAAAGTTTAAAACAACTGACTCATTAGCTTCTTTGAGTGCTACAGCTTCAGTCCATTTAGAAAAATAATCAGTGGCTGTAAGCACCCACTTATGGCTTGCACTTGATGGTGGGTTTATCACTCCAATGAAATCCAAGCCCCATTTCATGAAAGGTTGCTCAACTTGAATTGGTTGAAGTGGAAGGGCAGCTAATTTCTCTTTTCCTACAAAGATAGCACACTCTTTGCACTTTCTTACCCATGCATGGGCATATTTGAATAAGGTAGGCCAGTAATAGCCACCTTTCATTATTTTAAGAGTTGTAGCTCTTGGTGAAAAATGTCCACCGGCTAACCCTTGATGAAATTCATGCAATACTCTATCAGTTTGATCAGCTTCAATACATCTCAATAGAACACCATGAAAATCTCTTCTAAACAGTAAACCATTTAAAAGAACATAAGGTATGGATTGCAGTCAATAATACCTTCTTCTGGATTTAGTTAGATTAGGAGGGCATTCACCAGTCAATAAAAAATGTGTCATTTATGCAATCCAACCTATAGTAGTAGGTACAATAGCTTGTTCTCCATCTTGAAGTGCTAAAATAGAACTTTCTTCCTCCTTTTTATTGTTGTTGTTGTCCTCTGTAATCTGCTCGCAAAGACCTCTCCCCCTTATCAGTTTGGTAAGCTTTATTTCAAGATCATACTCCATTACCTTAGTGACCCAACCAACTCTTCTATCACTTAAATATTTGTCCAATAAAAACTCTTTCACGCTTGGATGAGCAACCATCAAGACAATTTTATTATTGGAAAGCATGTGCCTAAACTTCTTTAAGATTCTTTATAACAGTGAGAACATGTTTCTCTATGAAAGTATACCTTAGTTCATAATCTTTGAGTCCTTGACTGAAGAAAGCCACAGGTTGTTCAAATCTTTCGTCATTACGATGTACAAGCATGGCTGAGAGTGAATCAATATTTCCATAGGTATATAAAATGAAATCCTTAGAAAAATTAGGATTCAGAAGTGTAGGTGCAGCTGCTAATGCTTCTTTTATAAGCTCAAAACTTCTTTTCCCATCCTTAGTCCAGCTGAAAGGTACATTATTTCTCAACATATGAGTTAAAGGATTTAACAAATCAACAATGTTAGGGATGAAGCTCCTTACAAAGTTAATCCTACCAATAAAACTCTGCAAACCTTTTTTATGTGTTGGTAGGGGAAGAGCTAAGATAGCACTTACTCTTTCAGGGTCAATAGTAATACCCTGTTTAGACACCACATAACCAAGTAATTTGCCTTCGTGAACAACAAACACACACTTTTTGGGATTAAGTGATATCCCAAATTTCTTTCATTTCTCAAAAATCTACCTCAAATGATTCAGATGATCCTTAGCCTCCTTAAAAAATAGTGATATCATCAAGATAGACTAAGACAATCTTGTACATTAAACCCTGAAAGGCCATATCCATGGCCTTTTGAAAGGTTTCCCTAGCATTAGATAAACCAAAGGGCATTTTCTGATAGGCCATAGTTCCCATTTTGTAGTGAAGGTTGTTTTATACTGATCTTCTTTTTTAACTAATATCTTGTTGTAACCAAAATAGCCATCTAATAAGGAAAACCTTTCAGACTCTGAAACTACCTGAAGTATCTGCTCCATAGAAGGCAGAGGATGATGGTCTTTTAAGGAGGCCCTATTTAAGTCACAGAAATCTACAAATAGTCTTACCTCACCATTTTTCTTCCTTACTGATACTAGGTTTGAAACCTATGAGGTATGCTTAATGGGGAAACACATGCTGCTTTCAATCAACTTATCCAACTCTTTCTTCATTAAAGGCTCTAACTTAGGATTCAAGGGCCTCTATTTTTTCCTAACAAGTTTGATATTAGGCTCAAGTTCAATGGTATGTTGAGCAAGTTGGAGATTAAATCCCTTTAAATCAGTATATTGCCAGGCAAAGATATCATTAAATTCTTGATAAAGCTGAATAAAAACATTCTTCTCTTCAGCTGTACATACCTTGCCTAATTTAAGAAGTTTTCCTTTGAAGAATTCAACCTCTTCGTAGTGATCTTGTTGAACTTGAATACTACCCTTGGGTTTTCTAGCTTCATCATCTGTATTAAAAACAGATTCTAGAGTGACCAAGCCTTTTGGCAACTTGTTTTTTAGCTGAACGATCTGATCATTGTACTGGTGTTGTAGCTTTTCCTGATTGGTATGTGAGAACTCAGATTCTTCTCTTAAAAAGCTCACAATCTACTGGTCACTTTCAAAAACTTGCCAATGTATGTTATTATCAGGCACAACAGGTCTAACAACAATCTTAATATGTTGACTAACTTTATCACTGCAAATTTCTTTTGGAATATCGTATTCAACTCCTACAACAGCTAGTCTATCAGCATGTTTATTTTGAGTTCTAGGTATGGAAATCAGATTAAATGCATCAAATCCCTCTAAGAGGTCCCATACTCTATTCTGATAAGATCTGAGTGCATCATTTTTAACAACATTAAGATTTCTTACCTGATTGACAACCAAATCGCTGTCACCATAAACTTTTAGACAGCTAATACCTCTCTGTCTTGCCCACTCCAAGCCTTGGATTAGAGCTTCATATTCAGTAGAATTATTAGAATAGCTGAAACAAATCCTGAAAGCTAAATAGTACTTTTAACCTTCTGGTGATACCAACATACAACCACCACTAGCACCTACCCTACTCCTTGAGCCATAAAAAAATAGCTCCCACACATCATTTTCATGTTGTTCACTATGTTGCTCTTTGTCTTTTTCAATATTAGGCATAAAAGATTTAGTCTCATGCATCACATAAACACCAATGTCAACCTCCTCCAACTGATTACCTATATCAACTTCATGTGTTTGAGATGCCCACTCTTTAGGAAGAATATCTGATGTGCTTTCTATTTGAATTTCAATCTCTTGAACAACAGAATGTTCCACTTGTACACTTGTAAACAAGTTGGCATTAATAGGAGATGGATTGTAAGGTTCACTATGAACTTTGGCTATGGGTTTTGATTTTACAGTGACTCTAGTACCATATCTAGTTTTGAACAACATATGATACCAATCAGAGGATAGGTAACCACCAATCTTGGCCGTAAAATCCCTAGATAAACAAAGGGAAAAGTATGGGGGCAACTCTATAATGTAGATATCCTACGGTATTGCAAAATTTGGATAAGCATGTAAAGTTAAGCTTAAATTTTTAATGACCCCTGCTGTGTTAACAATAGTACCATCCAATTGTACTACCCCCTTTTCTAGTGGCTCATATTCAATTCCCAACTTATTAACAATTTGTTTGGGCATAACTGAACTACTAGCCCCTGAGTCAATCATACAATTGTGAACAAGATAATCTCCTATGATCAATGATAGATAAAAAGGAGGTGGCTTGGCTTTAGCAGCTTGTTGTTCTTTATCATTATCAGCAGTACTAGCCAAATGTATTACCCCCTTTTCTACACTAGGCTCATCTGAGACATTTAAACCTGATAAAGCAGATTGAAGCAGGTCTTTTTGACCCGGAATACTCAGAGAATCCCATATCAATATGGGTACATTAATTTTCTTTATATGCTCAAGTATATTGAAAGATGTAGCAGGTTTAACTTGAATTTTAGGAGGAACAACATCACCTTTAACTGAAGGCACCTGGACTGATGAATCAGGTTGTTGCTTTCCTACCAAAGGCTTCCCTCTTGGTAGCACTCGGATTTGGTCAGCTTTTGATGAGCTAGGAGAATTCTAATTCTAGTTCGGCCCCTATTTCAATTGAGTTTGAACTTTATCAGGTTGATGTCCTTCATCTATTGCCCTCTTTTTACTGTGTGTATTGTCTACAATTGAAGAACCAACATGGTTCATTCCACAAAATTCATCCCCTTGCCAGTTTAGGAATGTAGACTCATGTGTCTATTGCTCTTGCTGTTGTACTTCAGTTGCTACAAGAACATTAGATTGCATTGTCAAACTATTCTAAACCATCAAGGCTTGATTAAGAAGCCCATTTATGATGCAGGAGCATCCAATGGTGTAAGGGCAATCTTGCATCACCCAAAAATAGTTAAATTTCAAGTTTATCAATTTTTAGATGTTTTTACATTTTTGGATACCTTTTTCGTTGTAATGAAATTCCCAATTTATGGTTTTTATTTTCTATTCCTGGGTTGAAAGATATTGTAGTTTTAGTTTCTCAGATTTACACTTGAAAATCTTCTGAGTTGGATTTGAGGTACTTAGAGTTTCTGGAACGGCCCCAAAACTTGTCAAAATCAGCATAGCAAATTTCAAGCGCATTATTGACTTCGAGACCTTTCCAACGGTTCAAACGGTTCGTGAATCGGAGTCCCGAATCAAAAGTTATGGCCCCAGGAAGTTGGCACACTTTCTAGAAGGTACAATTGCAAATGCTCTTTTGAAATTTGAACTTCATGTTGTAAATTTTCGGTGCCAAACTGCCTAAACTCAAATTTGAAGGTTGTTTTGGCTCCAAACTATTGAGGAGCTCTATTTATGAGCGGGTTTCTAATTTTTGGGTAGCTTTTTGGGGACAAGCTCGCATATTGCGAAAGGGTTATTTTGTAGCTTTCTGTAACTTGCATGTGTTGTAGAACTTGGGGATTGAGATCCTCTACATGTAAGAAGCTTCATTTTCTAAATAATAAAATTATTCTCTTGTTTGTGGGTTATTTTATGTGTCTCAGGTTGTGTCCTCATCAAGTGGTATCAGAGCGGGTTTTCTTGAGCATGTGGATAGATCATCGATCGTGAGGCAGTTCACACCAGGACCGTGGTTGTGGGTCAAGGTCAAGAAAGATGCCTCCAAGAGTGATGCCTGGTAGGTGTGATGGTGCTAGAGGTGGTCGAGGTGGCATAAATGCTAGTGGAAGAGATGCACTGGCAGCCCTCCAGAGACAAATTGATGCGTTACAAGAGCAGTTGAGAAGAGGGTTAAACCCAAGGGAGGAAAGTGAGGATGAAGGAGAGGAAGAAGGTTCATATGTAGAAGAGGAAGAAGAAGTAATTGATCAAGACCAAATGCGGCTAATAAGGGCCATTTCGAAGATCGAGAAAAGACCCAGAGCAAAAGTCCCTAGTTATTCTGGAAGTTTGAACCCGAAGAGTTGATCGACTGGATCAATGAGCTAGAAGAATATTTTGAGTATGAGGAAATAGAGGACCCAGATCAGGTTAAGTTTGCAAAAATGAAGCTGAAGGGCCATGCCAGTATTTGGTGGAAAGAGGTCCAGTTGGAAAGAAATCGAAGAGGAAAAGGCAAGATCACCAGATGGGATCGCATGGTAGAGAAATTGAAGAAGTAGTTCATACCAGTGGACTACGAGTTAGATCTGTTGAAGAAATTGCAAGGGTTGAAGCAAGAAAGTAGATCTGTGAAAGAATATACTAAATACTTTCACAAGATAATCATTAGAACAGGTCACACATAGGCCAATAAGGAGAAGGTAGCCCGATATCTTAATGGGTTACGACCGAGCATTCAGGAGGAGTTAAGCCTAGTCAGAATGACCACCATTGAGGATGTGTATCAGTTTGCTTTGAAGGTGGAAGAGAAGCCGAACAAAAGATTTGATGGCAAGCAAAAAGGATGAGGAGGTCAAAGTGGAAGGGGCAGTGGAAGACCCTTCTGAAGCCGAAATGATGATGAAAAGAAAAGTGAAGATGTGGGTACCAGCCAAGCCAAAGGAATGACAATTTCTACCGGCCTCGTGATCAAAACAGTGGTGATCAAAGAGGAAGAGGACGAGGGAGATATGGACAAGGATCTGGAAGAGGTGGTTTCAAAGAACATGTTTCAGTGTGGTGAAGAAGGGTATCGAGCCTATGAATGTCCACAACACCAAGGAAGGGTAGACAAAAGGCCAGAAGGTCATGGAAGGGTTGCACATGCAATGAGGAGGCCCAATTTGAACATTCAGATGATGGAAGGGAGAAATAGTGATTAAGAGAGCCCTAGTGACTAAGGAAAAGGAACCGCAACGAGGAAGAATCCGCTATACTGCGCGTGAAGGAAAATGTTGTGATATCATTATTGATGGTGGAGCAATCGATAATCCGGGTATCGAGGAGATGGTCACAAAGTTGAAGCGGAAGAGGGAAAGACACCCACATCCATATCGGATTGCCTGGTTGTATAAAGACCACAAAGTTTTGGTCAATGAGCAGTGCCTAGTAAAGTTCAAGATCGAGAGCTACCATGATGAGGTACTCTGTGATATCATCCCCATGGATGCATGTCACATGTTGTTGGGGAGGTCGTGGCAGTTCGATAGGCGAGCTATACATGATGGCCATACAAACACTTATTCCTTGACAAAGGATGGGGTTCATCACAAGTTGAAACCCCTGAAGGAGACCGAAGAAAAGGTATGCAGTAGTGCTAGAATTTGTTATGTAGATGGAAGAAAATTTTTAGAAGGTATGAAGCATGAGCGTGTGTGTTATGCATTGATTCCTAGAGTGAGTAAGGAGGATAGGGAGAAGGTTCCAGAAGAAGTTTCTGGGATGTTGGATGAGTTTCAGGATATTGTTTCTGATAATGTACCTGAGGGTTTACCACCAATAAGGAAGATCAGTCATCAGATTGACTTGATTCCCAGAGCCAGTTTGCCAAATAAGGCAGCTCAGAATGACTCCAACACAAAATGAGGAGTTGAACAGACAAGTTCAAGAGTTGTTGAGAAAGGGTTTGATATGAGAGAGTTTGAGCCCATGTACAGTACCTGCATTACTAGCACCAAAGAAGGATGGGGAGTGGAGGATGTGTATAGATTCTCGAGCCATAAACAAAATAACAATCAAGTATAGATTTTACCAAGGATGGATGACCTGATGGACTGTTTGAGTGGAGCTCAGTACTTCACAAAGATTGATCTAAAGAGTGGATATCACCAGATCCAGATTCGAGAGGGAGATGAATGGAAGACTACCTTCAAGACCAAAGAGGGCCTATACGAGTGGCTAGTCATGCCTTTTGGACGAACCAATGCACCGAGCACATTCATGCAACTCATGAATGAGGTACTAAAATAATTTCTAGGAAGTTTTGTTATTGTGTATTTAGATGATATTTTGATTTTCAGTAAGACGTTGGATGAGAATTTGATGCATATTCGGAGAGCCTTTGAGAAATTAAGAGAAGAGAAACTGTTGATTAATCTAAAGTAGTGCAGTTTTGTGAAGAGGGAGTTAGTGTACTTGGGGTTTATTGTCTTAGTAGAAGGTCTCAAGATGGACCCAGAGAAGGTGAAGGCTATTCTGGAATGGCCTACCCCAAGAACTGTTACTGAGGTGAGATCTTTCCATGGTTTGGCTAGTTTTTATAGAAAGTTCATTAGAAACTTCAGTAGTATTTGTGGACCCCTGAATGAAACAATGAGAGGGGATAGAAAAGAATTCAAGTGGAGAAATGGAGCGGCAAAAAAATTTGAACTGTTGAAGTAGAAGGTGACAGAGCAACCTATTCTAGCCCTCCCATATTTTAACAAGGTGTTTTAGGTGGATTGCGATGCCAGTGGTTGTGCCATTAGAGCGGTGTTGAGCCAAGAAGGTAAGCCCATTGCCTATTTCAATGAAAAGTTAAATGATGCCAAGAGAAAGTACTCTATATATGATCAGGAATTTTATGCAATAGTTCAAGCATTAAAGAAATGGAGACATTATTTGTTGCCGAAGGAATTTGTTCTATATACTGATCATCAGGCCTTGCAGTACCTAAATAGTCAGGAAAAATTAAATCAGAGGCCTATGAAATGGGTAGAGTTTTTGTAGAGTTATACCTTTGTTTTGAAACATAGGAGTGGGAAGTCAAATAGGGTTGCAGATGCCTTAAGTAGGAGGCATACATTGATGACAAAGATGCAGATTAAAGTGGTTGGGTTCAATGAACTCAAGACAATGTATGTAGAAGATCCTGATTTTGCAAAGGCTTGGAAAGCTTGCAAGGAACCTATTACAGTGGATAGTACAAGGTGGTTGGATTTCATAATCTAGGATGACATGCTATTTAAGGGAAGTCAATTATGTATCCCAAGGAGTTCCATGAGGGAGAACCTGATAAAGAAGAAGCATAGTGGAGGAATGACAGGACATTTTGGTCGGGATAAGACCATCGCCATTATTAGTGAACATTATTATTGGCCTTAGTTGTCACAGGAAGTGAAGAAGTTTGTACAAAGCTGTAGGGTATGTTAGATGGCTAAAGGAGTGAGCTAGAATACAGGCTTATATCAGCCCTTACCTGTACCAAAGAGGCCATGGGAGGATATAAGTATGGACTTTGTTCTTGGTTTGCCAAGGACACAACGAGGGAATGATTTAGTCTTTGTGGTGGTTGATAGGTTTTCAAAGATGGCACATTTCATTTCCGTCGGTCAAAAGACCCATGATGCACCACATTGTTGACTTGTTCTTCAAAGAGGTGGTGAGGCTACATGGTCTACCAAAGAGTATTGTTTTAGATCATGACACCAAATTTGTGGGGTACTTTTGGAGGACCTTATGGAAGAAGCTGAAGACAGAGTTGAAGTTCAGTTTTGCACACCATCCAAAAATAGATGGGCAGGCAGAGTTGTTAACATGAGTCTGGGTAACCTACTGAGATGTTTGGTAGGAGATAAACCCAAGGGATGGGACTTGATCTTACCCCAGGCAAAATTTTCTTACAACAATTCTGTCAACAGAAGCACTGGTAGATCACCATTCTAGATTGTGTATGGAGGTAGCCCCAGAACAACTCTAGAATTGAGGAAGATGGACCAAGAGAAGAAAATAAGTGCTGAAGCCGAAGATTTTGCAAAACACATCAAGGATATACATGAGAAGGTAAGAGAACATATTAACAAGATGAATATGCAGTATAAGGCTAAGGCAGATCAGAAGAGGAGGTATAAGAAGTTTCAGATTGGTGATGAAGTGATAGTCTACTTGAGGAAAGAAAGGTTTCTAGTGGGAACATATAACAAATTGAAGATGAAGAAGTTCGGTCCCTATAAAATTTTGAAGAGGCATGATTCAGGGAATGTATATGAGGTAGAGTTGTCGAATGGATTCAACATTTCCCCTATGTTCAACATTTTAGATTTGACAGAGTATCATGAAGGTGGCACAGAGGAAGTACCAATGATAGAATAGTGTGGGATTCCAGCATCTACTTCAGAAAAGGAGGAGATTGAAGAAATCTTGGATAGTCGTGTGGGAAGGAGTACCAGGAATAGGTAGTATGAAGAATATCTAGTGAAATGGAAAGGAAGGCCTGTTGAAGATTCATCCCGATTTCCTAAGGAAGAGGTTGACCATTTGGGTTTTCCTCCACCATCTGAGACGTGATAGGGTCACTTCTCAAATTACCCTGAGTGTTTGATGCAGGAGCATCCATTGGTGTAAGGGCAATCTTGCATCACCCAAAAATAGTTAAATTTTAAGTTTATCAGTTTTTAGATGTTTTTACATTTTTGGATACCCTTTTCATCATAATGAAATTCCCAATTTACAGTTTTTATTTTTTATTCCTGGGTTGAAAGATATTGCAGTTTTAGTTTCCCAGATTTGCACCTGAAAATCTTCCAAGTTGGATTTGAGGTACTTATAGTTTCTGGAACGGCCCCAAAACTTTCCAAAATTGGCATAGTAGATTTTTAGTGCGCTATTGACTTCGAGACCTTTCCAAAGGTTCAAATGGTTCACAAATCGGAGTCTCAAATCAAAAGTTATGGCCCCGGGAAGTTGGCGCACTTTCTAGAAGATACAATTGCAAATGCTCTTTTAAAATTTGAACTTGTTGTAAATTTTCTGCGCCAAACCGCCTAAACTCAAATTTGAATGTTGTTTTGGCTCCAAACTATTAAGGAGCTCTATTTATGGGAGGGTTTCTAATTTTTGGGTAGCTTTTTGAGGACAAGCTCACATATTGCGAAAGGGTTATTATGTAGCTTTCTGTAACTTGCATGTGTTGTAGAACTTGGGGATTGAGATCCTCTGCATGTAAGAAGCTCCATTTTCTAAATAATAAAATTATTCTCTTGTTTGTTTGTTATTTTCTGTGTCTTGGGCTGTGCCCTCATCAATTTACATAGCTACTCTGATTATGGGGCTGATCACAACGGAAGCACCACTCATAATCTTGAACTAAATTGTTCTGGACAGGTGCCAGCTCTTTGGAAGTGCTTGCAGCATTGGAGTCATAAGCTTGATATGGCCCGGGGTTAGGAGCAGATCTTTGTCCTTGATTATAAAGCTGATAAGAGGGTCTGTTGGTCTAATTTTGCTAGTAATTATACTAAAATGAGGGTTGATAAGGCTTAAAACCTTGATTTTTCTATTTTTGAGATTAACCATCTCATTTCCAAAGGTTCTTAGAAGGCCTTTAATCTCTTGTTGTTCGTTAAACCGAGTTGGGAATGCATTTTCTTGGTCATTAGGTTGGATATCAGGTGCTAGCAATGCTGGTGCACTTGGAATAACAGCCAAAGGAGGTATCTGTATAGGGATTGGAGACTGAATAATAGCAGGAAATATTGGCATAGGTGGCCTTGGGAAAATTTTACCAGCCTATATGAGGTTGTTTTCAACTCTAACAACTACAACATATGTTGTGGGAAGTGTATCCCCTCCCATCGATTGAATCATTACAGAAATATCACTATTTAAAGCTCTTAAATAGTATAAAAATGCATGATTAGCAGTAGGCCTTACCATTTGCGGAATTCTATCCCACGTTCTCTAGAAATGGTTGTTGAAATCTGTCATAACTTCATGAGGATCTCTTTTGATTGTAGACAACTACTCCACCAATGAAAAATGGTCTGATTTATCTTAAAAATTTTTACATAACTGGTTGCCTAACTCATTCCATGTTGCTATAGAGTTGACAAGAAGACCTCTGAACCATTGTAAGGATTTTCCTTTGAATGATGTTGCCAAAAATCTGAGTGCAACATTTTCTTCAATCACATGATGAACAACACATAGGTTAGCAACATCTTTTATATGCTCTATTGGAGTGGTATGATCCTTGTCATGAAAATATGGTAGACTTTTCAAGGAAGCAATAGGAATTTCGTCATGCTGAACCAAATTCAGTGGGCTTCCTTGGTTGAAAGCAACAAATGGTTGATTTCTCATTGCTGGAATCATTGTAACTAGGATGCTCTCAGCAATAAAAATAGGAACGGCAGTATGGATTCTCACAGAAGGATTTGACTTGAATCTTCTAGAATAAACAACTATCTTTTGAACCTTTTGGACTTCCCTCCCCCTTCTTCTAGGCGGGGACAACTGCAAATACTCAAAAACAGTCGAGTTACTCCTAGTCTGCACTCTTCTCATAAGCAACAATGCACCGGTTTTGCTAAAGCTGAGCTCGGAGTTGCCAAGTATGCTAAAATTTGTCTCTTAAAGACTACAATTTCTACTGCACATACCAAATAGCAGTATGATAATTCTGGTTTAAGATTGAAAAATAGTTCTTAGTCCCACCGGACGTGCCAAAAACTGTTGTCAAATAAGGTTTGCACCCTTGCTAAGCTATGAACTGTAGCAACCTATTGACACATGGGAACACTTCGAGGTTGTGGGTGACCTGAGTATGAAGTAGACCTCTAGATTATGGGTTGGTTCCCCTTTTGATAACTTGAAAATACTAAAAATGATAAGGAAAAAAGTAAGAAGGATATGCTTGAAATTTAGAACCTATCACTAACAGGTGATACACCAAAGGTAAAGTTTTGACAAGGTTGTTGAAACTCTCAAAAACTCAATAAAGCTAAACAATTTCACAACACAAAGATCTATGTCTGCAAAAAGGATTCTATGCAAGGTTCTAGCTATTCTAATGCTTAAACACAAGGAAAATAATGATGTTTTCATAAATATAAATGCAAAGAAAGAGATTACTAACATAAACCTGCACTATGACATAATATCCTTATATCCAGCATTAAAGGAATCTGACAAAATATAGGATAACACAGAATTTTATCATGTAATTCACAACCAATACTAAACAATAAAGAAAAAAGGTGAAGGAAATGACTTTGTATCAAGAATAAAATGAGAATCTGTATTACAAAGATCAATGAGTTACAAAGTGTGAATAGAGCTCTCTCAGCAATCTCCTCCTCACCAAGAACTCCTCCTCCTAGCCTTGAAATCCTTCTTTATAGAAACAGAAGGAGCAACAACCATCAGACTAGAAGGGGACACATGTCGCCTGCCCATTGGACCGCCCCATGGCATTTAACATAGGAGGACTATTACAACTACTACCATTAATTCACAACTCCCGTCCCTGACCCCGAGACTATTTCCAGAGTCAGTTGCGTGCTTAGAAGGCATGGGCGCCTATGTCGGTTCTAACTCAGCTAGAGGAGTCTCAATGGCCACTAAGTCTCGTGGCTAACATACTGACCTCGACACTGCTCCTAGAGTTTCCTTGAATGCCCTTTCATACAAACAAGCCCTAACATTTATGTCGATCCACTCGGTGAATAGATGTCCTATCCGCCATTAAGTCTTATGGCCGACATATTGAGCTCGGGTGATCTTTTACTTAGGAATCCTACTCTTGAAGCAGATTCAAATACTAGCCATTGATCTGCCAACCCTCACAGGTAATCAAACGACTTATCCTTAAAAACTAAACGACTAGCAGCCGCATCTCAAAAAACCCCTGTAGTGTTTAGGTCGCCGAGACCCTGATCATGTCTTGCCGACGGGAGTTGTCGGAAAGACATACCTATCGCCGTCATCGGGGAGACCTCTTGGCGATAGGCTCTATCGCTGAATTTTCTAGCGTTCAGCATGATGTCTCCCCAATAGCCCTAGTCTCATCAAAATTTTGACCTTCATCCATTCGGTTTACTTGGTCAATCGCCAGCCCTAATGATTAAGCATCGAGCACCTTTTCCGTGCGATTATAACATTGTCATTGATTTAAAGCACATGCTTCCCCTGACCGCCTTAGTAACTCGGTACTTAGTATGCATCTCACAGCAGTTAAAGACCCTGCACCTTGATTCAACGAGTTGGCAAGGAATGACTGCGATCACCTGCCTTTCACTGACAATCATTGATTTGGTCAAAACAAGAAATGGGACCGGAGCCAGAATCGGAATGGAAACTGAAACCGAAACTAACCAACATTTCCAAGTTCATCCCACGTTTCGATTCTGCCTCTGCCAAAGTAAAGAAACCCCCAAACAAAAGAAAGAAAAGTGAGATCGGAACCAAAACTGATCCCAGGCGGAACACAACGGGGGTGGAGTCGGAACAAACATGAGCCCCTGAAACTTTTCTAAGTTCAAGTTCAGTTACAGTTCTAGCTCCGCCTATGACAAAACACAAAGCAAAAAGGAAGAAAGAAAAACACAAATAATATCAAAGAGAAGGAAACATCCCTTGATCATCGACAACGAAAAAAAAAAAAAAAGAAGAACGGGTGGAACTAGGACCAAAACCGAAACAGAAACAGGAACTGGAACTTTGGAAAGTTTCAGGGGCTCGTGTCTATTCCGACTCCGCCAAAACAAGAAAAATTCCCAACGAAGGAAAAGAAAACCCAAGGAACACAAAAAAAAGACCAAAGGACAACAAAACACAAACAGGATTGGAATGAAAATCGATCCCGGGCGAAAACCAGCAGGGGCGGAAGCAGAACAAAAATGAGACCCTGAAAATTTTCCAAGTTCAAGTTCAGTTCCAATTCTGACCCCACCTCTGACAACACACAAAGTAGAAACATGGAAAAAGGCAAGGAAAAAGAAACAAAGGGAAAAACCACCCCACGGTCAAACACAAGGTCAATAAGAAAACAAACGCACAAAAGTGCAGAACCGGAACAAGAACCAGAACAAAAATGGAAACTGGAACTTTAGAAAAGCTCCAATGTTTGGTTTCAGTTCCGACTCTACCTCTGATAGAACAAAAAGAATAGGGCCCAAGGAAAACAAAAAAGAGAGGGGGAAATCAAGGCATAATCATAAGATGAAGACCCCCCCAATAAAATACTGAACACCATCACGCTTGGCTCAACCCTTGTGGGAGCCACATTTAATCCACGTGCTGAAAATGAAACATAATTTCCCCCTACATCTACACAAGAAGCAAACAAGTTAGAAAATATGTAACTTTGATGCAAATGTTCCTCCATTTGGCCTTCATGAACACTTGAAGACACAAATTACTCTGCCTAATTGAGCCCATAGGTGAAAATTGGGTAACAGGACCCATGAGCATGCATTTGCATGGGATTATCATGATATGAAGGGATTGGACCCTAAACTTTGTACACACAGAATTTATATCAGAGATGATTGCATCCTAGTAAGACAGCCACAAAGAAGAATTAACCTTGCACTAAGAGAAATTGTAAAAGGGGAACTGCAGAAATTAATAGATGCAAGATTTATCTACCCCATTTCAAATAGCCAATGGGTGTCTCCATTAGTGATTGTGCCCAAGAAAGGAGGGAAATGGTGAGTTTGTGTTGATTATAGGGAACTTAATACTGCCACTAAGAAGGACCATTTTCCCTTACCCTTTATTAATCAAATTTTGGACACACTTGCAGGAAAGTGATACTTTTCTTTTCTAGATGGATTCAACGGCTACAACCAGATCCAAATTGCACCAGAGGACCAAGGGAAGACCACATTTACCTTTCCATGGGGGACCTATGCCTATTCGGTACTCCCATTTGGCTTATGCAATGCACCTGCAACCTTTCAGAAGGCATTCATTAGCATATTTTTAGACATTTCTTATGATTGCATGAAAATTTATATGGATGAATTTACCACTTATGGTGCTAATTTTAATCAAGCATTGGAAAATCTCAGAAGATTCCTACAAAGATGTGAAGACCAAATTTTTTCCTTAAATAGTGAAAAGTGCTTCATGATGATGCGGGAAGGTGTAGTTCTTGGCCACTACATCTCCCACAAGGGAATTCAAGTAGATCCTACAAAGATTGAGGTAATCACAAATCTGCCCACACCTGCAAAACAGAAGGATGTTAGGAGTTTATGGGGTCATGAAAAATATTATAGGCATTTCATCAAGATAGTAGCACCATTGTATACTCTTCTCACTAAAGATGTTGAATTCCTGTGGACTGAAGCTTGTGACAAGACATTTTCTGACTTGAAAGTAGCTTTGAATCATGCTCCTGTACTCAAAGGACCTAATTGGGAGCTTCCTTTCCACATCCATACTGATGCATTAGATTATGCCATAGGAGTAGTCTTAGGATAGAAAGAAGGAGCTATTGAAAATTCAATTTACTTTGTCAGCAAAAATTTATAGGGAGTTGAATTCAATTATACAGTGATAGGGAAAGAAATGCTAGCGGTGATATATACACTGAACAAATTCAAACATTACATAACAGGTTACCAAATCTTTGTGCACACTGATCATGCATCCATTAGATATTTCATGAATAAACCTTTGATCATAGGTAGATTGGCAAGATGGTTATTATTGATGTAGGAATTTGATATAACCATTGTGGATAAGCGAGGGAAGGCCAATGTTGTTGCATATTTCCTTTTAAGGCTGACTACATCAGGGGATGATCAACCCATAGACGACTCTTTTCCTAATGAGCATCTATTCTCTATTAGTATACAAACACCATGGTATGCTGACATAGCCAATTATTTGTTCATAGGTAGAGTTCCTCCTCACTTCTCTCTAAAATAGAAAAAGGGAACTCATTGAAAAATATTTTCCTTTCTCCTAGATTGTTGGATGTTTGTTTTATACTAGACCAAACCATGTCATGAAGAGATGTGTGAGAGAAGATGAGACATATGAAATTTCATGCATGCCACAATGAACCATGTGGAGGAAATTTTGCAACCAAGAGGATAACAATGAATATTTTTAACACAATATATTACTGGCCAACACTCCACAAGGACACATGAAGGTATACAAAAAAATGTGATAGATGTCAAAGAATGGGCAAACCAACCAGATCTGATGAGATGCCACTCTGCCCTCAGGTAGTAATCACTCCCTTTGACAAGTGGGGTTTGGATTTTGTAGGACCCATTGACCCTCCATCAAATGGTAAGTCTTATATCTAAGTATGCACTGATTATGTGACAAAGTGGGTAGAAGTTAAGACCATGAAGCATGCAAGAGACATCAAGGTTGCAAAATTTCTTTATGAGGATATTTTCACAAGATATGGAGTTCTAAGAGAGATAGTGACTGATCAAGGGGCTCAATTCACATCAACCCTTGTTGTAACACTAGTTAATGAGTACAACATAAGGCACAAAAAGTATAATCCTTATCACCCCCAATCTAATGGCCAAGTTGAAGTGAACAATAGAGAAATTGAAGCCATCCTGACCAAAATGGTAGCTATTCATAGAAAGGATTGGGCAAATAGATTACCAAAAGCTGTTTGGGCCTATAAGACAACCAGGAAAACAACTACAGGCTTCACTCCATTCGAGTTGTTGTATGGAAAGACAACCATGATGCCCATTGAATTTGAACATAAGACTCTTAGGACTACAGTAGATTTGGGGATGAATATTTATGAGGCACAGAGAGAAAGAATCATGTAGCTAAATGCTTTGGATGAGATGAGAAGAGCAGCCCTGCATCATACAGAGGTAGTGCAAAATTAGAGAATCAAGTGGCATGACAAATTTATCAAGGACAAGAAATTCCAACCAGGAGATTGGGCCCTGCTCTATGACTCAAGATATTAGGATAATGCAAGAAAATTGTAGACAAGGTGGCAAGGACCATATGAGGTTGCTGAGGTATTTCCTAATGGTGTTGTATAGCTCATTACTATTGAACCAGTTAGATTTAAGTTGCTTTTCAATCGTCATCACCTCAGACTGTATCACAAGCCAACTTCCAAGGAGGAGTTCTTGTAGCAATTCACTCAGCATGCAGCATCCAATCTTCTTGCAGCCGAAGGAAGTGGACCTAGTGTCCCTTCTTCTAGCTAATTAAGGTACGTACTTGTCATAATAAAGACTTCCACTTTCGTGGGAGTCCATTTCTTCACCCATCCACCCATCCATTTCCTTTTTTCTCTCTCTTCCATCACTTCACTCCACCTCATTCCACCTCATCTTCATTAATTGCTCAACTTATTTCTTTAAAAGGTGAGCAGTACTTTCTCCACAATCTTTGCAATGAATCCTCCACACATTTAGGTATGTGTGCATTAATTGTTATATCTTAATTATTTTTAAGTGCATTCATTTAATTGTTGTACGTTAGTATGGATGTTCACTCTAGCATGCCAATATTCCCTACCCTATCAAATCATCATTTCACATGCATGGATACATGCCCAAATTTAGGTTAGAGGGGGGGAAAAAGATGTGAATATTTTTCCCATGTGTCAGTCCATGCTAGTCTATGTCAGAAAAATTTAAATTGAGCCAATTTGAAATCTAAGTAAGAGGATGGATCACATGTGTGAAGTGACACCAATTGCTTCTACCATTTCTCTTCATTATAGATTTCCTTTATTACTCCTTCCTTTCCATTATTGGCCCTATCATATCTCAAGTTGCATTGCAAAAAAAAGGGTAAGTGAAAAAAAAAGGAAAATTCAGTGGACATTGGCATTGGAAAGTTAGCAAGTGTTGTAGTAAGGTGAATTTGATTTTCAGACGGAATTGTAGGAAAGAAACCACAGAGCATTTGTTTGATTGCAGATAATGGGAGTTGGGTCAATTCTAAATGAACCCACGGTGCATGATGTATTATTGAAAGATGCACCCTTCCTGGCTGAATTCAAAAACTATGGGTGGATTGACGACTTCCTGAAGTT
The DNA here is from genome assembly GCA_007258455.2 of Sequoia sempervirens. Lineage (NCBI taxonomy): Eukaryota > Viridiplantae > Streptophyta > Pinopsida > Cupressales > Cupressaceae > Sequoia > Sequoia sempervirens. The sequence continues at coordinate 92,797,327 of VDFB02358134.1, read as the reverse complement.
GGATGATTTTGATGAATACATTGCACTAGAGTTCACCCAGACATTGTTTGAAGGGAAGGCCATAGTAAAATGGTTGGAGGTCATAGCAATTGAAGAAAGAATTGTAGAAGTCACAGGGTTACCTACTAATGGTGAAAATTACCCTACTTCCAGAGATGCCAAATCAGCTAGGGCCAAATTTACAGAGTCGAACGACCCTCCATTGAGCATAGATAAATAGGGTACGAAGAGAATGTCTCTACCCGAGCCATGGAAGCAAATAGTTTTTTATGTCATAAAATACATCACCTATGAAGGTCACCAGTCGAATTTGCATTTCGTGCACTTCAAGCTTTTGAATCATATGAGGCACGAAAGGAGGATGAATGTGTCAAACGTGTTATACAACCTTCTCTCAATCATGGCGTCCGAGACCCAAAAAGGTAGGGACAATTTTGTTTCCCACCATTTTCTGATTAAATTTCTAGTTGAGAAGTCTTTGCATGATGTATCTAGAATGGCATGGGAAGAATTCATAAAAAATGATCAAATTAGACCTAAGCACTTGCAACCTAGGGTTTTACCTCAACCTCATAGGTATAGTAGGAGATTGAGCATGGTTGAAGCCACTCTTGGTGCTTCAACCTCTGGCGTAGGCCCGAGTGTAAACCCTCCCACAACAGAAGAAACCATAGAAATTAGTTCTTCTAGAATAAAGCACTCAAAAAAAGAAAGATCTTCCTCAGATTCTGATGATGACGTTATACTTGGCACCCTGATGAAAACTAGGGCACAAAAGAGAGAAATAGAAATGAGAAAAGGAAAATCCAAAAGGCAGCCGACAGAAAAAGAGGTGTTAAGCTCTAAAAAGAGAAAGGTTGACACTGTTCATCTTGCAGCCAAAGAAAAATGTGAGAGCCCTCCTAGGAAAGTAAGACCAGTCGAGCCAACCTTTGTTATGCTTCTGTAGGAAAGCCATAGTCTAGAGAAATACCATAGAAGGACATGGAAGCTCCAATGGGTCAGGAGAATGTCGAGGAAGATATATTTAAGGTAGCAACAAACATAACATTGGCTAATCTTGCCTATAGTACAGAACAAGTTGAAAATCAAGAGTATGAGGAAAATCAGGACTTCCTACAGCAAGAGATCCTACAACAAAATCCAAAATAGGAGCAGGAGTCCCTGCAACAATAGCCCAAATTGGGAGAACAATCAGTACCCCTATAGCCAGAATTGACGGGATAGCATGAATCCTTGCAGTTAACATTAGTGCCAGAGAAGATACTGGTAAGAATACACAACCCCCCTAATTTTTCAATACACCATGTAGCCATGCATTTATGGAAAGAGATACAAAGAAGAGAAGAAGAATGGAAAAAGGAAAGACGTAGATTGAAGAAAGAAATACAAAAGAGAGATGAGGAAATTGAAGATAAACTTGCAAAAATTGCCACCTTGAAGAAGAAGGTGGATGATATGGCAATTGTGGTACCACAAATTTTGGAATGTAGGACCCCTCCAAGGGTCTATGCTCTTCATTTGAAGGAGAAGTATCTCTCTCTTAGACTAGCAAGAATTGTCTCAGGTTTGAACCCTTCTTTTGATACCCCTGTTGAATTTTTTAATGCTTATCAAATTGCTTCCCCTAAAATGAAGAATTTTTTGTGTGAGTTTTATTTGCATAATTATGTTGTAACTCAAGACCATGATTGGAATCCGTTGTTGTATGTTGGGGATGTCTAATTAAGATAATTTATGTCTTGGGTACAAAATGAGATTAGTTGGGGACAACAATATGGGGCTTATAAGCAATTGGAGTCTAACATTCCTCTGCCCATTAGGGTTGAATCAAGGAATCCAGGGGATAATTTTTAGGGAATGGCATAGAATTCTTTCTATACCTAGCTATGGTAATAGGATCATGCCCTAGATAGAAGTAGTTTACAGTGAATATGAGGCAAAGGAAAAAGCAAAAGAGGAAAGCATGAAGAGATACCTCTCACAAAGATGGAACAACTTAACTAGTGATCTCAAATAGACTGAGCCTCATTCCATTCAGAACTATACAATAGCTCTTAAAAGGTTTGATAGATATATTCACATTGGAAGGACAAAGGGGCGATTCTGGCTTCCCCTGACTTTTCATCCACCCATCCTAATGTGGCCTGTACCAAACTTCAGGTTCTACCAATATGATATTACTGCAGAGAGACAAAGATGGAGTAGATTGGATAGATTGGGAGGATTTTATTGGGATCTTGATTCAAGCACAACACACTTTGATGTGGGATAGTTGTCGATTGCAAATTTCAGAGCATTGACCAAGCAAAAGAACAACCCTTCCCCTATTGGAGGACCAACAAGATCTTAGGTTGGGGGGAGTGATGAGTCTAGAATATGGTCTAGTTTTGGGTAGAATTCATGGTTTATTTGTTGAAGTTACCATGGGCTTCGCAATTAAGATTTGTTACTTTTATGATATTTTCCTCAAACTATAGACATTGGGCTTAATCTTATTTCTACAAACCTTTAATTATAAATGTCATGTTATATGGACTGTCTATATTAATCTTACATGTGGTTAATGAATGTTCTTTAAGGTGGTTGCAGATATGTAGTTATTGTGCATACTGACATTGCCATGCAAATTTAATTTGAGGATGCTAAGTTGAGGAAGACACCGCCAGCTAGGCATGCACCGTAACATCCTACAAAGGAATCACTCAAAGGTCAAAGGAGGCCAATGATAGAAGATTCCTCATGCAAACTGAATGTAACCACCTTGTAGTGGAATTTAATGTTGGTTGAGTAGATGTGGGTGTTACTGTTGTGCTAAATCTACGTTTGGACCTGCATGTCTGACCAGATTTCATGCACACGTAACCACCGCCACTCCACTTTCTCTATTTTCCTAAATGGTGTCCTCCTAGTTTATGGAGTTGACTGCCTTGTTTAGTTGATAGTATAAATAAAGATCTGATGCTCCTTCTCTAGAGGTTGCGTGATTTGATATTGTACTTGCATTCTTGAGTTTTCAATAATACATATATATTACTCTTTTGTATTCATGATTTACAGTGAATAAAATAAAGCTTTGAGTTTGAGCATTTGAGTTCTCATTAGTTTTAGAGGATACTTATCCAAGGGGGATCACTTGGTGAGTAATCCATCCCTTAGTTTAGTATTAGTTTAGTATTACTTGTTATTTAGTAATTAGTTAGAAATTTGGCACTGAATATTATTGCAGCCACTAGAATTTCATTCTATGACTGTTCCTACAGCCAAGGAAGATAGAGTAGTGCCTTGTTTGTTTGCTTAGATTTTCATTTCTGTTATGCATTTTAGTTTAATGTAGTTATTGATTGATGATTGGAATTTATGGTATTCCCTTATAATCAATTTACTTTCGATATTGTGAGTTCCCGAGCTATAGAATGAAAATGGCTACTTTGGGTTCTTAGTGCACATACCATGCTTACCCATTTCAAGTTCACCTCCTTGGATTGAAAAGTTAAATGCACCTTCATGATGATTGAAATAGCTATTCAGGTTAGATGTCCAATCTTTGAATCATGGTTATAAAGGCTTGGCTATTAAATCATTGTAGGAGTCGAACACCATCCATCCATCTAATCCTAATCCACCAATCCATAAACATAATCCTCCACCCATTCATGATCGTTCATCTATTCCCACCACCCTATATAAGCCTACAATACACAAGTATCTCATTCTAGATGTCATCCAAGGACACATGACAAAGAAGAAATCCTCAAATCCACATCTTGAAGTCCTAGAGCCATGACAACCCACTTTTATTAGGTCATTAGTGATGATTCCCTTCTCCATCTTACACCTATCACTCTGATTACCACTCCTAACACCATCCAAATTGTTGAAACCATCAAACCCATTGAGTCCATTAAATCCCCATCTTCTACTCCTAGAACCACCAAACCCATTAAAAACACCCAAATCCAATCAACTCCTCCTACTCCTAGTATCACCAAAATCCTTCCCATGAACTTCATGAATCCTCCATCCATCCATCTCCCCCATTCAAGGAGCCCATCCAACACTCCTCTATCATCATGCCACCTACACAAGTTGAAATATGCCAAGAGCTTGATCCAAAGCATACCAACATATCCCCTCATCCACTCCATCCCATGATACCTCTTATGATTCCTTACAATCTCCTCCTCCAAATGAGGATCCTACCATCTCATCCAATCCATCCCATGATCCTTTTTAGGATCCCTTATCACATGCACCTCCAAATCAAGATCCTACCATCCCATCATCTCCATCTCATGATCCTTTATCACCACCTTCGTATCTCCTTGATCCTCTTACATTTGTCCATGGTGGTTTTTCTTGTATAAGAAGAACAAAGCATATACAACACCCATCCTTCTCCACCTAATAATGGATTCACATTGTGTTTCTAGAATAATAAGAATCCTACTATAAATAAAATGTTCAAGACCATGAAATATCAAGGAAAAGGCTTAGGTCTTCATGAGCAAGGCATATTGAAGCCCATCCATGTCAAAGAAAATCCATGTCACAAGGCCTTGGATATATATCTCAAGAATCACAATCAAAAAATGTTGGTACAACCTTTGTACATCCTAAGCAAGCCTTTTCCACAAGAATAATAGACTCTTCCCATCACCCCACCAAACCATTTATCGCCATTCCCCCTCCTTCACCATATAATCTCAAACAACCATCCATATTCCTCCTTCATCCTCCAAATCCATTTTGGGTCCTTATGTCCCTCCATCCAGCAGCACCCATCCTCCATCTACTATATCTATTTTGGGTTCTTATGTCCCTCCATCCACCATTACACATCCTCCATATACTAAGTCCATTTTAGGACCTTATATCATAAAATCACGTCCTCCATCTCATTTTACTCATCCCTTCATCCATCAATCACTTATCCCTATCACCCATCATAAAAATACCACTCTCATAATCCCTAGTCAAGATCAACAAAGGAACCCCTCCATGAATTCCATATCACATCATCCATCTATTCATCATGTCCAATATCCTACTTGTATCACTCCATTCATATTTCCTCCACATTATCCATCTCTTTGCACCCATATCATTATTATTAGAAGCACTTTAGATACCAAAGTAAAAATGCATAAATCCAAAAATCCATATGAATCCAAAGATCCACATGTCCCCTCTCAATGAAATGATGAATAAAATAAAAATACCATCCAAATGTGTAATTAATCACAAAGAATACACAAGCCTATTAAAGCAAAAATCAAGACCATGTGGATCTCAAAGAAAAAAGATGCAATACCTTCGAATGAAACATCCATAACAACATCCAAAGTTGCTAATCTAAAATCCAATCATCCACATCCTCCATCTCCTAAATCTATTTTGGGTCTGTATGTCCCAAAATTCACTATCCCAACTCCTCCATCATCCCAACATACTTCCTCCAATAATCCTCCTATTATTTCACATCCACCACCATATGTGCCAATATTGGTCCTCAAAACATTCCCCCCTCACACACCCAGTCTATCATTCCATCCATCCACTTTACACCATCCCATCATTATCCCATATATCTACCACATCAATTCCCTTTAACCCATTTCCTTACATGATCCATCCATCCTAATAAGCTTCTACCAACATCCAATAGTTAATTAAAACATGGGCTCTTATTATCTCATATGGAACTTGATGCTAGAGTCCTTTATCCATCCCCTTATCACATATCTTCCAAATCCATTTATCCACATCCCTATTCTTATCCATCTCCATCCACTCACTTTCCAAAAACTCCAAAAACTCCAAAAATCCAAAATGCCAAAAAACCAAAAAAGAAAAAAAAAGAAAAAAAAAAGGAAAAAAAAGAGTACAGATAAATAATTCATCCAATGGTGAAAACTTGGTAAACAAGTATCTTGGATAAGTACCATGATGAAAACATAGAAACATACATCATGTGGAAATCCCCCATCCCTTTGATTTCACACTTGGGGGAAACTTCATGCTAAGGACTCCCTTCCTTTATCTCCTCCATCTAGCCTATCATGCCCATTCCACCTATCATATCGCATTTATCTCATTCCATCCATCCTCCTTTTGATCATGATATAGATAAAAATAAATATGTATACATCCATGCTTTGGATACCGCTTGGAATACATTCCCTTCATCCATACACTATCATATTCCTTGTCCTCCCCATCTAATTTCCTTATCCATGCCTCCTATCCACATCCATCTCCATCCCTTATCTACCCACACACCCTATCCACATCTATCTCCCTTCCTTATCTACCCATTCTCATATTTTTCACTCATCTTGCCCCATCACACATGACATATCTAGAGTGGGACATATTCTAGCTTTGTAACATAGTCCTTGGAGACATCATTCATCCATCTTGTCATTCCTTCTATATCACTATTATTATCTCTCCATCCTCCTTGCATTAATCCTTCCAAAACCTTCATCCCTTCATACCATGATCCTTCCATATCCCCATCCTTATATTTTTATAATTTCATATCATCATCCTTCCATCTTCCCAATCCTTATCTTTCCATCCATCCATCCATCCAAAAAAATCCCTTCCATCTTCCAAATCCCATAAAGTTAACTTTCAAACACACACATGCACACACACACATATGCATTCACCAAAAAAAGGTGAACATCATTGCATTTTTTTCATAAAATTCACATAAAATATTAAAAAATAGATGTCAAATTTCTTTCCAACATGCACACACATGCAATAAATACCAATTTTTTTTCAAATAAACACCATATAAATTAAATTTCAAATAAACAAACACACATACAAATAAAAAGTGAATGAAAAACATGTTGGCAAGAGACACTGCAAATGTTTTCTGGTGTTGTCATTGATGGAAACCCTAGTTAGTGATTCGATCTACATGTCATCATTTGATCATACCAGAAGTCAGATTGAAGATTAGTGATTAACTGTCAAGCTAGAACAGAGCATCTGACAAAATTGTGTTCATCGATTCGTATGTAGTTTTTATATTATTATTTTTTGTTATGGATCTCAGGGAAGGTAGTCTGATGTATGATATGTGTTATTCTTGAATCTTGGAGCCTCGTATCTATCCATGTGAAAGTTAGAAGATCCAGATGATTAATTTCTTGTTTAATAGTGCAAGAAGGCTGACTTGGTGGATGTAGCATGTTGTGGATATTTGAGGATTAATTGTTTAAGTATTTTTGTGTTCAAGCATGTTGATTTGGGTCCTCACTATGTTGTGGCTGAATTTGGTGGGTATGCATTGAATATTATTCATGATTTGAGTCGACATTTTGTAAATATTTTCTATTTTGTTGAAGCCGACATGTAGCGATTAAATCCTTAGTAGCGGATATATATAAGTGATCAATTACATCATTTTGATATATGTACAAAGTGTGTGTTGGTGTGTGTTGTGAATGTTAAAAGGGTTGTAGAATGATTGTGCACAGTTTCACTTGTGCATAAAAGGATTTGTGATGCGAGTTAGAGAAGAACATAGCAGAAGAGTAGAATCAGATAGAAGGTCAAGAATTCGATCTATGAGCTTAAACAGAACTATTCTTAGGCATTTGTAGATGCTATTTCATAGTTCACCACTCCAGTTGTCTTTTGACATTGATTGTAAGGCAGTGAGCCTTTCTATTTTTGAGTAGTGAGCTCTAGGAAATGTGCTTGAATGCAAGTGCATTCCCATTTTTTTAAACATCTTTTTGAGTATACTCATATCATATTGTGGATTAACCTCCATTGTGGTTTTTCCCCTAATAGGGTTTCCACATAAAAAATACTTTTGTTATGGTGTTGTGGCTTTTTTTTTGTGTTCATGCATCTTTCTTTTGGTTCCATGCTTTAACTGCTTTAAAGATCAGATTAATAAAGTTAAAAATTGCAGAACACTGATTCACCCCCCCCTCTTAGTGTTCCTTGATTCCAACAATTGGTATCAGAGCTCTGTTCCTCGGAAGAAGTTTAACAGCTTGGGGAAGATCTTGGAAAGTGTTTCAATGGATTCAAGCAGTCTTCAACAACAACTTTTGGTGGCCCTAGATGATCTTGATCAATCAAAATATAAAGTATGGGAATTGAAAGCAAATCTCATGAATGCTGAGAAATTCATTGAATCATCGAAAGATAAAATTAATAAGTCCAGGGATAAGAGAAGGGAACTCTGTGATTAGATCAAGTAGAAAGACAGTAAAAGCATTGAAGATGAACAACTGAGTCAAGCCCTGAAGAATAAGATAGAAGAATGTGAAAAGTTTTCCAAAGATAATGTAGTCCTAAAGCATGAGATGGAATCTATTATGATGAGGATGACTAAGGAGATTGAAGACAAAAAGAAGAATAAAGAGAAGCTTGCCCAGTCCTTGAAAGAGAAATCTAAAGAATGCAGCCGAATTACTAATGGATTCAATCAGATGGAGCTTGAATTGGAACAATCTAGAAATAATGAAGAAGAGCTTGAAAAGCATATTGTTGATCTCAGAGATGAACTTTCTATTGCAAATAAATTCAAGGAGAAGTTCAAGACTAGCTCAGCCAAGCTTGATGAACTGATTAAAAGTCAGAGGACTGGAGGTGACAAGCGAGGTCTTGGATATGAGAAAGGAGAAAGTTCTAGATCTCGATAAAGGAGATTTAGGCAAGGTAATCAGATGAACAAAGCTAGAAGGTATCCAGTAAGACAACCTAATGCTTAAAGATTCAATGGTTACTATTTTGTTTGCAATAAGTTTGGTCATATGGTAGCTCAATGTAGGAGTAGAATGAATTTAAGTGGTCCATCATTCTTCGGTCACTGCTTTAATTGCAATAAGTATGGTCATAAGTCAAATGAATGCAAAAGTATAATGAACAACTTTTATAGAGATTTCAGATGTTATACATGGAATAGATTTGGCCATATTGCTAACCAGTGTAGATCAAGAGAATATTAATGGAAAAACTAGTCTGGACAAAGAAATGTGGTGTGCTACAATTGCAACAAATCAAGTCACATTGTTGGATTTTGCAGAAGAGGTTCAGTTAATCAAAGGAGAAGCATGTAGAAGGATGAAAAGGGAAAATGAAAAGTCACTATAGATGAGATTAGGAAGCAAATGAAGAAGATATGGGTGAAGAAGAGTCCTTCTATTGTAGGAAATAGTCCAACGCTAGAATTAGCTTCTAGTAATTCCTCTGGGAATTAGATTAAGGCCTCTAGCCTAGGGGGAGCTAACAAGAAAATATTTCAAACCCCCTATCGATAGTTGATACAAGGATATGGATGAGTGCACTGATTGAATTGATGATCCACAAATGTTGTTGAAATAGTTGGAGAGAGTATTTATGGAGAGCTGAAGGTCCACAGAAGAGTAATCTTTCACAATGTATGGAAATAGGGTATCTATATGAGTTAGGGAAAAAAACATTTATTGTAATAAAAAGTTAGGTATGCGAATGATAAAAGGTCATTTGTATTCTTCATTTGTCACATTGCACTTTGAGAAGAAGAAGTTTGGAGAGCTCTGAAGTGAACTTTGGAAAAATTTGGTGGAGATTCAAGTGTGAAGGCGATTTGGTGAACAAACCCTAATCTGGTGAAAAGGTATTTATCGAGAAAACTTGTGAACTTGTGAATTTGTGAAAATGGTTGCTCCATTGGTAGTTGATGTCAAGGATAGGCCCCATCTAAAATTCAGGTGGCATCCTTTCAAATCTATTGAGACAAAGCCCTTAGGTGCATTTTTGTTTGTTCCGTACAATGTCTTGCATATTGAAGACATTAGGGCATGCATTCATATAAATATTGAGGAGTTAGGGAGCTCGCAGTTGTTGAATTTGTATACAAATCATATAGTTGGAGAAGATTTCAAGGTAAAACCTGAATTCAAAACCTTAGAGGAGAAGAAATTCACACAAATTGTAAAATTCCCCATGTTTGATGAAAGCGAGTGGGTTCGGTATATTCTGAGCCGAGTTCATGCTGAATTTATGTGGTTGAGTCAACCTTTTAAGATTACAAAAGAATCCATAAGTGTTGTTATTGGTTTAAATTCCTCTGGTGGGTTGCCAATCTTGAAGTCCGTGAAGAATCATATAGTTACTGATGCAACCAGTTCAATGTTTGATAAAAGAGCTATGACAATTGATGATATTATTGAAGTGGATGTCAGATTTGCATCTATGGTCATTGGTTACAAGATCTATCATTCCAACCAGGATAATTTTGTATCTGGTACAACTATCTATGTAGCATATCAGATGGTGAAGGAAAATGCAAAGTATGATCTATGTGAGCTACTTTGAAGCTAGTTAATGGAGAATCTTGGTAAAATCAAGAAAGATAAGAAGAATTCCTTCAAGTATGGTAATCTTTTGTTGTGCTTATTTTTCTACTTTATGAATGAAGTTCCGACATTTGGAAAAGTACAATGGCAAGCTAATAAACTGGTAGTTGTTCAGATTAGAGATATCTTGTACAGAGTTGGTGATAGTAAGACAAGGAAAACTATTATCTAGGGATATTTTAAGAGTTTTCAGAGTGAAATGCAAGAAAGAGAAAGAATTCCTACTTCTATTGTGGAGAAGTATGAGGACAATTTTTTTTTTATGGTTGACATTGATCAATGCCTAATGGAAGTTTTTGATCCTAGAATGGTTTGGATTATGCCAATGGGATATGAAGTTGAGGAGAACATCTTGGAATTGTATGCACAACATTTGTTGAGTAAACTTTGGGATCCAACTAAAGAGAGGTTTGGAACCTATGAAGAAAAAGATATGCAAGTACATGAGCAGTTGAAGAAACCTATGATAGTCTAGAAGGTAAGGAAGAAAGTTGAAGCTTTTGCAGAGAGCATGAGTATATCTGCAGAAGCTATGAGAGAAGCTAGAAGAAAGAGAGAACAAGCTGCAAAAGAGCCTACTAGAACTAAATCTACTAGTCTGGAAACATCCTCTGCCCAAACTATATCTACAAGAAGCTCTACTCTTTCATCTGGTCCTGCAAGGAAGTCAACCCCTATGAAAACTCAAGCCAAGGCATCTGGTAAGAGGAAGAAGGACAAGAGTACAAGAGTCTATGTTGTTGTCTCAAAAGATGAAGAGACTAAATATGATGAAGAGGTAAGGGAAATAAAGAATATGGGCACCCAGGAAACAAAAGTCACTAAGGACAAGTCCTCTGGTGAAGAGGAGAAAGCAAAGAAGAAGATGAAAACTGACAAATCAAGTATGTTCATAGAAGAAGTGGAGAAAGCCTTGATTAAGGATGGAAATCTTAGGCCTCTTTGTGAATGGTATGACACCTTTGACAGTGTCGGTCAAAGAGTTCTTGAGGAAGCTTCAATAAAATACTTGAATAATTTCAATATGACTCTTATTGAAATAATGTCTGAGTTACCCAAAGGTTTGTATGAAGTTTTAGAAATGAGAAGAGTGAGTGCAAGGATGAAAGAAGAGAAAATGAGAGAACGAATACTTGTCGATCTGTGTTTGATGATGTCATTAGAAGAGATGAAGAATATTCTAAATGAAGCTAAAAGGGATTTTAAGAGCAAAAAATGGGTGAATAAGTTGATGATTGGGCTAATTGAAGAGGTAGCAAAAGAAACTGAAAGAATTCTAAAGGAAATTTTGTTAAAGAACAGATACAATGTTGTCTCTGAAGAAGTACATGTTGAAGATGTTTCATCTAATCCGGTAAATGAAGAAGGAAAAGAAGATACATTTGAGGATACTCTGAATCCTCTAGATATACATGATATGGACACTGAAGCTCCTAAAGTTGTGTCAGTTGAAGAAAAAGAGATTCCTGAAGGCATGAAAGAATCAGTGACTAAAGAGAAGAAGGATGACGTGAAGGAGATTCCTGTGGAAGCAATAGACAAAGCTAAGGTAGTAAAGGATTTCTTGGAAGAGCAAAAAGAAGAGTTTGATCATGAATTGATTAAAGGTCCTATTAACTTAGCTACTTTGTCTCCCATTGAGAAGCTAAAAGTTGCATCATTTGCACAGGCCAAGGCAAGGGAAGAAATTTTGAAATCACATACTGAAGATAGTGAGCTGTTGAATCTTGCATCCATTATTCTGGAGAAGATTATGCCTTCATATGTCAAGGATTCATTTGATTCTCCATCCGGTCAGCTGAAGAAGCTTGCTAATTCTGTAAGTACTCACTTTGAGTCAATTGAGAAGTTAGCTATGGATAAGATTGTAATATAGAGGGATTCACTACTCACGATTTCTCTTCTTTCAGAGAGCCTCACGGGATGAACTGCCCTATACTACCTCAATGGAACGACAACAGAAGTTTTAGATTTTGAAAGAGCAGGTCACATGGATTTTCTAGACAAACTGACAAGCTCTCGGCCAAAGGACGTCAGTGTAGAAAACAGACAATAGTGTGGCGCCCTAGCATCTCATGCAGACTAGAGAACGAGAATGTCTCAGGAAATACCTAAATGACCACCTCTACAATGAATGGTAAAAACCATAGAATACAAGAGAATAACAAAAAGTGATGGAACTGAGATAAAGAAGTAGGGATGACAAAGATAAGGAGAAGAAAGGAAATACTTACGACCGTGCGAGTGATGAAGTTTCCAACTCATGAGTGTCTTCAATACCTGCACACAAGAGGGAGAGAATTTTTTTTGGGGTATAGGGGCCTGCCTCAGTCAGACCCCTTTTTGGTGTTCCCACCTCCATGGACAACCAAGAAGGTAGAGAGAAAAGCATAAATGAAGTAAAGAGCACTTGAAGCATTACAAAGTAGTGTTATGCTACTCAACCAAGTAATAGAGGAGAGGTGTGAAAGCTTACCACCTTCACCAAGAGCACTAAAGGCTAATGGAGGAGAAAATGAGAGGAACTCAAGCCTCTATTTGTGAGCTTAGAGGACTATTTGGTTCTAAGATGGAAACAATGCTTAATGCTTTGAAGGAAGCACAAGATGCTATGGCAGTTAGTGATCTGACGAACCTTGAATCGAAAGAGATGCAATCTTATCTATTGTGTGGTCACATGACTATTTTGGAGAGTCTCAAGAAGGGTTGGGACACAAGTTTGAACCTGTTGAAGACCAATTTTGCAGATATTTTCAAGTTTGTGTAAGTTGTAGAGACAAGTTTGTACATATGCAATTTGAAGTTTTTGTTTGATTTTTGTTATGTGGATTCCCCATATTTTTCCATTGATGCCAAAGGGGGAGAGTAGAACAGTGAAAAATGTCTTAATCATCTCAGGGGGAGCTGTAGTTTTGAGCTATGATTGAAGATATTTTTTGAGTTTTGAAGGTTGGTAGTGTATTCATGTTGGTACTGATCCGACACTTAGTCATTTTTCACTAAGTGTTTCCATCAATGCCAAAGGGGGAGATTGTTGGCAAGAGACACTACAAATGTTTTCTGGTGTTTTCATTGATGGCAACCCTAGTCAGTGATTCAATCCACACATCATCATTTGATCATACTAGAAGTCAGATTGAAGATCAATGATTAACTATCAAGCTAGAACAGAGCATCCGACAGAATTGTGTTCATCGATTTGTATGCAATTTTTTCTGTTATTATTTTGTGTTGTGGATCTCAAGGAAGGTATTATGATGTATGATCTATGTTATTCTTGAATCTTGGAGCCTTGTATCGATTTGTGTGCAAGTTAGTAGATTCAAATGATTAATTTTATGTTTAACAGTGCAAGAAGGCCGACTTGGTGGATGTAGCATGTTTCGAATATTGGAGGAGTAATTGTTTAAGTATTTTTGTGTTCGAGCATGTTGATTTGGGACCTCACTATGTTGTGGCTAACTTTGGTGGGTACGCATTGAATATTATTCATGATTTGAGTTGACAGTTTGTAAATATTTTCTATTTTGTTGAATTCGATATGTAGCGATTAAATCCTTAGTAGCGGATATATATAAGTGATCGATTACATCATTTTGATATATGTATGAAGTTTTTTTTGGTGTGTTTCAAATTTCAGAAGGGTTGTAGAATGATTGTGCATAGTTTCACTTGTGCACAAAAGGATTTGTGATGTGAGTTAGAGAAGAATAGAGAAGAAGAGCAGAATCACACAGAAGATCAAGAATCTGATCTATGAGCTTAATCAGAACTATTCTCAGGCATTTGTAGATGCTATTTCATAGTTCACCACTCCAGTTGTCTTTTGACATTGATTGTAAGGTAGTAAGCCTTTCTTTTTTTGAGCAGTGAGCTCTAGGCAGTGTGTCCGAATGCAAGTGCATTCCCATTTTTGTAAACATTTTTTTGAGTATACTCATATCATATTGTGGATTAACCTCCATCATGGTTTTTCCCCTAACATGTTTTCCATGTAAAAAATACTTGTGTTATGGTGTTGTGGCTTATTGTTTTGTGTTCATGCATCTTTCTTTTGGTTCCATGCTTTAAGTGCTTTAAAGATCAGATTAATAAAGTTAAAAATTGTAGAACACTAATTCAACCCCCTCTTAGTGTTCCTTGATTCCAACAAAACATACTTCATAAAAAGTACAACCACACACATAAAGCGAATGCTTTAAAGTTATAAAGCATGTTAAAGTGTAAAAATAATGCATACAAATTTTATTCAAATATGAAAAAGCTAGTTCAAAGAAATACCCCACAAACTGAATGCCAAATTTAGATCAAATGCACACCACACAAAGTGGATTTCAAATACATAGACATGTAACACATGGAGTTCATTAGCACATGACAAAGTGATGTAGTTGAGGTAAGGGGTTCAATTGAATTTCCCTACCATGTAGCTAATTACACTAATTCAACATAAATTATTGTTTTACAAAATATCATATTTAAATCCTAATGCCTAGTATCAAAATTCCTATTCAAGGGTACAATTAATCTATGTTCATATATGCCCCACAACCTGCATCCTATTCCAAACTTCTCTTTTCCCAATTACCAACCCCTCAATTTCCTTTCTTTCCTCCTTTATATCCCTAAGTGTGGAAGTTCAACTGATCGATATTTTAACAGTTTCTATAATTGAGTTGTCAAATAGATGTAAAATTGCAATAACACGTCAAAATCCTGCAAGTGCAGATGCAACCCATAAATTTTCTGCAAGGTCTGGATGAATCCAAGGTATCTACAAGGTTTAGATGAATTCAATATTATTGTAAGAGCAGATGCAAATAAAAAATCCAAAAGTACAATAATGAGCTAAAATTTTACAAGTAGAGATGAAAGTGGGAAATATACAATCCACAACTTCAATCATAAAATTTCTCTTCAATTTTAGTTCACTAGAAATTAATCACAAACATCCTGATGTACATGAATCTTCCATAAAACACAGATGGTGCCAACATTCCCGTAAACATCTAGATGCACTTGAAATATCCTCAAGGTCAAATGACATCACTTTTCTTGTAATGTAAGAAAATCCAACATAACTGATGAAGAATTAAATTGACACAAAGTTTGAGTTAATTTAGTAACTTTTTCAAAAGTTCAATTGTTTCTCAAAAGCCTACAATCTGCAATAATCTCAAATCTCACAATGATTTGATTCACATGTAATTCTCCACAAATGTCTGGTAACAGGTTGAAAACTAGCAAGACCATAACTTGCTCAATTTTCACATAAATTTCATGAAATTAGATCAAGGACTACGCTTTTGACTCCTCTAAAATATGACATCATCATATTATCCAAATTATTTGAAAATCCCACCTAAACAACTAAGAAAAAATACACTAGCAAAAGCTAGGCAATTGAACTAAAATGAAATAATTTTTGGGTGATGCAAGATTGCTTGTGGATTTAGATGCTTCTACATCAGACACGTTGGGTAAATAAAATATTTCATGAGTTGGGAAAACTTAGGAACATTTGAAAGTGCCATGGATGGTAATCCCAAATTTTTCTTTTATCCATATCTACTCTTTGTCTGCTTAGACTCTATCATTTCTTCACTTTTTCTCTTCTTCTCCATTCTCTACATGTAAATCACCTCTTATTATTATTCTCTATAAGATGGAATCATGGACTTTATGAAAAATATACCACTTCCCACTCGTAATTTTTGATGTGTACTCTCTAAGCCTCCTCTCCTTTGGTGATCATTTACATCCTTTTGGCTATTGCCTTTGCCTCTACATAAAACCAATACTTTGTCCACTCTTTCCATATATAATCTTCTCCTTAGACACCTCCATGAATTTGTGCTCAACTCGTCCAACTTCCTTCATGACATGTTTTTCTACACTACAATAAACTATATAACTATGTTACTTGCTTCTTCTCTTTTAGAGAACTCAAAATGTACGTTTGTCCATCCTTCATAATGGTATAAAATTTTATTTTTCCATCATAGATGGCTTCATTGTAAAATTGTCATGGTGTTCCCAACAACACATGATGAGAATTCATTGTCATCACATCACATAAAACTTCATCCTTATAGGAACCAATCTAAAAACTAACTAAACATTTTTCATTCATTATCAAATTACATTCTCTTTGCAACAAGGAAACTTTAAATGTACTTGGTTGTTTTCACCTTCTCAAACCTAGCTTTTCTACCATCTCCTCAAAAACTAGGTTATCTATACTACCACTATCTACTATGAACTTACAACATTTTCCTCCTAACTTGCACATAATTTAAAAAACACACCTTCTCTAA
This sequence comes from Sequoia sempervirens, assembly GCA_007258455.2. NCBI lineage: Eukaryota > Viridiplantae > Streptophyta > Pinopsida > Cupressales > Cupressaceae > Sequoia > Sequoia sempervirens. The sequence goes on along the minus strand of VDFB02358134.1, from coordinate 92,780,631 downwards.
GATGGTCTATCTACTTATCCATATAGTTTCACCAACATTCTTCCAAATATAAGAGATTCACCTTCATTTGGATCTTCAATTTTTGGTGATGAAACAATCTCCTCGTGATCTCTTGCCAAGTGATATCTTATTGTGATTTTCTTAATACCCTCTTGTATTTGTGGACACTCAAAGGTCCTATGAAAAAATTCTCCACACTAAAAATACTTCCCCAAGAACCCCTTGTTGCTACTACGAAGTCCTCCTACAATGCAGTCCTTCCCTTTTGTACCTTATCTGCTTGTCTACTCCACTTAAATTTAGTTTCTTCTTCACTAACTTTTTTTCCTTTGTTCTTGCTTCCTTTTCCTTTATCTACAATAAATATCCCTCTACTTCTAGAGTTAATTTGCTACCTCCTCAATATCTTCTCTTCTACTTTCAATGCATATTGGTAAGCCTCTTCAACCACGGTGATCTTCAACAAACTCATATCACCTTAAGTGTTGAATCTCAACCTATTTGTATACATCATCACCTTTTCCTTACCCATCTAGTGTTGTTCAGATCTAATCACCATATATAAGTCTCCTTTGTGTAATACTTCACACATATCCTTCTCCATTAGATTTTGTAATGTTTTAAAAAACTCGAGTTCATAGTCTTTGAGAATAATTTTTTATTTCAATCTAGCTACCATCTAATTCCATTTGGTTATTCTTTGATCACCATTAGCAACCCTCTCTTTTTATAGTTCCCTCCACCATAGGGTAGTTTTTTGCTTGAGTTATTTTTGTGCTAATTTCACCCTTTGTGGATCTCTAATCTCCTCTAAATCAAATTTCCTCCAGCTCATCTATCCAATCAATCAATCATCAAGATTCAATGTACCAAAAAAATTAGGGACATCCATTCAATTTTCTTTACTAATTTTTTCAAGGTCTCTCAAGAATTGTTCTTCTCCAGAATATACCAGTTATTTCTTTTCCCTCTCGCATTCATCTACTTGAATCTCTTCACCACTTGCATGGTCTTCAACATTATCAATATATCCTCTTAGGCATGTAACTCATGTTTCACCACCAACTCAACTTCACAGATCTCACATTCCACTCTACTCATTTGTACCTATAAGACTTCTCTTCTTACCTATAGAATATCTCACAATCCTTTGGAATACTTGTTACTCACTTTCAATAACTCAACAACTATTCACACTTTCCCAACAAGACCAAACTTGCTCTGATACCATCTAAAAGAATCGAGGTAATGGGGTTCTATTGAACTTACCTACCACATAGCTAATTACACTTATTCAACAGAAATTAAATGTTTACAAAATAATCATATTTAAATCCTAATGATTGGTATAAAAAATCATATTCATGAGTATAATTAATCTATGTGCATATATGTTCCACAACCTGCTTCCTTCTATTATGAACTTCTCTTCTCCCAATTACCAACTCCCTAATCATTATTCTTCCCTCCTTTATATCCATGTGTGTCGAAGTTCTTGAATTATTGAGATTTTAATTATTTCAAAAACTGAATCTTTGGAAGGATGCAAAAGTGCAATAACACATCAAAATCCCACAAGTGCAAATGCAACCCATAAGTTTGCAAGATCCAAATGACCCTAAGGTTCCCATAAGGTTTAGATGACTCCGGTATTCCTACAAGTACAAATGCAAGAAACCAATTTCCAAGTTTAGTAGCAAAGTAAATGTCTACAAGTGCAAATGCAAGTGGAAAATCAACAATCAAAATATTTAATCATTAAATTTTGCTTCATGTTCAATTCACTAGAAATCACCCACAAACATCCTGATGCACATGAAACTTCCACAAAAAGATACATGACTTCAACATTCCCACCAACATTCAGATGCACTTGAAATCTTTATAAGGTTAGATGATGTCACTTTTTCCATAGTGCAAGAAAATCTATTGGAACCAGTCAGTAATTAGATCTATAGAAAGTTCCAATTCACTTAGGAACTTCCACAACGGTTCAATTTTGGCCTGAAAGCCTAAAAAATACATAAATATCAAATCTCACAATTATCTAGTTCACATGTAATTCTCCCCAAATGTCTGGTAATAGGTTGAAAACCTGCAAGACCATAACTTGCTCAAATTTCACCCAAATTCCATCAAATTGGATCTAGGACTACCTTTTGGCTTCTATACAGGATGAAATCATCAAAATATCCAATTATTTTTCACAATTCTCCATGAACAAGTAACGAAAACTACAATACCAAATGTTAGGCTACTAAAATAAAAAAGGAACTTATTGTTTGGGTGATGCAGTGTTGCTTATGGACCTAAATGCTCCTACATCACAAAGTTAAAACAAGCATTATAGAAAGTGAATTTCAAAGTTAGTTCAAACACACACCACACAAAGTGAATTCCAAAATTAACTTTCAAACACGCACAAATAAATCACATAAAATTAATTTCAAGGTTACAACACATTTCACACAAACAAAATTTGAATATACATGTCATAGTTTAGCTACACATGAAACAAACATGCAATTTTTTTTAAACACATGGAGTTTGTTCAAAAATACAAATTTTAAATATATTTCATAAAAAAATACTTCAAAAACACATAAAATAAACACTTAAGTTTAAACATGTCAAAGAAAAAACACACACACAGTGAATGTCAAAGTTTAAATACACTTCACACTAAAGTTCAAACTTGCAACATAAGTGAGTGTCAAAGTTAGTACACTCTTCACAAAAAAGTGAATTTAAAAGGTCAACATGCTCACACATGCCAAGGTACAAACACACTTCACACATATACAAAGTAAATGCTAAAGTTTAAACATACACAAAGCTATCTCACTTCACACATGCAATTTGTTCAAACATACCAAACTACAAATATGCAAAAGTGAGCACATTCGTAATTTAAACATGTTACTTTAACCACACACAAAGTAAGCACTTAAATTCAAACATGTCATGGTACAAACACACACAATGCGAATGCACAACTTAAAACTACTTCACACTCAATTTCAAACATGTAAAATAAGTGAATATCAAAGTTAGTACACTATTCATAGCAAGTGAAAGTGAAAGTTCAAGCACATACACACATGCCAACATATAAATATAACAAAGTTATTATAAACATGTTTCAAAAAAAAGTTCCTTCAACTACACACAAATTAAACACATAAGTTATAACATGTAATAGTACAAACACACAATGTGAATGCCAAATTTCAAACACACTTATTACTAAATTTCAAACATGCAAAATAAGTGAATGTCAAAGTTAGTACACTCTTCATACAAAGTGAACGTGATATTTTAAACACACATGCACATACCAAAGTACAAATATAACGAAGTGGTTTCTAAAGTTAAAACACATTCCACACAAAGTTTATTCATTTTACACATAGTTTTCTCAAACACACACATGAAAAATATACAAACTAAATGCCAAATTTTAAGTAAATTAAAATTTCACATGAATGTTAGTATACTTTTTATACAAAGTGAATGCAAAAATTCAAATATAAACACATGGAACACAAAATTAGTTCAACTATAGATGAAGTTTAACAAACATAAAGTAATTGTCGAAGTTAAAAAAACTTCATACATAATTAGTTCAACCACAAATGAAATAAACAAAACAAACACATATAATATGAATGTGAAAATTTTAAACATGCTTCGCACAAATTCTATTCAATCACACACTTCACACATATACAAAGTAAATGAACCAAAATTCAAACATGCACTTTGTGCACGAACTGTGTTGACTTAAAGTGAGTGCCAAAGTTAGAACACTCTTGAAAGTGACAATCAAAGTTCAAACGCACCCACCCACCCTTACAAAATAACAAACAATAAGAGGATAAAATATATCTGAATGGTAAAATAATTCAACCACACTCCCTCCATCTCTCTCTCTCTCACACACACACACATAGTGATTACGAACAAACAATATAGGGGATGTGAAATTTCATGCACACACAATACACAAAGTTTAAAAATACAATAATAGGATGTCAAAATTTAAATATATACATAAATTGAATGGAAAAATTCAACAATATAAGCACACAATGTAAATGCTTAAACTTCAAACATACCTAAAAAAAAAACTAGTGGATGCCAAAATGAAACAAACTAAACAAACAAGTTTGAAATTCACTTCAAATAAAAAATTAATGTATACCAAAGCTCAAATACATACTTCAAAGAAGCAATAAATGTAAACAAGGTGAATTCCAAAGTGTCAAAGTTTAAACATACAAAGTAAATGGAAAAATAGATCAAATAAAAGTCAATTTCAAAATTCAAGGCCATGGTTTAGTAAACCAATATTCAAAAATACACTAAATAAAAAAGTTTGAAAGTCACTTCAATTAAATATTTAATGTATGTCAAAACTTAAATACACACTTCACAACTTGTGGATGCCAAAATGCACTAAACAAACAAGTTTAAAAAAACACTTCAAATCAATAATTAATGCATTGCCAAAACTCAAACACACACTTATGTAAAAAATAAATGCAAACTAAGTGAATTCCAAGTGTCAAAATTCAAACATGCAATGCAAATGCCAAAATATATCAAATATTAATAAATAATAAAATTCAAAACCATGCTTCAATTGACAATAAGTAAATCAATGTTGAAACAAACACTTCACAACTAGTGGATTCCAAAACATATGCTAAATAAACAAGCTTGATAATCACTTCAAACATACAATTATTTTATGCCAAAGAAATAATTAATGAATGCTAATGCTCAAACACACAATGCATTTATAGTCCTAGGTCCTACTAAGACTAAGAGGGTAATGGAAGCAATTGGAGGGATCAAGAGTTTGTCATGTGTACGTATTATGGTTTTTGACTTTTCATATTCCTCCCTATGTAGAAAACTTAATAGAAGAGTCTCCTCTATTATTATGTTCACACAACTCACGGGGTCAACTAGAACACCAGTCACGATGTTCCCATTGATGCGAGCATAAATGTACGGAGGAGAATGATGCTTGTCCATGTTCATAGGAAAGTCTTGTGAGATGAAAGTTATAGCTAGTGATTCAATCACAGACTGTGTGGGAGGAATAGACATAAATGAAACCACATTTACATACTTCAAGAACTCAGGGGAAGTAGAATGAGAAGGTTCAACGATTAGGTTAGTAGAGTGGGACGGGAAGGGATCCATGTAGATCTACAACTCACTATTAGTCTTTTCCATAGACTTGTTTGTATTTTTCTTTTTTTCCATCAAGACAGATAGTACCATCATCGATGCGATCCTGTATCTCATGACACAGACACATGCATCTTTCGATATTGCATCTAGGAATTTGATGGTACTGGTAGAATATGTTTGTAATGCCCAAAATTCTGCGCAAAGGGAAAAACACAAACATCAATTTTTTTTTTAAAGCTATAAATATGCTAACATCTGATAACCATGCATGTGTATTTCACACTATACCCATCAGGTAGTGACACTCAAGCAACATTGACATCGACAGGTCATTCGAGAGCAAGGTGGAGGACTAACGAAACCAAGAGTATGGAGCCCATCACACCCACTCTAAAACAACGAACAAGATTTACTTATACACAATGTTTACCAGGGTCAATGTTTATCAACCACATCATGATACTAATGTTTCTATTTAACTCTAAGGGTATGATAGATCATTATTAATATACTTATTTGTCTAACTATTATTTATTTGATTAATATCTTTTTTCATATATATATACAAAACAAATAAATATTCTTTTTGTACATATATATTCCAATTATTTTGAGCAATTCAAAATAATATTGAACTTGATTATCATATCCAACTAAATATTAATTTTCATATATATATATACACACAATGTACATACATTATTCTTCTCTAAAAGCAAAAACCTAAAGATAAGCAAAATAAATTCTTTTTCTTCTTTTTATAAGGGACTATGGTAATACATACACTTTATCTTTATATATAAAAGATTAACTTAAATTTCCATTTAAAAGTTCACTATCTTAAACTTTAATAAAGGAAAATAATTTTAATCCCTTGACTTTTTTAAAAACTAAAACTTAGAATTCCTTAACTTTTTTTTTACAAAAAAAAACTTATAATTTCTTAACTTTTCTTTAATTCCCCAAGACTTTAAGCCACGTAGCTTCCCATTATGAATCTTTTATTTTCTTTCCTTTTTGTTTTTTTTTATGTAAAGTTACTTAGGGAATTTTCCTCTTATCATGTTTTTTTTTTTTACAAGGACCATGCATTCACATTTGAGGGGCTTTATTAGTTCCTGCCGGTAGGCAAGTATACTTATGCATTCGCCCGGAATGCATTTAACCGCCAGCATTGGCCAATCACATTTCGCCATTTAACATATTACTTATTTTTTTGTATAGTTTGAATTTGGAGAGCTATTTTATATATTGGAAAATTAGCATTTATCTATTTTTCTATTCGTCCGAGTAGCTTTAAAAATCATTTTCGTTTTAAAAAATTCGGGAAAATGCGAACGCATAAATTGATTAAATAAATTTAAGCAAAGGCATAGTTTAAAAGTCGGCGGCTAGAGGTACGTAATCCATGAATGCAGATTAAATGCATTAAAATATCAGGAAATTGCGAGCGCAAAAATTGATTAATTAAAATTAAGCAAAGGCCTAGTTTATCAAGGTGGCGGGTAGATGTACGTAATGTATGAATAAAAATTAAATGCATTGAATGGCATGTGGCTCGAGGTGAAGGCGCTGGGATGGCTTGGAGGCCACGCGTGGCTAGGGTACTTTGGTCATTTAATATAGAGTTAAGTTACTTGGTATGCATTTCTATTACTTTGCGTGTGTTGTTTTTGTCTTCTGTAAGCGGTGTTCTGAGGGAGAGTTCTAGTGACTGAGCAGGATATGTTATAGTTGTAGAGTCCAGACCCAGAAACGAGTTATTTGAGGTGATAATTTGGTAATTTCTAGAGTGTCGTTACAGTAAAACGCTGGACAGTGAGGTTAGAAGAGGTAACTTTTCATTTTTAAGTCTATTTCATACAAGAAATGCAAGTAGGGTTTCATGGTGCTTTAAGGCATTCGTATACTTTGATTATAAATTTATATTTTAAACTACTTTTAGTATTGTTTATTCGAATTTCTTGTTGAAATGCGAAGGTTTCATCTGTGTTTGATAGGTATTATGTAGAAATCCTCTTGTTCATTTTACTTCATGCATGTGAGTCGACAGTGTGTTGCTTTGAGCTTTTCCGTTGTCATCAAAGCATAAAGGATAGAGGGGTTCTGTTAAAAGTCATGGTTGTTGTCCTCATGGGCATAAATCTGTATATTAAACTACTTTTGGTATTATCTATTCGAATCTCTTGTTGAAATGCGAAGGTTTCATCTGCGTTTGATAGGTATTATGTAGAAATCCTCTTGTTCATTTTACTTCATGCATGTGAGCCCTGTAGAGTTTGTATTTTTTTTATTGCTACAAAGTGGTCCCATAGAGAGGGCTTTGGAACCAAAATTATGTCAACGTGTGTGATAATGAGAGCTTTTCAACAATGGGTCGATAGTGTGTTGCTTTGAGCTTTTTCGTTGTCATGAAAGCATAAAGGATAGAGGGATTCTATTCAAAGTGTGGTTGTTGTCCTCGTAGGCATAAATGCAAACAATGGGAGCATAAAGAATGCAGTAGAAACCTTTTTCCTGCCGGCAAGCATAAAAATTATGTCAGATGTCATTAGTATCTTTCATTTTACTTCATGCATGTGAGTCGACAGTGTCTTGCTTTGAGCTTTATTGTCATCAAAACATGATAGTCATTAGTCGATAGTGTGTTGCTTTGAGCTTTTCCGTTGTCATGAAAGCATAAAGGATAGAGGGATTCTGTTAAAAGTCATGGTTGTTGTCCTTGTAGGCATAAATGCAAACAATGGGAGCATAAAGAATGCAGTAGAAACCTTTTTCCTCCCGGCAAGCATAAAAATTCTATCAGATGTCGTTGTTACTGTTTTTGTATCTTGGGGTTATAAAAAACTATGTCAAAAATGTTGTAGAATCCAAATTACAATGTTGCCATAGAGCAGTTAAGTAATATTGCTTCATAGAACAGTTTTAGGCTTCATGCAAAAGAGCAATCAAATTCATTGCTAGAAGATTTGTGGTCCAAGCACCTGTCGCAATTAGTTTGTTTAGTTAATCTTGTTTGCATTTATACTTGTGTCTCTTGAATCTAGAAAAATGCTTGCTAGTGTTTAAATGGTTTTTTCTATTAGTATCCATCGCAGTAAGAGTACTATATATTGTTATTCTTTTAGAAAAAACAAAGACATGTTTTTTGTTTTCTAATGAAAGCTTTTTACATGGTGCAATGCTTTTGGTTGGAAGAAAAGAGGTCGTGTAGCGGCCCAGCTGTGGAAAATTCTTGAAGCAAGTAATAGAAGGTGAGTTTCTAGAATGAACCTTCTCCTTTGTTTACAATTGCATATAGCAGACAGAGAAAAAGGTTGATTCAAGATTCTCACTATATTGATTGTACTTGTAATCATATTGTTGCTTTTTGTTACAAGGACAATCTTTGCAAATGGGTATTGTGAGTGGCATATGCTATATGGTTCATAAAAATTAAGCAGCTGGGGTTCAAAAGTAGATCTTTGTTTCAAAAAATGAAGCTTTTAAAATTTTGAGAGTTCGATTCTGAATCCATGTGCATACTTTGATTAAAACTACTGGCTAAAGGTACATAATTCATTAATGCAAAATCAATGGATTTAATGGCATCTAGCTAGAGGCGAGGCTGTTTGGATTGCTAATTAGTCTTTGAATATATAACAATTAAAAGAGATAAATAAGTATAATTATCCTTGGCCACATTTCACATTTTGACCTTTCAATCAAAGTCAATTAACAAAGTAGCAGTTAGACCTACAGAAGGTTCAAGGACTATGCTGCTAGAAAACAAATTTTGGACAATGGCTAGACAATTTGTTGAAATTGCTTTAAAAACTTTGAAGCAAATGCATTTTTGCTTCTTTTTGCTTTCATTGTACATCTTAAATGGAAGTTGGGTTTTGCATTGTTACAATGCATTTGGATACTTTGATTGTAAAATCATAGTTTAGATCATTTTAAGTGTTATCGATTCAAACCTTCCCTTGAAATACCAAGGATTCATCTAAATCTTGGACGCAACGTACAGTTGTCTATAATTATCCTTGGCCACATTTCACATGTTGACCTTTCAATCAAAGTCAATTAACAAAGTAGTAGTTAGACCTAAAGAAGGTTGAAGGACTATGTTGATAGAAAACCATATTTTGGACAATGGCTAGACAACCTGTTGAAATTGTTGTACAGACTTTAAAGCAAATGCATTTTCCCTTTTGTTTATTCTCATTGTACATCTTAAATGGAACTTGGGTTTCACACTGTTGCAATGCATTTGGATACTTTGATTGTAAAATCATAGTTTAGATCATTTTAAGTGTTATTGATCCAAATCTTTCCTTGAAATACGAAGGATTCATCTGAGTCTTGTAGGCAATGTACAACTGTCCTATAAAGAGAGCTTTGGAACCAATGAGTTGTCATCAAGGATAGAGGAATACTATCAAATATTATGGTTATTGTCCTCATAGGCACACGTGCAAAATATGGAAGCATATAGAAAGCAAGTTAACTCTTCAATAATCCCATGAAACATAGTCTTTGTATGCATCCATGCATACAGGTTTGCATGTATATATGTGTGCATGTAATTATGTATATATGAATGCATGTATCTATGTAGCCATGTATGTATGTGTGTATATAACAGATTACTGTTGCATTTGCTTTAAATGCTTTTTTGTGGATGGCGCCTGCTAGCCATCCAGTCATATTGTGGTTGTTGTGCATATTGCTTTTAAAGATATATGAACTCAATTTTGTGAGTTATATTTCATATTGGTAAATTGGAATTTATCTGTTTTTGGAACCCATGGGAGTGGCTTTGTGAATCGTGATTGTTTTAAAGTGCTTGTGAAAATGCATATGCATAGCTTCATTGATAGCTATGTGCTTTGATGCATATATGCAAATTTATAGGATTCATTGCTATCATGTAAAGGACACATAAATATTCATTCCCCAGGCCCATGTAGTCATTTCAATATGTGCATATATTAAGGGATCTATTGATACATGGAAATGTGCATCCATGGATACATGAACACATATATAGTTGTAAGCGCGTGATCATGTATGTATGTGTCTGTGTATATATGTATACATCCATGCATGTATCGATCCATGTGTGCATTGAAGCATGTGTGCAGCTATGTGTCTATGAATACATTTTATCCAGTTATCAGTGTCAATTAATAGAGTAGCACCCATACCTAGACAGTGTTCAAGGATTGTGCTGATAGAAAACCATATGCATATCAATATATTAGAGAGCATGTATCTATGCATAGGTGTGTGTAGATGCTGATTGTTCTGAATTTTGGTTGCATGTCATTGCATTAAACAATTAAGAATAAGTGCTAGGTAGTTGAAGTAAAATGACCCCATTCAATTAGCAGATCAATTTTTCTTAGCCCTTTACATGTTAACTGAGAGTTTTGAAGCTTTTGCTGTTCATTGGCAGTCTTTGAAGCTTAAATGTCACAGTATATGTAGCATTTTACCCAATAGCTCTATCATTCATGATGATTTAGGCAAGTTCATATTTCCTCATTCATCCTTGTATTGTCCCATATCTAAATAATTAGGCAATTGCTAGTTAGCCTTTAAGTACATAGCAATTCAAAGAAAGAAATGATTGCAATCAACCTTGTGTACATTTGAACTATTAATCAAAGACAATTAAAAAACTAGCCCTAGAAAACCATGTTCGTATTAATGTGTTGAATACCATGTTTTTATGCATGGGTGTATATGTATGCTATGAGTTGTGATTCTACCATTGGGTTGCGCTTACTATTACTTGTACAGCCAAGTGATATGCAAGTACAATTCATAGTTCATAGCATCCAGATACATTCAAGGACAAATACAAATCAAGGTTGTTAGCATCCTGATAAGAAAGATGATGAGATACATCTAATTAATGTATGTCACAAATCTTATAAACAATAATTCCTATCAAATGCAGATGAAACCTTCACATTCAACGAAAAATTCAAATAAACAATACTAAAAGTAGTTTAAAATACGAATTTATAATCAAAGTATACAACTGCCTTAAAGCACTATGAAACCTTGCTTGCATTTCTTGTTTTTGTCAATGGGAATGGGAACAGTTTCAGAATTTTTATGCTTGTTAGGAAAAAGGTTTCTACTGCATTCTTTACGCTTCCATTGTTTGCATTTATGCCTACGAGGACAACAACCATGACTTTTAACAGAATCCCACTATCCTTTGTGCTTTCATGACAATGGGAAAGCTCAAAGCAACACACTGTTGACTCATTGTTGAAAAGCTCTCATTATCGCACACGTTGACATAATTTTGGTTCCAAAGCCCTCTTTATGGGACCACTTTGCAGCAATTAGAAAAATACAAACTCTATAGGGCTCACATGCATGAAGTAAAATGAACAAGAGGATTTCTACATAATACGTATCAAATGCAGATGAAACCTTCGCATTTCAACAAGAAATTTGAATAGATAACACTAAAAGTAGTTTCATATATGGATTTATGCCTACGAGGACAACAACCATGACTTTTAACAGTACCCCTCTATCCTTTATGCTTTGATGACAATGGAAAAGCTCAAAGCAACACACTATTGACTCACATGCATGAAGTAAAAAGTAGTTTAAAATATGAGTTTATGGCTATGAGGACAACAACTAGAACTTTTAACAGAATCCCTCTACCCTTTATGCTTTGATGGCAACGGAAAAGCTCAAAGCAACACACTGTTCACTCATAGTTGAAAAGCTCTCACTATCACACGTGTTTACATAATTTTGGTTCCAAAGCCCTCTTTATGGGACCACTTTGCAGTAGTCAATAATATACAGACTTTATAGGGCTCACATGCATGAAGTAAAATGGACAAGAGGATTTCTACATAATACCTATCAAACGCAGATGAAACCTTTGCATTTCAACAAGAAGCTCGAATAAATAATACTAAAACTAGCTTAAAATATGAATTTATAATCAAAGTACAACAATGTCTTAAAGTACTATGAAACCCTACTTGCATTCCTGTTTGCATGTACCTGGTTTAAACATTTAATTATTGGTTCTTGATAATGGAATGAAATGAACTTGGACAGATGGAAATAGAATTACCCCATGGAATTGGAACATCAGTGTTTGCATGCCTTTAACATGGTTGCAGATTTGCGTGCATGAGACTTATTTGAATCTCAAATGTCATAGTATATGTGGCATATTAGCTAGTTGGCTTAACATGATAGCTTTCAAACAAGTTAATTCAGTGATCAATCAAGCTAATTGGCTGATGAATTAATTGTGTTCCATGGTTAGTCATAGCTAATTATTGGTCATCTTTATCCTCCAAATCAGTTAAATCAATGTTGCTTATTCACATTCACAGATACACAATCTTTCTAAACATTTTGCGTGCTTTTAATACGAAAAAGAGCTTTAGAACAGGATATGTACATTCATCTAAGGATCATAAGGCGTAGATTTTCTGACAGATATAATGGTTTGTAATGCTGTCATGAATATGCATACCAAATATAGAAGCACAAGCAAAAACATTTAAACTGTTTGACAGAATTCCTCGAAGAAATGTTGGCTCTTGGTGTGTAGTGAGTGCAAATTATGCAAAGAAATATTTGTCAGAGAAGGCTTTTTGCAAGCATTCAAGCAAATCAACAAATAGCTGATCAAGTTAACTGTGAATGAAGTTACTTGACTAGTCAATGAAACTAGTTCAATGATAGATCAGTTTTCTTGAATAGTTAATTATAGTTAATTAATAAACATCTTTGTACACGAAACCAATTAAACCAATCATGGCCATTCATATGCAAAAAAAGGAATTTCTTGAAATAGCTTTATAGACAAGGAAGCAAATGCAATTGCTAAGTGGAAACCCAAATTACAAAATCCTCGCCAACATCTTCCTTTCTGTTTCTTGTGCTACAAATATTCAACAGGCTATAGCTGTCCACATTAATATGTATCTATGCATGTAGCCATCGATATATGTATCTATGCAGCTTCTATACATGTATATTTAAGCATTTATGTTTCCAGCTATGCATCTATCTATCTATCCATGTAAGTATGTTTCTATGTATTCTTCTACCTATAGATGCATCCATGCATATATGTATCTGTGTTTCTATGTACAAATGTATACATGCATCTATCCATGTATGTGTCAATGTATCTATGAATACATCTATCCATAGGTACATGTAACTATGTATCTATGGATACCATGATAGATGTCCACATCCATGTATCTATGGATACATGTATCAAGTACCTTGGTCCCAGGTCTTGACTCTACAACAACAACATTTCCTGTGACTACACAGATCTACAGAATAACAAAAAATGAAGCGCTCAAAGTAATCACAATTCATTTCTAGTCGCTAAAATCTATATTACATGATAAACAAGCAAGAAATTTTGAGTAGATGAAGGTCATGAACATTGAACCAATAGTAGGACAGTCACCACAACATTTAAGTTAACCTATGGTGCAGATTCTCTTTTCCATTATCAATTTTATTCCCAATTTCATCCATGAAGAACTTTGTCAACCTGTAGATCCTGCTATTAGCCATCACTTTGATCCATGATGTCCATTTCTTTTATCAATGAATTCCATATCTTTGATCCATGAAGAACTTCTTCAACCTGTGCATCCATGAATTCTATATCTTTGAGGATATTCTTCATGGATGAAATTGGGAATACAATTGATAATGGAAAAGAGAGTGTTGAGCATAGGTTTACTTAAATGTTGTGGTGACTGTCATACTGTTACTTCAACGTTCATGACCTTCATCTACTAAAAAGTTCTTGCTCATTTATACCTTGTTATTTAAACCTGTGATATTGCATTGCATATGTCTCATGTTCTTCACCTTGAAATGTCGATACTGAAATACAGTAATAGAAAGTAATCAAGTAATTATAGTAACACAAAATAATTCCAATAAAAACTAATCAAGAGTAATACAAAATACTTTTTAACACCCTGTGTGTTACAACTGTCAAGTGAGTTGTTGTTTTTACAACACTGTGTGTTTTACAATCTACAGTTTAACAAAACAGTACTCAAGAATTAAACAAGAATAGATAGCAATAAAGAGTGATAAAAAATATAGTAATAAACACTAACAAACAACAATACAAATTCTAAATTCATTCAACTGTAGTGTTTGAAAAGACTAATGGAAACTCAAATTCAATGTTTTAGTTTCCATTTCTCATTTAACAAGTCTTCTAACATCCTAATCAGATTCACTCTTTACATTTTATTTCTTTACTTTTCTGCCCTCATTGGAATGGCAGGGGAATCATATGTGAAGCCACTGAATAACCCTTCCATGATTTGGTGGAACTGGTGTGGGGTGATTTCATGAAAGCTCAAGTGTCATAGTATATGTAGCATAGCAGCTAATAAGTCCATCTCACATTTTGCTGATGACAATTTAATTTGTCTCATCTGTCTCTGAACCATTGATCAAAGTCAATTAACAAACAAGTCAATCTTGCACTTGACTCATGCAAATTAAGTCAATTCTATCATTAATCATAGTAATAGCAAACAAATGCTTATTAGATGATGTCATTGTTGAAACCCTATTTGCATTTTCTGTTTGCATGTGCCTGGTTTAAACATTTAATTATTGGCTCTTGATAATGGAATGAAATGAACTTGGACAAATGGAAATAAAATGACCCCATGGAATTGGAACATCTATGTTTACATGGCTTTAACATGATAACAGATTTGCGTGCATGAGACTTATTTGAAACTCAAATGTCATATTGTGTGTGGCATATTAGCTAGTTGGCTT
Organism: Sequoia sempervirens; assembly: GCA_007258455.2. Taxonomy (NCBI): domain Eukaryota; kingdom Viridiplantae; phylum Streptophyta; class Pinopsida; order Cupressales; family Cupressaceae; genus Sequoia; species Sequoia sempervirens. Next base: position 92,765,604 of record VDFB02358134.1, on the reverse strand, counting down.
AACATGATAGCTTTCACGCAAGTTAATTCAGTGATCAATCAAGCTAATTGGCTAATGAATTAATTGTGTTCCACAATTGGTTATAGCTAATTATTGGAAAAGCTGTTAAATGCCATAGATGAAATAATATGAATAAAATTCTAGTTTCTGGTTTTCCTTGAAATGCAATAAAAAAACTGCTATAAAGGCATAAGACAAGGTTGTGTAACATATTGCCATTCCTTTATCTAATTTCTTTGGACACAAATGCTTTACACATTTGATTGCAACAGTAACATGTCTACGAAAATGGGACAATAGAGATCATAATTCAATAGTTTTTAGTGTGAGTATATATGTATCCTGATACATATAAGCTCGATCTGGTATTTATGAAAATAGTTGCTATGTGCAGTGAAAGAGCTTATTAGTGTTACTATATGCGATATCCATATAACATGGTAAATTGGTACAAGACTACAGTGGCACATCCATAAATACATGGATGCATGTATACACAGTTGCATATAGGGATACGTAGAAGCTTAGATGAATAGTTAATTATAGTTAATTAGAGAACATCTTTGTGCACCAAATCGATTAAACCAATCATGGCCATTCATATGCAAAAAAAAATGAGCTTCTTGAAAAGGCTTTATAGACAAGGAAGCAAACGCAATTGTAAACTGAAATTGCAAAATCTTTCAGCAACATCTTTCCTTTCTGTTTCTTATGCTACAAATATTCAACAGCCTATAGCTGTCCATATTAATTGTATCTCTTTGTCTATGTTGAAGCTATTTGTTTATTCTATTGCTTTTGCTATTATTTCATGAAAGCTCAAATGTCATAGTATATGTGGAGTAGCAGCCGATAAGTCCATCTCACATTTTTCTCATGACGATTTAATTTGTCTCATCTGTCTCTGAACCATTAATCAAAGTCAATTAACGAACAAGACAATCTTACACTTAGCTCGTGCAAATTAAGTCAATTCTATCTTTTACTCATTAATGAAATTAACTAATCAGTTTAACAAGATAGCTTTGAAACAAGTTAGGTCAGTGATCAATCAAGCTGTTTGACTGATAAGTCAATTGAGTTCAATAGTTGGTCATAGTGATAGCAAACAAATCCTTGTTTGATGATGTCATTGTTGAATTTGCTTTTGTGTCCCTGGCTGCACTTTTGCTATAGCTTGAAGCAATGATGCTTCATGGTTTTGATGATGTCATTGTTGAATTTGCTTTTGTGTCCCTGTCTGCACTTTGGCTATAGCTTGAAGCAATGATGCTTCATGGTTCAAGTATTAAGTGTAATTGAAAACCTTTCTTGACTTACATTCATTGATTTAAATCTGTTTGGAAACCATACTTGCAGTAGTTCTTTAGGCTCAATGCAAAACAAGCAATATAGTTAAAATGCATAGAAAAAGCCTGTAGAGAACCATGTTTGCACTTGTGCATTTGGAATTCAAGAACCTATGATAAATAGACTACTAGGTTAATCTGTTTCCAACTGATACTTGTTTCCATTCAATCTAAAAATAAACTAGCTGGTGTATTTTGATGTTTGGACTATTAGTATCCATTACACTATCACTGTCATCCATTGCAATTATAATTTTGGCAGTTGTTTGCACAAATGTGTTTTCATGCATTGTGAAACCCAACTTGCACTTCTGGGATAAAATGAAGCAAAATAGATAAAAGTAGCAATTTGTTGCCTTGAGTAACTTGTCTCTTGGTATTCATTCAATGAGCACAAGCGCTCTTGCTCTGTCACTATAAACGTCCCCTTTCTATTGATAAAAGCTGTCAGTTTTCTAGCCTATGTCTTTGCTTAAATTTATTTGTATATGTCATCTTGTTCCAGACCACTTGGATAAACTGTTTTCTATAGTGACAATTTTATTGGCTCATAGCGTCAAGGCAAGAATACTCATGCATTTGGTTGAAATGCTTTTATTATTTCCTGCTGGTAGGCATAAATACTTATACATTCGACCAAAATGCATTTAACCGCCAGCATTGACCAATCACATTTCGCCATTTAACATATTACTTATTTTTTTGTATAGTTTGAATTTGGAGAGCTATTTTATATATTGGAAAATTAGCATTTATCTATTTTTCTATTCATCCGAGTAGCTTTATAAATCATTTGCGTTTTAAAATTTTTGGGAAAATGTGAACGCATAAATTGATTAAATAAATTTAAGCAAAGGCATAGTTTAAAAGTTGGCGGCTAGAGGTACGTAGTCCATGAATGCAGATTAAATGCATTAAAATATTAGGAAACTGCGAGCGCAAAAATTGATTAATTAAAATTAAGCAAAGGCATAGTTTATGAAGGTGGCGGGTAGACGTACGTAGTGCATGAATAAAAAATAAATGCATTGAATGGCATGTGGATCGAGGTGAAGGCGTTGGGATGGCTTGGAGGCCACGCGTGGCCAGGGTACTTTGGTCATTTAATATAGAGTTAAGTTACATGGTATGCATTTCTATTACTTTGCGTGTGTTGTTTTTGTATTCTGTAGGCTCTTGTTCTAAGGAAGAGTTTGTAGCGACTGAGCAAGAGATGTTAAGGTTGCAGGGCCCAGACCTAGAAACGAGTTACTTGAGATGATAATTTGTTACTCTCCATAGTTCCTTTCCATTAAAGTGCATTGGGAGGCTGTGTTTCATAGTGCTTTAGTTCACTATCACTATCACTTTCTGCCTAATGTGTCAGTGCATGTATGTATGTATGCATGTTCCTATGCGCATATGCATTTCCCTATGTGCATATCTATGTAGACATTTGTTGATGCATATATGCATGTATGCATGTGACTCTAGATATATCTATGCATATATGTATTTATGCATATATGTATGTCTGTATAGATGCATCTATGTGTATATGCATGTAATCATGTGGATGCATATATGTTTATGTCCATCGATGCATTAATCTGTCTTTACATGGATGTATCTGTACATATATATACATATGTATACATATATGTGTGTGTCGATATGTCTTTTCTGCAAAAGAGTTTACAGTGACAGGGCAAAGGTTGTCATGGTTCCAAAAAAGGACACTTGCAGACAAGCTATTCCAGGCAATAAATAGTTTCTTTCATCAGTTTTCTTTTATTTTAATGTCCATAAGCACATTGGGTTTCACAGTGCTCAGCCTATGCTGTTTTTCAAAGACTAGTTCCTTAGACATGCAATTGTCTTTTGTCCAATGTAGAATGTGAGAGCTTAACAATAACTTGGCGCTTATATGCTCTCTAAAGATTACATATCTTCAATTATTGCAGAACTGTTCCATAGTGCAAGCTTTAAAGCCACTGTTCTGTTAGCATGTTCCATAATAGGACCTTACAAACAATATGAGCACAATGTGTTAAGAGCACTTTACAAACTGTCAACCAAATGCAATTTACAGATAAAAGCCTAAGCTCCACAAGTGCTTTCATCTCTCTCGTTGTCATTAAAGCATAAAGCAAAGAGGATTTTTTCGCAACTTCTAATTTTTGTACTTTTACACGATAATTCACTTTATTCATTAATGAATCAAATTATCTTAATTAATTGATTTTCTTTTTCCTTTTGTCATTTCATATCTAATTAATTAGATAACTGTTGAATAGTATTTATATTCATAATAATTAAAACAAAGAAATAATTATAACTATCCTTGTGCACATTTGGCCAATCAAACAAAGTCAATTAAAAAATTTGATTCCACTTATTCACTGATAGTATTGGTATACAATTTCCTTGAAAAGTCTTTGTCATTAAAGCATAAAGCAAAGAGGATTTTTTCGCAACTTCTAATTTTTGTACTTTTACACGATAATTCACTTTATTCATTAATGAATCAAATTATCTTAATTAATTGATTTTCTTTTTCCTTTTGTCATTTCATATCTAATTAATTAGATAACTGTTGAATAGTATTTATATTCATAATAATTAAAACAAAGAAATAATTATAACTATCCTTGTGCACATTTGGCCAATCAAACAAAGTCAATTAAAAAATTTGATTCCACTTATTCACTGATAGTATTGGTATACAATTTCCTTGAAAAGTCTTGAAAAAGAGGATTACTCAGACACCAATAATGATTCTGATTTGTAACATTCCTATCCAAATCATCTTCATTCAATAGGATTTTGTGGCATACATTAATTGGATGTATCGCATCATCTTTCTTATCAGGATGCCAACAACCTTGGTTTGTATTTCTCCTTGGGTGTATCTAAATGCCATGAGTTATGAATTCTACTTGCATGTGGCTTCATTGCACAAGTAATAGTAAGTGCTACCTAACGGTACAAAATAAACTTATGCATATGGAAATAAAATGACCCCATTTAGTTAGAAAATCAATATTTACATCGCTTTCATTGTTAAGTGATAGCTATTTTGGCATTAAACAATAGCTAGAAATTGTTTTTACCAGAACTTAACAGTGCTAGCACAAGTCTGTGTTGTTTTTTGGCTTAGTATTGATTAGTTGCCATGGCCTATTTACACTTTTTTAGGCAGTTAAGCAAATATGGGATCTATTCCATTGATTGCTCTTAAAGAGCTTATACCACCATTGCAATAACAGAATTACCCTGGTGCATGCATATGCAAAAAAATGTTCTATATTATAGGGTACACAAATAGCAATAAGTATTTAGAAATTATAAAATGCAATTTGCATTCTAAGAAACAAAAGTTCTTACTTGGATTGTTTCTTGTTCAAATGAATCTACATAAGAATTATGTTTTGTTTTTATGAATAGCATAGTATATGTCACTCATTGTACTCATTTGTCTAAATTGTCCTTGTGATAGGGATCAATGCTTTCAACTGTATTTAAACAATCACGCACAAACTACACTGGGAAAAATTGCTTGTCCCTATCACAATTTGGACATTTTTACAAGTATACTTGATCGTTTGATAACAGATTACAAGGTCAGTTTTCCAAATTGTCTTTTTGCTTTTCTTGAAATGCAATTAAAATTCTTCAATATAATAACTGCATAAAGTTCTTTTCCATGTATTCATTTTGCCATCTTGTATTCCTCATTTCTTTGAACATAAATGATTTAGAGGACTGCTTCCACATATACAAACAAGAAAATGCATTTTACACAATTGCAATAGTAATTTGTCTTCGAGCAATAGAACAGGTTTTGCTTATGTGTTAATAAGTTATACTTCCTCTATACAATATCCATATAATAGAATGAACTGCTAGCATCCAATTTTTAAACCCTGTTTGCAGTTTCGAATAGCCTTTTGAGTCATAAGTCTTTGTTTTATGTCAACTGGCTTTTACCTATATGCATTTAAGGCAGTTTTTTTCATACAACTGCTTATATCTGTGGCAAGTTGTTGTGCAATGTGCAAGTTAACATATGTTTAATCTTCCTGTTTTACAAATAAAAGCCTACAAAGTTAATTTCAAAAGCTGACATGGCACATGAGTACAATGAATGATGTACTACGTCACTCATAGACATGATGCAATATTTTTCCATGGTCTTGCTTACATGCAAAATGACATTAACCGCAGTTTTTTTTTGCTCACATTGCCAATTACACTATGTGCTTTAAACCTCTAAAGTAAAAGAAAACTGAGGAAAGAAACTATTTATTGCCTCAAGTAACTCGTTTCTGGTTCTGGATACTGTAACTATAACAAAGTCTGCTCAATCGCTATAAACTCTCCCAGAACAAAGACTTCTAGAATAAAAAAACAATATGCACAAAGTAATAGTCATGCTTAACAGCTGACTTAAGTCTATAACAAATGAACAAAGCAACCTCGCTATACATGTCCACCAAGCCATTCCAACAGTTTCTCATTCACTCGCATGCTATTTAATGCATTCACTTTGCATGTATGCACTGTGCGCTTGCACCTCTGAGTTTCAATCTCTTCTTTTAATTATTTAATCAATCTATGCCTTTACTTTTGCTTAATGGGCCTATGCCTTTGCATTTTCGTCAAATTTTTTACACACAAATGATTTTAAAAGCTATTCCCACAAATAGGAAAAGCCATAGATCTTCTTTGATCAAACAATGCTTTTGCATTTCCCTGATTTTCTTTAAACAGAAAAGATTTGTAAAACTATTCTCTACATGTCACTTAATTCATGTTTATCTGAATAGCTTTTAAAATCATGTGTCCTTTGAAAAAATCAGTCGCTTACAAGTACATAGAAACAAAGGAATCCAATTACACAAAACATTTAAATACCATAGACTGAGATTGGCAATGTGAGCGAAAAAAATTCTTGTCAACCAATTGGTGCATGTAAACAAGGCTACCTAAAAATATTGTTTTGTGTTTGTGGCACTAAAAGTATACATCATGCATTGTACTCATTTATCCACTTTGGCAATGTAATAGGAATAAGTACATACAATCTTGTTGGGGACAATGGATATCAAGGTCAGGTTGAAGAATTAATACTATTTTCCCCTTTTGCTTCTATTAAATTGTTTGTTGTGTGGTATGTTACATAAGCTTCTGCTACTACTCAAGATCCATTTTCCAACATATGTAGAGATTATTAACTTCCAAGATCCTCGACAACATGATTAATGCTTTCAAATGCTATTGACTAAAAGCACATAGGTGATGATGTAAACAGTCATAGATTTTGTAATCTAGATACTAGCATTAGATGCTATTCATACCCAGCATTTGCTATTCCCAAACACATTAGGTTACACGAGTAACAAAGAAAATGATAGATGTTGACACCTATGAATTAACAAAGCACCCCCAAATATCAAACATTGACTACGTGCTTAAGGGCGAGGGACTTTGTAGATTGAGTGCCTTTGCATACAATGTTGGTGATTGTTTGTTTGATTCATTACAGCTATTGCTTAACAATCGTTACACATCAATTCAAATACGAAATGGAGTTATAGATTACTTCTTGAATTGCCTCCAAAACAAGGACAAAGAAGCAATAAAATCATACAACTATGAACTAGACCCTGATACTCTATATACATTGCACAAATTACATGATCCACAAACATATTTCCGCAAAATGGGCTTATCTGCAAAGCCACAAGCAGATTGCACAGAAAGTGGATTGTGGGGTGACCTATTTTGCATTCACTGGATATCCAAATGGTTGAATATACAAATATCCCTTTGGTCAAGAACAACAGCAAGAAGGTACTTACAGTTCAATAGTTCTGATTACACAGAATCAATCTCTATACTATTTCATGACATGGATTCTTTAAATGGACACTTTGAACCATTGCTAACAATTGAAACACAAAACATAACTTCAAAACAACCCATAAGTTCACATGAAATAAAAAAACTGTGCACAAAGTATCCTCAAATATCAAACATTGACAATGTCCTTAGAGCTGAAGGCCTTTGTAGATTAAGCACATTTGCATACAATGTTGGTGACTATTTGTTTGATTCGCTTCAAGTGCTACTTAACAACCAGTACACCTCAACTCAATTACACAATGGAGCTATAGATTATTTTCTGGCTTGCTTTCAAAAAAGGACAAAGAAGCAATTAAATCATATAACAATGAACTAAATCCTACTACTCTATATACATTGCACAAAGTACATGACCAAGAAACATACTTCCGCAAGATGCGATTGTCCGCACGCCCGTGCATAGACCATAGCGAGCGTGGATTGTGGGGTGACTTGTTTTGCATTCACTGGATATCCAAATGGTTAAAAATACAGATAAGCCTCTGGTCATTGACAACATCAAGGAAGTACTTAGATTTCAATGATTCTGGATATACAAAATCAGTCTCTATACTGTTCCATGATACAAACCCTTTGGCTGGACATTTTGAGCCACTTCTAAGAATCAAAGCCCAAAATCTAACTCGCCCATGCTCTACAAGCTTACTCCGACTAAAAAAGTTGATCAGAAATCGTCCACAATACAAAAATACTTACTTGGCTAAGCCACATGCTTTGCCTAAAAACAAGGAAAATTTGATACCATTTGTCATAGCAGACAATTTAAAACATAAATCAACAATAAGACTTAATCACCTGAAGAACTTGATTAGAAAAGAAAAACAAAAAGAAAGTGTACCTAGCAGCCCAAAGAAAAAAAAAACATTGACACCAATAGAAATTTATAAAACAACAATACAAGATACACCAAAATACCCATGTGCAATTTGCCAAATGCTCTGTCTGAACAAGGACATCATGATTTTTAAAGAAAAACAAAAACAGTTATACTGTAAGCTACTACAATCAGATTCCTTACAATTCACAGATCTCATATGCAATGTATGCTACTTTGCATTGAAACAATCCACTATTCCAAAGTATGCTACGCCACAGAAAATAAGAACTAATAGACCATTATGCTATGTACAAAATTTAACTCATCTAGAAGAATGACTTGTCTCACTTAGAATTGCATTTGCACAAATTTGGGAACTAAGGTTCAAAAGGTCTCAAATAGGCCTAACAGGTTCTATTATAAATGTCCCTGTTGACATGAACATTGTACAAAAAGCATTACCACAATCAATTAACAACACACAAACAATTGTTGTTTCATTGAAAAAACACTTGAAATACAAAAATTCATTTCAAAAAGGCATGGTGCGCCCAAATGTCATCATGCAAGCTTTGAATCAATTAACAAGGACACCATTATAAAAAATGCACAAAGTCCGCATAAACCAAGATTGGCAAGAAGTTCTCCAATGCACTGAAGAAAATGAAGACAATAGTCCACAAAATACAAGTGAAATAGAATCAGACAGTGAAATGGAAAATGAAAACCCATCAAACACATTGATACATGGATTCACTGAGTCTAGAAGTATCCATAACATGGAGGACAAGATTATTGAAATTGCACCTGCAGAGAACAAGTATCCAATTGGAATATTTAAGGACATCTATGCTGAAGAAATGAATTTCCCAACTTTATTCTTTGGAAAACCACGTGATAATGACATTGTAAAAAACTTTACGTATCAGAAAATAATATGCTGGGAGCTCTTACAGTCCCAAAGACAATTTGCATATCATACAACAAACATTTTTTTCAAAGCTATAAAGGTACTAATACAACAAGTACTGTCTACAATGACAATAAGAATCCGCAAGGGCCAATTAAAAGGGCGAAAGCTGACTGCTTGAGCGTTAAACACAAACCAAACCTAGAAAAAATTCTTAAATCAAATATTGGATACGTTGATTTCAAAAGAATAAGAATCTCTCTAGACTATTCACAACTTAAGAAAAATGTATTTGCTATGATTTGACAACTAGGACCACCAACATTTTTCATCACTTTCTCTAGTGCTGACCAAAATTGGGATCCACTAATTCAAACATTAAAAGAGCTGCACAATCTACACCAATCAGCAGAAAACTGTCAAGAATCTAATCACCCAACACACATTGACAAATTTGAACTAATCAAGAAAGATCCTATCACTTGTGCACGTTACTATAAACATAGAATCAATGCAATAAAAAAATTGATACTTACAAATGACTCCTTCTTTGGAAATGTCATTGATTACTTCTCAATCATTGAGTTCCAAAATTGAGGAAATGAACATGATCATTTCCTCATATGGGTTAAAAATGCATCAATCTACATAGAAAATAACAACACGGATGTCATAGCTTTTGTTGATAAGTATATTACTTGCAACACTGAAAATTTGGAACCTCCTTTAGCGAAATGCCTACACAAACACCATCCCATACAAAGGAAATGCAAGAGATCAAAGAAAACAATTTTGTAGGTACAATTTTCCTTTCCACCAATGCAAAGTCGATGATACTTTTTACCAATAGTCCAAAATTTGGCGATAGCTGCAAATGCCAGAAATCTTTTCAAAACTCCAAAAGAAAACTATGACAAAACATTCACTTTCAAATGTTCTTAAAGAATTAACTTAGAGGTGACAATGAATACATTCAAGCTTTGAGCTCAACACTAAACAGGCCTACGCTTTTCTTACAGAGAAAACCATCACAAATATGGAACAATAGTTTTTCAAGGAAAATTCCAGATCTTTGGAGGGCTAATATAGATGCACAATTTGTCCTAAATGCATATGTTGCTGCTATGTACTATAGCTCATATATTGCAAAATTATACAAGTCAATGACATATGCATTCAAAAGAATACATAGAGACACAAGCAACACAATATTGATGCAATACGAATGGTGAGTAAACTTGGCAATGCCATGCTTAACTTGCAGCAAATGTCATCACAACAAGCTGCACATATTGTTCTGTCATTGCCATTAAATTACAGTTCAAGAAAATGTATATTCATTGATACACAATCTGACAATGATGGTACATTTATACTCAAATCTGTTAAACAATTGAGCAATGAGCCAGATGAATCACAAAATGTTCTTGCAAAATCTATTATAGACTACTATTTAAAACGCCTTGAAACAATGGTGGACATATGTCTTGGAGAATTTGTTTCAAGATACAACAAATACGGTGCTAAAATTGAACCAAAGGCCAAACCCAATGTTATACGGTTTATCAATTTCAACAAACACTTTGATTTAGAGAATCATTGTAGAGAGCAATTGG